>CP053159.1:11103928-12303928 GCA_014607495.2 Carposina sasakii | reverse complement strand
ATTTACGAGGAAGAGTTTCTACGTATGCTTCGGGCTAAACATAAAATAAAACGGTCGTAACTTTTTGGAAATGTTTTCAAGGTTATAAACCTGTGTTGTTAATATAAACAGGTTAAATATACAGGGGAGAGTATATGTTAATCTAAATGCTTTGACAATAACCCACTATGAAAACCTATCCACTCGATATCATATGTTTATTTTTCCGGATAGTATGAAGAATCTTGAAAATTGAGTCATAATACCTGTTTAGAACATAACATCTATTGGATCCGTTATCGGTCGCTGGATTGTTGTATTTATGCCCGAAAATCAAATCAATACGATATTTGGTGAAAAGTGGATGTGTCTATAGCGGGATGGACTGTTTTCATAGCATTGAGTGACATTTTCTAACTACACTGAAAAAAATGGAATCTAATCAAGGGCAGTTTTAACTTGTTTAAAAAAATGTGATGTATTCAATTAAATAAACGTTCGAAACAACACAGTACAAATGATTTCATATAACAAGATATTGATCAGTAAAAGTAACTTGGCTCAAATCATCAAGAGATGTGATTCAATTAACAAATATTTTGATTGAAAATTCCGCAAACAAGATGTTGTTAAGAGCTAACAAGTAATGTGTTAAAATGATCAAGTTACATGATAAGGCTATGAAACATAGTATCTTTTATCAAGTTACTTGTTAAATACTATCACGTAAGTTGATACAAACCAACATAAAATCTTGATCGCTATGAATAAACTATGATATAGCATTAATCAACTATTTGATTACTGTTTTTCTTTTTTTTTTTTTTAGTTTATCCCGAAGGAAAGGCAAGGGGAACTAAGCCCATACAGCCTAATCATTGTTTAGTAAAATGTATTCTGAATTTATGATGAATGACAATGATGATGAATGGAAACGTCGGGAAAATCCTCAAGAACAAGTGTAAAGTTAGTCAAAATGAAAAATTATTGCAGAAACAACTTACATGCGCCCATGAAGAGATCGTAATCCAGCTAAAGTTTTACTCGGCTTACCTGCGTATAAAACCATGCACACGCACTAGATTCACATCACAAGTAGTCAAAATATAACTTATCTACCAGAAAACATCACTTTACAGACACATGCAAGCCATCTACAAATAAATTTTGATCTTCACAAGAAAATTACACCTGCACCCTTCCAGCTTTTCCCGCCGACTTACTGTTTTTCTTTTGCGTAGTGTTGCCATTTGTGAGTAAAAAGAACTAATTTGGACTAGAAATTATGCTTTATTTTTGAATTAAAAGTAACATGGATATAATGAGTACAGTTAATATAAGGTTATTAAAAAACGTCTGCTTATATAGAATATACACATGTTTCTTTTTATATAACATTTTACATCACTTACCGCCAATTTCTATAACTGATCTTGAGAGATTTTTTGCATATCTCAGATTTAATATTCAATTGTTTTCATACAGAATTTCAAATTAGGAATAAAAGAATCCGAGATTCTTTTTGATCTCTCGTATAGAAATTGGCCGTTAGGGCCAACCTAGGTTAAATAACGGTCGGATATTATTATGTTCTCATTACTCGCCTATAGAGTCGCGAGTCAGTACACGAGACAACTCAGGTGCACAATGCCTTAATACCCTTGCAGGTATACCATCAGGTCCACTGGTCTTGTTCACGTCTAGGTTTTGCAGTGCTCTACAGACCTCTTTCGTATGAATAGTGATCTGCCGTATTGAAGAATCAGATAGAGGTAAAGTTGGTGGTTGTTTAAAGCCAGCGTCTAGACGCGAATTACTCGCAAACAGAGTTGCCAATAAATTTGCTTTCTCTGCTGCGTAAAGAGCCAGAGTTCCATCAGGTTTCTGCAAGGGAGGCGAAGAGGGATAGCAGAATTTGAATTCGACAGCCTGGGACAGGGACCAGAATTACTTACTACCAGGGGGGTAGGCTGCAAGTCCGTCCCCTATGCGACTGATATGTTCGAACCGTGCCCTACGAAGAACCCGCTTGCAGAACTTGGCAGCAGCAATTCGGCTCTCTTCTTCGCACGAATCCTCCAAGCTTTAACAAGCGATCAAGAGCCTGAACCCAGGCCTGGTATGCGGACTCTTTTCGTGCCTCAGCATGGGGCTGAATTTTGGGTGGGGTTGGAAAATCGGGCTATTGAAGGAGACTAACGGACACCTGCCACCTGCACGGAGCGACAAAGGGGGTGACATTTGGTGAGCGGCTAGGGTGGAGGGATGCCCCTGGACTTCAGGTCCGTGGGGACGCTATCTCCAAACAGTTCGCCACAAGCTGCCCTGCGGGCTTATTATTATTAGTATAGACTACTAGAATTTTTTTCATATACCTACAAACAACCGTACAGCTGGCAGGAGGTGGGAGAGACACTTGACTCAAACAAAAAATAGCACTTTAAAGCCTAATATTTTACAAACGAATCCATAAACCGAAAATCTGTCTTCACAAACCAGCAATATTTTTAAATTACCCATCCAACGACACCACACCAAGAGGTAGGCGAGAAAATAATATTTTCACTTCGTGTAGAGGAGGTACCCTAAAAAACTTTTTTTCTAGATTTTATAGCGACAAAACTGTTAGAGTTAAAATTTCACACATGTAGAAGATGACCCAGTAGCTGTACGGTTAGACCTAGGCTCAACTAGACCTAGTTTTAGTCCCAATTTTTCCAACCTCGGTTAAATTTTAATGGGCCAATAAGCAGTTGTCTGTAAGAGATCGCTAAAAGCGATAAGGCCATCTTTGGTTTTAAGTTTTTGTGTGTAATGTGAGCAATAGTGTTTATCTATTTCTATCTAAATAGTATGTTTTCTTGCTCGCTTACATAGAATTTTAAAAAGTTTACCATCGAGAAGAAATGAGAACACACTAGTTATCGATCGGTCCGTTAGAATTTAAGTTTGGAAAAAATTGGCCCTTAGTCGCGGGCGGTCCCCACTCCCGAATTCAACTCCTGTTTTCATTTTATTTTTACTTTTAGAAACTATACAAACCCCGTTTTTAAAAAACGTAACCAAATTTATGGTTAAACTTAAACTTGACTTGTAACAAAAATTTACACTCTAAAGCTTAATATTTCGCAAAACGGATCCCTAAATTGTAAATTGGTTTCAGGAAACTTTTCTCGAGCTAAATGTATCTTCTATATCCACGAGACAGGCATTAAGCCTGGTGTGGGTATCATAGTTAACGTATGCAAAATAGATTCTTCTACAGTGTACACACGTACACTAATATTCTATAATTAATGTGTAATAATGTACCTAACTAAGTAATGTGTGTACATTGAAAATAAATTATTATTATTAGAACACCCACAATTTTTTGAAAGACCTATTTGTCGATACCCCCCACACCATGGGATAGACAAGTAAAAAAAATCAGCTACACTTTTAAACTTTTAAATTACGTATAGGATAGCTAGACTAAAACAAAAATTTGACCAAATTATAAACATTATTATGGCAACACTCGGTCGGCGATCGCGGCGTGCGTGCGTTGTTCATTTCCGATTTCCTTCCGGTTGATTCATGTCTCAACAAGACACGACGAACGACGGCCGACCAAACCATTTCGTCCGCGCTGCTCCGCCTGCCGCATATCGTTTCTTCATAAAATAATTGCGTTCTGTGTAAACTTTAGTGTATTGTGGATGGGAAATTGTGTAAAAAGACATGGATGAGGTGTCAGATCTACTATCGGCGTGGGGAATACCGGAGCTCATTCCAAATTTCGCAAGTAAGTACCTACCTATAAGATTCTCTTGTTTATCTCTTTGACTGAAAGTGATTAGGTACGGAATACGCATATCTTCGTAGCATTGGCTGCAAAAAGTTCTTAGTAGGTAGGTAGCTGATAGAGGCAGGCCAGCGGCGGCGCGTTTGTATCGAGGATTAGCTGTAGGTACTTATCTACCCCCACCATCCTTGCCGCTCTGTCTTCTCCAGATATGGCAAGTATCTTTGTTCTTTGTGCCTTTGATGCCGCAGTATCCAGTTTGCCTATTTTGATGCCGATGCCGGTGAAAAACCTATGATAAATGTGCGAGCACGTGTGGTGTGAGAGAGTACCTACTGCACAGTATAGTGCTTTGCTGAGCAAGCCACACACAACTGTTGGTTTGCCGGAGCCCTCAACATTAGTTCTTAGGTAGATAGATACTTAGGTGCGGGAGCTGAGCTGAGTAAAGCCAAATGATTCCTATACTTACTTAGATGAATGAATGGCAGCTTAATTAAACTTAGCCATGGAGTTTACAGTTCAAGTACAATAGGCCACCTCATTAGATATGTACAATTTGACTAGCCTGAAAATTTTGTGAACATGCCTATTTCTTACCTAGCTAAACTCCCTCATAACTAGTTTTCTAAGCTAGGCTATTAAGTAGGTAAAAACAATATAAGTAGGTAGTAGGTACCTACCTACTCTTTCCTTCAGAGTAGCCTACTAATATTTTTACTTTAAGCATTTATACTTATAACTAAGTAGGTGGGTAGGTAAGTATGTCAGAGCTGAATCTTGCTAATAACCCGCTTGTATATTATTTTGTGTGCCTTGTTTATCTTTTAGCATAATACACCTACCTACATAGGTAGGTAGTACTAGTAGGATCTACAGTTCATAACTATGAGTTAATAATTAAAATATTGTTTCATTCAGGGAACGGAGAAACGATACAATCATTGTCAGCTTTAAATTCCGATGAAATGAAAGAATTGGTTCCACTTGTTGGGCCACATGCCCTTTTTATACGAAGTTGGAAGGCATGGATGAAAACATTCAACGAAGAGAATGCTATCATCTTTAAAAACATAGAAGAAGTGGACATTTCTAGTTACAATATTTCTTGTGAGTGTAAGTATTAAAGCTTAGGTTAAGTATTAGGTTGGTAGGGAGGTATCTATTCTTTAATACAACATTTCAATGCATTTATGTAGTAGAATGCCCTTAAAGGGGCAGTTTAAGAGGGTTCTTACACTATGTATGTCTGTTGGTCTTCCTGGTAAATTTCTTTCTTGACTGTCTGTCTGTCTGTTAGCAAGATTAATAAGTGGATAATTTTATTTCAGCCTCTTCAGGATTTAAATGTTTTACAAGAACAAGAAATGACAAGGTAAGTCAGTACTTACTTATTTAAGAATATAACATAACTAACATTTGCATGCCAATGACTGGCAAATATGCAGGAGCAAATTTCAATTACATTATCACCTATATGTACCCATATTTATGCAAATAAATTATCTGAATCTGAAGAGTATTATACGGGGTGTAACAAAAAGGTGTAGTCATACTTTAGGAGGTGAACCTACTCATAGTTATGAACAACTTTCACTATGAGACCAATTTTTAAATCGCGTAATAAATGTCAGCTGTTTAGTATTTGTGTTTTAATAATGTTGAATGCAATACCAATCTATTTTTATTTCAGGTTGAATTAATGCAATTATTAAGGTTTTCAATCTATGGAGGAGACGGCCGAGGAGAAAAGTTTTAGTTTTTCCATTTAATTTAAATATTATGACTTTAAGCCCTTTTATGTATCTTTTCACGTAAGTGCGAGTCAATTTATACATATTTTGTCACTTTTTAGAGGGCCAGGGTAAATACATCAGGCAGGGTAGAGACATGAAGTTCAAAGTAGATATACATACAGGGTGTAAAAAGACAAGAATGTTTTTTAATACCTCGTATTCTTTGTAAGGTTACGATCATTTTCTTCTATGGAACCAACCCTGGAAAATGACAAAAAATTATGAAAAAATTCTGTCATTTTATTGCAAGCAATGTTTCATTTGATGCTCTAAGTACAAATGTACCTACAAAACAAACATAATATTTTGACATGGTATCCTCAAAAAAAATGTTTGGTAACCGATTTCAGATGGATTTATGTAAAAAAAACGATAATATTAATGTAACTCACTGGACCTCAATATCTTGGAAATCCGTGGTTTCCCAGGGGTGCTTCCATAGAAAAAAATGATCGTGATTTTACAAAGAATACGAGTTATTAAAAGAACAAAATTGTCTTTTTACACCCAGTATAGAAAACAAAGAAAAAAAAAATAATAATCATCTTTTATTAAATATTGTAATTGAAATCATCTTCTACCATTATTATCTTTATACACGTAAATCTTCTGTTCATGTGTTTGTAATTGAACTAAATTGCTGGACCGATTTTGATGAAATTTTTTGTGTGTGTTCAAGCGGGTTTGAGAATGGTTTAGATTCATAATCGGTCAACTGGATGATGTTTTATAAATAACGGTTCAGATTGTTACATCTTATTTCTAAAAGTTTGTATTTAAGACGTGGGACAAGACAACGTCTGTCGGTTCTGCTAGTTATAAAATAAAAATATAACAAATAGTTTGCTTTATCAAATAATAAAAAGAATGTATGTTTTGTATGCAAGTTAAAACTAAAACCGGTAAGGGGACAGGCCAGGGTAGAGACCTTTTTACACTTTATTACGAATTTTACGATAATATGGTTTATTTTATATTTAATTGTAATGTTATTTATACAGGGTGTAACAAAAAGGGTATGTTAAGCGAAAAGCTATGTAAATGCCCACTATAGAGAACCTATCTACAAAATTTGAGACTCGAAATCACATTTTTATTTTTCAAGATTATGTGAAAATTTAGAGATTTTAAAATTTCAGATATTTTAAAATTCTCCATACTATTGGGAAAAATAAACATGTGATTTCGGGTCTCAAATTTTGTGGATAGGTTCTCTATAGTGGGCTATTTACATAGCTTTTCGCTTAACATACCCTTTTTGTTACACCCTGTATAAAGGACATTGAAGTAATGTGATTGATTGCAAAAAATATAAATACATAGATCAAAAAAACACTTTTAAATAGATTGCCGCAATAGTCACCTCTTATCGTAGAATCACCCGTATAGGACAATCTTTACCTAACGAAAATGCAAAAATCCTCTTGGCTCTGGTCATAGCCAGAAATATACTGAAAGCGAATAAAAATACTTCCGTCACAGGAGTTGCATATAATAAATGGTGCAAAGATATTAAAGCGCTGTTTCCAAGTGAAAGGACTACGACATATTATATACCTTCTTGTGTAACAGCTCAAGGAAACACTCTTCAGGCACGAGGAAAATTAGTGAGCCAAGTTCTGAATACTAGGCGAAAATATCGGAAACTTGGAGTACTTGATAAAAAGTGTCAAAGTCCTAGTTCTTCTGATACTATTATTATATTATTCTTCGTGTGATACTATTATCATCATCACTCTTGTTTTAAGAATCTCTTTTATATGATAGTATAAGAAGTAAGTCTAAACTATTCTCGAACCCACTCGAACACACACACAAAGTCTCATCAAAATAAGTTGAGCCGTTTAGAGGGAAATCCATTACAAACACACGAACAGAAGATTTTTATATGTATATCACAAGATTGGATACATTAACAAAAACATCTTGGGCAACTGTATCATCGACGCGCTATAGAGCTGGCACTATATTGATTTATTCTTAAAGTGCCGATGACTTGTTAAAGTTTTTTAAATTAACCGATGTTTATTTAATTTATATTTGTTAATTTTTAAAGGGCTTTTGTTTAATACTTTAGTTTTTAATGAACATTTCCAGGCTTACGAAGTTGAAGAGCCTCTTAATGAACAAATAGCTGTAAAATTACAAAGTGACTTAGATTCACCAATTCCCTGTAATATCAATTATGTTATTTCTAAAATATTTATAACGCTGCGCAGTCTAGTTTGAGCTATATATTAGCCTGTATCACCACTGTCTGCTAAGTTCCTGATATGTTATTTGGCAGATATCTGTGATGCTGTCTTTTAGTTCAAACAAAAACAATGAGACTGCATCACATACCATATCGGCATCTCTGTCAGATAAGATATCAGGAACTTATCAGACAGAGATGAAGCAGGCCCACGTAACGTTTAGATTTGTTATTTTTTAAGTTCTGACTAAAATTTGCCAAAACGCTTTTATTTAATAATGTAAGCTAGTATAAGTACGAGTATGTCAATGATTAATATAAAAATTATTATGCTGATTATGATTAATAAATATTATTTTCTTGAAATAAAAGGTATCTCATTCCTAATTTATAATTGTAATGTTTAGTCCAGACATTAAACTTTTTTTCTCTTATTATTTTCAGTGTCACTTATGCTCTCCAGACTGGCTGCAGAACGGCAGAGGTTGGAACAGAGATGTCACAGAATGCTTGTCATCGCACTGCGGCACCTCTTATACAGGACGTAACGAAAAGGTCCAGTCATAATTTAGGTGAACCTACTCATGAATATGAATAACAGCGACAAAAATCAGCTGTTCCATAGAGATGTTCAATCGAGCAGGATGTATAAAAAGCTTTTCATATTCACGGGTAGGTTCCCCACCTAAAATATGACTGTACCTTTTTGTTACACCCTGTAGGTACAGTTCCATACGTTATTACCCAATGTCGTTTTGTAGCCGGTCTGCAGGCGCATTGTATGTACCTACTACCTATACAGGATCTAACAAAAAGGGTATGTTAAGCGAAAGGCTACGTAAATAGCCCACTGTAGAGAACCTATCAAATTTGAGACTCGAAATCACATGTTTATTTTTCAAGATTGTATGAAAGATATTTAAAAATTCTTCATACTATCGGGAAAAATAAACATGTGATTTCGAGTCTCAAATTTGTGGATAGGTCCTCTACAGTGGGCTATTTACGTAGCTTTTCGCTTTACATACCCTTCTTGTTACACCCTGTATAGCGTTAGATTTCAAACAAGTTACTTATTTGGACTTAACATGCCACCTAGTGAATCCCAACATATACACTTGATAAGTGTCATAAAGAGTATATTTAAACCAAACAAGTTGGATAGTAGCATCAATCTACCTCATAATTGAAACAACGAAGGACATTTATTTAAATAATTAGGTTGTGTGATAGATCTCATAAAGATTTTATTTAATTCAATCAACTAGAATATTTTATTGAAACATGTAACACTGCTGATTTATACAATATTTTGATCAATTCAATAAAGTTACAATGATTAGGTTAACTAAGTTGTTTGTAAGATCAATCATGTAACATGATAAACCCTTCCTCCCTATCATTGTCATAGTCAATGCTAACAAGTAGGACATGGTTAACTTAATCATATACTTAGCCATTTCAAACAAGTGGTTTGTTGAATTAACAATATTTCTTGATTGATTTTCAATCAAATTGGCCTAGTAGCAGCAATCAATTTACTTTATGCGAACGTATATAAACAAGTACCTTGTTTAAATTTAACAAAATTTTGATTAATTTGATCACTTTTTTTTTTCAGTGTAAAGGTATACAGATTTAAATCGCAAATGATCGCAACATTCACAATTCAGTGACAGCAAAAATATTTTTTGTAGGAAAAACATTTACTAGACAGCTACGTAAATACAAAAGAAATATCAGAGAATACGCCAGCTTAAAAGAAAAATCCAAAAATATTAATATGAAAAAATAATAACAAAGCAAGGATTTCATATTTCTCTGCTTACTTTTACTTTTCTGGTTGGATGTTACGGCCATAATATAAGTGTCTTTAACAAAAATATCAAGTTTAATTTTGTTAAAAAATACAAAATATTTAACGAACTTGACGAAGTTATGTACCTATCTAAGGAAATTGTGATGACGATGACACATTCACGTTTCACCAAAAATTTATCTTCAAAATACATACATATAATCACGCCTTTATCCCTTACGGGCTAGGCAGAGCACTAAGAACCGATAGAACCACATGGTGCCACTTCTGACCAATTTTTAGAGTATAGTTGAGATGTACAAGTTCGGTTAGTAATGATAGGTAGTCAACCCATCGCCTACAAAACACCAAGACCCTCTTGTCCCTCTACTGGCTTGTACAGTATGCCCGGGAAGAGAAGCAGCTGTAGTATTACACGTTATTTTTTCACTCCCAGAGCAGCAAAGATTCAACATACCTTCTATTAAACCTTTAGATATAAATAAAGGAAGTTAGGATGGATTTAATTTATAAGATACACGTCACTGATAAGATATAATAATAAGATCAACAACCCCATCATCCTCTGATGTACCTAGTTATTACAGGTACCTACTACATTTGTCAAAGCAAACTTATTTTCCCTCTTGACCATTATAAAGAAAGTAGAGCTCATATCGCACTAGATTAGGGTGCATTCACACTGCACACTGTGTATTTACTGAAAAAACTAGCAATGCCACCACAAAATAGATCTTAGTAACAGAAACGGCACTCAATTACACATCTTAAGAGCAGCTAATTACACAATGTAACATCGCCTATAAAATACCAAGAGCCTATTGTCCCTCTACTGACTTGTACAGTATGCCCGGGAAGAAAAGCAGCTGTAGTATTATACGTTTTTTTTTTTCACTCCCAGAGCAGAGGGGTAAGTACGAACCTCTCGATAGTCCGTAACGCTATCGTCCAACTGTCAAATCACATAGATTTTGCTAGCGAGTCGCTAGCGTTACGCCGCGTAAAAAGGTTCGTGCTTACCCCACAGCATAGAAGAAGAAGAAGATGATAGGTAAGTATCACGTATTATTTTGCGAGTGACCAATCTATTCTTTTTCGTAGTACATAGAGTAAAGCTACTAAGCTACTGGGTGGCTACCTAGCTAGGTAACGCAAGTAGCTTAGAACTAAGAATCCGAGGTATTAGTTGCACTGGGGATCTAGAAGTTAGATATTTGTTTTGTTTTCTTCGGACCTGTATTTATAGAGGTTTTTAAAGAAATGAATTGGCTCATAGAAATTAAAGGTAGTTTGGAAATAAAATATGTATTTGCATGCCACATTTTTAGCGAAACAAATCTTTGATCTAATAATGTAATACTAAACTTTAGTGTTTTATGTTTTGAGCAAATAGATACCTCAGATACACATATGATTTTATCTATGAAAATGTCAAAACTGAAGGATCGAATAAACTCGGACTAAAATGACAGATTTTATATCTATAGAAAGTCATGAATTCGTCTGTATTTCTGTGAAATTTCCTACTGCACCGAAATACAAACGAAATCCTCTATGTTTTTCCAGTTAATCATCGTCATAAAATATTTTGTTGAGATCTTTTACAGACCTGTTTGGAGTGCACTACAATATAAGGTAAGTAAAGTGAAGATACAATAACATTGTGCTTACATAAAGCGTGCACTCTAATATATCATCCGAATGCACTTTGTAGTGCACCTACCAAGGACTAACTAGCCAATAGATGCCTAATGCCTACAATGAACATTTATTGTTTTAATGTAGAGGTAATAATGTCCCACTGCTGGGCAAGGATCTCCCCTATTTGAGACCATATATCTAGGTTCTTTGCTAACTCCGTCCACCCTGGCAGGAACTTATCGAGGTACCTACCTAATATGAAGGTACCTATTTTTTTCCTATGATATAGGCAGTATCCTAACGTTAAAATAATGTATTCAGTCACGGCAGCTAATATCAGAGTAAACACGCTGGAGAAAGACAGGTGTACCTACTCTATATACCCACACCCTTCTTAGATCTGTTGAACGGAAATGCGACAAGACTGAGATCAGGTACAAGACCAACGGCTTTACAGATATTCAAGATTAATAAATGACATCGCAAAACATCGAAAACAATGGTACAACACTATAAGAATATTTTTTTAAAAGGCTTAAGTACCTAAGGCTTTGGGCACGGTGAAATTTACCACCTAGGCGTGCCGTCATTCGCTCTGATTGGTGTTTTAGTGAACATGGCGGATTGCAGTATTTCTTACTTTTATTTTGTCGAAAATCTAATTAATCTCAATATTAGGCAATATTAAAATTGAGTTTTTTTTTTTTGAATCGTTTGAGCTTATATTTTTCTCTAAAACCAATAATTCTTTGATTCTTGAATACTGTCATCATGCCTATTGGGGATAATGGGCATGACTATGTATTTATGTAATAACCATAGTGTTAGGAACATGTAGGTTGTCTATTGGGTAGTTGATCCTAGATACTAACTAATGACCGCCATCTTTTATCCCGACACGGCACTAACATGCAAGTATTATTCTCATAGCTCGGAATATGTACGATTCTTCCTTACCACAGTAAATAGGGACCATCATTGCTCGCTGCTGGATTGTGTTATGATATCTCCTTCAAAACTACTTAGTACCAAAACTACACACCACGGAGATCAACTAAATCTGTGCTATCTACCCACCGAAATCTATAAAAAATCGTTGCCGTACTCGTCTATCGGGAAAATGCCCAGAAAGTTTATTTTATTTGTAATACAAAATTCACAGCTCTTAATTACAATGTAAATATAGACGTATGATTCCGAGCTAAGCAGCACGCAGCACTGCTAGCCTTTTTAGTGCTGCCGCGACATTGCTGCGTAGCTCAGAATAATATACCTACTCTCATATAAACCTGTAGACAATGTATGCAGACCAGTATTGCTGCGGCAGCAATGCAGCGGCGGCAGTGCAGCGTGCTGCTTAGCTCGGAATCATACCTTAACGTACAAATGCCACAGCCAAAAGAGGATTTACCTACATTTTTACACAGATAATGCAAAACACCTTCTTCATGTGCAAAACAGATCTAAAACTACAAACATACATAATACCTACATACCTACGGCTGTGCTCCCAACACGGGGTAGCCAAAACTGCAGGATCATGATGGATATTCTGCAGCCACGATTAGCATTAGCAGGCTTGTAAAAGATCAGTTCAAAGTTGCTAGCAGGGCCAAGATAACGCCCCTGAGTTCCTTAGTCGACTCTTACACGATACACGGAAGGAGATACAGCTGATGCGTTATAGTGTAGTACGGCATCAGCACAACACACATATTTAACTAAATTATCATGATGAATTTGGTGAGAGCGAGATGTCTCACTTTTAAACGTCAAACTCACAGAGCTATTAATAACTAGATAAACTAAGTGTATGTACTTTGCATGTAAAAATAGACTTAATAATTAGAATATATACCTCGTTCTCAAGCCAGACTGAGTGAATTAGGGCTGATAGAAGTGGTTTGCAATCCCTTTTTACACACCAAGAAGAAACGCTTGCCTTGTCTAGTTATTACTTAGCTCTGTGGATTTGACATTTAAAAGTAAGAGCACTGGCACGGAATGCAGAGGTCGTGGGTTTGATTCCCACTCGTGTGAAGAATTTTTTCCATTTCTTTATTAATAACTAGTGGACGCCCGCGACTCCGTCCGGGTGGACTGCAGAAAAAATAAAATGGCGATATTATCCGGGATAAAAACATTTTCCCGGAATAAAAAGTAGCCTATATGTTAAGTGGGACCTGTCACAACATATTCCTGAAAACTGCATCGAAATCGGCTCAGCCGTTTCTGAGATTAGCGTGCACAAACATCGATCCGTTACAATTTTATTATATGTATTAATTAAATAATTAATAATTTTATACTTTAAAAGTGAGACATCTCGCTTTCGCCAAATTCATGATATGCGTGAGTACATACTAGCTATATCAATACCCGTAGGCATTGTTTTGTGTCTATTGTTATACTCAATCATGTCTTCGTTTATAAGCATCAATGTCACGCTTACACCATATAAGGCAGTACATTTTGTGGACGAAAAAGCATTGACCTAATATAAAGATGGAAACATATTAAGTTACTTTTCATGGCATGGCATGGAAGTTATTTTTAAATTTTGAATGACAAAATTCAAGCTAGTGCATACCAAACATAACCCTCCTTCTGGCGTAGTTGGGTAAAAATACAGACAGCCATTTTACCCAACTTCCAAGCAAAGGCTACGCCTATAGCTAAAATGGCTTCTAGGAAGATTGCTTATTCCTATATCCTTGATTTGGTTACGCAGATACACGCTATAGAAATTCAATCATGAGTTCTGTACCTAGTACCTAACCATAGAGAAAAATCATGGGTGGTAAGGATGGTCAGATTTCATCCTAGTTTGTTATCTACATAGATCATAGATTACCATGACATAGATAGACGGCGGTATCTTATACATATAGTTACGCCATTTTAACGTTTATTTTCAGCCTTTTTGGAACAATTGCGATTGTTTCATATTCATAGGTAGGTATATGTTCATGTTTGGAACATATTAGTATCACGTGTTCTATTTCTTGTGATTTGTTGACAATAGAATGTAGTGGTTGACCCTGTTGTGACCTTCAAAAGATTGCAGAGTTACATACATACCTATATACCTATACCTAACTTATACAAAAGCCTCTTACTGTACAGTCCACTGCTGGACTGCTGGATCTTCTTCTTCTTCAGCCTATTGCAGTCCGCTGCTGGACATAGGCCTCCCCCAGGGCACGCCACAAGGCTATTGCCACAGGAGGGTTTTACCCATAGCCCCCACGCTGTGCAGGCGTTGGTGACCGCAGTTTGATTTTCGGACTGTGTTGTCAGTCCGGGAGGTCCTTACCCACCCAGACTCCCACCAGACTCGCGGACTGCTGGATAACAGTATCAATAATATTTATCCCTTTGTATCTCATTTGAAGAGACGTATTTTCAAATAAATGTTATTCTATTTTATGTGTTCTAATTTGTAGAATGAAGTTCTTTATACCAGAGTAAAGACTAAGATTCAACAGTAAAAAAGAAAACACCTGAAAGTAACGTTGTGGTGTGCCCTGGGAAAGGTATACGTCCAGTGGCGGATTTACAAATTTGCCGCTAGTAGGCCATTCAATTTTTGCCGCCCCTACTGACTTTTGAAAATCAATACGTTAGTTTAATTCCGTTATTAGTATGATTGTGAACTTAATGATATTTCTGTCAGTTACTAGATTATTTTTGCAACCCGCTATCTACTGAAGAGTTTAATGTTGACCTAAAAACAGCAGCATGTACTAATCATAAGGTGGGGAAAGGCATGACTTAAAAATACCTACACTATATGAACACAGACAAAATAATGTGTGGTCAGTAAACATTGTTTTTGTTAAATATTTTTTATTGCACTTAATAGTTTAAAAACAATACAAACAATTTCTATTAAAATATAACATGTTAACAATCCAGTTAATGGTGACAGACAATGAGATCAAATAAGTTTTACATTATTATTATATCGTCGTATGAAATCTTTTTCATAAGTTCTGACTCTATGCACAAAAGAGATAAAGCATTAAGCTTTTCTTGACTTAAAGTAGCTCGTAGATAGTTTTTAACCCGTTTTAAGCTAGAAAAGCTTCTCTCACCTGAACAATTTGTCACCGGTGTACACAGAGCCATGCGAAGTGCTATTATCCAAGTTTGGATAAATATGCTCCAAATTCTGTTTTCGCAGAAACAAAGATAGACTTTTTAATGATCCAGAATCTGGTTTTATCGAAATTCTTTCAGAAGAAAGGTGGCATTGACACTTAAGCATTCCTGAACTAAATCAGTCACGTCACTGTAAATCAGATTCTAAATCATTAGGATACATTTTTTCCAACGAAATGGCTTTTTCCGTTAGGGTCGATGGTAACAATTCACTAATTTTGGTTAGAAATGAAAACTTCTCGTTAAACTCGTGGTAGGCCTTTTGCCGTTTCTCTAATTTGGAATTGAGCCGATCTACGAGGACGAGAAACGTATTAACCCTAAAAGATTCACTTGCAGTCATTATAATAACTTCTTCAGATGTTTCATCAAATCTTTTTTTTCTTGTCGGTTTTTTATTTTATTTTTATTGAAACGCTATTGGAATATTTTAAAATTCATGATTACATAAGTACCTAAGTATATATTACAGTGCGTTTATTAATCGTTTATTTATATATGGATTGTGTATACGTATAATTATAAATTTTTTCCTGTAAAAAAAAAATAGCTAAATTTGCCGCCCCTCTAAATCTGCCGCCCTAGGCACCGGCCTACTTGGCCTATTGGTAAATCCGCCACTGTACACGTCCAGCAGTGGACTGCAATAGGCTAATGATGATGATGTGTGAAAATAAAGATTGCTCATGGGATAACTGAAGTTTTTACTAACTTTACCTACGTACATATAAAATAAATAGACAATGTACAAGGACGAGCTTATTTCTTTCAGTAAATCGGTAATTCATCTGTTACTGGGTATTTCGCCATCGTTATCGTTATCCCTATACACCCCATTCTATGTATACTGCAAAGTTTAAAACTAGTAACGCCATCTAGCGATGAAACTGTTAGCTATAGAGTTCACGGTAATAAACGCCATCTCTAGGTTCTAACGTAAACTGTTTAATAAACTCATACACTGTACAGTGAAATACAACCACATTTTAGTAGTTATGCATAACATTCAATAGATGGCAGCGGGTGATTCAATTTTTTTTTTTTTTTATATATTTTTCTTAGGTTTTCACCAATTCTATCATAATATTAATATTATTAAAATAATAGGTAAGGAATTAGATACTTAACCTATAACTAGATAGGTACCTAGTTTTTTACAAGTGACATAATTTTTATTTACCTATTCATCACCATGTTCTAAAGTTCTCCCAAATTTTTTTTTTATAATTTTAATACAAAGTGTAAGTTTTCTTGTTATAGGTATAGGTACAGTACAGGCTGTTAACCAGGTACAAAAAGCCATTTTAAACCAAAATTTTCGCTGTATTTAACTACCAAAGTTGCACGAGTAACAATTTCAGAACTAAGATTACCGTGCACACATTTTCACAACCCGCGTAGATTTTAGCGCCACCTGCCGTTATCACGTAACTTGGTCCACTTACCCCCGGGATGCAAGCAACTGCATCACCCCAACACAACAACGGTATGCGAGGGTGACTATTCTGTTCATAGGAATTTATTTATCTATTAAGTATTAACACTTTTATTTACACTCAGGCGATAAGCTAGCAACTTGTCACATTAGTCCCCGCTATGCTTAACGTGGGTTTGAGATCTCCTTTATGATCTTGCAGTCCTGGCTACTTTTTTTTTACAATTAGCTAGGCAAACATTTGACCGCCATCGTGCCTGATGTTAAGCAAGATGCGGCCTAGGGTGGTACATATTTGCCTAGGAACTTACTCCATTTCTGGTACACAGCCGTGTGTGTTATATATGTTCTCCGTGAAATCTAATTAACATAATAATTGTAATGTACAATAATGTAGGTACATACTACGTAGACTTACTGCAGAATTAACTTTTTAAATACTCTACCTACGCCGTGTGAACCGTGTTCCACTTCTGGGCAAAGGCTTAGGTACCCAATGTTGCACCCAAAACTATTCATCATACTCATCTTCACGTAAGAATAGTTACGGATTTTTCTGGAACTTAATAAAAATACAACCGCGTATAAATTAAGCACAGAGATGTCAGGTGCTTTCTTACGTGAAAAGGACTATAAGTACTTAAAAATCTATATCTAAGTTGACGATAATGTACGATATAGAATGAGATTTTAAACCACTTTATTTTATCGTGGTAGCTAAGTCACTATGTAAATTGTAGGAGGCCTAAGTTCTGCAGTTCTCTTCCTATTTACTGATGATGAAAGTCGCTATGTACCTATATATCACTTTCGACGTCATTTTCCGCTATCGCGACGTACAGTTTCCGGAATAAGTACCTACACAGGGGGATGCAACCACGTCGCAACACGTCGCAGGCAATTAGACATCATTGCACCCTCGCTATACACCCTCTCATGGAATAAGGTTGGCTTGTATTTTGAAGATTTTTTTTTACTTTCTTACTAACTTTACGACTTCAATCGCGACAGAATTAGGTATCTATATAGGTAAGTACTTAGTTTCATGAATATTGAATGACTGACAATGGGTCAGTAAAATAGAAGATCAGTCCATTTCAGGCAGTGTTTTTTCAGTTTTTGTATTCATAATTTTAAAAACTATAACCAGACAAAAAATGTATGAAGTTTATTTTGGTTTTCTACCTGTTTACTAAGAAGATACATAGTAATTAATTAAGATAAGGTAGATACTTACCCTGCTATTTTAGTTACACTAAGTAGGTAAATATATGCTTCTGAATCGAAATTTTAAGTATAATAACTGCCGGAGCCAGAAGACAGAATTGCAGGATCATAAAGCAGATCCCACAGCCACGTTCTGATAGCTGAGAAAGATGTAAATAAACAGTGACAAGTCGCTAGCTTATCGCCTGAGGGAATGTCCGCTTTCCTCAGACATGTCGACTCTTACGATATGCACGGAAGGAAAATAATTTTTCAACTTAAAAATTTTGCAATGCCCTTAAAAATGCATTGACAGAGCTGTTTCGAATCCTGCGAACAATTAAACAACGTTTGCACCCTCATCGGCAACCCGCCCTGCACTATTTTAGTGACACGTCTACCGCAAGGGAGATAAATACTTGAAGAAGGGAGGTTAAGGGGCAGTCGCATCTAAATTATTTTGAACGAGGTTCTTGCTTCATCGTGAATGAAGCACAGAAATTAATAATTATAAAAATAATAATCGTTTTTAATTAAATGGAATGAACACGCTGCTGAGACTTTTAGAACTCTTTCTCTTTTTTCAGTGGTTGATACCATTTTATTGTAGAGAGACATTTTTACAGATTATTAGATACTAAATAAAAAATCTATTAAGATCTACAATCTATTAATTTAATCTCGATCTCTAAAGTGTTAATCTTTCTTCTAAAAAACTTTCTTTATAATCTATGAAAAAAAAGAAGTGAAAGAGTTATCTTATTTTTACTAACTCTATGGTCTTGTGTTGTGGGGATTTATAGAAAAATCCCACACGTTGCAACAAACATAATTATCGAAACTATTGAAGAGGACTTCGCCTTAATGTCACGGTAACTGACTATAACAATTTTTTCATACCTACATATAAGTTCTCTACCTACTCGTACCTTTAGGCCTCTATATTTCTAGTAAACTAGGTACCTAGTACGACACTGTACTCCCTAAATAGACAAGCACTTGAGAACACGCTTTTAGAATTAGCACCTTTAGAATCGACGATAATTTTCACCACATGCTAACAAAGTGCACCCCACCAACTTTTACACTACACCAAGCGGTATAACATACTATGGTAAATGTGGTAATGGTATACTTTAAGAGGGGCAGCTGCATCTAGATTAGATCAAAGTAAAGGATGCAAGTAGCGATTCAGGAATTTTATCGCACCCTTTCACCGTTGTTTGTGACAAGGATCGTGTTTAGATGACACTCATAGCACTGGCTGTGAATAAGCTATTGTAGTTGACAGTGGCTATTTACTCGATACCTACAAACAAACACACATCCTCACAAACTTTCAGGTTTATAACTAGTTTAGTGGGATTTATAGCGGTTAAGTTACGCTATTAGGTATCCGAAAAATCGATATATTTAACCGGAAAATGCCAATAGAGCAAGAGCCGTTGCAAAATATCGACTTTGATTTAAAAAAAAAAAATTTTGAAAAGATGTCGTTTACGATAAGTTGACGCCGTTGACGGTAATGGCTCGATATACAAACATGGCTGTTTCCAAAATGGGGTAGCTAGAACTGCAGGAGCATGGAGGAGAGCATTGCCACTTTTAGCATAATGAGAAGTTGCTTGCTTATCGCCTGAAAGGACGTCTCTAAGTTCTTTAGTAGACTCTTATGACATGCACGAAAGGAGATGCAGCTGATGTATTCAAACCTCGCATCAGCACAGGTAAGATAACGAAGGTAAGAGTAGCATAGAAACAGGGACCATGACAAAATATAATGACCTTGTAATGACTATGTTATGTTTGTTTCTTGTTAGTACAATAATCCAACAAATTGAAAACTAGGCTGTCAACAAAACAATACTAGACCAAGTTTCAGTGTTTCCACATCCTAACGAGCCTAATTAACCTACTGGGTTGCTAGCTCGCCTCAGTCAGCAGGGTTGCCACTCGACGAGATAGCGGCTTTGTAACCACTGTCGTGGTTGTCAAGCACCATTGTAGGCGCGCTCTGGTTTGAGTCATGCTTATAGACACTGAAGAGGGCATTTGGGTACATACAATAATCAATAAAACTTTTTTATTACTGAATGACGAACAGACCAAACACTTGCAAGACCAATATACAGGGTGTAACATAAAGGGTATGTTAAGCGACAAGCTGTATAAATAGCCCACTATAGAGAACCTATTTCCAAAATTTTAAACTCGAAATCACATTTTAATTTTTCAAGATTGTATGAAAATTCCTGAGATATTTAAAAATTCTCCATACTATCGGGAAAAATAAACATGTGATTTCAGATCTCTTTTGTGGATAGGTTCTCTATAGTGGGCTATTTACATAGCTTTTCGCTTAACATACCCTTTTTGTTACACTCTGTATAATTTTAACAAAAAAAAAAATAGCAAAAAAAAAATATCTTCATCTTCATTACAAGGGCTAACTTGGAACGTCAAAGTATTTTCTTTTTGATATTAGCATTATGTCATAATATGACTTTTTTTTTTATTATGTATGTTAAATATCAGTTTAGCGAATTTAACGACATTAGGAGTAGTAGAAGGTATCTATGCCATATCCAGTATCCATAGATCTGTGTAAGACCTCTCGGCGAGCACTATACATTGCGCGGACAATACCGCTATTCACGGGACAATCTTTAACTATTGAGACGAGTTATTGTGCGCGTAATGGGTAGCATGATGGCTACTATTGCTGGCCAAGAAGAACGAAATTGGCTTGTTATATATAAGCCAGGGAATATTTATTTAGTAGCTAGGTTTATTTACTTATCTTGAGATAAGTATGTAGAGCCAAAACAATAATCGATTGTTGATTATTTAAATTAATGTAGTAACTACATATGAACCTCCCTACATACAGTTTCCTATTCAATTTGCATGTACATATCTTGTATGTTGTTACTTTTTTTCAATACCTTAAAATAAGACCTATTAATTAGAGGCAACCATACATCCCGGCCGAATAAATTTTCACGAAATAGCATTTTCCATTCGTCATTGATTTCTTCAAGTTGGAACAAAATTTATAATATGAGAATAGTTTTTACTTATACATATTTAAGTATTATTCGAGATAGCAAAATAAATTAAAAAATAAAAACAAAAGAAATCTGTCAGAAGTGGGATTCGAACCCACGCCCACAGAAGTGGACTGCGACCTGAACGCAGCGCCTTAGACCGCTCGGCCATCCTGACGATGAGAGAGAGGGCGAAATTGCGCTATAGATACTGTGTTACTCAACCAAAAAATATAAGCTTTGTATTCTACTCTATGTAAGCGTGCGTGACGTAAAAGTAGTGTAGGAGGGTAAATAGCCGTGAATGATAAAAAATTAATGAAACTACGTAGTTACGTACAGAGTTTATTTTACAGATGTTGTCTGCATGTCTAGAGCTGATCGGAATAGTTTACTCTACCTATGACTCGTTTCCTTTGCCGGTCGTCTCGGTCACGCATGTGTGCTCTCACTCTAACTTGTAGGAAATACTAAAATATCTTATTTAACATATACTTAGTTAAGTAGGTAGGTACTCGTTAAATCGCATCTAAGTACCTATATGGTTTCCAAGCAAATATAGCTAGGTACATAAAATCATTCGCGATGTCTGAGAAGTCGCCTTGCCGTGTTGATAATGTTTGCATTTGAAACATTATTTAAACTTTGAAAACCAGGATTTGAAGAAGAAATACCGGGACTATACCTGTGCGAGCACAGTGACAGTACGATTAAAGAGATTTCTCGTGGCGATTGTAGTTAGTGCAAGTGCCTGTTTTCGCAGTTATGAGTTATCAGATCCGAGGGTCAGCGGAGGGTATAGGGCCCGGTGGCGGGCGATCCCTCAATAGAGTTACTTTGGTTTATTCCATAAGACAGCCTTTCAGGATAAGTGGAATATTAGTAACTACTAATATGAAAGCTTTAGAGGATTTTTCTTACTTATAGGAAAGTTTTTTTTTGCGAATATAAAGATTGTATAAACACGTGTGGATTTTTCTTATAAGTAGGTACATTCCTTTACGCAAAAATTGAACAGATTATGACAAAAAAAATTGCAGATAAATACAAATATGTATAGTATTGTTCTTCATGAATACGGACTTAATAAGCAATCACTGTATAACATTATCTATAAACATACCGATTTACTTTACGTGTATGGTACCTACCTAAATTTCCCAAATTCAATCGAAATCCGTGTCATCTGCATTTACACTGTATTCAACATGTGCAATTGTGCATTTTGTTTGTATGAGCAGTCATCAAATCTTCCATTCAGCTGACAACATTAAAACTACACTACCATACAACTAATTACGTACAAATACCTACCTAAGTACACTTTGTGCAGTTGATAGGTGTACCAAGTGTACCTACAAGCTATCTTTTAAGGTAGGTATACTAATAAGCAGAATTTACTAACTTTAAAAGTAAAAAGGTGTAATTAACTCAATGGCGTATTGTATTTAAATTTTTTAAAGCTACCTTTAGTAGCAAATGAAATATTTATTTTTAACGAGCTTTTACAGTGTAAAACATCTGGTGATGTATATTGTTATAGTTCAGGGGAATTCCAACTTCATTAATTTAGATTAGTTTTGAAAAACTGAATAGGTAGAGCAAGGGTATGTCGCAATAGAAATATTTTGCTTGTAAACCTAATAAAGATAAACAAGTTAGTAGCTGACCCTACACAGCATTTTCAATGTCATTCTATGTAGGCTTCGAGTCGCTAACTAAGGAGGGAACTTCACAAAACATAGTAGGGAAATTCCACAAATTTTAACAGCCAACCAAACGATACGCATTGGTTAAATTATTTTTTTTACAATTAGATAGGCAAACATTTGACCTGCCTGGTGTTAAGCAAGATGCGGCCTAATGAAATTCATTACATATGTTATGATTAGGTACCTAAACATTAAAAATGCAAAATGCAAATTAATGTAGAGTCCGCAGTCATAGTACCTAAAACTCGCGTATAGGATTTAGGAACTTCTTTTATATAGGGCTTCTCTTCCCGGAAATACTGTACAAGTCAGTAGAGGGACATGAGGGACTTGGTATTTTGTAGGCGATGGGCTGACCACCTGTCACTACTCAACTATATAAAATTGGTCAGAAATGGCACCATGTGTTCCTATCGGCCCTTGGTGCTCTGCCTACCCCGTAAGGGATAGAGGCGTGACTGTATGTATGTATGTATTTAAGAACAATTTTTTTTTGTACTTATTCAGTAATTTTTATGATTTCATTAACACAGATTAATGTAGGTACATATAGTTATTTACACAGAGCTACTAGCGTCACTGTTATATTGAACTAACTATTTGGTGAAATGAACTCCAAATGCTGTGTCTACGTACCAGCGTTGTCATATACAACGGAATACGTGTCACCTAGACGAGACAAGATGCCTTCATAACCCTTGTTATATAAGCTCCACTTAAGTCCTTCTTTCGTGGCATCTAACTAAGCCCTGTGTTCAGTGAAATGACCTTTAATTAAAGAAAACTCCGCGGTATTGTTTACATGTTCTTAGTACTTGTACGGGTTCGACTTCCGTTTCTTAGATAATACATACATACGCCTGTGGTACCTAAATGGGTTAGCATGAACTGCAGTATCATAACAGAGACCCCTCAGCTACGTTCAGCATAGCGGGGACAGATGTAAGTCATCAGTGACAAGGCGAAATTACCCGATACCTGATGAATTTGGTGAGAGCGAGATATCTCACTTTTAAACGTCAAATCCACAGAGCTAAGTAATAACTAGACAAGACAAGTGTTTCTACTTGGTGTGTAAAAAGGGATTGCAAACCACTTCCTTCCTAAAAATATTCTTAAGTCTATTTTTTACATGCAAAGTTCATATACTTAGTTTATCTAGTTTTTAATAGTTCTGTGAGTTTGACGTTTAAAAGTGAGACATCTCACCCTCACTAAATTCATCATACCGGAATATGTACAACAATAATCCCTATATCAATATGTTTTAAGAAATTTAAAAAAATTCACCCGAGTGGGACCAGTCGCATTCCGTGCTGTTCTCTCACCAACTGAGCTGCCGGGTCAATTAACTCGGATGACGAATTTGACCATCTCTTTTAAACTTTTATTCTTACATCCCTATATCATCAATTTTTACTTCTACTTATAATCTCTTAACCATGAACGTATAAAGAACAACGGACGTAATGCTGTCACTGCACCGATTGAAGCACCGAAATGGCGGCGGCGCGTTGGGCATGTGTGCGTATTTTCCAGTAGGCGCTGAGCTTACTATGGTTTGTATGTGTGGGTGGATATACATCAATACACATCCCTACTCCATTGAATATCGTTGCCGAGCTTACTATGAATGCTTCACTCTGTGTAGTCACAACACTGTCCGTTATTCTATATACGTTCATGCTCTTAACCGTGAGCCCTCAAGGGTAATGTTGAAATTAAAACTGAGAATACGAGCGTGCTACAGTGCAAGCCTCAATATCAAAGTAGGTATATTATTATACTTTCTTGCATATTCTCACGTAACACACATTTTTGGGCAACTCATCATCGACTGATGTCATATGGCTTCATTATTCGAGTGTTCATTCGATACCTCTGTACCCGTATCGATTTCAACTTACATTTTGTTCTAATCAAGATGTCATGGCGGCTTCTATGATGGTGTGAAAAACTCCTAATGATAAGTATTTTTCATATGATTAATGTGTTTAATAAGTCCACGCCAGAGTCAGGGTAAAAATTACAATGACTGGTGCTTACCCATACCTAGTATCTATGTAGGTACATAGGTAGGCCATAATCTAACCCTCTCTGCTAAACGTGGCTGAAGAATCTCCCTTATAATCCTGTAGTACTGGCCACCCTATTTTGAGAACACAGCCGTTTATAAGGTCTTTTCAAAATTTGTGATTATCTTTTGACACGAAACTAGAGAGGTAAAAAGAAACAACTTTCACTATGGGACCAACTCCGAAATAGTGAAAAAAAAAAACAGCTGTTCCATACAATCTCGAATAATTGCTGCACTGAAATGTATGGAACCGCTGAATTTTTTTTCACAATTTCGGAGTTGGTTTCGTGTCAAAAGATAATCACTAATTTGTAAAAGACCTCATACATATATACATACATAAAAATCACGCCTCTTTCGCGGAGGGATAGGCAGAGATCACGGATCTCTATGTATCTATGTATAATCTAAATGAAAATGGGATAACCCAACCTGAATGAGGTCATACATTACGTAAACCAAGTTTAAGATACCGGGGATAAACGTATCATTGAGGATTAGGAACTAGCTTATCATCCGCCAACGCCCCTTAGTTCTTCAGTCGATTCGTACGCCATGACCTGAAGGAGATGTAGCATTTTTTTTGTGAAGACCCTCATCAGTAGAGGCTATAACTACGAATAGTAGGCAAGTAGCCGCAAAATTATATCGATAATATTTAAATTAAAGACTAACTCATACCTGCCGGGGTATACATCTTTAGGGGGCGGCATGGGGGTGGGCACCCGCCTGCCCCCCTTCGCTCCATTCATCCCGCTGCAATTGTCAAGACGGGCCTGAAAAAAACGTACTTTCAGCACACTTCTTAGAGCAATAAACTAGCTAGAAGCGAGACGGGTAAAAAATATTCAGATTGTTGAATCCTGGTGATTTTCGAGTAATGTGGAAGGTGGTGTGTGGAACTGAAGTATATTAAACGAAATGCTAGGAATATAGCCCACTTCAGAGAACAGTGGGGCAAGCCCGAACCCCTCGATAGTCTGTAACGCTATCGACATATCTTATAGATTTTGCTTGCGAGTCGCTAGCGTTACGGCGACGGCGCGGCGCGTAAAAAGGTTAATGCTCACCCAAACATTACACATTTGAGACGCAAAAATAACCATGATTGTATAAACATTACTGATAAATTGAGCAGGTTTAGTCCATCCAAGTCTAACTATATATTTGTAAACTAAACTAACTAAAGACTTCAAATCGTTATTAAAATTTTGATAGCAGAGTATCTTCTCTATCGTGATTAATTTCATAGCATTTCACTTAACATACCTCTTCTGTTTCTACCTGCATATGATGCCAAAATTAAAAAAATGACAAAGTCTGACTGATAGCGAGGCAAATACAGAAATTTAGAGGGAGGACAGAAGATCAGTGGCGTCTCCAGTTGGTTTAATGCTCTAAGTAACACTTCTCTGATGAGCTTAGAGATTTGCGTTTGTTAATACTTTTAACAAGCCTTTGTCCTATGGATGAGAAAGAACGCCATGAGGATGATTTTAAAGTCTTTTCGTGAAATTGTTACGTTTCATTAATTATTTAGGTACTTTTGTAAACACTCGACTTAGAAATAGCTGTGCCCACTTTATTTTCATTGACATTAGGTAGAGGTTATTTTCGTAGTTGCTTGCACCAACTGCTTAATCTCCAGATTAATTTTAAATAACTGATTAAGAGCCGACTTTTCAAATTTACCGATAGCTCATCTCAACGACAAATGCGATGTTGGGATTCTCTTAAACTAGATCACGATAAAGACATAATATCATCAATATTAATCTTTAGATAGAGTATCTGACTAGTGAATAAATCGGCCCTTATTCTGAGTTACTTACAATGTCTTCAGCTATTATTTCAAAAAACCAAGGTGGCGTGCGTGATAATTCATGAAATGAAATATTAACTATGTCTAGGTTTACGCATTTTGTGCAAGTGGGCCACCAACCAACCAACTAACCAAACTAATCTAATCTCAAACTTTTGTAATCCAAATTCAAGTTTCGCTATCCATCATCGGATATGGAACAAATCTCCGGTATAAATTCGATTTTCATGTGGAACTTTTGTTGTTTTTTCTTTCGATGAGAAAAGCGAACTACATCGATCGGTCCTGACGAGCAGTATGGCGAAGGTTTAATACTTTTTTCCAGTTTGGGCCAAAACATCTTGATGCCTATGCTGATGCGGGGCTTCACTAAAAAAAACATCAGCTGCATCTCCTTCCATGTATGTCGTAAGAGTTGACTAAGGAACTCAGGGGCGTTCTCCCAAACGATGAGCTAGCAACTTGTCACTGATCACTTGATATCTAACCCGCTATGCTTAGCGTGGCTGTAAGGATCTCCTTCATGATCCTGCAACTCTTATACCCCACGTAACGGATCGCTGTCTGTACATGGAAGATATATAAGAAAAAATATTATAGGAGACCTTTATCAACGCAACCCAAAAGAATGCTTTTTGGAATTTTTGTCTGTCTGTGCGTTTGTGCACGCTAATCTCAGAAACGACTGAACCGATTTCGATGCAGTTTTCAGAAATATATTGTCATAGGTTGCACTTAACATATAGGCTACTTTTTATCCCGGGAAAATGTTTTTATCTTTTTTATGGGGACGGAGTCGCGGGCGTCTACTATTGTATAAGTAATATATTAATACCCCGATGATACGGTACATTTGGCTTACACGGATAGTAATAAGTGAGTAGGAACTGGTAGGTTAACCCCAGGAATCTAACCTAGGACCTAACATTATAATACCAAGTACATATTTGGCACTCAGCACACGTGCACCTATTTCACTGCTTACATGCCTACTTTACGAGTATGTGCTGCCACGGAGGTGGAAAGAACAGAAAAGTTTTCAGAGAATTATTATAAAATAAATGCTACCAAAAGTTACATACAAAGTACATAATAATGTGGCAAGCCACATCCCATTATCATTTAGAAGTCCGGGGTTTTTTTTATTTTACCCAAAATGTAAAAAAAGAATATATAACATGTTTATTTATTTTTTATAAAATCTAGGTGCCCCTTGTAATTCTGCTTTAGCAATTCGCTTTAGCGATTCCTCTCTACTCCTATCTCGCTGTACAATCTTCTAATCACAGAATGCTACCATGAATACTGAGCGGAACCAACATACTTCACTCGTATACCACCTTATGTAAGGGTGGTATAAGGATGGTTTACGAAAGTTTTACATTGCTGTAACATTGCTAGGATACGTCAAAGGATCCTGACAAGGCATTGTTGTCTTCCATGTACTGAGATGGTATGTGGATGGTATAGAATGCATATAACACACACTTGTACATGCCAACTACGAGTATACCCTCAAAATTGGTCAGAAGTGGCACCATGTGGTTCTATTGGCCTCTGGTGCTCTGCCTACCCCATCATAAAGGCGTGATTATATGTATGTATTCAACCAGTGCGTGCTGCCGGTGATGACCTACGGTACCGAGACGTGGTCTCTAACTCATAAAGAAGCTCAGGATCGCACAGCGGGCAATGGAGAGAGTTATGCTCGGGATCTCTCTGCGTGATCGAATCAGAAATGAGGAGATCCGCAGACGTACAAAGATCACTGACATGGCTCAACGGTCCAGCAAGCTAAAGTGGCAATGGGCAGGGCACATAGCTCGAAGAACTGATTGCCGATGGAGCCGGAAAGTTCTAGAGTGGATACCACGTATCGGCAAACGCAGCGTGGGAAGGCCAACCGCGAGATGGACGGACGATCTGGCCAAGGTCGCGGGCGTCGGTTGAATGCAGGCTGCTTCCGACCGGTCGGTATGGAAGTTGTTGGGAAAGGCCTATGTCCAGCAGTAGACTTCCCAGGGCTGAAATGATAATGATGATGATGATGTATGTATTATGTATGTATTTATGTATAATACACACAGCTGTGAACGCCGCCGACCTCTCATAGATGCAACACAAACGACAGATGACTGACCAAAGTAGGCAGCCCTGATCTGACTCGTGGCCAACACAGCCCCACCGCAGTTGTTTCGAGGGTTCTTTGGCGATGGGTTTTTCCAGGAACCCTTGGTAGAGTCAAAAGTCGAACGCTGCTGGGCATCGACCCTACCAGCCATCCTACAAAAATTCATCGTAATCACCAGTTTGTATTTAATTTTTTGAAATCAACGCAATGCTTTTTCATTCTAACACTAAGTTCTTTAAATATGGATCTACGTCGCATTAATTATAGGTAAGTACTCCCATTTGCGATGCTCTATAGCCTACTCATAAAATTTATTCATGAATAGAGTCAGTCTCTTAATTTGCGTCAGTTAACTGGATGACTCCACTCATGACCGTCACCGGGGAAGGGGGCGTGACTTTGCATTAACTATAAACCAGCTAGTACGAATCATACTCGTACTACGAGTATGATTAAATAATACAGCAATGTTTTACGAATAGCTTAGGTTCGTGTGTTAACCATTGCAGTTATTTTTCATTCCCGTAGAAAATTTGGGAAACTCTTTCTTATCGGATGCCTACGTCATAGTTGATCCGTCAGTCCGTCATTCAGGAGTGATTTGATCTCAGATGAATGATTTGATTGTCCTAAAAAATAATTATGATGTCTAGATAGAGATAGTACTCATACGGATGTGTATGGCGCAGGATTTGGATGAGTATGGCGATATTTTTGACTAAATTATTTTTTTCTTGAAGCAATTTTTCCATTAGCAAAATTTCCCAATTTGTTATTTCCCCTATATATCGAATTCCCCGGTTACCTTTTGATAGCGACGTTCTCGTCTATTTAAAGTATAATAAAATTTTCACTTTTACAATTATCGAGATATCCTCAGTGTCAAAGGAAAAAGGCACTTGCCGAGCTTTCTACGACCGGTAATTTCAGCTGTGTCAGTATGAAATTTCACTGTATGAAAATGGTATATCCAATCGTATCTCGGTCATCGCAGTCAATAAAAGGAGATTAGCCAACTGCGCAGGAGAAATTATAGTGCACTGCACAAGTGTGTTCGCAAACACAGGTGCACTATCTATTTCTTCACTCTCATAGTCCGATGTGACGTGTTTTTGTCCATAGTCACCACTCTGGGCACGTCGATTATTATGTATGTTGTTCAATATTATTTAGTTAAATAGAACTTATAAGTATGAATACATAATCTCTATTATCATAATCTCCTCCGTCTATAATATAAAAGAACCTATTTTGCATATAAAATTTCAATTTCTCGGTAATGCGAGCGAAATTCAAAATGGAGCTCATTTCTAGCCAATGAGATTGCATCTAATTCAGATTCAATTTCCCGTCTTCTTTATTCTAGAGAGAAATGAATAAGGTTCGATAATCAGTAGGTAGGTAAGTACCTAAGAACTTTTTATAATCTCTATCACTTTTATTAAAATTCATCATCATCATCATCTTCCTGCCGTGTTCCCATTTATTTGGGGTCAGCGCATTATGTTCTTTTCTTCCATTCATCCCTATTATCCGTCATCTCATTGCTCACTCCCAGTACACGCATATCCTCTCTCACACAGTCCATCCAACACTTCTTTAGTCTACCTCTTCCTTTATATCCATCCACAAGTCGTCCCGCCTATCTTTCTGTCTCTATATACGCTTAAATCTTTAAAACTACGTAACGAAATTTGATGCAGTTTTTTATATAGACAAAGTGATTCAAGAGGAAGGATTATATGTATGACTAGAGACCTGCCCCGGCTTCGCACGGGTGCAATGTAAGCTCACGCGGACAAAGTCGCTGGCGGCCGCTAGTTTATAGTATAAGTAATAGGTGTAGGGGATCATGATGCTATACAAATTACAAAGCGTATTTAGTTCGCCATATTACAAGACTGTTGATTTGGTCATAAGTAAGAACTCATAGGTCATGAATTTCACGATGAACTATGAAAATTTGAAAAACGTTGCTTTCAATATTTCCATCATAGTAGCGATTTTAATTTTAAAAATACTGTTTTGTATACGAATAAAAAATAATTATTTTCTAGATAATGTATCTAGTAGTAGTTAGACAGTCTGCAGTGGAGGTTGTTGGGGAGGCTTATGGGCATGAAACGATGATGATGAGTAGTTAGATCGAAAATAACACGGGTCATCTTCGTGCCCTTGTCCCATTACTTTTGGTGTCTCCGCAATATGGTCTTTTACGGAACTCGTATTGCCGAAGATTTGGCGTTTATTTAACGGCCGGCTGCGTGCCAATCGCCAACCCTCCTCGGATTGTCAATTTTCAAAATTCGGTAGTATGGTAAAGGTAATAAGATACCCACCTATTGATACTATGGGCATAAAGGAAAGAGGTAAATACAAAATATTCGTTTCATCGAAGACTCACTAAATACCCGAAAACCGAACGCGAATTACAGGAAAAAAGCGAAACAAACAGACCGACAGGCTCGCAGCAGGAAGCCAAACAAAGTTGCACTTCATAGGAAACTCGTATGCACATAAAACTTGGCCAAACATCCGCCGGGGCTATCGTCAAATCGTGCGATAAGTCTCTATCGGTTGACATTATGTCGACGATGGGCGGACGATGCGAAAGTTCAAACAAAAGTATTTACCGGTAAGTACTACTCATTCTAGTAAAATTGTATATATTCTGTGGTGGGCTTTATCGATATAAGTACATAATACTAAATTGAGAATCACCTATAGAGTACACATAAGTTATAGAACGCTTTACTCGTACAACATGTGATTAAGTGATCCGTAGGCACTAGGCACTAGGCACAAAAATATGAACAATCTAATGGCCGTGTCACGCTGTCAATCAGTATTCAATTCAATTTATTTATTTCGCACATAATAAAATATAGAGGATGTTATAGAGTACAGAAATTGAGTTCTCATGCAAAATAGTAATTACACACGTCAAATTATAAAAGTCAATATCTATTTCATTTTGTAGAAAAATAACAAAATTTTGCTTACTCTCAGCACATTCGAACGAAGTGTAGGTACACTGTGGAATCACCTAATTTATAATAGAACGCCTGGTAATCGATGTAAAATTTAAAGTTTAGTCCAATCTATCAAAAACCACTTAGCATATAATGTGCCCCATATACATAACTTTTAACCCGATATCCTGTGGTAGAGTATACTTGTTTAGGTGATTAGATACCTATGTATCAGGTATAGACTTAAAAATGTCGAGCGTATCAGTCGAGCGCTTTTAGAATAGAGCATATTTGTTTAATTTGTAACACAAACCGTTCGGTTCATATTCATTCCAAATTGCAAATAATTACATCTCTTGTTTGTAGAGTACTCCAATGGGTTTAATTGATATTTGCTGTTTTTTACCAATCCACTCCAAATAAATGATAAGTATATCTAGAGTTGTAGTCAATACTTTTTTAATACTAATTACCTACAATATGTATCTGCTACGCGCAAATATATTTTTATTTTATTTTTGAACATATTTATTTTTGAATTATTAAGTGAATAAATTATAAACTACGATCATCATTATTTTATCATCAAATGCTATTAAGGGTATTTCATAAGCCATATACAGTATAGTCTGTTTACATTAATAGAGTATTATCGTGCATTATTTAACTCTACCGTTTTATTCAGTCCCGCTTCCCTACTTATAAATAATAAATAAATATTCACACACTTCACAACACATTAACCTAGTCCCACATTAAGATACCTAAGGTCTTGTGTCGTGGGTACTAAGCAACGGTATATAAATACGAGTACATAGATAAGTATAGAAACATCCATGACTCTGAAACAAACATTATAATATTCATCATATCAATGTTTGCACCTACCGGGATTCGAACCCAGGACCTATGGCGTCGCAGGCAGGGTCACTAACAACTACACCAATCGGCCGTCAATAAATAATACTTATAAGTATGACCTAAAATATAAGTACAAAATATAATTAAAAGTAACATTCACATCACGATCGATCGCCGGCGTAGTGACCCTAGAAACATAGGTCCCGGTATCATCCCGGTAGGTGCAAACATTTATAAGATGAATATCGATGTTTGTTTCAGAGTCATTGATGTTTCTATAACTACTCATATCTGTGTATTTATGTACAGTTACTTATTATTACGCCCGACATAAAACCTTAGGGATCTCTGTGTGGGACTATGTTGAAGTGTTGTAAAGTTTGTAAATACTTATTTACATAGTAAGCTTTACAATTTAACGTATTTGAACCATCTATTTGATTATTATCGTTGAAGTTTCTCAGTAGCAAATATTCTGTGATGTTTTATGATGATATTTACTATTGTCTAACTTAATGAATACAGATACCGCGCCTGCCTGTCTACCACTGTTACAAAAAGGCCTGAAACCGATATTTCCTCTTCTCTTCAATATTTATATACGATATTTATTGATGGAACGTTTTACATATCAACTTTCCTTGCCGAAGCCTGAATGTAAACAGCTAAGTTTTACAGGTTTTCCAATAATTTACCTATCTGACCTGTCTATACAGAGTGTAACAGAAAGGGTATGTTAAGCGAAAAGCTATGTAAATAGCCCACTATAGAGAACCTAGTTCCAAAATTTGAGACTCGAAATCACATTTTTATTCTTCACGATTGTATGAAAATTCCTGAGATATTTAAAAATTCTTCATACTATCGGGAAAAATAAACATGTGATTTCGGATCTCAAATTTTGTGGATAGGTTCTCTATAGTGGGCTATTCACATAGCTTTTCGCTTAACATACCCTTTTTGTTACACCCTGTATATTTTATATGATAAAGAATTATTCACAGCGTATTTTACGTTTATAAAATACGTGTATGTAGACGATCTTTACTTTGGAGTAAATTTATTTTTAAACCCCCATTTTATTTAACATATTAACCTTTGTTTACACGCAGCGGTTTTTTTCAAAGTGTACTGCGGTTCATTGACTGTTATGTTATTGTTTTTAGTTACCTTTATAGATAAACTGGTGTAGTGTAAACAAGTTTGTTTACAGCGTGCGTTTTGTTTACACGATGCGCCGGCGCACGATTGATGTGAGGTCTACAATTGAAATGCGAATGTAGATTGTTAAACGGTTTTATATCTTAATGCCGGATTAGTTAAATATTTCCTTTATGGGCAGTTTTTTTTTATTTTCTTTGTTTTTTGTTCAGTTAATATGTATAACAAGCAGTGTGATGCTATTTGGTATGAAGATATTTACTTTCCAAGAAAGGATAAGTAAAAAATAAAGGCTTTTATTTCTTTTGGTAAAATTAACATGACATAAACAAACCATTTAGGCTTGGTATTTTTTTGAACTCGAATAAAGTCGCGAAAAGCGATAGTTTTAAAATAATTTCCTCACAAACTTTAAAATGATGTCATAACCACGTGAGATTAAAGTTGTAAATTCAATGGGTAACGTTGTAAATCCCTGGCTTTCAAATCACAACAGCCGACGGGTAACTCTGGTATTCAAAAACGAATCTTACATTCGAAATCTGAATCGACAAAATAGTGAGATTGGATAGAGTTAGCCAATATAATTTAATAAGCGACCACGCGAAACGGCGTGACTCTCAATCTAGGAAATAGTGAGATTTATTACGGGATACTTAGTCAATGTAATTCAACAAGCAACGGCGAAGTTCGCAAAGTTATCGACAATTTCCTTAACATGGGAAGCCTTAATTTAGCACGTTCCTAAAATGACGTGATCTAACCGCTACTGGTCAAAATGTTTCTATAAGTTAGCGAACCTCGCTGCCGCTGTCGCTTGCAAAAATGTAACATTTCTCTTGCAGATATAAGCACGCCTCTGTATGAATTTCTTTTATATATACACATATCTTTATTTACCCAACTGCGACAGAAGGACGGTTATGCTTTTTGAGTGTATCTTAGGGTATATGTGTGTATATTTCTTTCGCACGCTCATGAGAGTGACACAGGTTTAAAATTTTAACCCAGTCGGGAAATTTTCCTCAAGTAAATGATTACTGAAGTGCCTTGTGTACAATAACAAATAAGCATTATCTAAGTCCCCTGCACTAGACACGTGCCCATAAAGGTTTCCTATTTACATTTGGGGCGGCTTTTTGCTCAATGCTCTTGATTAATTCCGAGGGACGCGGAATGACAGATTTGCACAAATAATTTGATTGTTATTGCAAGCAGATTTTAGTGTAATAAAAGTGAGTATAGTAGTGAGACTCGTTTGAAGGTTTTTCACATGTTTTACACGCTGCTGTGTTGCCGCCGGTTTAAACATCAGAATAATAACGCTTCATACAATCCTTATGCTTAACACTTTATTTACTCAACCAATCTTCTGGTAATGATGTCTTTGCATATATGAGTAGTTGCGATTACGGAGAACAACATAGGCTACATTCTGTAGTCCACCTAGACAAAGTCGCTGGCAACAGCTAGTCTTTATAAACGTTAGTAGCTCCGCAGCTGGTCATTTAAAATTCATGCAGGTAACAGACGAAAAGCGGTGCTCTATGCATTTTCATTTTTCCCCCAAAAAGTTTAAAAAGCACTAAAAATATTCAGCTTAAATACGTGAGGACTCGAAGTCGAAAACACCTAATTATTCGTACACTAGGTACTCTTTTCATAATTCTGTGCCTACTAATTAAAATGCAAACGTAACAAAAATAGTTAAAAGTTCATTCTTTCGTGTTCATGTGTCACTTGACATCATAGTTATATTTTATTTTTATATATTAAATAGGCTTACGCTTGACCACAACACGCCTGATGGTAAGCACCGCTGCAGTCTATGGGGGGTTTACATGGGTCGATTTCCGCCATGCGGCTAATCACTTTACAAGTCGCCTGGGCACGCCGCATTGACCGTCCGTTTACACTGGTGACTAAAATCGCATGGAACGTGCGCAAATTGGCGCGAAAACACCTCATGCGGCGGGCGGGTAGTAGTAGCCAATTTGCGCACGTTGTTCTACTACTGCAAACGCCTATACTGGTCAACATTTTCGAAGGAAATGGCCGAGTTCCATGCGATTTTAGTCACCAGTGTAAACGGACGGTCAATGCGGCGTGCCCAGGCGACTTGTAAAGTGATTAGCCGCATGGCGGAAATCGACCCATGTAAACCCCCCATAAGATGGAGCGCGCTTGCCTTAAAGAAATCGGTTCACTCTCGACTTGAAGACCGCAAGATTATAGTTCATGGGGAACAGGCATTCAGGCAGGGAGTTCCACAGCTTGGCCGTTCGCACTTTGAATGTAGAAGCAAAACGCTTAGTACGAGTTTTCGGCACTTCAACTGTGAACCGGTGTCGCCTTGACGTTTCCCTGATCGTCCGGTGGTAGAAGGGTGCTGGGGGAATTAGGTTGTGAAGTCCCAACGCACACTCAGTTATTACAGCAAAAGTGATATGTTAAGCGAAATGCTAAATGTATATAGGACTCGAAATCATATGTTAATTTTTTAAGATTGTTTGAATATTCCTGAGTTTATTAGGATTTCTTTTTGTTTTTAAAAAATTTAGGTAAAAAAACCTTTTATTTAAATGCGCTAAAAAGAAAAAATAAACTTTTACACTAAAACTTTTACTGTTAATTTATAACGTCATTTCAAATTTAACACATTTGACACAATTTATATGTTATAAAAGCTTGTCGCGACATTTAAATACTCGTATTTACGTTCTTACTTTTAAATGTTTATTAGGCAGCATCTTTGTGTTGATGTTTCTGATTTTCCCATATTGTTCCCACGCATATCGAAGAAATATCCGTCGACCCTTCCAGAGCTTCGTGTAGAAGAGTAAGAGAGTAATATACAACAGGGTTCGCCCCGGTGCCCCGAGGTGGTATGTTCACGACATCATGTCATCATGCCACTCAGTCCTCGGCACGGCCTCACCTTGACTTATTAAAAATTTAAAACTAAGAAAGTAAATCGAGTACTTAAATGTCGCGACAAGCTTTTATAACATATAAATTGTGTCAATGTGTTAAATTTGAAATGACGTTATAAATTAACAGTAAAAGTTTTAGTGTAAAAGTTTATTTTTTCTTTTTAGCGCATTTAAATAAAAGCTTATTTTTAAAAAGGTTTTTTTACCTAAATTTTATTTTATACTTTTTAGTTTTCACCTGGTAAGTTCCTAAGTCTGTTCATCTCATTCAACGCATCATTATTTTCAACTCAATTGCTTAAAAATATCTGTTTCAAAATAGATTTTCAAGTTTTAGAAGTCCGCCATATTGGATTAAAAGTGACGTCACATTTTTTTCGAAATACTCTCAGCTAGCCCTTTAATTTGATACCCATATTGTAGGAATGCATTAAAAATAATTGGTCCGCCATTGTGGGTATGCCGCCATGTTGGATTTAGAATGACGTCACACTGTTAATCATGCATTGTCATCCGAACTGAACGTGCTCACCAAATTTCAGCCCAATCGGTTGAGGGCAAGTGCCTTAAAATTGAGTTGTAAGATTTCACCCGAACAAACATACATTGCAAGTTAAATAAAAGCTTGTAATAATAATAAAGAATATACTTTACTAATAAAGCAGGTATATTATATAGTGCCGCGTGGTGCCGGCACAGTAGAATTCGTACCACCCCATGTCTGCCCGTGGGTATCGTACGAGGCAATTAAGGGTTTCCAGGAGGTGGGCAGCAGCGCCTCCCGTGTTGACAACATAGTCCAAAACTGCGGTCACCAACCCGCCTGCCCAGCATGGTGACTATAGGCAAGTACCCCCCATGGCAGTCTTGTGGCGTGCCCTGGGGGAGGCATACGTCCAGCAGTGGACTGCTATAGGCTGATGATGATGATGATCATTATACCTATAGGAAGGCATAAGATTTTTCAATTTGATGCGGACGCAGCAAAGTATTCTAATTTATAATGCAGTGATAAATGATGTTACTTTCATACCTCATCAATAAATTCAATTTGATAAGAAAGAAAACCAATAAATATCTGAATAGGGACTAACAACAAACCCTCCTCATTTAAAGTTTTTTGTTTACCAAAGGGGTGGTTTTTTCAACATTCAACCCCATTGAGATATTGATTTGGGGTGCTAATAATGTAACGCTGTGATTTGTAGTGTAGGTGCCTATATTGAGTACTAGCGGAGGCCCACGACTTTGTCCGCGTCCTTTCCCGTTATTTCTAGTTCTTGTGGGAAATTCGGGAACTCTTTCTTAAGGAAATCTCCCCATTTCGTTAAGTCATAATAATAATCTACCTTACTACCAAATTTTATCTTTATTTGACATTTTCGTGGTGAGCAAGTGAGTGGGTGACGATTGACTTTTTCCGTCGTTTCGCGTTGAAACTGTATAATCTCTAAAATTAATAATTTTACAGGAGGGCGTTTTAAATATTTGTGTATTCTTCTAAAACTTTAACAAAGCCCCTTAGTCACGACGTAATACGTAAACAAGAGTGATAATCAATCTCTAAGAGATTAAATTTAAAAAATCAAAAGCTATCTGTCAGAATTCGAGAATTTACTTAAATACAATACCTCCCTATCAAAAGTATTCAAATAAATCTGATATCCATTTCATTATTCTGTATAATATACCTATATGTATACGGCTCTGTAATTCCAATATTCTGTATACCTACATACGGTATGCTCTCTGTGATATACTATCATACTATTATTACATTTTTTTTATTAAAACAAAGATATTGCATAAAGGGGCCGGGTACGCTGTCGTTTTTCATGTAACAAAGCCTATGTACACATTCGAGTGCAGCAGCTGTCATATGATATCAATCTGAAAATCCTGTGTTGTGCACGTTGCCTTACTTGTTCATTGTTCACATTCCGGCATCAATTTTATAATTTTTTTGCCGGATATTTTTGTAAAATAATATAATACATATGTATATTTTATTGTTTATCACTATATTATATAGGTAAAAAAAGCTTATGTATAGCTATCGGGATGAAAAATAACGTTTCCAATAATGTAATTTCAAAAAGAGATGGTAAAAATTCGTCATCCGAGTAATTGACCCGGTGGCTCAGTGGTAAGAGCGCTGGCACGGAATGCAGAGGTCGTGGGTTCGATTCCCACCCGGGTGAGGAATTTTTCCCATTTTTCTTTATTAATAATTTTAAAACAAAGTTCTTCCCGCTGTCTGTCTGTCTCTATGTATGCTTAGATCTTGCAAACGACGCAACGGATTTTGATGCAGTTTCAATAGATAGAGTGATTCAAGTGGAAGGTTTATAATTATGTATAGTATTAGCACTGCACCCGTACGAACCCGAGGCGGGTCGCTACCCTTAAATAAAACCCTCACAAAAATATCCACTGTGAATTTGCCTAAGCTATTTGTTCGGCCGTCAATAGAGCGTCACTGCTCTCCGCTGATGTAGATTTTAGCCTTTTCAGATCAACAGTTGATGTGGAAATATGAGAGCGATGCATGTACGTTTTTGTTCTATTCGAAGACTCCACTTTACATAGCAATATTATTTTACTTAATGAAAACATTATTTTGCAACATTTTGCTGTTTTTGCCTTTCATTGCTTAAAATATAGCTTCGTTTAATATGTCGTAGGTATGACAATACATATTTTTAGTTTTTTTTACCTTTGCTTTCTTTGAGAAGTTTTACTAAGAAAACGATAAAGAGTTTATTTTGATAGTCGTCATGGAAAGAATAATTCAAATTAATTAATAATTAGTGCAATAAGTGCTATGGACTTCCTAATGACAGTATAAACCTCCCATTTTTTGATTAATTAAAATTTTTGCCAAAAAAACTGCTAAACAAGCGAGTTAAATTACAAAATGTCATATTGAAATTAAAACTAGCTAAGTAAGTAAAGTTGAATAGCGCGTGCAGTTTGACATACGCCGCGCTTTTACCCTCTATTGTGAATGGAGCTTTACTATTTGTTCAGGTCTCAATAGGTCCGTACATACTCGACGCTAATGGTGCGTTGTTCGTGATTTTTTGAGGGATTTTGAAACACTAGGTTTTAAGCGTGTTTAAAGTATCACACATACAAACGACAAGTATGTCTTAATGTGCACAGAGACAGTTTTTATTTTGCTTCGTGAGTTAGTAACGAGCGAATTAGGTAAGCTACTTGGTGACGAATGATACCTACTCTATATAAGGTCTTTCCGAAATTTGTGATTTGCTTTTGACACTAAACTAGGTAGGTAAAAAGAAACAACTTTCACTATGGGGCCAACTCCGAAATAGTGAAAAAAATCAACTGTTCCATACATTTCATAGCCTATTGGCTATTTTAGGCCTATTTCACTATGATCACCTGGGTGATCATAGGCGACTCTTTAGTGTCCAAAGATCATCTGGGTGATCACAGGCGACCCCCATAAAATATCCTCATCGGTGATGATAACAAAGAAAGCCGTATATTTTATTAACTTCCTTTACAAAAATCGACAAAACCCTCGATGTTAAACATGCAAAGTCGGTTCGTCTCGGTTATTCATTTTACGGATGTTGTAAAAGATTTAAATTCAGCAACAGATTGTACAGAACACGGAACTTCAGCAGGACGTACCTACAGAGGTAACGGTTACCGAATAAAAGAATCTGATTTGAAATACTCAGTTAAAAATATCTGTCGTTCTATAAGCATGGAGAATGGAGATAATAATTAAAGACTCGGCCCCGAAATGGGGTAGTATGAACTGCAAGATCATAATATCTCATAACTACGTTTAGCATAGAAGGAATAGATATTATAAAAGATCAGTGACAAAGTTTATCGCCTGAGAATGCCCGAATATTTTAGTTTACTCTTACGACACGCACGAAAGGAGATGCGGCTGATGTAGGTATTCTGGCATCAGCACAGATCCATGAAGAATCTAAAGAAACAAACGGGGCTTAAGTTTTTTGCGATTTAGCCGTCGTCGTCGTCGTCAGCCTATTGCAGTCCACTGCTGGACGTAGACCTCCCCCAGTGTACGCCACATGGTTCGATCTCCCGTTTTTGCCATCCAGTCACTACCAGCCGTCCTCTTTAAGTCATCGGTCCATCTGGCCAGAGGGCGCCCAACGCTACGCTTGCCGAGGCGCGGTCTCCATTCGAGAACCCGTTTACGATTTAGTACAACCTTCAAAATGGTTTATTTATGTAGGTATAGTGGTGACCCACTGCTGGGAAAAGGCCTACCTATTTGAGTCCACACCTCTCGATTTTTTGCCAACTTCCGAAATGATATATGTAATCATAATGATCAAATCTTTAGAGATTATGAATACGGAAATGTCAGACGTAATATAGACGTTGCCAAGAGATGATGTTCTTTTCCTTTATCTTTCTTCTCTTCTTTTCTTAGAAACAAGACTCAAAAGCTAATCTTACTGATGCCGTATAAGTAATGGAACAAATAAATACTAGTACTACGACTGCGTAAACTGAAAATAAATTTAAAGCTGTTATTTTTGACAGCTGCCCGATTAGTTCTGATGGGGTGGTCTTTCGCGGAATCCACTTACAAGGTAACTTCGGAATAGTGCGGGCAAATGTACCGTGCGACGCTATTTCCAATGCTCCAGTGAAACGAATTTTTACTGCCCAGAACCGGCAAGTTATTCCTGAGACAGTTAAACCTTATTTCACGGTGTTTTATGTTTTGGGTGTCATTTTGCGGAATATTCTGGATGCTTAAAGCTGGTGTCAACGGAAGCGCTGTTTTCGAGATTTAGGTGTACTGTAAGGGGGTAGACGAGACATTTTTTAAAATTTAAACTCGTAGTAACTGTTTGTTTATTGCAGATGCTGTAGTAAAGTAGGAAGAAAGCACTTTATTTTCTTTTGGCAGTGACTTGTAATAATTTTGTTGTATTTTATGCGGTAGAGTCATTACATGTTATATGACCATTTTTTCCTACCATAGTAACCAACTTACTTTTACTTTCGGATCGGGTAAATAAATGTACTCGTATCAATGGTTTCTTTCGGTTATCTTCAACATTTCTTATTAATAAGTATGATAAATTATCAACACACATAATTAATGATAAAAAAGACCAGTTATTTATTGCAATTTAGGTGCTTCAAATATGAATGCACACTCCAGAATTCCAGCCAATCTAAATTCTGTGCAATTAAACTTGTGCGTGACATATTCAATTAAAGCTTAATTTGCCCCTTAATAACTTTTAAACTTGCTCTGCCAAAAAAAAACTTAAAACATTCAAGGGTTGCCAGACGTCTAATTATGTAGTTTTCGAACCCATGTTAACGGAATTGATAAATTATTACATACATACTGGCCGCGTGGTGCCTGCAGAGTAGAATTCGTACCACCCCATGTCTGCCCGTGGGTATCGTACGAGGCGATTAAGGGTTTCTGGGAGGTGGGCAGCAGCGTCTCCCGTGTTGACAACATAGTCCAAAATACAAACCGCGGTCTCCAACCCGCCTGCCCAGCGTGGTGACTATTAGGCAAATACCCCCCGTGGCAGTCTTGTGGCGTGCCCTGGGGGAGGCCTATGTCCAGCAGTGGACTGCAATAGGCTGATGATATTGATGATGGCATACATACATAACACATACGGCGGTGTCCCTGAAATAGGGTAGGTAACCGGAACTGCAACATTATAAAGGATAGCGGGGACAGATTTTAATTATCAGTGACAAGTTGCTAGCTTATCGCCTGAGGATGCCGCAATCCCTAGTCGACTCTTACGACATGCACGGACTCAGATGCAGTTTATGTATTCAAGCATAGAGGAATAAGATGTAGACATAGAGTGCTAATGTCATACTAACAGTTTCGATGCACCATTAGACTTTTCGGTGCCTCACAATTCCAGTCCTTGACACTTAGATTGAGTTAGCATACGTTACAATACATTAGCAATGTACTCGTAGTACATTAGTACAATACATTACACTAATAGAATCTAAGTGTCAAGGACTGGAATTGTGAGGCACCGAAAAGTCTAATGGTGCATCGAAACTGTTAATATGACATTGGCACTCTATGTCTACATCTTATTCCTCTATGATTCTAGTGAAGCCCACCATCAGCACAGGCTATTAAGAATTAATTATCATCATTGTATAGATTATGTATTGTGATTTTTTGAAGGGTCTGTTGGAAGAAGCCAACAGAAGTCGTATAGCAGTATGAAATAGTTGGGCAAATATTTGAAGGCTGGAAAAAAATATTGCCAATAATAGTGAGACTCAAGACTCAATTCAAAGTGAAAGGTAAAAATGTTTTGAATAATATCAATGTTTCCATCAACAATTTTTTCTTTCTAATATGTGTTTTTATTGGTAGACAGTTTACTGGTGTGTGTGCTACGTATTATTGTAAATTGAGAGTAGCGAAATAGAGAGTGCATCTGTGTTTGCGCACACACTTGTGCACTATAATATCTCCTGCGTACCTGACCAATCTCCGTAGAGATTGGTCGCCTTAGTCTAAATACAGTCGGAGATCATCAATGTAAATTTATTTGTGTTAATAGTAGTATTTGTGTCTCTTAAAAATAATTTAGAAAAACATCATCATATCATATTATGCAGTTCACTGCTGGATCTAGGCCTCCCCCAGAGCGTGCCACAGGGCTCTCCCGTTTTCACCATCCAGTTACTACCAGCCCTCTTCAAGTCATCGGTCCATTTGGCCGGAGAGCATACAACAATACATCTCATCACATTTTTTTTGCATCTATATAATGCTATCCATACATCAACATACAGATATACAAATAATGTTGCCCGCAGAGGTTTCAATAAGCTATGGTCACTGGCAGGATTTATACGCTGGGGTGAGTATGACGACTGGGGTTAGGGGATGCAATAGGAAAATAATAGACAGCGGGTGGATATTAGAGGGTTCAGTATAAAGTTTTATCTAATAATTTCGGCTATTTTGAATAGTAAAGGTGCTTTAGGCGTATTTTCAATTAATATTTTTGTTTTACTTTAAATTCGGCCATAATTGATGTTTTATTCAATTTTATCGCATAATTTTACAAATTTTACCGAATATAATAGAATTTAAGCTAGCTAAACATTGCCTAAATTTGGCACATATTTATACATGAAATTGTATTAGGCGTTACAATTCGGATAGTGCGATGTATTATCTTGCATGCTAGATGCTCGGGTCTGGTTTCTCGTGGCGATTGTAGGTAGTGCTTGTTTTCGCAGTTAAGAGTTATCAGATCCGAGAGTCAGTGGAGAGTGTAGGGCCCGGTGGTGGGCGCATCCATAGTGAATGGACATATTTATTTATACATAATAATATCTACCTTATCAAATGTCTTTTTTTAAACAGTGTCTAACTTTAGACAAGCCTTTCTTATACCGCCGTTTATTATTAAATTGCCCAATTTTCTAATCTAATTAGTTTGCAACATTTCTCCACACAAAGGTCCAAACCCGCCATTAATTTTTCGTGTATGTAGATAGTGTATCTACCTTGTTTTAGATGAAGTAAGTCGTATTTTTAAGTTTTTTCGCGTAAGGATCTCTAAGAGTGCTGGTCCCTCATACAAATGCACTTGTAAGCACCGACCTTCATTAATAAAGAGCGTGTTGGTATACATTAAATTTCAGCTGTAAACAGAAAGGCGTATTGTTTCATAGGGCATAAAGTTTACTATCGAATGTATTTTCCCCCTGTTTGGAACTAATTTGGTCAAATGTTTGTATAGAAAGCTTAAATTCAAAGCTTCTGAATATCTAAATTGAATATTCATTGTAGTTTTTAATCTGGAAGGTATTATTTAATTAATTATTAGGTAGGCAAGTTCATGAAAAGGGGTCATATTTAAATATTTAAGTATAAATAAATCGTAATCAGAATAAAAAAGTACTTATAAGTACGTATAAGTACGTATAGGTGTTTTGTTTAAAATTATTTTCTACTTCGCAATAATATAGGTAATTAATAAACTATCAGTGATACATACAGGATGTTTTTTCGTTGCCACCCTTAACGAAGGGTACGTACTCTATACATCAAATAAAGTAAGTATATGCCAAAAAAAAATGCTGGGAAATGATGTAATTTTTGTAAATTTAATTACTAGATCGGGCGAAATTTATAGTGTCCAGTGTTTATGCTAGTTTTTTCATAGACAGATATTAATAATTTCTTGTGAAAAAATCTTGCTACATGCGTCAATGTGCATTTATGCAGAAAAACGCAGTCTATTTACTCAACTTTGGATCCTAATATTTTGGAAACCAGATACTTTCCAGGTATGATTCCATGGAGAAAAATGATCGTGATGATGAGAAGATTCCGTAGTTTTCGGGAACGTTGGCGACCAAAAATCACCTGTATAATGTTTTATAGGTAGCCTTGCTTTTATTTTCCGATGTTTAAAATAAAGATACAAATTTTGCAAGTTATTTATATGCAAGAAATCCCTTCCTTTGAAAAAATCTGTTATGACGTGCAATTTTAAAATTTGATAACTTTTTACTTCTTCCCACATTTTAATATGGAAAACAGGTGAATCACGAATAAGTTAATTCTTGCAAAAATATATTCTTCTTGGGTTTTCCTAATTTAAAATACTTACAAGTTTTATTTTTTTTAAGGTTTTAAACATAGAAACTTCTTACGTCCACTTTCGAACTTCAACCATGAAGTCTAAGTAATTCAATTTCATTAGTTATTAAACTACTGATAGAATAAAATAAAAACAAAATATAATTTATTACTCGTATGTTATTTATGTTATTTGTTTAATTGAAATTATTATGGCGTAAATTGTAAGAAAGAATTAAATAAACTTACCAGGCAAAGATATCCGAAATTAAATATTTAAAACTTCACTTCACTAACCAGATTAAACAAATCGAATTAAGAAACCAAAAAACCTATTTTATAACTAAAAATATGTACTTGAAATAATATATTTTTAAACAAGCATCGTATATAAGTTCGTTCGAGTTAGCGCGAAACGGGGCGACGCGAACGCCCTCTGACGGTCTCGAGCGGACTGTGCTGGGATTCGCCGGGAAAGTCTGGGATAGGTCATGTAAGTACCTAGGTAGATTTAAATTGAATCCATTGAAATGTAGCATTTTGTGCAGGTACCCATGATTGGGTTTTATGTTCAACGGTTGGATACCTATGGCTAAGACTATTACGTTCGGTGGGGCTTGTCAGAACAAGTATCAAGGTAGGATATTTGAGTCATATAGTTCCAATGTCCGCTAACTCCACTTTAAAAAAAAAATTGACGGTTTATGTTTGTACATAGTCTATGAAATTTCAAATTGTTTACTAAAATAAAGTGTATACCAACCACCGGTAAATCCCGTACAAATGTGGAATAAACTTTTCGATTGCTTTCAAAATTCGCTAACTCCAACAGACAATTTGTTCCAATGGCCGTCAACTCCGTTTTCGACCAATCAGCATGCGCTATCCCGACGCGTCCAAGATGGCGATTCTGTGTGAAAGCAGTGCTTTTCGTTGTTTTAAAAATTGCGTATTTTTATTAAAGTTATGGAAGAATTGCCAAAAATGGTCGAAAAAGCAGCTCCTAATAAAGGTAGAAAAAAGAAAAGTCAGCCAGATTTATGGAAAAAGAATAAATTAAAGGAACAAAGGTACGTTAAAAGTATGGTCGGTTACTATGGCTAGTGTAGGTTGAGTGTAAATATACAGAGTGTTACTTTTTTGTAGGAGTACAACCTACTTATTTTCTTAAACATAGTGCTTACTATAGGTTTGTTTATTGTTTTTGAAGTTGTATGATTGTAGTAACTTCCAAATATCCAAATACTTTATTTTTAACCGACTTCAAAAAAGGAGGTTATCAACTCGACTTTTTTTGTATGTATGTTATTCGATATTTCCGAAAATAGTGAACTAATTTTCAAAATTATTATTTTATTCGAAAGGGTATAGCCCCGAGATGGTCCCACGGGCACCAAGTCAGGATCTGATGATCAGATCTTGGATAAATCGAGGTAACTCATCAAACTTTAAAGGCACACTTGCAGTTTTTGCGGTATTTTGTAATTAGATGGAGAACAAATCAATAGAGAATACTACCCGAGGTATTATCCCCCCCCTTGGGGGTACTGAAACTCGGTTAGATTTTTGTTAAAAAGTATTATTATTTCCAGGTACACACCTCAAGATTTGCCTGTTTATCCAAAGTGTAGGCATAATACCAAAAGTTTGAAGTGTGGCTCATTGTCAATGTGTGACTTGTTGAATATACATAAGCATTATTATGATAAAAAAGATAAAATACACCAAGATAATTTTATTTTGAAGTACTGTGTGACAAAAAATGTTCAAAGACGTCGACCTAAAAATGGTACCCGGGGCTTGAAAAATATGAGTACAACATACTACCTTTACAAAAAATCTGATAAAAAAAATGTGCGTGTCTGTAAAGAAGCATTTATGTCCATTCTAAATATAAAAAAGGACAGAATTTTAGGAGTCCTACAAAGATCACACAAGTCAGCCGGGGCATCAGCAAAAGAGAATAGAGGCGGAGATCACCGATCTCAAAAAAACGAAAGCAAACGTGCAGCTATAAACACTTTTATACAGTCGTTCCAATGTAGAGAATCGCATTATTGCCGAGGAAAATCAGCAGAGAGAGTGTACCTAAGTAGTGAACTCAATATTAAAAAAATGTGGCGACTTTATAATAGCAGTGCATCTCATGAATTTAAAGTAAAGGAATCGTTTTTTAGGAAAGAATTAAATCTAAACTATAATATAGGTTTTGGGAATCCTCGGACTGATGTATGTTCTCGTTGCACAGAATTATTAGAGAATATAAAGGTGGCTAAGACTAATGAAGAAAAACAGTCTTTAATGGTAACTAAACGAGTACATAATTTGAAAGCAAAAGCTTTTTACGCCTTATTGAAAGAAGAAGACAGTCAAATGATGACACTTTCTTTTGATTGCCAGAAAAACCATTGTCTCCCGAAGCTTCCTGATCAGTCGGCATACTTTAGTAGGCAGTTTAATTTTTATAATTTTATAATAGTCATTGGCACCTCAAATAGTAAGTTGACTACTGAAAACGTTTGGAGTTACTATTGGTACGAGACAGAAAGGCCAAAAGGCTCGAATGAAATTTCTAGTGCAGTTTACCATACTTTAAAAAATCTGAATATACCCACAAATGTTAAAAAGTTGAGACTGTTTGCTGATGGCTGTGGTGGGCAGAACAAAAATTCGATTTTAATTGGTATGTGTTCCAAGTGGCTATATTCTAATGCACCAACCCAGTTGAAAAAGATGGAAATAATATTTCCGGTAGTTGGTCATTCTTTTCTCCCAGCCGATAGAGTGTTCGCCAAAATAGAAAAGGACATTCGGAGGAAAGAAGTAATCATGAAACCACAGGAATATGTAGAAATATTATCTGTTTATGCGAAAACATTTCACTTGTCGGAAGAAGTGCCTGTTTTAGACTGGAAAACCGTAACAAGTGCCATACTTAAACCTACAGGTGGTTGGCATTTCGGCTTTAACATTTCAAAGAGATTTTTATTATTTAAGGGAAAAACTAATGTTGCTGTACAAGGAGAAGAAAATTATAAAAGCGAAAGAAACGATAAAAAGTTAGTTACCAAGAAAGGTAAAACTGTATGTAACATAACACCCACAGCTTTGCCTGTGGGAGTAAACTTGAAAAAGGAGAAAGTTAACGATGTTTGTAAATTACTGCAAAACCATTATGGGGAAAATTGGCGAGACTTACCTGAGTTGATTTTTTATTATAATGCTGAACAAGCCTTTCATAATAACGCCAATGAAGATCAAAATGATGACAATGATTGTGCGTGCGAAGAAATAATAGAAAATGAACAATTTGTTTAACAAAATAGTTAAACAAATTGTTCATTTTCTACTCCTCTATTTTTCTGTTTATTATATTTTTTACGTAAAAACAAATGTTGTTTTTTTACATCCTGTATCTAAATAATATTGTTGTTAGGTACAAATCCCGCTATATCCATTAGCAGTTTAAACCAAAATCCGCTAACTCCAGCTGTTAATTACAAATTCCGCCAACTCCATTTTTAAAATACAAAAAATACTATGTACATTGTTAGGATTACGTAAGAAAGAGTTTTAAAATAATTAAAAAAAACAATTTTAATAAAACAACTAATTTTCTCTAAGAAAAACTTTCAATGAACTATGAAACCGGTTTTTGGTTTGTACTGAAAACTCGTTTCGTATGGAGTTAACGGATATTGGAACTATATGACTCATTTGTTGTTATAAATAAACAAGGAATAATCCTAACTAGATAAGTAACTTATAACTCTTTCAGTCTTGGTGGTTAGTGTCACTAACCACCTATTTCTGAATTTTTTAATTAAAATCTTTGCCATCTACTTATAATCGGTTGAACTATCATGAAAGTTCGATTCATGCTTGACAAGATACGACCGAATATACCGCCAAATGAAAGAATGACAACTCAATTTAGTTGAATTGAATATTACACTTACGTAATTTTAATTGCGTGTTTTATAAAAAAAATAACAGGTAAGTAAGTTAGCTTTTATCTTCAATGTTTTTTATTAACTTTATTATCATTTATCTGTTTTATATATATTTACATGAAAATACTACTACCTACTCTTAAGTTTTTTGCAGTGTATTCACATCGAAATGCATAAATTATCATTAATAATTTGTATCAATAGTCATGGTGGTTAGTGGCACTAACCACCTCATTTTTCGAAAACCTTAATAATTTTTTTTTTTCCAACTTTATATGATTTTTTTATTGTTAATAATGCTAAAACTTACATACATATGTTAAAAATATTCTTAATCTAAAAGCGTGACGGAAAGAGATAATCGAGACAAGACGTATACGTAGATATGTATTTGCACTTACTATTTATTATCTATATGTATTAATAAGTACTAAACTTACCCAAACTCAGATTTTCTTAGATGTAGTAAAATGTCTTTAACTCTACTCCAAGTTTATTTTTACCTGAGTACAAAACTTTACCTTTAAACTTACTTAATACAAGAGCGACATCCATCGGCCGTTCCACACACTACAAAGTATACCAACTTCGCTGCAAACAAGACTACCGTAACTTGAACCGTACGAGTACATGCAAAGATTCTCTTGACTAAAAAAAGATGGCGCTAGGAGCGGAAATATAAAAAAGTGATTCTGTCTATTGATTGTAATGGGTAATAGGGCTCTACATTACCTATACATATCGAGTTGATCATAACATACAATTAAATAGATGGTGTGATGGTGTAATGATCTCTTACAACCTGTAATATTGCGGTGCTTCACTAAAATTCATCAGCTGCATCTCCATGTGTGGCATTTCAGTCAGACGATGAGCTAGCAACTTGTCATTGACCCCGCAACGTTAAACTTAGGTTTTCTCTAGTAGGCTATATTAGTAACATACCCCTTTTGTTAAACGGTTTTTAAATAATGTATTGCATAGGTTGCGATCTTCTGTAACATAAGTATGATACTTCGTAGCATGCTACGAGTATCCGCGTAGTAAACGACTACTTACTGATTCTGCCCCTTCCGCTTTCACGCGTAGAATAAAAAGCCATAGTATAGTATATAGTATAGTCAATAAAAGACCTAGAAATGCTTGCATATCGATTTTGTCTGTTGGTTTCCATCCATTTTGTAATAATAGTAAAATTATAAGTCCTAAATGTAAATAAAAAACAATCTACCTTTACACTCGAATCATACAAAATATTATTGTGTCTGTTGGACACTTGTAGATTGATGAAGTACTATTTTCGTTTATTAACCAAAAGTGATAAATTATTCATGTTACCAATATTTTCACTGCACATTTAGATTCGTAAAACATTGGTGATAAATTAGATAAAAGGCCGATTCATAAAAATAAATACTTTAGTTTTTATGAAAACATAAACGTAAAATTGTGTCCGAAAGACACTTGTGGGTTGTTAAGGGTTAATGTCATCTTTTATATGCTTTTTTACATCATACAAATTAATTTAGTACAACTAAACTAAATGTTTAACAAAACAACTACAGCAGATAATTCGAAAATATATATCAGCTCCACATGACTGTTTACTTTGAATGCAAGACAAATTAATACCTTTTAGTACAACAATACTACAAACTCATCATAAATACTGACGGCACAGTAAATTAACCTTAGCGCAAAACAAATAAGTCGAATAGTGACAGTTTCCTTTTCGTACATTGATATAATGTAAAATTATTAATAAAGAAATGGAAAAAATTCCTCACCCGGGTGGGAATCGAACCCACGACCTCTGCATTCCGCGTGTCATAATATATTGATATAATGATAAAAATAATAGGTTAGGTTAGAGCAGAGGTTCCCAAATTTTTTTTTCTCATAGACCCCTTTCAAAAGTTCAAAGGTTCCGGTGGACCCCCTACAGGCCTCCACCTGGACCACTTTGGGAAACACTGGGTTAGAGTATGACAATCAGCGAACGATACGAGCGAACGAAGCGAGTGTGCCGCGGCAGCGGCCGGCGATGTGCCAGAATCGAATTGTTGAAACATTTTGAAGTTACTTTTTACATCAAACAAATTAATTTAGTACAAATAAACTAAATGTTTAACAAAACAACTACAGCAGATAATTCGAAAATATATATCAGCTCGACACGACTGTTTACTTTGAATGCAAGACAAATTAATACCTTTTAGTACAACAATACTACAATCTCATCATAATTACTGACGGCACAGTAAATTAACCTTAGCGCAAAACAAATAAGTCGAATAGTGACAGTTTCCTTTTCGTACATTGATATAATGTAAAATTATTAATAAAGAAATGGAAAAAATTCCTCACCCGGGTGGGAATCGAACCCACGACCTCTGCATTCCGCGTGTCATAATATATTGATATAATGATAAAAATAATAGGTTAGGTTAGAGCAGAGGTTCCCAAATTTTTTTTTCTCATAGACCCCTTTCAAAAGTTCAAAGGTTCCGGTGGACCCCCTACAGGCCTCCACCTGGACCACTTTGGGAAACACTGGGTTAGAGTATGACAATCAGCGAACGATACGAGCGAACGAAGCGAGTGTGCCGCGGCAGCGGCCGGCGATGTGCCAGAATCGAATTGTTGAAACATTTTGAAGTTACTATTTGTACTGATTTTATATTTTAGTGTTGATCTCATATAGCATAATGAGATCAACACTAAAATATAAATTCAGATACAAATAGTAACTTCAATATGTTAAAATGTTACAAATAGTAACTTAACAAATAATAAGACGACTATGTAAAATAAAATGACGTTTCATTTAAGTTCATTTCTGTATGTTAAATAAAAATAGAAGCTATTTAAAAAAATAAAGAGTTAACAGGTAAGTATACAAAAAAAAATATTTTATATTATTTTCAACTGAGATTGTGGGTTGATACTCCATCAAAGTTTTTCCTACCATGGCCCTATTTTATAAAGCTAACAATCCGACAAGTATATGTCAAGAAGTGATAAGTCGACAATTTTTCTGTCATGGTAGAAAATTGACGATTGAACCTGTCGATTGGTGACATAATTGTCACCTTTATAAAACAGCCGCAGCGCAACAATTCTACAATTTTGACAGTTTTTGACATATATGTCGACTTGTCAGCTTTATAAAACAGGGCCCAGGTCTCTACCATGCGTTTCAGCAAATTACTTTGAATGATGGCGCTAGTTACTATACGGGTACATTATCTGTGCACCGCGTGGTGCCGGAAGAGTAGAGTTTGACGAGGTGATCAAGGGTTTCCGGGAGGTGAGCAGCAGCGCCTCCCGTGCTGACAACATAGTCCAAAAATCAGACGGCGGTCACCAACCCACCTGCCTAGCGTGGTGACTATGGGCAAAAACCCCACTACGGCCTTGTGGCGAGCCCTGGGGGAGGCCTACGTCTAGCAGTGGACTGCAATAGGCTGAAAACGAGAAAACATTATATGTGTTACTGCATACAAAAAATGTTAGTCAGGCATAGGATTTAATCTACAGGGTGTAACAAAAAGGGTATGATAAGAGAAAAGCTATGTAAATCCACTATAGAGAACCTATCTACAAAATTTAAGACTCGAAATGATATTTTTATTTTTCAAGATTGTATGAAAATTCCTGAGATATTAAAAAATTCTCCATACTATCGGGAAAAATAAACATTTGATTTCGAGTCTCAAATTTTGTGGTTAGATTCTCTAAAGTGGGCTATTTACGTAGCTTTTCGCTTAACATACCCTTTTTGTTACACCCTGTATATACATTGATAAGATATCGACAGTTTACAGGCAGGACTGAGGAAAAACTTAGTTGTTATTATGATATCGCGTATTATGACCTATCTGTGACCTGGATTTACCTACTCGAGAACGATTTAGTTATTACATAAATAAAACAAATTAATCTATTGCAAAGAAAAAAAACTAAGAGTGGATGGAATAATTCCAAGGAAGACCTCGTCGGACTTTTGCCAACCAAATTGAAGTAGGTAACCCTAGATAAAGATTCTCTATGTTTAGGAACATTTTTACCCAAAATATTTAGTGTGTGAAACTATGCTACAGGTACATTAAATTTATTATACAGGATAATTTTTGGTCGTCAATGTTCCCGAAAACTACGGAATCTCCTCATCATCACGATCATTTTTCTCCATACAAGCATACCTGGGAAGTGTCTGGTTCCCAAGATATCAGGGTCCAAAGTTGAGTAAATAGACTGCGTTTTTCTGCATTAATGCACATAGACACGCGTAGCAAGATTTTTTCACGAGAAATAATTAATATATGTCTATGAAAAAACTAGCATAAACACTGGGCACTATAAATTTCGCCCGATCAAGTAATTTAAAAAAAAATCCAAAAAATTTACATCATTTCCCAGCAATTTTTTGGCGTAAATTTACTTTATTTGATGTATAGAGTACGTACCCTTCGTTGAGTGAGGCAACGAAAAAACATCCTGTATATTGTGTGAATATATATTCATACCATACCATAAATTCAATACAAAGATACGGGGTCTGATTTCTCATCGCGACTGTAGTTGCTTGTGATCATCCTGTTCCCTTGTAGCACCGTTTTCTCATGCCAGTAACTTCTTAATGCAATACTTCGTACGTTTAATGAGTAATTCTTAATCCTGTATACATTAATGCTTTTCTCGGATTTATATAGTGTCGCCATGAATAGCTAGAATATAACTTAACACAGTACGTAAGTAGGTACATGTAATTTTGTTATTAGACATAGTACGTTCACCTGCACTGTGGACATCCAACCCGTGGCTTACCTCATCTGCATGCGATGCACTCCCTGCATAATAAGTAGGTAATGATCATTCTGCCTCAGTAAAAATAGCAGTATTTCCAATTTTGCACTTATCAACTTCTTTTCTGAATTATCATCAGATAACTAGTTATTCCCTTGTTATTATTGTTGCATGCAAGTTTTTTTTGTGAAATAGACGACGATTGTGCTAAGGAAGAAATCTCGAAAACAACTTGACCATTACAGATGTTGGTAGGAAGTTATGACTGGGAAATGTTCGCCAAGAAAAGATTACCCAAAAATATTTTAATAGAACGCACAGCTCATATTATGTTATTGGAAGAAACGTGCATTAGGATTAGGACATGTCCGCTATGAAAGATTTTTTGAAATTTCCACGGCAACGGGAAATACAAAAATTATAAATTTTACGAGGACAAATTATAAACATAAAATTAATTGCTGTTATGATTCATTCCGCTAAAACTTAAAGACGACGCTGACGGCGCGACGCAATCGTCTTTAATTAAATTTTCTACGTGTGTCTGGGTTGGTTCAGGAAACGTTATTCTTTCGGGATTTAAGCAAGTGAAGCTGCTGAATGGTCAATGGCTACTTGGTGGCTATAAAAAAACTTAATATAATGTACCAACCTACAAATATGAACAAGTGTCTTGAACTTCTTGTATTTTGTACCCTGTTTAATATTATTTTTAACTTGTGAAATGTTTTTGAGTCTCTTTTATTTTCATAAAAAAAGGTATGTTTATTATTTATCTGGTGCCCATTGAAAAGACATTATTGTTTTTGGATCACACGGCCATACTGTGTGAGATTGTTCCACATATTGTTTTTACAAACAAATGATTTAAAAAGAATACATACGAATTAAACCGATCGAAGTAAACCGCAATTTCCGGAAAAGCGCGTATCTGCAGATATTACCTTTTTGCAGTAAATTTTCGAAAAAAATGAACCTAGGTACCTGCATCATGCAGCACACCAAAAATGGACCAGAATTAGATAATAAATCGTTTACAAGCTGTAACATAAAGGTAGAGATTAAAAATAGGTAACAAAAGGTAAAATGACACTAAACTAGCTTCTAGTGTAATTCTCAGGTGTCTTTATCTCGAGTTTGAGCTGTTATTATTACCCGAGAACCATAGTTTACTAAAAATTAATACTCAGCAAATTAATAATAAATATCGGTGAAATAATTACAGTACAGGTACAGTTAAAATAATTAAGTCTTCATTACACAGCTACGCTACATATAAAGCAATCTCATAACCAGACCGCGCCATAAAAAACAATTAAAACATAATCGATAACTTTTACTTTATCGAAACATTTCTCACCGATGCTCATTGCTCGCATATTGATGCAGTAATGCACAACCCTGCGCCCTAATGTCTAAAACCTCGTATCCCGCATAGTCTATTTTAGAATGTCGCGTCGGACCGCGCATGACCGGCGCCGGTATTCGCCGAGCTAACTAGAGTCAGTTTGCACGCAGTAGCAAGCGCGGCCGCGCGCCGCTCGCCACAAAAAACCATAACAACGCGAATCGCGATCAATCGACGCACAGTGCACGCAAAAATAGTGTAACAGCAAAATAATCAATAATAATAGTGGTTTATAAGCGCAATTACACGAAAATGAGGAGGAACGTGAAAATCGTTTTCCTTGTCGGGGTGGCGTGGCTGTTTTTCCTGTTTTACTACATACAGTCGGATGCGCCGCCGACTAAGGTGAGGGTTTGTTTTATGGTGTTTAGATGTGGAAAAGTTTGTATGGTTATCAGCTGATGGCACGCCTGGGGTCACGGGTGCAGTGCGCATGACCCGCGTCCCACGCTGCACCGCTTTCCTTGCATATCGCACAAAAGTGCCCTGTCAAGCGATAAACGCTGTGTTTCACTAACGATACCGAGTTATTTACAAATTGGCCACTAGTGTGATATTATGTTAGACACTCGTATTTCGTGCTCTACTGTCTTTTCTTCGAAACTAAAACAGTAACTGATATTGTTTCTTCATAATATTTGAGAAGTCATTGTAAATATTGTTAAACAAAGGTTCATATCTACGTTTAGGTTTACATCTGGTTAATGATTAATTTTCTACTTTCAGTACATAATTATTATATTTTCAACTAACGTACCTATATATTTATGGATATACATATAAAATATTATTAAAATTACTAAATCTCTATAATTTTAATTGTCACTCTCTTCTTCTGTAGTAAGAAATTATGATTTTTCCAACACCCATTATGCTGTCACATTCACCTAAATCACAGGCCAACTGCATTATATTATGGACATCATAGCCATTTATTATGGTAATCAGAGTAGAGTAGGCCTAAAATAACCTTCGTTCACAACAGTTTTTTTTTTTAGGAGAAAGTGTTTGCTACGTTATTTATAACGCGTTTTTGTTACCTTGACCCGAATCCGATCGTGACATACGCACATTGTATTTTCGAATAAATCTATTACAAAACCCTTAATTAATTTACCAATTGCAGCTTTATGAAGATTAATTCGATTCTGTAGCATAAAATATTCATGTATCATCAAAATAATGAGATGCCCATAAAATAAGCAAAATGGGGTTACGACACTTTTTAATTACGAAGGTGTAATAATACATAGATAGGTACACGATATTAAACACAAAACGTGTGAAAATGTTGTAATTCTCTGCTGTAATGTGTTGAGAATTTAAATAACGGATGATACAATTTTAAACCCGCTTTAACTTTTTAATCTTTGGATTAATTTTAAATGGCGTATAACAAACGCGATACTGTGAAAAAAGTAAGACAGCATGTTATGTGCTGATTCTCGGATGAAATGATATGTTGGATTGCGCAATTGCTGCATGGCGTACTTAACTAACGAGATTTTTACTATTCAAGGATAAAAAATAAATGTAGCTAATGAAAATTTAATTGAAATCTTCTATTAGTCTTGTTGTTATGCGGGGCTTCGCTAGAAAACATCAGGCATCTCCTTCCGTGCATGACGTAAGAAGAAGGATCCCGGGCATTCTCTCAGGTATTAAACTAGCAACTTGTCACTGATTATTAACATCTGTCCCAGCTATAGCTGTGGGATATCCCTTATGACCCTGCGGTTCTGGGTACCATAGTATGATAACACAACCGTGTATACAGGATGTTTTTTCGTTTCCACGTACTCCATACATAAAATAAAGTAAGTTTATGCCCAAATGCTGGGAAAGGATGTAAATTTTTTTGAAAAATTGTTTTTTATTACTTGATGGGGAAAATTCATAGTGTCAAGTGTTTATGCTAGTTCTTTCATATACACATATTAATTATTTCTCGTGAAAAAATCTTGCTACACGCGTCAATGTGCATTTATGCAGAAAAACGCAGTCTATTTACTCAACTTTGGACCCTAATATTTTGGAAACCAGATATTTCCCATGATGAGGAGATTCCATAGTTTTCGGGAATGTTGACGACCAAAAAATCATCCTGTATGTACGTACATAGCTATATACAGGTGTAACAGAAAGGGTATGTTAAGCGAAAAGCTATGTAAATAGCCCACTATAGAGAACCTATTTCCAAAATTTGAGACATCATCCTGTATGTACGTACATAGCTATATACAGGTGTAACAGAAAGGGTATGTTAAGCGAAAAGCTATGTAAATAGCCCACTATAGAGAACCTATTTCCAAAATTTGAGACACTAAATCACATTATTATTTTTCAAGATTGTATGAAAATTCCTGAGATATTTATAAATTCTCCATACTATCGGGAAAAATAAACATGTGATTTCGGGTCTCAAATTTTGTAGATAGGTTCTTTACAGTGGGCTATTTACATAGCTTTTCGCTTAACATACCCTTTTCGTTACATCCTGTATACATACTTAACTATTCAGTAGGCATTCATTCGTGGATGCAATCACGTAACACGCTGTAGATAGAGCTAAATAATACAATATAAGCACTAAAAATTTCACACTTAAATAGCTAATGCAAATTTAATTGAAATCTACTAATCTTTTATTAGTTTAGTAGGTAATAATTAAACCGGTAAACAACTCCAATAACTTTCAATAGTTAATTGTTATTGGCTTTAATTTGCACTTATTTTAGACGCTATTTATTGTATTTGACAGTTATTAATTATTTATCTAATTACGTAGGCGATCAAAAAATTATATTTTTGGACGTTACTATCGGAAATACTTATGTATCCACGTCAAGGATTAATTATGGAATGGGAAATACATAATTAAAAATAAATACAAACAACAACAAGATAATTTTGTATCCGCATAATTAATTACCTAAGGTAGGTAATTTTAAAAGTTTAATTTATAACAAAATCAATGGAATAAAGATTTATGCACATCTCTGTTCTCTCTATTGAATTTATAGTAGAATCTATACATATAATAAAAATGTAACGAGTCGCTGTCTGTACATGGAAGATATACAGGATGTAACAGAAAGGGTATGTTAAGCGAAAAGCTATATAAATAGTCCACCAAAAGGAACCTAACCACAAATTTTCAGACTCGAAATCACATGTTTATTTTTCCAGATAGTAGGTATGGAGAATTCCTAAACAACTCAGGAATGTTCATACAATCTTGAAAAATAAACATGTCATTTCGAGTCTCAAATTTTGGAAATAGGTTCTCTATAGTGGTAGATAGCTTTTCGCTTAACATACCCTTTCTGTTACACCCTGTATAAAAAAAATATTATAGGAGATCTTTATCAACGCAATAGTACCCAAAATAATGATTTTTGGAATTTTTGTCTGTTTGTCTGTGCGTTTGTACATGCTAATCTCAGAAACGACCGAACCGTATTCGATGCAGTTTTCAGTAATATATTGGGACAGGTCCCACTTAACATATAGGCATATATTTATTTTATATCCCGGGAAAATGTTTTTATGCCGGTTAATTTAGACATTTTGTTTTTTCTGTAGGTACGCGGACGGAGTCGCGGGCGTCCACTAGTTAATTAATATGATATTACAGTAACTACTTACTATACAAGTATTTCTTAAAATTCAGGCAGGTAATCTTTCTCGTATTCATGTTTTTGTACGTACAAGTACCTCTAAATATCGTTACCCTTGAATACATACTCGTATATTCGGTATTGAGTATGTCGATATTATCTTGGTCTTGTATTTTTTTCGCATAAGAAACCTGTTACTTCATTACCTTGTTTGGTATAAAAACTTGATTGCCACGATTTTTAGTTAGTTTTTTAGGCTACACTTTACCCTAATCGCTTCGTAATTTTAAACGCATAACAGTTTTAATCTTGACTAATTTAATTAATTTGGCGAAATTGCAATACAATATAAGTAATTGCACAATAATATATATTATTATTATATAAATATTATTTCCACTGTCCTGATTCTATTTTTATCACAAAGGACTTTTTCGTCACTTAATTAATTGGACGACAGTGAATCTGCAGTTTTACAAGAGAAAATGTCGCCGTTCCATAATATTTATAGATATTTAAGAATTGTTTTAAGAGTGTTGCCGTGCCTCATACATAATAGTTATGTACACTTCGTATGCAATCAAATTATTTGATTTGATTTGATACTCAGTCAAAATAGTACGTGATATCGTGCTACTCGATGAATCTAATTAGATTCAAATTATCAAAATACACTGAACCATAATAAATTTTATTTTGTTTCCTTGGTGCTCTACCTCTAAAATCAGGTAAATTTTAGCTGTAAGGAACCGTACTAGCCGCCTCGTAATAATTTCTATAGACGGAAATAATTAGGCACATTTCAGTGTTTCCTTAGGGCTAGGGCTAGCTAGGCAGTTTTTGCGCTTTATAAAAGTATGTTATTAAAATTTTTACAACCATCAGTTTATTACCAAACAAAATATACATGTATAAGTAATCAATTTATGTTTTAACCAAAGTTTTAATTCTGCGTACAACCTACATAACGCGAAACATTTAAATTTAAACATTCCGTAATAAAAATAAATTCGGTGCTGTTTATCTTTCATGTCAAATTAAAACAGAAGATTGAAAGTTGCACCACCATATTGACACTGGATGGAGCAAATATCCAGTCTAGATTATAAATTTGTACCATCGTCAGCTATTTAGTGGGCACTAGGGCAATTGTACTTTAATTGAAAATGTCTGCAACGCTGTCAAGTGAACAGCCAAACCAAAACTAAACGCATTACCTCTGCACTCGTATGGCAACATTTAAATTCTATCAAAGGTTCTTATCTCAAACGAAAAATGTCATCAATCCCCAAAAATAAAATAATTACTTTATTTATTATTAAGAACAAATAACCTACTTATAACGGATAAAAAGTGCTTTTTCTGTCATCTCCAGTTTCTCTACATCGTGTACATATGCAAGGCGCCACAACCCGACACCTCACGCTCGCGCCGCACGGCCCAATCACATTCACTTTTTCACGTCCTCTTAATTTTACTTTTATTTTCTTTAATCGAACGTTAAAAGGATGATAAAAGAAAAGGAATTTATTGACGGCTTCGTTCTGTACTCTGACAAAGACAAATGTGCATTACGAAGAGTTTGTACGCATCGTATATGTTAATGTGTTAATTAATAATCATGAGCGTGTACAAGCAGATAAAGTTTGATTGTTAGATAAAGAGTTCTTTGTTTAACATTGAGATGAGGTTTTATATATTGTAACTGTGATTCTTACGATATTATGTCTTATATCGACCTCAAATTCTTAGTTATTTTGTAGTGTATTTATCAGAGAACCATCTAGCAGCTCTCCTGGATTTCGTCTTTAGGCGACCTTAAATCTTATTAGCTCCACGTTGGTGGCTATTAAGCCCCGAATCGCCAACTTATGCCTGACAGGCCGTAACAAATGGCACCTTGGGATGGTGACTGGTGCCAAAGCAAAAGCTTTGCGAATAAATCGTAAGGTTTTTTTAGGTTGTTTAAATTCACCTCCTTTTTTTGTTTGGTAGCGGTTTAATTTTGGGGTGCATTTGGGGATTTTGAATTTTGAATTAGTAGATTTGCTGTTTACATAACATAAACCTCAAAATGTCAAGATTGAAGAGAAATTCAAAATTTATAAAAACACTTCTCCACTAATATAATCCGTTAGGATATGGTTGATCGTTTCATCTTTAAGCATTGTGCTGAGGGATTCAGCTTTGTTTGCCGAGATTTGGCTAGTGTATAGCTTTCGGGATGAAAAATAACGTTGTCAATATGTAATTTAGAAAAGAGATGGTAAAATTCGTTATCCGAGTAATTGACCCGGTAGCTCAGTGATGCACTAGCACGGAATGCCGAGGTCGTGGGTTCGATTCCCACTCGGGTGAAGAATTTTTTCCATTTCTTTATTAATAATTTAATAATTAATTAGATAGATTCCGCACACGTAGATTTTCCGAACTACTGTCACAGGATTAAATGCAATGTGTTCGAGCAATACTCGGTTCTTCGATAAGTCCTTACTTATGTATAAACAGGTTTACTTTTTTCATTGTAGAGTATGTGGATATTTTATTAGATAGGTATCTAATTAGCAATTATTTATAAAGCATGTACTTACCTGTAAATGATATGGAATTAAGCAGATTAAGAGATTTTGGCTTTTGGTGAAATACCTATAATTTCTCAGTAAATCCCTTTCGGATTTGACGTTGTTAAGCTACTGTGGTATTCTCATACACATTATTTTATACTGTGGCACAATTACGTTAGCCTGCACAATTCTTATCTCATAATAATTTCCTAAACACGCGTAATCTAGACCACGAAGTTAAATATTGACATTGTGATAATTTACTTTTTTTTACTGATAACAGTTGATTCACCTGCAATAGCCTGCATATTATCATTGTTATTAGTTATCTAACACGATTTAATTTTTCTATCTCTCTTTCGACCACTGATTGAAAAACCAGACATAACTTTAATTTTTTTTTCATGTGATAATCTTAAACATGCTACCGGTTAGTTAGTTAGTTAGGTTTTACCGGGTATTTTCCGCACTTAGCCTCTATAAGTGAGACCATTGTACGTAGGTATACGCTAAGGGCGTTGAAACATATACTTTAACATCACCTATAACCCTATAAAATTCTTTGACCTGTATCACTGAGACATCAACGGACAGCCTAAGCATAGATGTCATTTTTCAGCAATAAATTGCCAGCTTATCGCCTATGAAAATGCTTCTTTTACCGTAGTTAGAGGAATAACACTTTTAAACAGTGGTTTTATAATAATATCGTAATAATATACGTATAATAATATTATAATAATACCGTTGAATTTCCAAATAGTAACGCTTGATAAAGTTCTATAGGATTGAATTGATAGCATTGATATATATATATACATGTCCAGACACGCAACAGCATACTTAATGGGCCATAAATATAGTAAGCCTATTGTCTACAAACAATGACGAGAATTATATTAATATATAATTACATATATGAATAGATGATTAATAAAGTTAGTTACAATGAAAGGTGGATCTATTCAAAAATTGGGCCACATTATAGCTAGGTGCCTGGTTCTTATAGTACTTACTAACTATCTAATTAAATGGTTCGTATGAATGAAAAAAATCCCAATAATGTTTAGATTACAATCAAAAGCAAACAGCTTGCTTATAAATAAACTAACAGATAAATATATTGTAGTTATAAGGCACATATTACGAGTATAATTTGTACTAATAAAGTTGATGTTCGCACTAATGTAATTTTTGAAAAATCTATTTGATTAAAATTGAATGAAATTGTGGGGCGCGTGAAATAGTAACACTACAGATGCGAAACTTGGAGCGAATTAAAACGCAAAGCTCAGAACCGAACGGGATGGCGGAGATCTGTGGAGGCCCTTTGCCCCATCTTGGCATCAACCAAATACTAAAGGAGCCTCGTTGGCGATGCTTATAAAAAGTGTAGCTATCTCTTAGTGGTAGAGGAATCCTTACAAAATCTTCGGCTCTCCACAAAACAAAATGAAGTTCCATATCAATAGTCCCCAACGACGCCCCGCAGATATCTTAATTACGCATTTTTCTTCATCAAATTCTCAATTTTATTTACCGTTTTACAAAAAAGCTTTATGCGTTTCTATTTTGTTACTGTTTTTGTTACTCTATTGTTGCTTTAGAAGGCGTTGACCGAAGTTGACCATAAAAAGTGTATTGAATCGGGTGAAGTTCGGTTTGTTCTTACAAATGTAGAGTTCCGTATCTCTTCTTTGAAAAACAATAGTTTTGGTGAAGTATTTATAGGTACATAAGTCGTGTGGGGTAGGCAAAGTAGAATAGCACCATCTGGGTAATATACCTATATAGCATGGAGAAGAAATAAAAAGGAGCAGCGGAGCAGCGGCTAAGTATATTTTCATACAAAAATAGTGTGCCGCTGAGCAGGGGTGAAGTATGGGACGAGGGGAGCATCCTAACACTGTAGCCCTGCCCATTTACGTAGAAACTACCTTGTAGTTCCTCTATGCTTGTAGTGACTAGCCAAACTACTTGTATAAGCGTGTGGTTACAGCTATTGCGTTACTGGCCCTGAAGCTCCGCCTCTATCATGACGTCATGGCCTCACGATTGCCACACGACTCAGTTCATAGTCCCACCTCCTCTTTTATACCTTCTCCGTACTATATAGACAGCCGGTGGATATCGTAAGAGGCGATAAAGAGTTTCCGGGAGGTGGGCAGCAGCATCTCCCGTGTTGTCAACACAGTCCGGAAATCACACTGCGGTCACCAACTTGCCTGCCCAGCCGTAGTGACTATGGGCAAAAACGCCTGTCATGCCTGGAGGATGGCTAGCAGTGGACTGCAATAGCTTATTAGTATTTCGATTACGATCAAACTAATGGAATCGTAAAGAGGTCTGTGAATAAATCTATCTGTTAAGGTGGGTTCCCACGGTGCGTGATTTCGCGGACGGACGCGGACGCACCGACGGCTACGGACGGACGCGTCTATATTACCACGGACGCTCCGTTACCCACGATCCGTGGTGCGGGCTGGTGCGCGTCCGTCCGCGAAATCACGCACCGTGGGAACCCACCTTTAGAGGTACAGTACGACTATACCAAAGATCACAGGAATTTTGCTTTGAAATTAATTAAATGACAAAGGTAGCTGGTAGCTTTTTAAAAACGATGAAGTTACCATTATGCTTTACTTATTATCTAAATATTAACTGCACTTGTGGCTTTACATTAGGTTTTCATATTTAAATCTGAAGTAAAACGGTAAAACGTATCTAAGTAATTTACGATACTTTATTGCCTTCAACCGCGATGCAAGATTTCCACCTTTCTATATAACTACAGGATGTTTTTTTATTATTCACGCCGCATATCAACTTTCCTTGGATGCAGAGAAATGCGTGTAGCTAAAATTTCTGCGATGTCGTTTAACAGACGTTTGTATTCCGAACACGCTTGTTACGCTTTTGGTTTTAGGTATAGACAGCAGAAGTTAAAGTTATTGTCAGCCTATTTTCAGTATACTGCTAGACGTAGGCCTCCCCCAGAGGACGCCACATACGGCTCGATGTAATAATAGGCATGAACTTTAATTTGCTTTTCTTGGAAATTACATTGATATTATTTGTTTGTGATAAAGTTGAAATATAGGAGAGTTTCATGGCAGTCTAGCCGATTTGGTGTAAACATAACTTTGTTTACTTACGAGTAGTTGACCTGAAATGTTTATAATATACCGTGTTTATGAGGTTATGCATTTACTTTATAAAATGCTTCTATAGCTCTTGGTAAGTGCACAGGAAGTAGTTGATTGAAAGAAAGGCTTAGGTTGTTTTCAAGTTAAAGCTTATATTTACTCATCATGTATTTATGTGTGTAGTCACTGTTGGCATCTCAATTTGATTGAAATAACATAATTTAAGTTAGTAGCTGTTGCTGACTGTACTGCCATCACTTTTACCACAGACTATAAACCCAATCAACATTTTGTGAATAGGAATGATCGGTAAAAAGAATACTTAATATACAGGATGTAACATAAGGGGTACGAGTAGTGAAGACAGCCCACTATAAGGAATCTATATAATTACAAAATATGAGACTCAAAATCACAGGTTTATTTGTGATTCTCCAGAGCGGGCTATTTTTATAGCATTTCGCTTAATAATCCCCTTTGTTACATCCTGTATGGAAATTCTGTCCATTCATAAAATTAATTCATCTACAAAGATGTTCATATTTTTAGATTTCCGTAACTGAATGAAAATAAACCCTATAATAAATTAGTGTCTGTCCGTTCATCTATCAACACAATTTGTTTTAGATTACAATACCGTATCTAATGATACTGTTTATTAAACAAGACGCAAGCAATTAAGTACTGTTTATCATTAAAACGTTTATTTCCCTTTTTCTTTATAGCCGAAGGTTTCTATATCGCGCTAAATGACAACGGCTTTATCTTTAAACGGAACGTTTTTGATTATGTTTGGTAGCGGGCTGTATCCATCTGACAATGCTTTAAACATTTTTAATAACTTTCGTTTGCTTTAAACGTTGTTTTGTGTGCCATACAAAATATTGATAACATAACGTTTTTGGTTGTGGTTTAGATTTAGTACCCTAATACCTACGTTCTAATACCTAAGTGCATCTGTGTTTGCGCACACACTTGTGCACTATAATATCTTCTGCGTACCTGGCCAATCTCCGTGAGATTGGTCGGCGAGATTGGTCGCCTTGACCGAAATACGGTCGGAGATCAATCATCATCATCACCTACGTTCAACAATTGATAAATTATTTTATCTTTCGACGGAATGTCATTGGTTACAGTTTAGATTTGGTTTGGCTAGCCGAGTCCATTTCATATTTAATGTGTGTTCATTTGAGGATTCAAACATTTTCAACATGTTGCTTTTAAACGTTGTCTAAATTAAGCGCGATGTGCATAATATAACGTGTTTGATTGTGGTTTAGTTTGGTAAATACGTTCAACAATAGCGCGATTGTCTTCCTTATACCTATTGCCGAAAATCCGAAATTAATCAACAGATAAGTAAATAGAGCGTAGCAAATAAAGAAGATTTGATGAAATTAATCAAACACTGATTTGTAATGCCGTGTCTAATCGTAATGTCTGTCATGCTTCAACACGGAAATGCAATATTTTAATTTGATGGCATTTTAATGGTACCACTTCCGCTTCAAACGAAGAGTTTATAAACCACTAAACATATTTTTATTGTATATTTTTGCTTCCGACCGGTCGGAGTGGATGTTGTTGGGGGAGGCCTATGTCCAACAGTGGACTTCCCAGGGCTATTTCCACAGAAATGATGATGATGATATTTTTATTATATTTTACCTTCTATTTATATTGCCTTCACTAAAATTAACATAATTAATATTTAATAATTTGAAGAATTTTTTCCATTTTCTTTATTAATAATTTTATAATATATAATATCTTGACTAAGATAAATTTATAAAAACACTTCTCCATTAATATAATCCGTTAGGATATGGTTGATCGTTTCATCTTTAAAAACAATGTACTGAGGGATTCAGCTTTGTTTGCCGAGATTTGGCTAGTGTATAGCTATCGGGATGAAGAATAACGTTGCCAATATGTAATTTAGAAAAGAGATGGTAAAATTCGTCATCCGGGTAATTAACACGGTGGCTTAGTGGTTATAGCGGCTGGCAGGGTTTGCAGCGGTCGTGGGTTCGATTCCCACTCGGGTGAAGAATTTTTTCCATTTTCTTTATTAATAATTTTATAATATATAATATGTAAAGCGTAAACATTGATTTATGGAAAGTTACCACAAAAAACAGTAGTGTGACACACAATAACTCATATAGTAGTCTCTTTGTCTTCAGCCTATTGTAGTCTACTGCTGGACGTAGGCCGCCCCCAGGACACGCCACAAGGCTACTGCCATAGGGGGGGTTTTGCCGATAGTTACCACGCTGGGCAGGCGGTTGGGGACCGAAATCTGATTTTTGGACTACGTTGTCAGCACGGGAGCAACTCTACTCTGCTGGCACCACTCGGTATATAGTAGTACTCAGGTTCACCTTGTTATAAATTTGGCATCACTGAAATAAATAAAGGCACACGGATTTTACATCCTACCCTACCCTTAATCCTATATTTTACATGTGCCTGAGTTAAATTTGCCAACCACTTCATCGCTACTAAAATACGTTCATCCGTTGCAAAGATACGTTCTTATTCATAAACAATATCGAACAAAAAAATTGCATGCACGATGAAAAGCAAAAGTGCAAATTGCAACGCATTCACTACTTACTTATCCTCATCTAAAAGTAAATCTTAATTCGACGTCAATCTATTTCACTTTTGTACAAAAAGCCAAAGTCACACATTCTCCCCATTGTAAAATTGTAAGTTACTAATTAAGCCATGTCAGTTTCCAAGTGAAACAATATCGATTACTCCATCGATTATAGTAACAATCGGGTAACGAGCCGTTTCTACTTTTCTATAGGAAAGCGAGGAAAGTGTGGAGAATTCTGTATCTTTTTACCCCCCAGTGTGAATTTGTTTCTCGATAAGTTAATAAAAAATGAAAGTTGATCTGTTTTAATCGATTATTTCATTTTCCGATTATTGGTATCGAATTGGATTATGAAATGAAAATAAAGTGAAAATAATTTGTGATATCAATATCTCTTTTTTACTAACAGCCGAACAGAGAATATTACATTTTGTAGTGTAGGTACAGCTCCTTAGGGTATTCGCGGGATGAGTTGACCAATCAATCAACCTAATTCTATTCCTGGCATATATTTTCTTATTATATTTACGTAATAACGGTTACCCAAGCTCACATATTGATTCGAGAGGAATCATAATCTATATTTATCAAGTCACATAATTTATTTATCAAGTCACATAATTTACTATTCCTTTATTAAATTATTAATAAAGAAATGGAAAAAATTCCTCACCCGAGTGGGAATCGAACCCACGACCTCTGCGTACCGTGCTATTCCTTATGTTAATATCCCTTGTTTTATATACTTACATATTCTACCTATACGTGTGTTATGCTCATTTCTGGTCGTACAGTTCATGGTCGTTTTGAAAAACGGCCATAGACTGACGGATACAGGTGCCATAAACTTCTTAGAGCCGACAGTGAACTGAGTTAAATACGTGTGGAAATATCTGAAATGTCTCAAACGTATGGGAAATGGGCCAATGTGCAGCGGGCAAAAAGGTGGGTAATGCCATTGTTGAGCACATTTATAGCACTTATAGCTATGGAGTGATTATAACGGTATCAAATGGACGTTTTTTTACATTGCAATGTCAGTTAGTCTGTTGTAAAAGCGGTTACGGTACTTGCATGGTACTTAACAGGTAGGAAGTATTATCACAGATATGATAATACATACATACATACATATGTATAATCACGCCTTTATCCCTTACGGGGTAGGCAGAGCACCAAGGGCCGATAGAACCACATGGTGCCACTTCTGACCAATTTTGAGGGTATAGTTGAGATGTACAAGTTCGGTTAGTAGTGACAGGTGGTCAGCCCATCGCCTACAAAACACCAAGACCCTCTTGTCCCTCTACTGACTTGTACAGTATGCCCGGGAGGAGAAGCAGCTGTCGTATTATACGTTTTTTTTTTCACTCCCAGAGCAGCATAGAAGAATTTTATTTATATGTAAAATAAACTGAACACTTACATTCAGTTACTTCCATAGACACCTAATGAAATTAAATAGGTACAAATTGCGTTTACATACTTACTATGTCGAACTAAATAAAATATTGATGCTTTTCTTCTATCTATACAGGATGTTTGTGGCAGCCAGGCAAATATTGACTTCAGTCAGACCATAATTCTGAGGCGGAAAATTCAAAAATTTCCCAATATTTTTTTCATATTTTCAGGAAAAAAATAGTGTAGTTCGTTTAATTAGGTCTTAAGTAATGACTTAAAAATTTAATTTTAACCAAAAAATGGTTTAAAAAACGTTGCCCTCAAAAAGTTTAAATAACTGATCAACCCTAATGGAGAGTCACAAGTGATCCAAAAAACAGTAATGTGTCATAAGCCCATTTAATTAGTCACAGGATCGCCCGATACAATTGGCACGGAGAGCAAAGACTACTGATAATCAAATCAAAAATACATTTCCTGCGAATAATAACACTGTTGTATAACTCAACACAATGGTACTTGTTCAGTGTTTCAATTGCCTGGCTGTCACCTACACCCTGTATATTTTATGTAGCCGGGATTATTTTATAGCACACTGCTAGCCAAATGCCCCCTTTTGAATAATTATTAATGTATTTTTATACGTTTAGACGGTAATAGTACATTTACTGATTCTTTTCATGCCGCAACTGTACCAAAACAATTAGTCTCCTACTATAGGTATACAGGTCACCGGCATGGGTCACCACTGGCCATATCGCTTCCGTTATAAGGTCAGCTTTCTCGTCCACCATAATATGTACCATAAAATGTACAATAGCCACCATTGCTAATTAGGTAAGTACTCCGTGAAATTATCTTTGAGTTGTAATTTAATGAATTGTCACGACTGTGACAAAGATAGGAAACAACATTAACCATTATATTGACGGCCAGTTGGTGAAACCAGTGGTGAAGTTGGTAGTAACCCTGCCTGAAATACAGAGTTGATATAGGGTAAAGTCTACATTTATTTTTACTATAAAAGTTGAAGGTAGTACTTCTTATCATGTCTATTCTTGGATACTCCAACTAATATTATAAATTCGAAAGTAAGTTTGTTTATTTGTTCGTTTGTTACCTCACGCTTTATTTTCTCAGCCAATATTCTTGTGATTTTAATAACATAATGGTTGGGAGACGAAGAAGGACATAGGTTTCATTCTGTAGTCGAACTAAGTCGCGAGTATTAGCTAGTATTACAAATAAATTAATGGAAGGTATACTTTGTGCATATCCCAATGTTTCCACTATACTGTGAACCCTTACCGAGTATAATTTTTTAATCGGGGATTATCACATATTCAAGACTGTGATCAATGTTGGCATCTACATAGCAATTAGTTCATAAGAGAATCGAACCCATGACCTCAGCAGCCCGCCATAATCACTGGGTCAGACCATCCTGTGGTCAAGACAGACCGTCAATTATGTAATATCTGTAATTAGTACAAGTGTTTAGTTCACAGAATAACAAAATAATAGAGGCACATGCTTCCGCAGATAAACGGCCCCCTGATTACGTAATTTGCAATAGCAAAGTCGAAGCAAAGCGATAGCGAAAATTGTACAATATTCGCCTTGAACTGTCAAAGTTCCTTTGAAATTCATTTTACGTAATACGAATTTGACAAGCAATCAGCGATTTTTGTACAATTTTCGCTATAGCTTTGCTTTTGCTAGTTAGGTTATAAGGGGGCGGGGTAATTTTATCATTTGTCGATGGATGGGTCCCTATTCTTATCCTTAATTGTACAGAAACATAGCAAATACTTTGTGATGAGACAATACATATACTAAATTGAGATTGACGTTTAGATTTGCAAGAGAATAGGTAAGCAATTTTTTTTTACAAATAAACTCGGAATAACTTCTTATTTATCTACCTACCTATATTCTATTTCTATCGTTATATTACTCCCAATACTTTATTCATCTATAACGGAACATAAGATTGTCAACATTACGCTAGGTTTAAGTTATTCCTTATTCATTAGTAAACATCTTGCTTCTTTTTTATAAATGAAATTGTATTAGGCGTTACAATTCGGAAGTTCAAACATTCACTATGGGTGCGCCCACCACCGGGCCCTACACCCTCCACTGACCCTCGGATCTGATAACTCATAATTGCGACAACAGGCACTTGCACTAACTACAATCGCCATGAGAAACCAGACCCGAGCACCTAGCATGCAAGACGATACATTGCACTATTCCGAAATAAAAAACTAGATAAATAATCTACATATGTTTCGCCAACAACCGTGACATCCTCAGGATTATAGAAATTAGTAAATTAGTAAACCACTAATAGTGAATCTTGCTTCTTACTAGGATATTTCTTATCACAACATTTATTACAAGTTTATTACCTAGTATGGCTGTGAGTATATCAACCACGCGCGCTCTATGTCTTAGTTACTTTTAACCATGTTTGATGTACTAACCTTGTAATTAACAGTACATTGCGTTATTATATAACAACATGGTAGATCGTTACCAAGTAACAGTTCAATCTACTCGCAGTCAGCAATTAACACGAGTATTACCCATTAAGCAATTAATAAAGTTTAAAATGTAGCGATAAAAGTAATGTGGTGTTTCTACTTTCGCTTGAATAGTTATTTTCGCATTATATAATTAGTTAAGGTACCACCCACACATGCTCGTGTGTTTGCTTGAGACGAAAATAATAACATTTGAAGTAATTTTGGCTAGATTTAGGTACAAATAATGTGATCTATAGTTTATTGACTGAAAACTGTAGAATTTACTTAGGTAAGTAAATAAAAAATGTACCTAAATAGGTAGTGTGACAGTAAGTGAAATATTATGAAGATATCCAATGATCCATAGCTGTTTATGGTCAGAGTTAAAAAAATATAGACTGCCATAGAAATCATATTTTATATAAAACTGGTCTAAATATAGGCTGCGTTCCCGAAAGTATTATTACTAACCAGTATAAAAAGGAGAAATATAAACAAAATAAATAAATAGGTAATCAAAATTACAAAGCACACTCCACCCGATAAAGTTAACATAAAAATGTAGGTTAGATCAACTTAACCAAAAAAGTGCGATTAAAAACACAGACATAAAAACTTGGTTGAACTTCTTTAGATTAGGTTATACAAGAACAAAGATTACGTTCACTTATCGTTAAATGTGGGTAACCACAAATTTTGTAGTTAAAAAATGTACCATATTATATTATCACGACCGTTATAGCAACGTGTCAGGCATGTCGTGTTGCAAAATAAATATTGTTTGTATGGTTTTATGACCTCATTTTTATATGTAGAAAACCCGGAGTGCGTAAAAATTTATATGCGTCTACCTACCCAGTATCACTTTCAGGACTAAGACGAATCTGATTAAAGCTCAACAAACAAAAAACATAACCGTCCTTTCTGTTGCAGTCGAGTAATAATGTAACAACGCCCATTGGCACTTTCTGTCACCATCCACGTAGCGTACCCATTACGGATCATGCACGGACCGGCGATTATTTCTCCGTAGCTGATATAGTACGTTCTTATTACGGTCATAGTACGCCAAGTTTTTCCCGAAATGCAGGATCACAAAGGAGATCCTATGGTTAGCACATCGTAGCCATATAAAATATCACTAACAAGTTGCTAGCTCATCGCCTGGAAGTAGGGCCCAGGTTCCGACGTAGCCAGAACTGCAGCTTTAGGAGAGAGATCCCACACCCAGCCAGGGTTAGCACAACGAGGCCAGATGTAAAATATCACTGACTAGTTGCTAGCTTATCGTCTGAGAGTACGTCTCAAGTTCCGTCGACTCACAGGTACCCTAAAATATTAGCATTTACAAAACGGAAGTAGAATGTAGAGCGTTATATTTTTAGCGCATAGTGATTACGTTGTGTGCTAGACGGTTATCGTTGTAACAAATATTATTACTGTTTTTACTGCTTGTTTTGTTTTTTTTATACCTGTTACCATTCAATCTGCTTAAAAATACAAATGACCAGTAGTCGCTCGCGATTTCGTCCGCGTAAACTTAGACATCTCGTTATTGTTGGTTTCGTGGGAATTTGGGAAATACCTTTCTTATCGGATGCTCCACACGCTCCAAGATCGTCTAATATATATGATCAGTGGTTTAGGCCGTGCGTTGACTGTCAGATATTCAGCACAAAACATAGATGAGGATAGAGTATGACGGCCGACTGGTGGGATTTTAATCACAACGATAACGTTTTTACCTCACAACGGAACGTTATAGCTTATAGTTTATTTTTGGTTTAGATGTGTCAGAAACGTTCATTTGATAACGTTACATATATTTTCAACGCCTCTCTTTTGATTTAAACGTTGTCAAAAATGTATAACATAAAATTTTTGATATGTATAACATAAAATGTATGACATAAAAGGTTTCGGTACGTTCAACAGCGTTCAAAGGCGCGATTTCCCTCCTGCTGGCAACTCAGATCAGACTTCCTCATTGCCATAAGGATATTTTGTGATTTTGTTCATAAGTAATACAATGAAACAGTATTTTAAGGTTATATATTAATCCAATGCAGTAGTTCTAAGGCCGAATAGGCTACCCTACACCTAAATATTAAACACAGACAATTAGACACACATAAATAAGCACGATTTTTTAGCAATCTGTTCACATATTTGCATCATATTAAAAATTATAATACGAATATATTACAATATAAAAATAATAAGATAAAGCTACAAGATGACTCAACGAATGACGATATACCTACAAAATTATTATGTAGATAAAAACTGCAGTAAAATACAACAACAGACTATAGAAATAATAAAAATACGAATTTGAACTCAATATATTATAGGCTTTATACATGACTTTTTGGCATTTGTGCGTATGTAGTAGGTTACTTTTCTGTGTGTAGGTAAATAATTTTTTAATAGCCGATTTTGCCAATGGTCAGATACCTATACGTCTGTATCTTGAGATATATTTATTTTATATACATTATTTAGTTACGTCCATTGACTAGGTTACACACTTACGCAGGAATGTATAAATTACACGCCTACTTTTCACATTTATACTCAATTTTGATATAACAATAAATAAATATAAAAAAGATGTATTAAATTCTTTACTACAATGGAATTCGTTACGAATCGTTGATTATACTCGTATTTGGTTACGCCTAATAATAATACTGATTCGTTTAGTTGTAAAGTAAACGTGGAGCGAACACCTATGTGGAATTGCGTTCTCTTTCTAGCCTTAGCTTGGTCATTAGCTGGAGAACGAGATAGAAGAACTGAGTTTGTTGGCTCCTAATAGGTGTTTCGGATTATCCCTAATCAACAACCTAAAGCTTGTTACTGTCTAGTAAAGATTGTAGATTGACATAACGGGAGAAGAAAAGAAGAGGTGACCTTATTATGTATACTTACCTTATACGAGTATGTAAGGTGACTTTATTATTTTTACGAACAAACGTAAAAGAAAATTAAAATTCTTTATTGTACACATGAATTTTATAATTTTTAGACTGCATCCGCAGAATACAATATGATTCGGATTCAGATTGATTGACAGAGTTCCGTTAACGCGTACAAAACAGTTACCTGCAACATTTATTCAATCCACACGATCCAGTGTTATTGCAAATCTCTAATGTAGATAGAAATCTGAATCTGTATCATGTAGATAAAAAAATCCTATTATACAAAAAATAAAGGCGTGCTTATCCCTGACAATGAAACTTGTGACAGTAAACAGTGACAATGTTTCTCAAGTGGAAGGTCAGTGATTGGTTCATACCACGCTGCGTAGCTCTACATACATACATATAGTCTCGCCCATTATCCCCCATAGAAGATGGCCAGAAGTGTTCAATTTGCACACCCACTTTTCAACATTTCTTTACATTTGCGGTAAATGGGCGCTATTATTCCACTCGGCGACACGAGCAGTAGGTCTAAATAACGCCCAGTAGGTCTAAATTGGTTATGACACCTCCACTACATCCTTGCTTCATGATGGCACTAAGTAGAGTAACACTCGTTACTCTGTTTATGTAATAACACTTTCGACTCGACTCAACATCTGATTACTGGGTGCACAGTCGAATGACGACGCTACAGGATTAAAGATACTGGAAGTGATAACATTAAAAACATACGCACACACGGGTTACCTACCAAAATGGGGTAGATAGAACTGCTGGATGTTGAATAACATTTTGCATACATTTTATTGAACTTAGTTCACATACAAACATATAGACTCACTAGTGGACGCCCGCGACTTCGTCCGCGTGGACAGCAGAAAAAACAAAATGTTGAAATTATCCGGGATAAAAATATTTTTACAGGTTAAAATGTAGCCTATGTGTTAATCCAGGGTGTCAGATAACTCCATACCAAATTTATTTAAAATCTCTCCAGCCGTTTTTACGTGAATTAGTAACAAACATCCATCCATCCATCTATACTACAAACTTTCGCGTTTATAATATTAAGTAGAATATAGAACTGCAGGATCATGATGGATATCAAGGGCAAGTTGCGAGACTATGCCCATGCGTTCCATGGCGACTCTTAAAAGTTTGTTGTTTTATTTATTTGGTTGTTATAAGTTTGAATAAACGATTACTAATATTAAAAAAAAAACTTAAATTATACAGGTAATTATTTGCGACGTTTTGTAATTCGTCTGAAACTCTTTTGTGAAATTGAAAAATATTATTTATTTTCTCAAAACAAAGTAGGTTTTCGTAAAGATATAGATATATTTATTAAGGTTATTTTATTATTGTAAGATACTTTTATTGTAAGTCTATGTAGGTTAGCTTTATTATATGTAGATATGTATTATTATTTAGGTATATAGATATTATGTAGGTTTATGTAAGTATATTTATTTGGTATTGTGTACACATACAATCTACCTTTTTTACCCAACTTTCGCTATCACAAGTGGTTTGCTGGAAGAAATCTCTTATAGGGATAAGCACGCCTTTGTACATTGTCAATGTAAAATGTTTTTCCATATAAAATGTCTGTGTACAATAAAGAATAGAATAGAATAGAATATTTTCAAAATTCAGGTCAGAAGTGGCACCATGTGGTTCTATCGGCCCTTGGTGCTCTGCCTACCCCGTAAGGGATTAAGGCGTGATTATATGTATGTATATATTTTCTAAGCTGTGGGTAATATTTAAGGACAATGATTATTATTAGTATGTGTAAGTGGTTCTATCTGATTTCAATTTCGTATTAGGAGGAAATAAATCAATTTCATGCGTTTTTGGGCACGAGCCTATTTATAATTCAGCAGAGCGCGACCATTACTGTGACAATTATATTTATTCATAGAACTTAATTCCGATATGTTTATTCTTGCTGGTAGTTTTACCTTTAAAACTGTAGAAGAAACATAAACTTGTGTATAGTAATTAATACTTTGAATTTATTTATAAGAAGCTACATGTTTACTAACGTTTATTAATATTTTTTTTTCAGGTACCTACTGTCTTTGGAAAATCAAATTATACGATGGGTTAAGTAAGTAAAGGCGGATTTTTGAAAAAAATCGCTACAACTGAAAAAAAATTTTTTTTTGCAATAATATCCACAGAGTTAATTCAAATAGTTGAAAACACTGAAAATTTTACTGACGTATTTTTCCATATTATCAAGAAATTCTTGTGCTTTTTAAAACACATTTGTATGCCTTTAGGGCGGGACATAGAAAGTCACATGAGGTACCTTTTTATGTATAACATCTGTTCCTAACCTATGATACACAAATAAATACATTTGATTTGATTTGTAAAAAATTGTTTAGTTCGTTATAGGCCTTACATAATGTAATGACTTAAAAATAAAATTTTAACCAAAAGATGATTTTTAAAAAAAGTTACCTTCAAAGAAATTCAAATAAGTGATCAACCCTCATGGAGAGTCACAAGTTATCCAAAAAACAGCAATGTGTCGCACAATAACCAATAAGCCCATTTTATTACCCACAGGATCGCCCGATAGAATTGGCGCGGAGAGCAAAGATTACTGATAATAAAATCAAAAATACATTTCCTGCGAGTAATAACACTGTCGTATACCTCAACACAATGGTACTTGTTCAGCATTTCAGTATTTGCCTGGCCGTCACCCACACCCTGTATAATGTAACGAATTTAAAAAAAAAAAGTTAAGTAAGTACCACATCTACCACATCCAACATCCTTGTTTGTAACATTTGTAACATTTTTGAAGTTCGAATTACAAGAGCAGGCGATTATCATCTCGCAATACTTATGTAGGCCAGATGTAAGCTGAAACATTCTAATGGACCATGCGATTCTATACTTTCAAACGTTAACACTAAGTTGATAATAATTTTTAGACATTGACTGAAATATTTGCTATGTCATTTGAAATATTAGTTCTGCATATTCAGCTTAACTATTTTATGTCTCAATTTAAGCGCGATAAATATATCATTTGGTATATATATATATATATATATGGTGTTTTTTCGTTGCCACCCTTAACGAAGGGTACGTACTCTATACATCAAATGAAGTAATTTATGCAGAAAATCGCAGTCTATTTACTCAACTTTGGACCTTAATATCTTGGGAACTAGACACTTCCCAAGTATGCTTCCATGGAAAAAAATGATAATGATAATGAGGAGAGTCCGTAGTTTTCGGGAACTTTGACGACCGAAAATCACCCTGTATATAGAGTCGTTGAGATGTTAATATCAGCGATGTTATTAAAAATACACAAAACGAACATAGACTCTCGAACTCTCGAGTCCGACTCGCGATCAAAGGGTTTCGTATTTACCATTTTAAAAAACGTTAAAAAAGACGTTTGTTGTATGGGAGTTAGTTGGTTTGCAATTAGAACATTAATTTTATTCGAATATCCGCTCTAATTTCAAATTCGAATAATTCATTTCAATTATTCGAATATTCAAAAGTTAATAAAGTACGGCAGATGTCCGACCGCCGACGAGAAAATAACTAACTATTGGCGATTTTCTCGCTCAAGAAACATACAATAGAATTACGACATGAGTGTAAGCTGGTCATGAGGGTCATATCGATATAAAAGTTAGAAAATTTATCGAAACATTTACAGCAACAGCGTTTAGATTTCATCCACGTCATTTCGAGAACGTATTAAATTATGTCTTTGGAATAGGAGAAACTCACGATGGTCTCGTCTCGGAGGATATATCGATGCCAGTGATCTCGCCTCTCCTACGAGTATTTCGCTGAGATGTGGTCGCTAGCAATTTGGTTTGTCTGGATACGCCTCTGAATATTTCATCGGATCTTTTGTATGTGATGCCTCTGCCCTGATTGAATCTCGGATATTGGTTATATTCCTCTGGCTCCAAGTCTGGTTCGCATTCGAATATTCAGCTCTAGAAGTATTCTTTTTATTCGAATAGTAAAATGAAACGAATATTGCAAACCTTAGTGAGAGCCTCTTCAATATTTATATTTTTAGCATTCGTTCTAGAAGCGGCTACAGAAACACATTATCTATGAAAATGTTTTTAGCTATCATGGTTCATAAAACACAGACAAACAGATGGACAGCGAAGTCACGTTTTTTTCCTACTTAAGTTCTAAACCCCAACAGCAAATTTCAATACCCTGTGTGCTCAACAAACTACCAAATTATATTTTAGAACAATTCGTCTCTGCGAGAACCAAACTATGTATATAATAATAATATGAAAAGATCTTAGATGTCCAGTGGTCTAGAATTCTATAATATTATTATGGAATTAATAATAATTGAAGAAAATAAAATATTTTCTAATGATGTAATATAACAACTCAGGATCCATTGAAATATTAATAGCTTGGCTGTCGGTTACTGGATCCCGACTGTTCGTTATATTACATCATTAGAAAATATTTTATTTTCTTCAATTATTATTAATTCCATAATAATATTATAGAATTCTAGACCACTGGACATCTAAGTGCTTGTTTTCATCTTTTCAGATAGTTTGGTCAGTCTATGTTTTTATTTATTTTATACTTTTTAGTTAATATAGCTACTAATAGGCATCCTTCAAGAAACACGCTCGACATGCTCGGCAGCAGGTTTCGTCATGCTGCTGTCTAAAAACTTATATACGAGAATGGTTTTCAATCGATATAGATCCTAAATGGTTAGTCGAATCGAAAAATGTTGAGAGAAACCTATAAATTATTTTTAAATACCTATTCAACGATACCCCAGTCGATATAGTTTGTCGACTTTAATTTTTTTAATTTTTACAAAATTCCAGTAGTGCCATATTGTAACGTTGCCTCTGCCCTGAGAGAAAGAAGTCTGCGAAGGCGTTTGGTCTGAGTAAAGGAACATACAAACATACATACATACATAGGCTGTTAAAGACAATACCACTCCTTTGCGGCGCGCAGTCGGGTAAAAAAGAACGAGTTATTTATACTTTATAAGTTTCGCGTCAGACGACGAAGTATTCGCTATTTAGAGACGACCGTCAACGACGTGTGCCCTTATGCGTGTGCCCGCAGTATACTCGAGCAATCCCCCTCCGCACCGCGCCGCGCGCCGCATGCCAGGCCAATCTTTTTGCTTGCTAACGCATGAGTTGCTTTGCGTTGACGCAGAATTAACATGTTGTGTGCGTATCCTATATTAATTACGTGATTGAAATGAATCTAATGATACCGCATACATTATTATGTCTTTATCCCGTGGGACTTTTTGATATGTATCCTATGACACTCCCGTAATCAAGACAAATTGATACCTCATACATCAAAATCCATCAAGCCGTTTAAAATAAAAATCAAATTAAAAACACCGTAAAAAATACTACACAGTGTGGGCTGAGTGCCAGAATGTAATCTAAGTAATTGAATAAAGCATCACAATCTTTAAATTTAAGATTATTAGCTTTAAGTTCAAGGAATGTTTGTGTCTCATGTAAATAATAATAAAAAAAAACTATATGTATTTTTAATGAAAATAAACAGTTTTTTTTTTTTTATAACTGATCTTGAGAGATTTTTTGCTTATTTCAGATCTAATCTTCAATTGCTTCTATACAATTTTTTCTATTAAGAATTTTAAAAAATCCTAGATTATTTGATACACTATTGAAAATGACCATATTATGACCAATTTATTGAAAGCATCTCTTACAAAATAGCTCCATTTAAGCCCGACCGCAACATAACCTCACTTTCACATCCACAATCGACTCTAAAGTAATCCGTATAATGTCACATTATCGGTGGATCTAGCTCAATTACACGCAACAATGGCGAAGAGGTAAATAATATAATATACATACCTATTATATACTAGCGTGGTTCCACGCTGAGCATGGACCGCAAAACCGCGAGTGATTTGGGTGACAATGCTGCGTTTGCGCATTATTATATACTATCAGAAACTCATTTGATGAAATCGTAAACGGGCCATGGCACTTGTTTGGATGTATAGAGTTCTCAAATAATAATATACCTCATATAACTAATAATAAATAAATAAAATAATGAAAAAGACTTTAACCTAATCACATGGTAAAATTCTAGGAGCCCTAGTTTTAGCAAAAATAATAACAAATTAACTTAACTCCTAAGAGTAAATTGACATTTCAAAGTTAAAGACTAGGAATACCTGTAACAGTATAGATAAAACAGTATAGATTCATTAGCACACAATGATATTTTTTTAAATTAGATACATCTCTTTTTTGTAAAACTTAATTAAGATGACTTCTTTATAGTACATTATCTTTGTCAATGTATTTTCTATAGAATAAGAATATGTAAGCCAATCTCAATATAATTACGTACCTAAAAAAATTGATGTCGCAATCACAGACCACTCTAACATTTCTAACCTACGAGATGCCCTATTATTCTCAAATCAGTGCATTACCGCATCCGACTGCATAATACGGTCCATGCTCGCGATTTTATGTGATTCCGCAACGCTTAGACAATTCCATGTTGTAACCTTTATCGCAAACATCTCGTTTTACATCACTTGCGAAGTTTGTCTAATTATCACTAGAGTAACATACAGGGTGTAAAAAGACAACAATATTTTTTAATAGCTCGTATTCTTTGTGAGGTTACGATCATTTTCTTCTATAGAACCAACCCTGGGAAACGACAAAAAAATTATGAAAAAATACTGTCATTTTATTGCAAGCAATGTATTCGTTTGATCCGCAAAGTACAAATGTACCTACAAAACAAACATTATAACATTTTGACATGGTATCTTTGTAAAAAATGTTTGTTAAGCGATTTCAGATGGATTTACGTAAAAAAATTATAATATTAACGTAACTGTGGACCTAAATATCTTGGAAACCCGTGGTTTCCCAGGGGTGCTTCCATAGAAAAAAATGATAGAGGTGTTACAAAGAATATGAGGTATTAAAAGCACAAAATTGTCTTTTTACACCCTGTATACCTATACAGGATGTTTGTGACAGCCAGGAAAATATTGATACCATGACTTTAGACCATGATTTTGAGATGGAAAACACAAAAAAAATTCACAGGAAAATTCCAGAATATTCCGACTTTTTTTTCATATTTTCAGGAAAACAGTAGTTTAGTTCGTTTATTTAGGCCTTAGATAATAACTTAAAAATAAAATTTGAAACGAAATGAGGATTAAAAAAAAATTGCCCCCAAAAAAGTTCAAAAACCTGATCAATCCTAATAGAGTCACAAGTGATCCAAAAAACAGCAATGTGTCACAGAATAACCAATAAGTCCATTTAATTAGTCACAAGATCGTCCAACAATTGGCGCGGAGAGCAAAGGCTACTGATAATCAAACCAAAAATTCATTTCCTGCGAGTTATAACGATATCCACGATGCGTAGTCCTGCTAGGGGGGCAGGTCGCCATATTTCTGAAAGATCAGCCCCATTCATCCCAGTACTTATAAGTATACCTAAGTAGCTATGAGGAAAATGGTGATTGATTTGTTGTGAAACAATTACGTTCCACGAGAAAAAGGAAATGCCACTTGTTTATTGGTCAATTTAAAAACGGATTCCTGCAAGCGTTTCCTTATTATAGTCACTTTTGCAATGCCCCTAGTAGCAGCTGTATGGGTGAAAAAACTGCAGTAGATTTTTGTTTACTTGCATATATTATACACAATTAGGCCGCGTGGTGCCCCATGTCTGCCCGTGGGTATCGTACGAGGCGATTAAGGGTTTCCGGGAGGTGGGCAGCAGCGCCTCCCGTGTTGACAACATAGTCCAAAATACAAACTGCAGTCGCCAACCCGCCTGCCCAGAGTGGTGACTATGGGCAAATACCCCCCATGGCAGTCTTGTGGCGTGCCCTGGGGAAGGCCTACGTCTAGTAGTGGACTGCAATAGCCTGATGATGGTGATGATTATACACACGGCTGCGAACCCGCCCCCTGATTATGTAAAAGCAATAGCCAAGCCGAAGCAAAGCGATAGCGAAAATTGTACAATATTCGCCTTGAAATGTCAAAGTTCCTTTGAAATTCATTTTACGTAATACGAATTTGACAAGCAATCAGCGATTATTGTATAATTTTCACTATCGCTTTGCTTTTGTTAGTTAGGTAATAAGGGGGCCGAAATGTGGTAGCCAGAACTGCACGATCAGGGAAGGAGATCCCACAGCAACGTTTGGCATATCGGGGACAGATGCAGACCTGTATAAGTATTGTTATTACAGCACTTTTTATTCCCGGGACCTTAAAACAAACTCGATCCAATCGATAGAGCTTCGTCACCGCCACGTTTGCTCCAATAGGAAGCCTTCATTTAAGGGCGTTCGTCATGTCATGTGACGTGATGAATTCTAACCGATATTGAAATGAGTGTTGTGAAAACGAATGTCGACGCCAAACGATTTTACATTGTTTAAGAACCCTGTTAATCACTTGAGGTTTCAGTATCTTCTTCTTCTTCTTCAGCCTATTGCAGTCCATTGCTGGACGTAGGACTCCCCCAGGGCACGCCACAAGACTACTTCAGTATCTATGAGTATAATATTTACAAATAGGTACGTAGGATATCCGGTAAAGAAGCTGTGGCCTGCCCGAATCCCTGTTCTCCGTGAATTATAATCAAGCGGTCTTCAAGTCGAGAGTAAACCGGTTTCTTTTATGCAAGCGCGCTCCATCTTAGACTGCAACGCTGCTTACCATCAGGCGTGTTGTGGTAAAGCGTAAGGCTATTTAATATTCAAAAAAAATATATATTTTAGCTTATTTCTGGATAAATGTCATTTACATTACAATGTTCACGCCCAATCATAAAACCCAAGTACCCAAATGTGAATAGAATGTGAATAAAATAATTTATAACAAAACAAATTGGTTTATAATTTAACATCATGATTCATGGCAGATGTCGTGTAACCGCACACGGTAATTTAAAACAGGATTTAAATATGCCTAAATAGCAAATTGATTCGATAATCGATAAGGATCGCGTGCCCAAGCGATGATGATGATAGCGATGACGATCGTGGATTTCATAGCGAACTGGAATAGACACGTGACGCGGATTGAAAATTGTCAGTGAAATTGGAAGTTTAGCGGAAAAACTACATTCTAAAGTTAGACTTGATTTAAATATGACATTTGACAACAAAACGTATGGCATATCTGTCAAATTTAGGGCACGCTTAGCTTGAACAATGTTAAAATTCTTTTGTAAAAACACTAATAACACGGTAAGGGTTTTATCTTTTAAGTTTTAAGACAGAAAACCCTATGAATACGTCTCAAAAGTACCTAATTGCAATTTCTTCAGCTTTGCGAACAGGGTAGACTCTTATATTATTAAAATTACATACATACCTCCATATACTATCTCCATATAACCTCTAGGATCGCCCGCCACCTATACCTACTTATACCTATATACATATATACATATATACATATATATATATATATATATATATATACGGGTGTTGGCGACGATTAAAATTTTAATTGGTTTTCTTATATTATTATGGTTGCAAGGTGCTTGGATCTGGCTTCTCGTTACAGTGTCTTGTGTTCGTACATAGGCAGACCGAGGGTCCGGAGGGTATAGGGCCCGGTGGCGGGACTATGTTCTCGAAATGGGGTAGTCAGAACTGGATGACTGTAAAATAAACCACACATTCACCTTTAGCATAGCAGGGACAGTTGTAATTATCAGTGACAAGTTGAGTTGTCTCCGTCCGCGTGGACTGCAGAAAAAAAAAACAAAATATCGAAATTATCCGGGATAAAAACATTTCCCGGGATAAAAAGTACCAAATGCTTAAGCACCAAAAAGCGGAAGAACTGTTGGTCAATGACACCAGTGTGATTTAAGTAGGCATTGCTATTATTTATTTAAAAATTATGTTTAACTTTTACGTAGGGATTAATTGCTATTGTTTATTTAAAAATTGTGTTTACTTTGATACCACTTTATTTTACCATTATTTGTACTTTTTACATATTTTTTTATTTTGTTTTTTAATAATTAGTTTTACATTTATATAGACATGCATGACGTCACTACCGGTTCCAACGGAAGACCAGCGCTGGTTGGTTACAGCCAGCAGTAAGCTGAGGTGGGACCGAGTTTGTGACAGAATACTTCCTCTAATGTAAATGTTTTATTTTATTTTTTGTTATGTTTCTGTCTCAAATAAAGCTTTTATCAATTAATTCATTCATTCATTCATTCCTATATGTTAAGTGGGACCTGACACAATATATTCCTGAAAACTGCATCGAAATCATCGGTTCAGCCCCTTCTGAGATTAGCGTGCACAAACGCACAGACAAACAGACAAAAATTCCAAAAATCATTGTTTTGGGTACTATTGCGTTGATAAAGGTATTCTATAATATTTTTTCTTATATATCTTTCATGTACAGATAGTGATCCGTTACATTTTTATTATACAGGGTGTAAAAAGACAACGATTTTTTTAATACCTCGTATTCTTTGTAAGGTTACGATCATTTTCTTCTATGGAACCAACCCTGGGAAACGACAAAATAAAATATGAAAAAACTGTCATTTTATTGCAAGCAATGTATTCGTTTGATGCTCAAAGTACAAATGTACCTACAAAACTAACATTATAACACTTTGACATGGTATCTTTAAAAAAATGTCTGTTTATCGATTTCAGATGGATAAAAATGATAATATTAATGTAACTTTGGACCTCAATATTTTAGAAACCCGTGGTTTCCCAATGGTGCTTCCATATAAAAAAATTATCGTGATGTTACAAAGAATACGAGGTATTAAAAGAACAAAGTTGTCTTTTTACACCCAGAATGTATAGATTACATACCGCCGATTTGCGTAAGTAAATAAATTTAATTTAAATAAATCATGTAAAATTTTATGCATTTGCAAGTGCAGCAATTGCAACACTTCCTTTGCATAACGAATGTTGCTTATATATCGTTTATGCATATATATTGTCATAAAGATTAAGTAAATACTCTCCCATCAATATTTTGCAATAATAAGTACGTTAAAATAAAAGATATACGAATAGTTCACAATACTACAAATCAGATACCGCTGCTTTGGAATAGAATTTTCCGGGCTTGCTCCACCACTAGTTCCTGCTACTGCAACTATAGCGAATAGATAAATGCGAATAAAGTATATAAAAATTCCGGGGGACCTAGCAAGTGACTATTAAAGTTTTAAAATCTTATATCGATCTCTATAATTTGTGAAACAAATTGAGTTTGCTTGGGTTTGCTGGAAGATATTTCTTAAAGAGATAAGCTCGCCTTTGTACACTCTCTGTTAGTTAAGTCACTATATTGTCTAAGTTTTGTGTGCAATAAGGATATACAAGAATAGATCTTAGGTACCGTAGGATTTTAGACGGACGTTAGGAAGTAGGCCAAGACGCCGTGAGAATCTGGAGAGGTGCCTTCCAGAATGACAGGGGGTGGCGAAATATCGCTAGATGCGGTTTAAGAGTGGGGAAGCCTTTGATTAGGTGTAATATTACACTATTAAATATTTTTTACAAGAAAAACCGACTTCTATATCAGCTAAAACTCGAGCTTACTGTTAGACCCTAACTTTACCTTCGTTCTATGTGTAACTGATCAAAATCCTTTGTAAAAATCTTAAAACAGACCACTCGTGGTCATGATATTTGAGGATATCCGATGTTTTCAATTGATCCGATGTTTGATTATCATTTTGTTTTATATGTAAGTGTTCAAAACGCTCAGTGAAAGTCAAAAAATAGATTAATGTTCGTACAAATTTGAGGATTGCCCACGATTTCTCTAGGATCCAATGAATACTTAGATCCTGATATGTTGAATATGAGACCAACTACAGCACGCCATGGCCAACTATGAAAAAAAAAATTGGTTCATAAACGAGGAAGTTCCGAGGTAACACATTAAAAAGTAAAAAAAAAACGTACAGACGTATTGATAACCTCTCTTTTTTTGGAAGTCGGCTAAAATAAGTGTTGCAATATGACATTGTGATGAAATGTATTAATCATTGTTTACAACGTGTATCTATCTGACCTATTGTATACCTTCGGTTATCTGACCTATTGTAAACGCTCCTCTAATGTTTGTATTGTTCTTCGTGCTGTTGTTTGAACTAATTTAGTTTTGTTTTTAATTTTAGACAATGCAGTGAACTGTATTACAAACAAGAGTATCAATATGAGACGTACCTATAGTTTTGATGTTATCTAGCCGCGCTATCTGCTATAAACCCACACCCTTTGCACACTGCCGACATGTAGGTACATATACCCTTTAGCATTGGATACAAAACCCTAATGCAAAGAATGAGACTAAAAATACAGGAAAGTGGGCTATAATATAACTAACTACCATGCCTGTTTCAAAGCCACACAGGTTTCTTCTAGATATTTTTTACAATTAGATAGGCTAACATTTGACCGCCATCGTGCCTGATGCAAGCAAGATGCGGCCTAGGGTAGTACATGTTTGCCTAGAAAGTGCCTATTCACTCTAGCTTTGAAGAGACCAATGTTGTAGTGCTCGGGAAATACATCGGCATAGCCGTTCGCATTACAAACGAGTTAGCATAACGTTTGGTGCGGATGGGTGGGATATCAACAACATAAGGGTAATACGCTAGTCGGCGTCTAGTATCCCGATGGTGAAAAGGGGCTGGCGGAACTGTATTGTCAAGTTCCCACGCACACTCTCCAAAGTGTATCGTTATAATTGTGTATTTAAAAGCATTTTAATATTTTCAATGCAACAAAAGAATGTCATTTCATAGATCTTGACATTTCAGTTATGTTCACCAGCCATACTTACATCGCAACCCAAGTTAGTTCAAGTTTGAACTTTATTCTATGAACCGTAAACTCAGTTTTCAAGACGATGCAGCTAACGTCATGAATTTGATATCCGTCCCAAAGGAGGTTTGGGCTATTTATGGAAAGGCTGGATGCTTCTATATTTAAACTTTATTTAAGTTCTGAATTAGAATCAAATGTCAGCTCTATTGCCTATTTTATTAGAGATCAAGATATCGTACTTAGATTAAACCTTCAATGGTTTTTATATATTTTGGAGTCAAAATCGCTATTTTCTCGGCCCGGTCACATATTTTATTGTCTCTACCATAAAGCCTCGAGCACACCGGATGCGTATGCGTACACGTAAGCGTAGACGTGCACGTACCTCTGAGTTGTAATGTATGGCTCTGTATAGGCACGGGCAGACCGGATGCGTATGCGTAGACGTAAGCATAGACGTCAAGCGGTGACAGTTCCATACATTAAAATCAGAGGTACGTGTATGTCTACGCTTACGTACACGCATACGCATCCGGTGTGCTCGAGGCTTTATTGTGGTATGGACCAGTGGTGCTATCAGGGTAAAATAGCACCTCTAGCCAGACATGCCTGTAAGTATCGTAAGAGGCGATTAAGGGTTTCCGGGAGGTGGGCAGCAGCGCCTCCCGTGTTGAAAACATAGTCGGAAATCACACTGCGGTTACATAGCCGCCCGCCCTGCTTGGTGACTATGGGTATTAAACCCCCTATGGCAGTAGTAGCCTTGTGTGTGGCGTGCCATGGGGGAGGCCTAAGTCCAGCAGTGGACTGTAATAGGCTGATTTGTAACTTTACTTAAGTGTAATGTGGACATTTTCCAGGGAAATCTTTGAGTTTAAGGCCTAAGTATGCTTTTTAAATAAATTGAGGGATTAGTATTAATATGAATAATATCAGAGAACATTATACACGGTGTTTTTTGTGGCCACCATTAACGAAGGGTACGCACTCTATACATCAAATAAAGTAAGTTTATGCCAAAAAAATGCTGATGAAAAAAAAAAAATTAATTACTTGATCGGGCTAAATTTATAGTGTCTAGTGTTTATGTTAGTTTTTTTTATAGACAGATATTAATTATTTCTCTTGAAAAAATCTTGCTACGAGCGTCTATGTGCATTTATGCAGAAAAACTCAGTTTATTTACTCAACTTTGGACCCTAATATTTTAGAAACCAGACACTTCCCAGGTATGTTTCCATAGAGAAAAATGATCGTGATGATGATATGATGAGATTCCGTAGTTTTCTGGAACGTTGACGACCAAAAATCATTCTATATAAAGTGTTATTAAATCTTTAAATAGTTACTGCTATATTAATATATATGTAGAGTTAACTACGTTACATTCTGTAAATATTGTGATAAATACAAAACTCAATGTCAAGAGATACTGCAGCAAGGTTTTTATATGGCCTAGTGTATGATGTAACACTCGTAAAGTTACCCTGGTGGATGACATATGAAACTACTGAATTGTATCATGTAGATGAAAATTTACATAGATGCTAGCGACACCTTGAACTTTCGCTTAACAGTGCTTCCTCAACCACTTTATTCATGCATGCTCCAATGTCAGATGCATATCTTCGAATAAATAATATTATGGACGGTCTCAGTAAGATAAATTTTATTAATATAACAATACATTGCTGTCTAGCCACTACACGTGTAATTAAAAAAAATGTAAATGATTATGATAATGTATATCATTATTAATTTGTACTCGTATATTTTCTTAACATTTCTTTTGCAAATTGTTACTTGAATAATATACCAGCTTAAATACATACAAAAAGGTTTTATTTAAATTTTAATGTTTTAAGTTAAATAATTATGTTCATAAATTAGCGTTAGATACTTATTGATTGCAGTAATATAGACGAGGATTTCACCTGGTAGAATATGGTCTGAAAACCTAACTAAGTACTTACAGAAATATTCTATTATTGAATTTACCAATATTAATAGAAAAGTCGGTCTACATTATTTTTTTGCAAAAGATGTATATTTATGTTTGTACAATAAAATAAAGATAAATGTTTATAGTAGACCAGGTTCGTGGGATTGAACATTTATATCATTTAGAAACAAAGGTATGTAATGTATATCAGTAATATAATATAGGTAAATATAGACAACTGCATGTCTTCGTGATACTTATTCGATAAATTAATTATGGTAATTAATCACAGAATAAATATAGAACAGATATAGTTATCGTTAAGAGAATTAGTTATTAATTAAGTTGCTTCGGATTCATTCTCGTAGGGATATCAGAAATCCTTCCTTAGTGCTCCTCTACAATCTCCAAGAAAAACTTACAATTTCCGCTTCCTACGTCCAGATATTTCGGCTGTGAATTGTCTATCTCTTACCCGCGTGCTCTTAAGGGAAAGTTATCACTAAGAATATCTGGATTGGACTATTGAAGCACCTAGGCCACACCTATATAAATTACTTGTTTGCAATAGTAGATGTACGAGTAGTATCAGAATTATGCGATACTTTCCAGCGACTTTACCTCCGGCGGCGCGGCGGGAAATCATGTGGCTTTATCAAACTAGTTTGGAAAGTGGATGCGATGTCTATTTGTTGAAAATAAGAACTATACCTGATGCGTTTCATCAAGAAGTTCCTTTGAATGATGGCGCTAGTTGCTCTGCATTATGATTGCACTATCTGTGTTACTGTACATAAAAAGTGTTAGTGCTAAATTCGTGCACGGGAGTTATTTTATGAAACGGGCTCCAGTTGTTAACCTATAGGTACCGATAAAAGTATGATAAATGCTAAAGTAACTGTATGTTATGATTATACGATAGAACGACTTAATGAAACTGGGTGAAATTTGTAATATGCACTATTCATAATCATAACACAACAACAGTCGGAAAATTAACCCAGAATACTTCATGTAAAACGGGTTAAGCGTTTTCGTATCTCTATTTTTAAACAAATTCTAAACAGCATATAACTCTAGCTGACAGCTAAAAACGTTTTTGTTATAGAGATTTTTTAAACGCCCGTTAAGCAGCCGTCTAACAGTCGTTTTGTAAAAATTGTGTTAATTTTTCAGCTTTTAGTGGTTTTCTGAAAAAAAGGCACAGCTTTGAATGTTACCTATACCACAATATAATTAATAATATTCCAGACTAACAGATTTTTCTAGTCGTGTGCCTAATATACGATTCTACTATTATGTGACGTATTATTTTACTAATCATGTAAAAACATACGTTTACTTATATCGTTAAACAATGCGTGAAATTATTTTTAAGTATCTACCTAGAATTATTAACATTTTATTGCAATATGTTTTCATCTAATAATAATGTTGTTTCATACCATGAAACATTAGTATTACATTATTGAATATGAATATTATTGAAACGCGTGGAATACGTACCTACATTAAATAAAAATTATATCTAATATTTTTCGTTTATATCGTTATTATCACAGGATAAAAAAATAGTATGATATGGTGATATATCGAACACAAAATAAAATGTGCACAATTAAAATATAGCGCACTTGGTCGGTCCATAAAATTAATCAGCACGAAACCATTGCATCAATTTTAAAACTCGTATGCAAGGTAAACCATATTCAGTTTCTGAATTTTTACTAAAATGGCAGTAATTATCACTATGGACTCAGTCACTACCTTTTTTCCCTGATTCCCACATATCGGACACTTAGCGCCAAATGGTAAAGTTTTCTTGTACTATGCGTCGGAAATCTGGAATTCACCCAGCTAATAAAGCTAGGAAAATCTACATAACGCAACGGTGCCTTCTCAGTTTTTAATTCGACTATTCACCAATCAAATCGTCACGTCTTGCCACCTTTGCCAGCTCCACTCTTCTCGCCTCCGTGACGGATTACATTCACTAATCTACATAACTAGGCCCAAACAACAACAGGCCTAAAATCTTAAAAACAGTAACTAAATCCCTTGCATAATATAATGTATGGTGAAAGTGTTGCGGTCATACTGCGTCCTTGGTATCGATTACGGCAAGCGAGATCCGGTTTTCGAGATTAATCGCTCGAATGCGAGATAGTACCATTGATACGTTTGTATACTTAATATACATACCTACATATTATACAGGTCTGTGTTACCAAAAATGAGCTAGTAGTTAGTGTACCTATAATTTGGTCATAGTGAAAATTTGTCACATAATACTATTCTCGTTTTATATAGCGGGGGCACGTATAAACAAAAATGGACGAAATCCTGTCAATGCACAAATTGAAGCACCGTAATGACGGCGCGTTGCGAATGTAAGCGTATTTTCTAGTAGGCGCCGAGCTTACTACATATGTATTGTATGTGTGGGTGGATAACGCGTCAATACACATCCCTACTCCATGGAATATCGTTACCGAGCTTACTATGATTGCTTCACTCTGTGTATTGACAATACTCTGTATAAAAGGTCAGTGACAAGTTGCTAGCTCATCGCCTGAGACTACGCCTTGAGGTTTAGTAGACTCTTGTCATATATTACTGCTGTTAAATGTTAGGAAGATATTTTTGCTACAAAATATAAATACCAGACTCCCATTGCTAGTATTATCAAAATTCTATAAAGACGTGACTCTTCATTGTCAGCAATAGTTTGTCATATCGTGCAGTTATCAGTAATCTTATTTTTCATCTAAAACAATAAAAAAATCATGAAACGATTTGTCATCATAATAAAGATGGAAAAGCATATCATCCTAGGAGATTATAATATATCTAACGTTTAACATCTAATATTTTAAATATGATAAGCATAGATGGGACTCGCTAGTCTATGATAGTATGATACCTATTATCATCATTTCTTTCGCCATCTTGTTTATTTCGGTATAAAATGTCTCGTAGTATAGAGTTAGATATTTTATATGTGTCAATATCACATGCCTATACTCACACAAAGGTGACATAGCATATTGTACATCATGTCACTTGATCTTGCTACTGTACCACTAGATCATGTAACCAACTGTCTATTCTAGCCAGGGACATGGATTTCAACCCATAAAGGAAGAACACAGCGGACGTGGCCATATGAGAAGCGATCTAAATTCTTCTAATTATTTTTTTACATCTTTTACCCTTTTTGAAGTTTGAAAATAAGCACCACCATCCGTCCACTAATAGAAAACCTATAGCTAATATATTTTTCTGGACAGTATGGAGAATTTATAAACAAGAAATGTTGAAACAATCTGAAAAAATAAAAAGGTGATTTCCATTCTCAAATATCGTGAATAAGTTCTTTGTAGTGAGCTATTGTCTTAAAATTTCGCTACCCCTTTTGATACACTCTGTATATTTAAGTTGTCAGAAAATCTCTAACTTCTCCTCTGTCTACTTCTTCCATGCCAGCCCACGTGCGAGACGGAGCAAGCACGCTAATGTTATGTTGTCTCGGTCACGCCCTCTGAAGCACGACATTATAGTTCCCACTGTCTCTGCCACTTGCACATTCGTTATTGTTAAGGCGACGCATCACTAAAACTATTTATCTGCTTAAAGCGACGATATCCTATCGGGGGCTTCGCTAGAATACATCGGCTGCATTTCCTTCCGTGCATGTCGTAAGAGTCGCGGACTAAGGTATACAGGCATCCTTTCGGGCGTAGAAGCTAGCAAGTTATCACTGAACATTTTCATCTGTCGCGAATATGCAAAACGTGTCTGCGGGATCTCCGATACAGATCCTGCATTTCTGGCTATCAAATTTCTGGAAATCAGCGGTGTGTATTTTGTATGTAAAACATATACAGTTGACTGTCGTTGATTCAAACCTACGATAATTCGAACTTCTCTGCAATTCAAAGTTGTCACGGGTTCCCTAAAATTTCTCTTTATATTTCGAACTAAAACCATCAATTTTTATACACTCAGTAAATTTAACAAAATACCATCGCTATGTAACAAAACGACGCGTTAATTCGAACTTACAAGCGTCAAACACGCAACAATTCAAAGTTGCAGATAGAAAGAGAGAAAAAGGTTACACTATTTGCTAAGTATATCTGTTGTACTCCTCATAATTGTTTATTGTTCAATAATTCGAACTTTTTACTTTTCTCGAAAATTTCGAACCATTTAATATTTCAAACTCTCGATAATTCGCAGTATTCTAGAAGTCCCTCGAGATCCGAATTAACGAGAGTCTACTATAGGTATATCCTCCTGTGCTAATGGCGTGGCTTTAATGGAATACATCAGCTGCATCTCTTTCCGTGCACGTCGTAACAGTCGACTAAGGAAAGTAAGGAACGGGAAAGGGGCGTTCTCTCAGGCGATGAGCTGAACCAATATGCCACTAATATTTTACATGTAACACGGCTATAGCAAACGTAGCTGTAGGATCTCGTACGACTTTCTTCCCAGATTGTTTTATACCAGCAAAATGAGGGAAACTAGACTAAACTAGAAGGACGTTATCTTAAGATCAATCATGCAACTATTTTTTAACCGAAACAAAATAAATTGCACATCTAAATGGACAAATTAGAAACTTAAACTTAAGACGAGCCACTAAATTATTAGTCACTCGACAGCACGATCTATTGCGCAAGCGCATAATGTAAAATTACACAGTGCGCTAGTTTAGGCTGATTGATTGACTGACGGGATCGCTAGACATGCATAATAGTGACCCAAGCATAGATACATACATACATCCATATAATCACGCCTTTATCCCTTACGAGGTAGGCAGAGCACCAAGGGCCGATAGAACCACATGGTGCCACTTCTGACCAATTTTGAGGGTATAGTTGAGATGTACAAGTTCGGTTAGTAGTGACAGGTGGTTAGCCCATCGCCTACAAAACACCAAGACCCTCTTGTCCCTCTACTGACTTGTACAGTATGCCCGGGAAGATAAGAAACTGTAGTATTATACTTTTTTTTTTCACTCCCAAAGCAGCATAGAAGAATCGAGAATTTAAGTGTTTTTTATTTTTTTAAATTAGTTTCTTCAAGTATATTGGATCTAACGATGTTGATAAAATTTATTATTTCATCCGGTAGCTTTCACTGTGCAGGTTCTAAGCTAGTGGGTAGGTACGTACCTAATAAAGTTCAAAGCATAGAAAATAGAAAGCAAACTAGTTAGCCGAGGAATATCGACGTTATACCTAGACCCTTACGAATAACCTACTTGTACTTGTTTAAAATGCAACTCATTTTATATCAAATTTAAAATTGGAAACTATTTTTTTTTAAACGTTATAATGATCCAAGAATGAAGATGCGTCAAGTGCACTTAACCTCTTTTGAGAAAACCTTTTAGCTAGACTATGGTTTAATTATGTGTACCTGCTGTATCACCCTCTCTAGTTTATTTCTTGATAAAAACACTCTATTAATTTGGGTATTTTATTTATTATAGCTATATCAAAAAGATGAGCGCCAGTTTGACAATAGACTCTTCGATATAAACTCAATTTTGATCAGCACATTCCAATGTAATCTAAGATATCTATAGACAATTGAAACCTTTCTTTGTTATAATCAGCTTTACTGAGAGCATGACTCATATAAGCTATTTATAGTTGAGAGATGACAAATTCCAAGTTCAAGGCATAAAACTCGTTTCAGACTACGTTATGATAAATAAAATTCTAATAGTTCATAACAACAACAACTGAATGGCTGAAAATCAACGTATAGCCTAAACCTTTCATCCTAGAGATCTGAAACTTGAAAGATGTGTTTTGTGAATGACATAGGCATCTGATAAGAAAGGATTTCCCCAAATTGTCACAAAAACGGAAATTAACTAAATTAACGGAAATTTCTAAATTTCACGCCGATGAAGTAAAGGGAGTCCGAACCTAAGAAAAGTCTTTATTTACAACAAGCAAACCTTTTCCTCGGAAAACTAAACTACTTATGTAAATTGTATACAAGAAAGACAGCTAAACTTTACGCAACTATCGATTTCTTTCAAAGTCAGCGTGTGCCACCGATGCCTAAATACCTTGGAGTGTCAAGGCCAGGTGGCGCGTTCATCGTTTTAGATCCGTATCATAATATATCAATAACATGCAAATCACACTTTTTATGCCTGCAGAAGACGTTACGTATAATAAGATAACACATGCGCAATTTATAATGAACTTTTCTGCTGAGATATTTTAAAAAATACGTAATCGGTCCGAAAACTCTACAACGAATTAAATCTTTTCTTTTATATAAAAAATATGTGTGTATAGTGTCCGAATATACTAGGTGCATTTAATTTTATTGCCTAGTAAAGCTAATTGGCTAGGGCTATTTAAAACATTGGTATTTAGGCGCCTTAAAATATTTTACAGCGCCCACGAAGCCTTCAAAACAATTTATTGTTATTTTCATTAGGTACTTTTAAAGATAGTCTTTCAAGCTGAATAATTAAACTTATACTGTTGTATAAATCGATGATTTTACGACACAGTGATTTTACGAGCATGTGTCAGGCATAACGCGGTCCAATCGTAAATATACTTCGTCTGCTACGGTAATTCGATGTAGAGATTTTTAAGTTTATTTTGCCTTTAGCGTGTTCTAGAGGAACCATTTCAAACATATAAAATGTTATTTTGTGTTAAAGGTGTCATTTACTTATATTGCAAAGCAGGTGTATTTTATACGCATCAAAAAGGATGTAAAGCCTGGATTTGTATTCAAATACGAATTTTTTTCAGGTATATATGTACACTTTTTTAGTCAAAGTTCTCCTTATAAACAAATACTAGGTACCTACTCTCTATTGCCACATAATTACTACTGAACAGCACTTGAATAAGGGGTTTTCCTTTCTTATCCATGTTTGTAAAAGAAAAAAGATAGTTTATTAAACATTTTCGTTCGTTTCCTGCCATGAATGCGTGAAGTCTAAGAGAAAACAAACTTTTCCTTCTACCACGAAAATTATTTATTTACAAATCACTGCGTAACACTCATTAATCACCAAAGCTCCCTAAATGGTCACACTGGGTCACTGCAGGTCGACTAAACGTTGTATAACTATAACAGATTGTTATTACTTGTTTACAAGTCGGCGAACGCGTAGCAGATGACAGAACACATTTATCAAATGAGATTTGTTTAGCATTTTTAAGTCTTGTTCCGTGTGGAAGTGTGATGGGTTCTTAAGACAGAAAACCATTATAGGTTCGAGTAACTCGAGATTCTTTACGAACTTAGACACTTCGATGTTTAACCTTTAGGGAAAATTATTTGATCCAGTAGGTAGTCTGTACATAAATAGTATTTTTGACGTCAAAAGACTTACATATACATAATAGGCTATATGGTAAGCTGAGTACCGATAGCCTATGCCAATAGCCTGATAGGTAACTATATTTATATACCTATACTCCTTTTGTGGGCACTTTTAGTTTTTTATATTACATTTTTTACACTATCATCTAAGGAAAATTTAAATTAATATACCTAACCTCCTTTTAACATTGGATTAGGTTGGTTACCCCAAAAGTTACGCGAAGTATAATTTTTCGCTAGTTTGAAAAACATTCTTTAGCGACATATTTTTATGTTAATTCCGAATATTTTTATTCTTAAATCATATAAACAACATCTTAGGAAATATAACCTAAATACCTTAAGAAAACCTAGTTTTGTACCTTATTTGTCACGCATAAATTATTTAAATTATTTTACTCATCGGGCGAGATCCAAGGTAGGTAGGTACGTAATAAATATATGTTGCAAAATGTATGTTGCAAAATGTTTATGATGTTTTATGTTAGACTATTCCATAACCCTCAATCTTACAAAAAGGGATACCATGACGCTGCTCAGAAATGTGAGATCTACACTATACTATACAGGATGTTTTTTCGTTGCCACCCTTAACGAAGGGTACGTACTCTATACATCAAATAAAGTAAGCTTATGCCAAAAAAATGCTGCGAAACGTTGTAATTTTTTTTATTATTTTTAAATTACTTGATCGGGCGAAATTTATGTCTAGTGCTTATGCCAGTTTTTTCATAGACAAATATTAATTATTTCTCGTGAAAAGATCTTGCTACGCGCGTCTATGTGCATTTATTCAGAAAAACGCAGTCTATTTACTCAACTTTGGACCCTAATATTTTGGAAACCAGACACTTCCCATGTATGCTTCCATGGAGAAAAATCATCGTGATGATGAGGAGATTCCGTAGTATTTGGGAACGTTGACGACCAAAAATCACTCTGTATAGTGGTAGATGGTAGAGCTCTTATTTCTGCTTAATTCATTCATCCTGCTTCAAGAGTCCGTGGTAAAAGGTACTCGTAACATGGTAAAATTGTGCTAATTTTACCATTAAAGTGTAGATGACGTAAGAAATCTCTAATAGAAAACTATCCATTTGTCACACCTACCTAATAATTATAACCATGTCTCTCTTGTTGCAGGAAGAGAACATAGCACTGCGATTAATCAAGCAGCATCATGAAGAGGAAACAGAAAGCAGTCCACTCCCTGACGAGTCTTCGAGCACTGGACGAACCTACTTCGACGAGCGAGGGTACATCGCTGAGGGGGCAAAGGATATCGACCCCTACGTCAGGAACCGGTTCAATCAGGCCGCCTCCGATGACCTGCCCAGCAATAGACCGGTGCCTGATACTAGGAATGCTATGTGAGTATTGTTTTTACATACATATACAGGGTGTAACAAAAGGGGTATGTTAAGCGAAAATAGCCCACTAAAAGGAACCTATCTACAAAATTTCAGACTCGAAATCAAATGTTTAATTTTCCAGATAGTATGGAGAATTCCTAAGCAACTTAAGTTCTCTATAGTGGGCTATTTACATAGCTTTTCGCTTAACATCCCCTATCTGTTACACCCTGTATACACGGCCTTGTTATATGTATATGTATACCTAGACACGGTGTACATATAGCTATACAAGTGCTGTGTTTCCGGAAATCGAGCATTCGGGAAACTTATGATTAACATCTCTCTACCCGCTATGGCGGCCGATTGGTCTAGTGGGTAGTGACGCTGCCTGCGACGCCATAGGTCCTGGGTTCGAACCCCGGTAGGTGCAAACATTGATATGATGAATATCGATGTTTGTTTCCGAGTCATGGATGTTTATATACTTATCTATGTATTTATATACCGTTGCTTAGTACCCACGACACAAGACCTTAGGGATCTTACTGTGGGACTAGGTTAATGTGTTGTGTAGTGTGTGAATATTTATTTATTATTTATGGTAAATGTGGCGGTGGGGATATCCTTTACGGTCCTGCAGTTCTGGCTACCTCAATGGGAGTATTGTTTTTGGAAGGTCATAAATGGCGTCTTTTATTTTGGGGTGCAGAAACGACATATCGTAGTCTCATTTTAATAGGTTGCGACCTTGATCATTTTAGTAAAAGAGCACACATTAGTGCACCTGGCCAAGTACCTACTTATTTGAAGAAGAAAGGATATTTTGAAGGAAATAAATCAATAAACTTTTCTTCTTTCATAGTTAACTATCATAATGGCAAAATTAATTTATCTGTCTGTCTATTGGTGTAAATGTTTTGATACCAACCTTTGAATGATGGCGCTATAGTTACTAAGTGTATGACCCAGTATGACCACATTTTCAATGTAGTTCCAAAATCAGGCACGGGAGCTATACATAGCGAACTTCTCCCGACCGTATTTCGGCCAAGGCGACCAGTCTCTATGGAGATTATCCAGGTACGCGGGAGATATTATAGTGCACAAGTGTGTGCGCAAACACAGATGCACTCTCTATTCCGCCACTTTCATAGTCCGATGGGACGGAAAGCCGATACGACCGGAGAGAGATCTGGCGCAGGACCAACAGTTTTACGTGCTTTCCGAGGCACGAGCTAAGTGACAATTTTACAACATCGAAATCTGTACATGAAATAAATTCATTGGTACAGGCCCGTGACTGGGATCGATCTTACGCCTCCTGCTTAGAAGACGCACGTCTTAACCACTGGGCTATCACTGCGAACTTCATTACAGCATTAAATAAGCCCCCTAATCTATTCTAGTGAAGTTCCACATGAATACAGGATATGGAATGTAGCAGTAGTATATATAAAACATACTAGCTACAAACACTAGATACACTACTCCGTTAGTCTAGTGCATGGATCACGGAGCCAAGTCTGGTGTAGTGTTAGTGTACTCGAAGATCTGTACCGGAATGCGCGGCGTGTCCTTTCACTTTCCTGACGAGTCCATAATAAACTATACACCTTAGAGCCATATTTCAATCGCGAAGATAATTACGGTTTTTACATTACGCAATGCAGGTTACGCGGAAATTGGGTCAGACTTTAGGCTAGTTACGGCAGTGATCTAGGGTTATCAGTCTAAATAATTAATTAGCGAAGTAATCGACCTGGTAGCTCAGTTGGTTAGAGTACAGAACGGAATGCGTGAGGTCGTGGGTTCGAGTCCCACTTGGGTGAACATTTCTTAAAAATATTTTAAATTATTTGTGTAAAAACTTGATATAAACAAATTACCGGTTGTCGGTTCTTTTCTAGTATAATTGCTCGATTGCGCCAGAAGTAGGGTTATGTTTTTCTAGTGTATGTATATTTTTTTGGATGTTCTAAAACCTAAACGATTTGTCGCATTTGAGCTTGAGAGGCATCATTAGATTCGTCGTCAGATGGTGACACTGGGTACATTTTTGACGGAGTCAGGTTTGTTATTTAACCAAATGAAGCAATTTTATTGAAACTTTCTATACCTAGTTGTCATATCGAATACGGTAATAACCAATGTAACGTGAAGATTACTGTTTGTTGGTTACCGTCATAGATCAAGAGTCTTAATCCATGTTCTTGATAACGTCTTAATCCAATCCAAATTCAAAAGTCATTAAAAATAAACAGTAAATAATGAGTTCTTAATATTTGAAGGAATCTATACATATAATAAAAATGTAACGGATCGCTGTCTGTACATGGAAGATATATGAGAAAAAATATTATAGGAGACCTTTATCAACGCAATAGAACCCAAAACGATGATTTTTGGAATTTTTGTCTGTTTGTCTGTGCGTTTGTGCACGCTAATCTCCGAAACGGCTGAACCGATTTCGATGCAGTTTTCAGGAATATATTGTGACAGGTCTCACTTAATATATAGGCTATTTTTTATCCCGGGAAAATGTTTTTATACCGGATAATTTCGACATTTTGTTTTTTCTGTAGTCCACGCGGACGGAGTCGCGGGCGTCTAGTACTAGTACCGAAATATATTTAATTAGTATAGGGTCATTTTCAAAATAATTGCTCATTTCAGAAAAAAATCTTGTCCATCATCTTTCCTTAATTTCTACAAAAAAACTGTAATGGCAATATTAATAAAATACTGAACATTACAAAGAAGCCTTTCTTTATATTGTATTATAATGTCATTGTTGGTAGTTGATACTTCATTTTTTATATATTGCGAAATTTTTAAAGCATGTTTCTGGTCTTCCTACAAAAAACGTGTGTCCAACTTCCAGCACTGATATTTTAAACTTGAAAAAACATTAAAAGTATTTTATTTATTATCAAACAAAATTGGCTATCCTCTCTAATAACACTGTAAAATGTGTGTAGAATCCTTGAAAATTCATTTGACACATTAATTTTAGTTATAAATAAAAAATAAAACTGGTCTCAAAATTACTTCATCGATGTTATTTCATTTATGTAACGCATTATTTAGTCGCGAAAAAGGTATTTTGTTAAACTTTAATACTGGCAACATTTGCTGTCACTGTCCGAACCTCAGGCGACCAATCACAGGGCAGCAGCCATTTTGTTCTCGGCATAAAAGTTGGGTGTATGGTGTGCGTCGATAAAAAACATTTATCTGGTTTCTTTTTGGTAAATTGGAAAAAATACGCAAGGTAAGTAAATTTAAACTATTTTTAATTGTCAGGAAACTATTATGATAGTGCTATTCTGTCGCTAATTAGCTGCAACGATCGAGTGAATTATGTTCTGTGATTTGAGGTTAGTTTGTAGAAAAACATGCTTACTTGTTCCTTTATGTCACACTTATGTAACATTTTTTTATGTTACGTTACATAAAATTGGATTAAGACGTGTCCACAGCATGATTTTAAAATATTATATAAATTATAATTAAACCAATAGTAAAATAAACATGTTTTTCTATGGTCGTATTCAGTGTTTTGAGTGATGCTTGGATAACTTAAAATCCTCAAATTGGCCCTATAATAGCTGACTGTAATTTACTAATCATTTTATACCTTCGTTTTGGTTTATACTGTACAAGTTGCGCGATCGAGTGTATATTGCGATCTGCAGCTTTGAGTTATTAGTGTAATATATTTATTTAATATAACCCAAGTATTTTCGTCTAGCATTAACAGGCTCTGACTTATTCTAGCATGACAAGTTTGATACTATTCTCAATGTTCAAAATACTTGTATACAATGTGATTTGTTAATGTGATGCAAAATTTAATTTTCACGTTAAATTTTACGACGACGTATGCTTCAAAATAGACTGCTTTTATCGTTAAATATGATTTTTTTAATTATTATTTTCTGAGTTATTACATTGTATTTTTTATTCTTTACAGAAAATATGCCTTTGTCTGCGGCAGAGAGGCAAAAACGGTACCGAGACCGACTAAAATTGAATAATCCTCAAAAATGGAAAGCACTACAGGAAAAAAATTTAGAAAGAGCTAAAAAATTCTATAAAAAAATTGGGGAGCTATCGGATCGAGAGAAAGAAAGCAGGCGAAAATATTGGAGGACTTTAAAACAAAAATCAGACTATAAACAAGAAGTTATAGAAAAGGGTAAAACTCGAAAAGAATACCAAAGAATATATCAGAAAAGATATAGAACATTAACCAAAGAAAATAAAAATATGAAGAAAAAAATTTAATTATTAATCAAAGAGAATAAAGCTTTAAAGAAAAAAATATATAGATACAAAATTTTGCAAAACACAAAAGAAGACGAAGAAAAAGAAAATATGTTTAGCAGAGAGTCATTTTATACTGTGTCAAGCCCAATATCAAAAACCAACTCATTTGTTGCTAATTTAAACACTACTGAAGAAGAAAAAGAAATTATTAAAAAGGAGTTATTTGAAAAGAATGTGTTAATAGAATCCTTAAAAATACAATATAATGCAGCAGGAAGTAATGAAAAGAGAAATGTATTAAAAGAAATTGTAAGTAACGACATCGTAAAAGGGTATAAAATGAAAAGTAAATTACAGTCTGCTATTGGGATTAAATACCCAATCAGACGTAATGCAAAAAAAGTTAATATTAAACGAAATAACCTAGCAAATAAAATTTATACTTTTTTTAACCAAGATGATGTCAGTCGAGCTACTGCAGCTAAGAAAGAAACTAAAACAAAAAATAAAGTTAAAATGCAAAGACGATATTTGCTAGATTCGATGGTAAATTTACGGTTAAAATTTGTAAAGGAGACTGGAATTCCAATTTCATACGCCACATTCAGACGTTTCAAGCCATTTTACGTATTGATCCCAAATTTATCAAATCGAAATACTTGTCTTTGCAAAAGACACAGTAATATAGATTTCAAGTTTACATCCCTAAAAACACTAAAAAATTTTAAGGACGGTGATACTTTGGACACCGTTATAAAGTCTACAGTGTGTGATTTATACTCCCAAAAGTGCATGTATTCAACATGTGATATTTGCAAAAACAAATCAATCAGATATGACTTACTGAATATAAAATTGAATGAAAAAGTGTCATGGCTAGAGTGGACGGTCAAAACCATAGAATATGAAAAGAACAATGAAAAAAAATCAACCAAAAAAACAATTAAACAAATAATATCAGGTATGTTAGAATCTCTATTATCAAATTTTGACACGGAATTAAGAGGCTTTAAAATTCATATTTACAACATTTCACATCAATACAAAATTTATAAATCATTGAAGGAGAATTTACAAAGAAATGAAATTATGCTACATTGTGACTTCTCAGAAAATTATAATTGCAAATTTCATAATGAAATACAAGCAGTACATTTTGGAGCATCACATTCACAAATCACCTTGCACACAAGCATTATATATAATGATGAAACTGATCCCGAATCATTTTGTACATTTTCCAACTGCAACAAACACACACCGGAATCGATCTGGGCTCACTTGGAGCCCCTGATGCGTGACATTAAACATAGATTTCCTTTGAAAGACACTATACATTTCTTCTCAGATGGTCCGTCAAGTCAATACAGGCAAAAGAAGAACTTTGCCCTTCTTACCAAAATGATAGAATCTTATGGTTTTATTTTTGCAACCTGGAATTTTTTTGAAGCGGCCCATGGGAAGGGTGCAGCGGATGGGGTTGGGGGAGTAGTAAAAAGATTGTTAGATAAACAAATATCATACGGACATGATATACCTGATGCTGAAACTGCGATTCAATTACTTGAACACAATACTGCTACCACTGTAAAATTATTTCTTATTGATCAGGAGGACATATTGAGAATAGAAAATCAAATTGAGGGTTGTAAATTTGTGGCCGTTCCAAATACGCAAAAAATACACCAAGTAATACCAAACGAAGATAATATAATTCAATATCGAATTTTAAGCTGCTTTTGTTTAAAGCCCAATATTTGCCAATGTTATGCCATAAAAAGTCACAAATTAATTACTGATCATGTTAAACGTTCAAGAGCAAAACGACTTGTTATAGAATCTACATCTGAAAGTGAATCTGAGCAAGAAGACCTAGAGATGTTAGTAACCAATAAAGTTTTACCTAATTCTGATGATGTCGAACCTATAGGAGAAACTAATCATTATCATGTCAGTAATGCATCTACTTCAAATGTTACTATTTTATCTGATATTAAAGTAAATTTTAAACCTAAGGATCTAGCAAAGATGGTTAAAAAGCCATCAAAATATTATAATGTTTCTACGGTTGATTTGAAGAGAAATTTCTGGGATCTTTTTAGTAGCGATAGTGAATAATATGTATAGTTATATAAGGTCTACCTATTCATACACGAAATATTTTAAGGGTATCATCTAACGGTTTTTAACTGTTAGACGGTTATAACGAAGCCATTTCAAAAGTTTTTTTTCTAATTTTATTAAATATATTTACATTAAATAATTTAAAATTACTTGAGCTACAAAATAAATACTGGTTTCTTATTTTTTTACCTTTAACATTCAGAACGTTTATTTATTTACTTTCATTTAAGGGGTTTTCATTAAAGGTTTTATGCAAAATATATAAAAAAAAATTGAATTATAATAATTTCGTAAAAAGAAAAACACTTAAAATATTTTTTTTTGTTGTTTTGTATCTTTAGATACGACTTAAGAAGCTACTGTTAAAATATTTCATGTATGAATAGGCAGACATTATATATAAATATTAGGAAGTTAATCGTGCAGTATTATCATGACGATAGAGAGAATGTTCAAAGTTCGCATTTTAATATTATATTTTTATTTTCGATTTATGATTAACTGAGTAACCATCTTCAAATTAAACATAACCCTGACGGTTTTATTATTGTCATTATTTTGTATGTTTCATGTTTATGTTCACTATGTCCAGTACAGCCGCGGGGTCTACGCTAAGCTAGCTATTCATGTGAGTGACTTAAAGAAATGTAGGAGCGCGACGGAGTTACGCCGATATAAACCTAACCTGTGTCTATGTGCACACTCACACAAATGCAAAGCTCGGCTTAAACCTCACGAACTGTACATAATAATGTACGTGTACGTGTTTGATTAATTATTACAATATTAAATACTAAAAAACTGTTTTATTTACCACTGTGAATGCAGCCCTTGTTTTCTTTTATGTTACTTTTATGTTATTGTGACATAAAAGTAACATTTCTGAAATGAGCAATTATTTTGAAAATGACCCTATAAAAAAAATTCCACCTTTTCAAAACACTAAACCAAATAAAGAATCCAAATTTTAATGTAAGTATTTATTTGTGGATCACAAGTATATTTAGATTAATCTTATAGCTCACTGTTATATCAGAAGCTGGCAACCCTAATCACATCTTAATAGCGTTGATAGCTCTGCGAGATTCACATGTATCTCGCAATCAAGAGGTCACGCCGCGTAGCATGGAAACTGTATACTATCACTGGCGGGTTTTGTGACCACAATCTGATTTTTGAACTATGTTGTCAGCATGGGAGGCCTCCCAGAAACCCTGAATCACCTCGTACGATACCCATGGGCAGGCATGGGATGGTAAGAATTCTACTCTGCAGGCACCACACGGCATTTCGAAACTAGTATCAATTTTATTACGTATCTGATCGACTATAAAATACATTTGATGACCCTAATCCTTCCCCAAAACATTAATCAGCTGACAATAAAGTAACAAGCACATATGACTAGCATTACCACATCTTCCATTTATTTTCAATTCTAAAGTAATAGCATAAAGCTCAGAATCGATCTATGCGCTGATAAAATATGACGACCGGAGGCCTGCGGATGTCCGTAGATTTAGTATGGTCTTTCAATTAAGTAGTCCCACGGTTTTTTGTGGAACTACAGAAAACGTATGATACGGTGTTAGAGTAACTAAGATACTAGCGCCAAGCCAGAGTTCATTAATGAAACATGATGTTTGCCACGGAATGAAACGAGCGTGACATTGCACTTGTGATGTTATTGCTGGTTAACTTCTGGTTGAGAATACACATTTATAAATGTAATGCTTTCATGTACTAAATACGTGAATCCAGATTTAAAATAAACTGAACCTAATTCTAACATAAATTGGTAAAGTATGACACGATTTATTTATTTATTTAAAATTAAGATTAGCTTATTATTCTTGTCATTATTCTTCTTGAGCTTGAATTGTGTATATTTCTAACATAAACTTTTGTACTTCCGAATTCTACAGAGAACTTGGCTCTTACTTTACATTACTACATTATATTATTCATATTACTCACGTTACAGGGTCTGCATTGCAAAATTTAATATTCTTTATTTCATTAAAAGTTTACCTTTATGAAGCTGTCTTCATCGATCTAATAATAAAACTGATACTCTTACGTACGTTAAGTAAAATTTAAGGCACAAAAATGCTCCAATCGCTTCATGGAATGCAATAATATTTCGCAACATAACAATTATTACCTTCAGTAAATGCAACATGAGCACATTAAATAATAAAATTTCGCAAACTGTGTCAAATCTCATAAGATACAATCTCGAGATACATTGTATTATACATAGTATGTATTTTATGTGCACTTTTACTTTTGCTGAAAGAATCAAGGAAGTTATACAAACATAAAACACTTTTGTTGTTAGAAATAGTATAATAGGTGGTTAAGTGTCAGTTTTGGGTATTCTCTAACATAGGTACCTACGTAAGTTTTATTACCCTAATGGTTCACAGAGCATTCAGAGAGATTTCAGGCGATTATTATCTAACTAGTTGCCCATTCGTTTTTATAATTGCTATACCTATAAATATTTGGCGAAACATATCTCTAATCTAATATACTTAATAATTTTTGTATTAATAAATTGCATCTTTTTATTTATTTACTTTGTAAAAAATACTTAATATTTTTGTAGTGTAATTTATTTCGTACAGCCCTCACTGCTTAATAAATTTTACTAGCTTATTGCATTAGATGCTTCTCATTCTTTCACATCTTTGATCGTACCTACAACAAAATGAATGAAATGAAGTAGGAGACATAATTTAAATAAACTTATTTTATTTGTTAATCTAGCCGGGCGCGGAACTTGTAAACCCGCGACCGGAGATGCATGAATATTAAAAGTCCCCTCAATATTTCAATAAAAAGAATTTCATCTACCTTTTATTTACTCAACTTGGCGATGTCACTACCGTGCCATAGCCTCTTTCAGTAACATTTGTTAAAATCTCATTTTCGAAACATGAAATAAAAAGCCACCAAAACGCAAATTAACACCCATTTTTGAGTAACCGTTTGCGCAAGAATACGAAAGTATTCAATTATATCACTTACCACGTTGGTATTAAAGTAAACAATTTCTTTCAGCTGCCGACTCAAGAAGTTCGAGACCGATCTGCCGGAGACCAGCGTTATTATCACCTTCCATAACGAGGCGAGGTCCACTTTACTTCGCACCATAGTCAGGTATGAAACTAATATTTAGACCCACGACAGTATGGTATCCTACTCGTACCTATCGTGCTTGCCTACGAAAAAGCAATATTCCTTGTCAAATGGATTACTATAGACCAACCAATAGATTTAAAATTTAGAGCGTAGTTTTCTATCAGGAACATGCGTCAACATTCCTATACAGGTGTAACATAAAGGAGTATTATCGAGCTCGTGCAGTACCTCTCAAATTATGCACAAAATAATAAAAAATCTCTACTATCTACCAAAAAATTAGAAAAAATAAAGAACTTCTAAAGATTTACTTAAACATGATTTTACTTGTAGGTAACTGCATCAATAGACGCCTACATTTCCTAACGATTCAGTAAATTTTCCTACGTCTACCTACTAATGAAAAGTTAGCTGCGCATGCGCATCAGTCGTATAATTACCAGTCTATTGCAGTATTAATTGCAGATATACGACACTACACCCCGTTTCAATTACCAAGGCCCGCGGATTTTAACGTAAACTAATATTTTTTTGAAATGATGTTAGAATTGTAAACACTCTAGCGCCATATCAGAAGACTTCATTAACGTGAAGTGTGTACGATGGTTTATTGGACCATGTCCGACTAAAGACTTTGCATAATGTCGTATATTGTGTAACTGGTTATTCAATTACAGTGAATGTTTTCTTACAGTGTCCTCAACAGGAGTCCGGAACACCTCATCAAAGAAATCATTCTAGTCGACGATTTTAGTGATAACCGTAAGTTACATTAATATAGTTTACATACATACATATTGTTAACTTATACAGGGTGTTTTTTCGTTTAACGAAATACGTACTCTACAGGATGATCGTCAACGTTAACTACGGAATCTCCTCATCATCACGATCATTTTTCTCCATGGAAGACCTCAAAATATTAGGGTCCAAAGTTGAGTAAATAGACTGCGTCTGCATAAATGCACATTCAAGATTTTTTCACGAGAAATAATTAATATCTGTCTATAAATAAACTAACCACCACTATAAATTTAGATCAAGAAATTTTTTTGCATTTTTTTTGCATAAACTTACTTTATTTTCTGTATAGAGTACGCACGTTAAAGGTGGCCACAAAAAAACACCCTATACATCAAATAAAGTAAGTTTATGCCAAAAAAAATGTTGGGAAATGATGTAAATTTTTTTGAAAAAAAAAATTAATTACTTAATCGAGTGTAATTTATAGTGTCCAGTGTTTATGCTAGTTTTTTCATAGACAGATATTAATTATTTCTCGTGAAAAAATCTTACTACACGCGTCAATGTGCATTTATGCAGAAAAACGCTGTCTATTTACTCAACTTTGGACCCTAATATTTTGAAAACCAGACACTTCCCAGGTGTGCTTCCATGGAGAAAAATGATCGTGATGATGAGGAGATTCCGTAGTTTTCGGAAACGTTGACGACCAAAAATCAGCCTGTATAAATCGTTGTTTTTTTTAATGTACAGAATGTTTTTTTGTGGCCACCTTTAACGAAGGGTACGTATTCTATACATGGAATAAAGTAAGTTTATGCCAAAAAAAATGCTGGGAAAATTTTTTTTTTTTTTTTTTTTAAATTTAAATTCCTTGATCTTGCGAAATTTATAGTGTCTAGTGTTTATGTTAGTTTTTTTATAGACAGATATTAATTTTTCGTGAAAAAATCCTGCTACGCGCGTCTATGTGCATTTATGCAGAAAAACGCAGTCTATTTACTCAACTTTGGACCCTAATATTTTGGAAACCAGACACTTCCCAGGTATGCTTCCATGGAGAAAAATGATCGTGATGATGAGGAGATTCCGTAGTTTTCGGAAACGTTGACGACCAAAAATCATCCTGTATATTACCTCATAATCTATTATCTTATTCTTATTCATCAATGACTGAAGGATCAACGCACAGTCTAACTGAACTTAGAAACCCGAAACTTGAAGGGTTTGTTCTTTGTATGACGCAGACATCCGGTAAGAAAGGATTTTCCGAAATTCTCATGGAAACTGGGATTTCTAAATTTTACGCAATCAAAGTCGCAGACGGTTACAAGTTAAGTATATAAGACGCAATGTAGGTATATCAAACAAATCCATGATAGTACATGCGCGGGCGCTGCCCGTAGCGTTACTACGAGACTCCACGAGACTCTGCTTACGTAGTAACCTTTATATTATCTGTGCTACTGCTGGCCGTAAGCCCATTAAATGTAGCATCCGCTTTTCAGGCACAAATACAGCTAATTATATCATTGTCGAAAATTAAGCTATATTATATATTAAATATAAGCTAGGTATACAGTTACAACAGAATAATGGCACTTAGGTATCTACCTAATCTAGATTTCAGACATTTGTTGCAATCTAAATGTATCATTATGTCCAAATTCTGAGGTTTCCCAGACAAAGGAGTTTTTAGAGCTGCCTGTGATATTTCTCATTTATTGTGTTTTAAACAAAGACCTGCTGATTTACAATTAATTTCACTTCCCAAGGCGTAATTATGGCAAATTGGTGCAAAAATAAATAAAATAAAATGTATGAAGTTTATTTGAAAATTACAATGTACTTTTATAACTATGACAGTTGCAATTTACTCAAGCACCTAAAAAAAATGCTAAAAAAGGTACAACTTGTATGTTTAGAATGGTAGAAATCACAGTCATGTGTAGGTTTTTATAAGCTTTTATTTAGTTTCACCTGTCCCGTTGTCCGTAACCAAATCTTGCAAGTTAAATTTGATCCACTTCCCGGTGTCCGATTGAGCCGAAATTTTGCATGCATGTTTAAATCGGATAACAATGATAATATTATTATGACATATAGCTGATCTGATGATGGAGCTAGAAGGTGGCCATAGGAACTCCGTAATTAAACGACGCAACCCCATCGAGTTTGGGCTCGCTTGATTCGATCAGTTAATTTTATTAATAAATAATAAAAGCTTGTATTTGAAAAGGTTTCTTTAAAGTGGAGTAATTTTAAAGTTTCGTTACATAGTAGATCCAAAGTGACAGCTCAATCGTGATGCTTAGCGTGACGCAAGCTTGTGTCAAGCCCCGATATGCTGAACCTTGCATTCATAGATCATGTATTATGCAAATTCGTGAAATCGCCATTTAGGTATAACGTAAGCTTGTCAAGGCCCGAAATGCAACACAATACGTTAAACCAATTTGTAATAGCCTGGTGATGATGACGTAAACTTGTGTCAAACTTGGTAAAACACATTCTTGGACCATGCACTAAACTAATTTCCCCCTTAATTAGGTATTACTCCGACGACGTAACAATAGAATTTGCGTTGAGCACGCAACAAGCATCTGTATTACCTTGTCCTTAGAAACCAGTCTACATCCGGGTAGGCTAAAGTTTGCGTTTGCAACGTAAATTACGATGCTTTTCCCACTCGTGAGGCTAACGTCAACGTTATAATCATAAATTGAGTCAGCGAAGGGTGTACGGCCAGTGGGTGCAATTTTTTTTTTATTTCGAATACTTACACCTCATATAATTCAATGTAACTATTTACCTCATAATCTTAACATGGTATAAAACAAAGTTGCTTCCCCCAGTCTGTCTATACTTAGTTCTTTTAAACTACCCAACGGATTTTGATGCAGTTTTTTAAAACAGGTAGAGTGATCAAAGAGGAAAGTTTTTTGCAGCTTTCATACAATAGGGGCACATCTCGAAAATTTAGTGATTTCGAGTTTTTATAATATTTTGGCACAAAATCAACACGGCTACATCTACATCTTAAACGCATTTTCCCAATACTCATTTTTTTCGAGTTGTGCCCCTATAGTATGAAAACTGCGATTATGTATATCATCATTGTACCCATTCGAAATCGGGGCGGGTCGCTAGCCTTTTAATAAATGCTACTTCCACTTCATGCTTGCCCCAAACTCATTCGGTCTAAACATTAACTAGTACAATCCTCTTTTTCTTAATCATTAAACCATCACCCTTATCTTCCACAGCCGAAGATGGGGCAGCTCTCCGAGCGATCCAGAAGGTCCAGGTCATCAGGAACTCGAAGCGTGAGGGTCTGATGAGGTCCAGGGTGAAGGGAGCTGACGCAGCCACGGCTCCTGTCCTCACCTTCCTAGACTCTCATGTGGAGTGCAACACCCACTGGCTTGAACCTCTGCTACAGAGGATTAAAGAGGTAAGAGGGAAACGGAATACACATAATAAATTATGAAGGAAAGCAAGCAACTGGTTTTCTAGAAAACGTGTAAAAATCTAATTTTTATTTTTTTCAAAGTAGCTTGTCGGTTATATTATAATTCCTATGCGTGCTATTTTAGCATAGAGACTTGCATTTGATGGACGGAAGCGGCACTTTAAGAATTTTTTATCAAGCGCCATGAGTAAGTCGCCCAGGTCGCCCAGGAGGACTTTCAAATTGCTAAAATCAGGCTAAAATGATGAAGTAACTTCACGACTGAGCCTAAAAACCTTATTTTTAAGTATAACTAAGTTTTACACTGATCATCCTACAGGAATATCGGTGCTACCAAATAGTGAGAAATGGATTAAATGCCGCTGTTTTTGACATTAGTTTTCTAAATTTTACACAAAGGTTAGAATTTTATTAGGTCCCGATTAGGAAACAAGTATAGTGAACCACATTTCTCAGGTGTACCCCCATACATTCAGCTTAGGTACACCTTTGTAAGGTCTATCTATTAATTTACCTTTTCATGTAGAGTAGTGGAAACGAAACTTACACTGTATAGTTGTTTGGAGCTATGTTTCTGTTTGTTTTATCCAAAACATAAAGTTCAATATGACATTAGCAGAAACATAAGTTTTGATGTAAAGGAACTTAACTATGAAAGAAGCACACTTTGGTGATAAAATTAAAAAGATAACGTTTTCAGCACAGAACACGTTTTCAGTTATCTTTAAGCAACATAGTTATAACGTAGCTCTTATACGAATATCCAATAAATTTTGTTAGTCTTTTTCTTCTGATACCCAATCATTGCCTTGTTCTTAAAAAAATTACTTAGGATTTGTTGCTTTAAAAAAGTATACTTTCTATCGCTGCCAGGTATACCTACGTGTACTGCATGCTAATGTCAAGGTTTACATCATTGAGCTCGTGACTGTTCCAATACGTTCACTCCACTAAACCCACGGTTTACATTCACTACAATGTACCGCGAACGTTTACGATACAAATTAACATTAAGAAACGTAACTTTATAGGTTATTTGACATAAAATCCTTTACTGCTGCCCCGGTTGGTACTAATTCGTGGGTATCGTCTATTTGCGGTTTAAGGAATATAACTGTTAAATGTACGTTGAATCGCTTATTGTTATTGGCATGTTGAATTTAAATTGCTTAAAGGAACTGCAGGTATTCTAAAACTACACTTAGCGAGGCTTTTCCTCTAAAGTTCGGTTAAAAACGACGAATCTCATTCAGAAAAGGTTCGTTTTCGTATCTTGGCGAAACCTCTACCGTGCCTCCAGATGTTGTTTACATTATGTGACTTGACTATATTGGATTATTCTAAATAAATAAATATTACACAGTAGTAAATTTCAAGGACTTAACATGTGTTTATTACAACTGTACTTGAATCACACTTCAATCTCGATTGGACCTAAATTCCTCTAGCTGGGTGGGCAACGTGGCGCAAATACTAAGAGGAGGTCTAAAACGCACAGTTTAAATTATAGGCATAAGAAACTTAAATACCTTGCTGCATTGGTAGGTACTTGCTTCTCATGTGGAATTAGGCTGCCTTTCCGCCAGACATACCCATGTCACTTTGCTACAGAAACGCGATTCTCCAATGTGTTACATCACCAATAATAACTATCGCCCTCTGTTTTATAAGGGTGAATGCCGTCAATGTAGTATGAATCAATCTCTAGCTAAGATTTCCCTTGCAGTTTATACAACGCTGTGTAGAGTCCATATTACCATTTACAATTAGGTATGGAACAAATTTTTTGTGTGCACTTACACGGAACATAATTATATGCACAGAGCAACAGTAACTAGCTCCCTCAAAGGAACTACATATTTGGTGCACTTGTAAACTTTGTATTCCGCTGTGTAGGCAACATTGATGACCGCAGACGTCATTGACGGACGCAGCTTCTCTCTACAGGAGCTTCGTGGTCAAGAGTCACCGTTAATAGTGCTTCTTCACATCGTTGTCGAGTGCTACTTCACCTGTACCTAATGATGATGTAGTGGCTTTTATATCTTGAATACGTAACCAATACTTTGATTATGGACATGAAAGTTTAAGATTTTTTTTTACTAAAACTATAGTGAAGTGAGGCCTTCTGCCCCAGCTAGGGGACACAGAAACATAAATCATAGTGAATTGATGTAAACTTGGATCTAGTGGAATGACCTAGCAGGTACTGCTCAAGTTAATAAATAAACGCATATTGATATGAAAACGGATAACGACACATATGCTCAGACAGCCCCCTTATTACCTTACATGTATATGCAAAAGCAAAAATTGTACAATTTTCGCTGCTTGCTTATAAAATTAATAGCAAAGCAAACAATTTTTACACTAGCAACTCTGCATGCATTTGCATTTGCTACCGCTTTTACTATTTCAAGATATGTAATTAGACTATCGATATTGCTCTTTTTACCGCAGTATTGCAGCAATAAATGATTTTTAATAATATTGTATAATTCCTATTATTGTTCCATCGAGTAAGTTACTTTTGGTAATAGAAACTGACAAGTTAATACACGACGTGATTCCGCCATAAAGTTAGTATACTTACTTATGGTTTCCACACAGATCTGCTAAAACTGTGACGTGTTCATTTACGGTCCTTCACTTCATAACACCTGTTTCAAGCTTAGCGTAATCTATTGTATAGGTAGCTATATTATTGCGATAAATTACAGTGATTTACTACATTGTTTCATAGCAATAAGTTTTCTAAGAAAATTATAGATGATATTCTACTCACTTGGCATCATGAAATTAGCACGAACGTCTTAATAATCGATAACATCGATAATCTGTATTTTTTTTTTTTTTTGGTTTATCCCGAAGGAAAGGCAAGGGGAACTAAGCCCATACAGCCATTGTCTTTTGTAAAATGAATTCTGAATTTATGATGGGTGATAATGATGATGAATGGAAACGTCGGGAAAATCCTCAAGAACGAGTTTAAAATTAGTAAAAAATCAAACATAATTGCAGAAACAACTTACATGAGCCCATGAAAGAGATCGTATTCCGACGATAATCCGTAACGTCCATAAGTCTTTTTTTTTTGTAAGTTTATCCTGGTTTATCCCGAAAGAAAGACAAGGGAAATTATATCCATACAGCCATTGTCTTTAGTAGAATAATTTTCGGAATTTATGACGGATGATAATGATAATGAATGGAATCGTAAATTTTGATCTGAACAAAAAAATTACATCCGCACCCCTAAACGTCTACCGCCGAATCTAATATGTAACCGCTATCGTCAAACAAACAAAATCTATGAGATTCGATAATGTGACAATTATCACGTTATAAACTGTCATTAAGTTCGTACTAGTCAAACTTCTCATGAAATGTCTGCGTAGGGGAAGACCCAGAAGAAGATTGAGGGCATGATTTAGGCATCGGAAAAAACTTTGCCCGGGTGGAGTACACGCAATATAAAAAAAATAATGAAGAAAGGTAGCAGTGACATTTTTTAAATTTATCTACTATTTAGTAACTAAGATACATAAATTGAAGTTTATCATATTTTTGCTTAATAAACAAGTAATTATGTTTATGCATTCTGAAAAAAACTGATTAAGATTAATTGCTTATTCGCTGATTACTGATCCGTTCTTGAGTTTTCTAAAGCTTTTCTATTATACAGGATGTTTTTTTGTGGCCACCTTTAACGAAGGGTGCGTACTCTATACATAAAATAAAGTAAGTTTATGTCAAAAAAAATGCTGGGAAAAAAATTTTTTTTTTGAAAAAATTTTTTTTTATTACTTGATCTGGCTAAATTTATAGTGTCTAGTGTTTATGCTAGTTTATTTATAGGCAGATATTAATTATTTCTCGTGAAAAAATCTTGCTACGTGCGTCTATGTGCATTTATGCAGAAAAACGCAGTCTATTTACTCAACTTTGGACCCTAATATTTTGGAAACCACACACTTCCCAGGTATGCTTCCATGGAGAAAAATGATCGTGATGATGAGGAGATTCCGTAGTTTTCGGAAACGTTGACGACCAAAAATCATCCTGTATATCGCGCTATACAAGGAAAAGTTGGTCAAGTCATCGCAGGTCAAATGGAGGTTGTGCGCGGAAGCAAAAACTACATCATTTCCGACGTCTGTTTCCTTATTATTACAATATCATTCTCAAGTACCTATTGCTATCTTTATTATGCCACTAAATTCTTTATTATATTGATTACGAGTCTTTATTATATTTTTGTGTGCTACGATAAATCCAATATCGATCTCTAACAAAGCTATCGATTCGCTTGCCCACTTAGCATCTTCAATAAAATAAAAATGAATCGGTAAATATGTGTTTATAAGCTGAGCTAATTTCGAGAAAATAGCTGAACCGATTTCGCTATATTTTTTTTAAATATTCCTTGAGGTACGAGGATGGTTCTTACGGAGCGAAAAAAAAATTGCTTAAAAAGTCTGAAAACAACACTTTTATATAGCCGCCGCCTGCGTGAAAGGGCATTACACCCGTGCAAAGCCAGGGCTGATCCCTAGTCTATAATAAAATCCAACACTAATGTTTTGTTACGTTTCTTGCTCGACGACAACACTGAAATCACACACCAAATATATGTAATTACCATCGGACGAAACAGTCTTGATCCTTCATTGCATTGAAGCGTACCCAATGATGCGAACTGGTCCATCTTAGTGAAGCAACCGATTCGCTTTGAAAGTGAATTGCCTCACGTGCGGTCACGGCATCCGCGTTCTATACGCCGTAATGGGGTACAGTCATGAGCAATAAGATGTATGTATAAAATATGTACTTAAGCTGCGTATATATTTAAAGTACAACAATAATGTATACATCTTATTGCTCGTGACTGTACAAGTGTACATAAAGGAGGAACGACATAGAGATGCGACAACAAATTCAAGACTTCCTAGTTGAGCCTTAACCGCTGACATATTACGTATCTTTTAGAAGTAATTTTAAAGAATATTATAATATTGCTATGTGCTTACATGCTAACATTTGCATCCATTTATCTAGCGCTAAAACGCAAAACTATTATTTGATATAAACAAACGTTGTAATGTCACCTCTACATTGTTCTTCTTTAATGGAAGTAATGGATGAGCAGTAGCGGAATTTGATTCGTTTTTTTGCCACATGACAGGTTATTAGCACACAATAGTAGGTAAGGTAACCATCTAAGTATGTATCAATCAACTAACTTGATCAGTGAATTTTACTATAATGGAATTAAGCAGGGAATATTTATGCTTTTATCACAAGATACTGAAGATACTGAAATCCGCCGGCTCTATGTTACAAAACTTTTAAAACACCAATATACATACGCTTCTTCAAAAGCTATTTGTTAAGTAAAGCTTCCATAATGAAAACAGGAGAGGAAACTAATTAGGATCTTAAGATAGAATCCAGAAAGATGTGGAAAAGCGATCCAACATAATTTTACGTAGATTTATGTAAAATATTTGTACAAAATACGAAAGTGCATTCAAAACTTAGTAACATGTAGATGACGGCCGATTGGTGTAGTTGGTAGTGGCCCTGCCTGCGACGCCATAGGTCCTGGGTTCGAATCCCGGTAGGTGCAAACATTGATGTGATGAATATATAGATGTTTGTTTCCGAGTCATGGATGTTTATATACTTATCTATGTATTTATATACCGTTGCTTAGTACCCACGACACAAGACCTTAGGGATCTTAGTGTGGGACTAAGTCAATGTGTTGTGAAGTGTGTAAAAAAAAAAAACCTCATTAACAAATGAATTGTCCTCACCTCTCGCTCACACAACACTGGTTCCAATCCGGATCAAGTGAAAGACGATACAGATTACCTATTGCCAATAGTTGCACCCTACACCCTTCACTTATTACCAGATACAGTTTCCAGTTTTCCTTATAAATATACAAACTAGCGGCCGCCCGCGACTTAGTCCGCATATTATTAATCTCTAGAAAGCTCGTTATTTCCCGTTCCCGTAGAAATTTCGGGAAATAACTCTTACAGCCAATTTCTATAACTGACCTTGACAGATTTTTGCATTTCTCAGATTTAATCTTCAATTGTTTTCATACAAAATTTCAAATTATGAATAAAAAATCCAAGATTCTTTTTAATCTCTCGTATTAAAATTGGCCGTTAGTGGACCAAATATCACATTTCTAATTTTAATCGTTGTCTCGGCTAATATTTACCGATTAGCTATAGTGAAGTTAATACATAAAACACCTAGATAATAATCCTTAAGCTATAGAAAAGTAATTAATAATTAATAATTTTATATAGAAAAGTATTCTAAATAAATAAATAAATACTTTGATCTATAGTATCATTATGACATGACCCTTACAAAGTTTATTACAAAATTGTTGATTACGAAAAAGGTTAATCTGAAGCATCTATTATAAAAATCATAACCATTAGACGGTGAAGTAATCTACACTTTTATAATATTTACTTATTGACCTGTTATCAAAATAATTGTTACCAAATAAATAACGTGAGTCAGTTGTCTATTGATTTCTGATAACAGCTTCTTCCCAGTTTATTAGTAGGTATTCATGTAGGCCGCGTGGTGCTGGCAGAGTAGAGTTTGTACATACCACCCCTGTCTGCCCGTGGGTATCGTACGAGGCGATTAAGGGTTTCCGGAAGGCGGGCAGCAGCGCCTCCCGTACTGACAGCATAGTCCGAAAATCACACTGCGGTCACCAATCCGCCTGCACAGCGTGGTGACTATGGGCAAAACCCCCCGTGGCAGTAGCCTTGTGGCGTACCCTGGGGGAGGCCTACGTCCAGCAGTGGACTGCAATAGGCTGAATGATTCACTGGAAAAACATAACCCTCCTTTTGGCGCAGTCAGATAACAAAAGTAATGAAGATTTCACCATAGCTTTCGCCTAATTTATTTTAGTTATAACTATATTGGCCGCGTGGTGCCGGCAGAGTAGAATTCGTACCACCCCATGTCTGCCCGTGGGTATCGTACGAGGCGATTAAGGGTTCCCGGGAGGTGGGCAGCAGCGCCTCCCATGTTGACAACATAGTCTAAAATACAAACTGCGGCCACCAACCCGCCTGCCCAGCGTGGTGACTATGGGCAAATACCCCCCATGGCAGTCTTATGGCGTGCCCCGGGGGAGGCCTACGTCCAGCAGTAGACTGCAATAGGCTGATGATGATGATGATATTGAATAAACAAATCGATCAATATCAAAACCTTCTAGAAGTCAATGCGAAAATTATATTTGACCAATGTATAGGTCAAGTGTCGACCTTGGCAATCAAGTTCGGCAAATGATGAGGTAACTGAAACTATAATAATACTGGTTTGGCTGTTCTAGACTTAGATACTAGTACGAGTATGCGATAATACTAATACGACCGAATTAACTACTGTGTTTATTTATTTACTAGTGGACGCCCGCGACTCCGTCCGCGTGGACTACAGAAAAAACAAAATGTCGAAATCATCCGGGATAAAAACATTTTCCTGGGTTATAAAGTAACCTATATGTTAAGTGGGACCTGTCACAATATATTCCGAAACTGCATCGAAATCGGTTCAGCCGTTTCTGAGATTAACGTGCACAAACGCACAGACAAACAGACAAAAAATCATTATTTTGTGTACTATTGCGTTGATAAAGGTCTCCTATAATATATTTTCTCATATATTTTCCATGTACAGACAGCGACCCGTTACATTTTTAATATATGTATAGATTTATTTATTCCTCACACACTACACATTACAATTCCATGCAACTTAAACTATACAAATTATAAACACACGATCTAGATTGTAACGCAAATACATGTGCGCAAAAGTAAAAGAAGACAAAATAATAATTTTACAAATAAGGACAAAGCTTTATTACCTTGTAACCCATAAATATTTACCGTTGTTATATTGTACGATACTTAAAATCTATAATAGTGGGACAGCAACATTGAGAATGTCCCTAAGAATTGGGATATGTTACTTGCTTACTTATTAGACAACATAATGTCGATTCGCATTGACATATACACATTACCGTGTTTCCGAAATGGGCGTTTTTCCACTAGATGACACGATGACACGACCACGGGGTAACTAGAACGACTGAAGATAAAACAGGGGGGCAATTCCCCAAAAATTTTGAGCACAAACGCAACCACTAACGAACCGTTAACGAAACGCGGTGCGAAGCAATATTTATTTACCGCTGGAGTATTAAGGTATATTTTAGCATGCAGTGGTCGCGAATGTGACAGAATAAAATCAAATATCTGTCTCGTGCTGAAATGTGTCTAATTATGTCACCGTAAGGTAATTATTGCTTTGTTCTGAGTGTCTACAAGGGTTCCGTTTCGGCTTCGTTCCAACTCGAGACTTTTCGAGAATTGTCCCCCAGATCCCATAGCCAAGTTAACACAGCTATTAGAGTAGTAAAAGATCAATGACAAGGTGCTAGACTAGCAACAGCTAGCAGCCACCTCATTGCTTGAGATTACGCCCTGAGTTTATTACAGGACTCTTACTTCCATTGACTATAAATGTATTCTAGTGAAGTCCTGCATCAGCACAAAATAAATATTTAGAACTAGTGGACGCCCGCGACTCCGTCCGCGTGGACTACAGAAAAAAAAACAAAATATCGAAATTATCCGGGATAAAAACAATTTCCCGGAATAAAAAGTAGCCTATATTTTAAGTGAGACCTGTCACAATATATTCCTGGAAACTGCATCGAAATCGGTTCAGCCGTTTCTGAGATTAGCGTGCACAAACGCACAGACAAACCGACAAACAGACAAACAGACAAAAATTCCAAAAATCATTGTTTTGGGTACTATTGCGTTGATAAAGGTATTCTATAATATTTTTTCTTATATATCTTCCATGTACAGACAGCGATCCGTTACATTTTTATTATATGTATAGATCATCGCTATAAATTTACATTTATTTATTCCGTAATCGCATTATGTTAATATTATATCCGTATTATGACATTTGTTGAAACGTTTGATTCGTTTTTTGACTCGGCGATTGTACTCGTAGAGTGTGATCGTATAGTTCCTTTGGATGATGTCGCTAGTTACTATGTGTATGGCCACATTTTCTGTGTCACTGCATAGAAAAAATGATAATTCCGAAACCAGCCCCCCTAGCACGACCACGCATCGTGGATATCGTATCATACGATATCGTATCGTCTCTATACAAAATTCAACATGGCGGCTATATTTATCGTATTTTGACAGGATAAATGTCGATAAATCGGTTTATCATATCGTGTTTCTCAGGTCATGCTACTTGAGCAGGTATAGAAGTTATTCAATTAAACGGACTCTAGCCGCTAGGTCACGAACACCACTTTTATGAATGTCAGATTTAAGTATTTCAAAAGTTTCAGGCTTTATAAAATTGACTTGAATGCCTAAGCTTGACAAAAAGGCACGAGGTTATAGTTCAAAACATTTACTTTTACTTTTTATCTTTTTATAAGATTGCTTGGTTCTTATATCATCAATCATCACCTTTTTATACTCAATTCACGGTTGAAAATTGCCACAAATACTTACACCAAGGTGCCGATAGAACCACATGGTACCACTTCTAACCAATTTTGAGTGTATAGTTGAGATGTACAAGTTCGGTTAGTAGTGACAGCCCATCGCCTACTAAACTTTCGCGTTTATAATATTTAGTAGGATTCAGATTAAACTTGATTTTTAACCCCCGATGCAAAAACGACGGGGTGATATAAGTTTGACGTGTCTCTGTGTGTAATACAATGTAGAGACGTGATGCAGTTTCTGATGTACAACTTTTCTGTGGTTCCAACAAACATTTCTCTTCTTTCAGGACCCAACAAGAGTGGTATGTCCAGTAATCGACGTGATCAGCATGGATACATTCCAGTACATCGGTGCATCAGCCGACCTTCGCGGTGGATTCGATTGGAACCTGGTGTTCAAGGTACTGCAGATCGGACTGCTATGGGCACACAAAAATTTGGGGCTGCCAGATATGCCTTCAGGGCGGCTGGATTACGATTGGAATTTCTACGTTTGGTAGGTTATGCAAGGTTGAGTACTGCAGAAACGGTGTTTCGGGCCCCTTAATGGGGGCCCTCGACTGGTTATTGACTACGCGATGATATAATAAATAACTTATGGTTTATTGCACAACAATATAGTTATAGTAATATGGAAACATTCACACGTAACTATGCTACATTATCATGAGCTTTCTATACTTAGGTTCTTATTGGCTATACTATACAGGGTGTAACAAAAGGGGCATGTCAAGCGAAATGCTATGGAAAAAGCATAATGTAGAGAACCTATTATCAAAATTTGAGACTCGAAATCACATATAATTTTTTCAGATTATTATAAACATTTCTGTATTAGGAATCCTCCATATAATTTGTAAAATTGAAGATGTGGTTACTAGTGTCTTGTGGATATTTTACATAATGAGTTATTTTCATAGTATTTCTCTGAACATACCCCTTCTGTTACACCCTGTAAAAAATAAGGACCTAAGTACACATACATACATATTATAGTCATGCCCACAATCCCCCATGGAGGTTGGGCAGAAGTGTGCAAATTGTACACCCACTTTTCACCAGTTAGACTATACAGACATAAACAGTAGTTAAGTGAATGTTACAATGTATTGTACGGCAAATTGTTATGCGATGAACTACATATATGGTATACTAGTGGACGCCCGTGACTCCGTCCGCGTGGACAACAGAAAAAAAAAACAAAATATCGAAATTATCCGGGATAAAAACATTTTCCCGGGATAAAAAGTAGCCTATATGGTAAGTGGGACCTGTCACAATATATTCCTGAAAACTGCATCGAAATCGGTTCAGCCGTATCTGAGATTAGCGTGCACAAACGCACAGACAAACAGACAAACCGACAAACAAACAAAAATTTCAAAATCATCGTTTTGGGTACTATTGCGTTGATAAAGGTATTCTATAATATTTTTTCTCATATATCTTCCATGTACAGACAGCGATCCGTTACATTTTTATTATATGTATAGATCAAAGCATAGTCTGAAACCTTTAGCCTGGTTAATCTAACCAGTCCTATATACAGGGTGTAAAAAGACGACAATGTTTTTTTAATACCTCGTATTCTTTGTAAGGTTACGATCATTTTTTTCTATGGAACCTACCCTGGGAAACGACAAAAAAATTATGAAAAAATACTGTCATTTTATTGCAAGCAATGTATTCGTTTGATGCGCAAAGTGCAAATGTACCTACAAAACTAACATTATAAAATTTTGACATGGTATCTTTGAAAAAAATGTTTGTTAACCGATTTCAGATGGATTTATGTAAAAAAATTATAATATTAATGTAAGGTCTAAAGACCTCAATATCTTGGAAACCCGTGGTTTCCCAGGGGTGCTTCCATAGAAATAAATGATCGGGATGTCACAAGGAATACGAGATATTAAAAGAACAAAGTTGTCTTTTTACACCCAGTATAGGTATACTCGTATGTAGATAGATATATAATATAAATGCACTTGACAACCGGATTGGCTGTTGACCTTGCCATGCCATCCAAAGTTCATGGGTTCGAATACCGGTAGAGGTTAAGATTGTGAATAAGTATTATAGTTAAATTTTCGCTTAAATGGTGAGGTGAATCGAGCATCCAAAAAAGCAGTTTGTATTCAACTTGACTCAACATTTTTTGTATGCCAACTCAACCTATGTACCCATACTCGTAAATCTTCTGCAACTTCGTCCGCGTGGACTACGGAAAGTAGACTATGCTTTTCTCCGTAATCCTAACTATATGTATGCAAAATTTCAATAAGATTGGTTGAGTAAATAATGCGTGAAGAGGTACTCGTAACAAACAAACTTACTTTCGCTTTAGGGATCGCGTGTATCACTGCTGCACCCGTATTATGAATTTGGTGAGAGCGAGATGTCTCACTTTTAAACGTCAAATCCACAGAGCTAAGTAATAACTAGACAAGGCAAGTGTTTCTACTTGGTGTGTAAAAAGGGATTGCAAACCACTTCTATCAGCCCTAATTCATTCAGTCCTGGCACGAGAACGAGTGTCTATTCTAATTCTTAAGTCTATATTTACATGCAAAGTACATACACTTAGTTTATCTAGTTATTAATAGCTCTGTAAATTTGACGTTTAAAAATTAAACATCTCGCTCTCACCAAATTTATCGTACGGGTGCTGGAATCCCTATGCCATGCTATGCCAGATACCATGCATCTCATAACACAAAAAAATACAAAAATTTGGCTTAAAATCTGGGCTCAAATTTATCCGTCATTTACATTTCCTATAGTATGTAGAGGTTGTTCTAGAAATTTTCGAGGATCAAGCACATTTGTTGTTTTCCTATTCCAGTGGGAATACCTCTCTCACACCGAGAGAAGCGCACGCGTCAGTGATCCCACGCAAGTGATCCGCACGCCGATGATCGCTGGCGGTCTCTTCAGCATGGACCGGGAGTACTTCAACAAGCTGGGGAAGTACGACATGAAGATGGACGTCTGGGGGGGAGAGAACTTGGAGATATCTTTCAGGTTTGTACTATATATAAGCCATATTGGAACTGCTGTATGTAAGTTGAGCCAGCTGGCTGGAAGGAATCTTATATCATCAGTGAAGTCAATTAGAACTGCTAGTGCCATCTAGTGATTGACACCGGCTTTGTGTATTCACTGATTGCTCATAGATGGCAGTACTGAGTAAAACTTTCGTAAGTAAAAACTGAAAATCATACTACGATGTACTTAGGTACAAGTTGTTAATATTCTATTATACGTACACGACTGTAAATTCCAACCAGCAACATCTTTAAATTTCAGAGTATGGCAATGCGGAGGCTCCCTAGAAATCGTTCCCTGCTCTCGAGTGGGTCACGTGTTTCGCAAACGACATCCATACACCTTCCCTGGAGGATCAGGCGCCGTATTCGCCAGAAACACTAGGAGAGCTGCCGAAGTGTGGATGGATGACTACAAGGAACTGTACTACCGATCACAACCACTGGCCAAGCAGGTGGAATTTGGAGAGTTAGTATGCTTTACATATGAGGTTATGTGCTGAAGAATTCTGAAGCTCAAATAAATTATAACAATATAAAAAGTATAAACTGCTTCTTCTGCTAGCTTTTTGTAAGAAACTAAAAACTGTAACTATATTATTGTTTACTAGCTGCCCCCGCAAACTTCACTATTATATCTCAATCTCTTAGGAATTTTGGGAAATCTTAGTGGACCTTTACGTCACAAAAGGAAACCACGGCACTAAATTACTATCACGTTGCTAGCTTCAGTAGTTTTGCCACGGCGTTGATGAATCAGTCAGGACATGTTACTTTACATGGTGTATACTAATATATAATCTTCCAATCACATCTCTTGAATACCATCCAACTCCTTTCAACCATGGAATAACAATCAATACCATCACACAGCATCTCAGAGCGAGTGAGGTTACGCGAGAAGCTGCACTGCAAGCCATTCCGCTGGTACTTGGAGCACGTATACCCTGAGCTTCAGGTGCCGGCGCTGGGAGGTGCTTCACATTCCATCAAGCAAGGACCCAGATGTCTGGACACTATGGGGCATCTTGTTGATGGTACCTTAGGTAAGTTAATACGGAGAACTAAGACAATTTTGCATGAAAACTTAGTTGTAGCTACAGGAAAGAAAAGTGAAATGTTTAACATTAGATCGTTGATTAAAAGTTTTAATGCAGCGAAATAAACCAGCAATGAATTTAGTGTTAAATAAGGCATAGATGACAGGCCATTACGATTACTTGATAAGCCCCCTGATTTTCTTGGGTTTATTTGACGAATGAATAATTAAGAAACTTGCATCAATCCAAGCTATCACATGAACTGTGGATGTTTGGTTTGTACCATGAGGTCACTAAATATATTTTACTACCCAATTCCAGGAATGTACCCCTGCCACAACACCGGAGGCAACCAAGAGTGGCGTCACGAGAACGGCCTTCTCAGACACCACAGCCTCTGCATATCCCTCTCTCCAGAGGACAGAGTGACTGCTGTCTTAGCACCCTGTGATCCCTCCGACGATGCCCAATTGTGGAGACGAAAGGGCCTCATGATACGCCACGTCAAACTTGGAGCCTGTCTAGACTCGGATCGTTTATCGCTGCATCTGGAACCGTGTGATGATGATAAGCCCAGTCAGCAGTTCACATTCTAAGTGTTGTGGTGAAAAGACTTGGTTGTAACTATAGCGCTTGAGTGCTTATTGCGTCGATGCTTTATGTAGCGGAAAATTGTGATGTTCTGAAAGAAGCAAGAAAGATTAAATTGACATAAAATGTAAACATCTAGTATTAAATTGACAATTTCGAACAGCACCTTTGACAGGTACTTCGGAAATTATTTTTTAAATTGGTGTTTACATTTTGTGTCAAATGTTGAATCGTATCAGGAACGTGTCAACGTGAAATTGTGATATCGTCATTAAACCTATCTTACAGTACTAGAAAAATGGGATTTAATAGCATTGGCAGATTTTTTTGCGATTTCCTTGCGTATTGTGGTAGAGCTACATTATTTTGCATTTTAAAACACTGCCTTAGGTAAATGAATTAGAATCTCGTGTAGATCTGAAATATGGCACTAATCTCGAATAATGTATCTCAGTGTGAACTGTAATTTTTTTACATTCGAATACATAAATATTTAGTATCCTTAGGCCATGCGTGCACTCCATTGTTTTTTTTAAAAATGTATTAGGAAACTGATGACTTTAGGCGCAACGCAGACTACCGACTTTTAGGTTACTTTAAATTGTAAAATCGACACCAAAAATCTCATTCCGATATTATTGTTACTGATTGAACAAAATCGGCTATACTGCATTTCCATTGACGTACGAGTATATGTGGAATTTTTGCTTTACTTAAGAAAAAAGGCTTGCAGTTTTGCATTTTGTGTTTTATAGTGGATACATAATAAATATATCAAAATACACATAGATAGACAGGAAGTCAGCTCTTTCTTAATGCCAGTTATAATTTTAGTAGCAAGTAATATACAACTGGTACTTAGCTCAATAATTTTAAGAACAATGATATTAATTTTGACTAAAAGACGGCTTGCTTTAGAATTTGAAAGTATTTTAAATTACGTAAAGATAAGAATATAAAATGACACTTAGTTATTAATTTGTTTCTACACTACGGCACCATACATTAAATGTATTAACATCAAACGAAAACTGTTTCATATAGTTAAAAGCAAACTTTTGACCTTTTTGTTTGCAAACAGGCCATAATTATAAAGAAACTTTTAAGTTTATACCCTTGGTACAAAATATTGGTATGTGTACCAAACGAATAATTATTAATAAAATAATTAATTTATATTTTATACCAACGTTGAGAATGAACTTAAACCAGCCTTCTCTTTCTACGTAGCCACAGTATGTTTTGGTAGGTTTCAATTATTTTGCTAAATGTCGATCAATTATGTCATATTTGACATTCCAGTGACATTAATGTGCGTTCAGCCTAATATACCTATTAGCATAGTTTTGTACTTATTGTATAAGTCTCACTACTTATTACTATATCATGCCTTGAAATAACTTTTATACTTCTGTATATTTAATCAAGAATATTAGTTTAGTGCACCTATTATTTTTGTAAATAATTATTTTAGTTTTAGGGTGCCAAAATACTGACTTATCATGGCAATTATATGTGTGCACGAAAAAACCAAAATTTATGCACATATGTCTTTGGAACTGTCTAAATTAATTTAAATCAAAGACTAATCGTTACATTCCAAATTATCTCGTTTTGGTGTTAAGTTAATTTCTAGTTTTAACTGCACTTGAGTAGGAATAGTGCTAGAAAGAAAAAATTACTCAATATAAATAGTTAATTATAATAAAATAAAAATACTTGTTTTAAAAGAGTTATATTTCCAAAATATTTAAGATTGTATTTGGGGATGTAATTTGAACCAAGGGTCAATTTGCACATATTCGTGATAGGGTCTTTTCACCAAGTGATTTTTTTACAGCTTAATATGCTATATTAATATAGCTTAATGAGATACCTTTATTTAACCACTTCTAAACACACTGCCGAACTCGTAAAACCTGTGACTAATGTCATTATTCCATATTTTTAATATGGCAATATAATTTAAAATTATTAATAAAGAAAATGGAAAAAATAAGTTAATATAAGTCTTAAAAATGCCAAAAAACGTGTAACTGTCAGCCCATAGCAGAAATGCCCGTAGCTTTTCTGCTAACTACTTGGATAAAATTTTTGACAAAATTTGACATTTTCATTTGGTTTTGAAGCAAATAGTTAAATGAATATATTCACGATTTGTTCCGCATGTGTACGGATATGTGTGAATTAACCCAAAGGTTACCCATAAAATTGTACGAAAAGTATTCTTTATTGTTTAGTTACCATTAATATTGTAAATAGTGTAAGTGCCGGGAAAGTGGAATGTGACTAGTTAATACTTAAATATCATTGAACAATGAGATCGAGAATAATATGAATACAATGTTGATACATTATTAAAATAAACTTAACTTAAAATGCCTTTATATATAATTTATGTGCAGCATTTTATCATAGATTGGTAGATACTTGGAGTAGATTTACCAGTTTATCTGTCACAGCACACGATGACAGCTAAAACATAATTAATTTCATTTGAAAGCATTTTCATGCATTTCATATAAAGTTTGTTTCATAATCTTGATTACCTAATACTTAGGTTTTTTAAATTAACAAATCAATTATTATGTAAGTACCATTTTGTAATAGGTACAACGTTTATTTGCCTTGCAATGAATATTATTACTTATGTGATGATTTTTTTTTCAAATTATGACAATAATGTCCAGTAAAATTTTATTTTTATTACTCGTTATAATTTTACAAAAATCATATTTTATACTTGTTGTGTATTTTATTTGTTTACGTCGTATTTTGTTTTTAGTTATTGTAAATACTTATTTTAATTGCTTTATTTTAAGTTTCATGTGAGTGCCCTAAATTCAATTAATTTTAAGACCTTAAGTAAAGTTATCAAAATATATTAATTGCATCAAATATCCTTATGTTACAACAGAAATTATTAGCTAGTACTTTAACTATCTTAGAGTGCAGTATGATAATTTATTAAAATAATCAGCTATGTTTTTGTCTCACAAAATAATCCGTCACAATTTTTTTACCACAATTAAATAAATACAGTAGGTATCTTAAGTATAATCATCACTGCCGATGTAAATTTTACATTATATTTATCTGATGTTCCGAAACAAGGAAATAGTAACATAAATATAATTCGATTTTTATAGATATATAGTGATAATATTATCAATGAAATTTACTAATAACTGAATATTCAACTCTATATACTTACATTATACCAATTGGTATTATTTACAATTTTTGTTATTTTTATGTAATCTATTCTATTGTATGTTAGCCCTAATTTCTTTACGGTTTTTTTTATATTTTTATATTATACTGTTTATACATATTATTGTTATTAGCAAGCAGGCTACACCTGTAGTGTACTTAACTTAATATGTAAGCAACACTGAACAAAACTATTAATATAGCTTTTGGATTTAAGTGCCAAGTAGACGGCGGAGCATGTGGTCTTTTTGACCACGAGGCAATAAAGTCTCGAAGCCCCTTGTCACCTGCCATATGCGTTATACGTTGGTAGAGTATAGTATATAATTTACGATTTCGTTCGCGGTCAAAAAGACCAGCCCGCCACATCGTCTGCAAAGCGCCTTAGATAGTATAGGGCGATATGACAAGCCTAGTCAGTCATATTATACGATGAGATAAATGATTTTGTTTGATTTTAGTAACTACAGCATAGAATTAGATAGAAGTAGATCTGTGTGTCTCCATTTTCGACTTGCCTTACTTTGAAAACATTCGTGAATTTAGCTAAACCTTTACATAATTTTTTAACAGTTAAAATATTTTTTAATTTAAAGGTAGATTAGACCCCAATAATAGTCAGAAATCTAATCTATGCTATAGTTACTGTTCAATTTCTTTCAAATTAAGTGAACACGTGATTTAATTTAAGTGAGAGATTTTGAAAAATAAAAGACTTTAATTAAAAAATATTTTTACGGTTTTATTTTTGTTATTTTGCAACTGTATTTTATCCCCTTAAGTGAACTTAGGTAATGTTTATTATACATTTATGAATTTAAGGTAACGTGATAGATGAGTAGAATTGGTAAACTTAACGTACCTATTACATTTTTTAAAATAACGTCAAATTGTAGATCACAAGAGGCGAGCCATATCGGATACAGTGCGTGGATTTGGTCAAAGTCTTAAGCAATGATGTACCTACCTATGCAAAGTACAAAACAGTATCCTTCCTTGACAGTAAAGTGACAGTTAGCCTAAATACGTTTCCATCACAAAATATGGGTCTGAAACTCTCTGTTGTTCAAATGTTCAAATGTTCGCCCAATTTTTCTTAAATAACTCTGAAGCCGTTGGATGCACAAACTTAAAACTTCGGGCACATTTCTACGATATAAGGCACTAATTATCTGCATCATTCGATTCTTGAAAAGGCGATACTTTTTGCTGGGCGTACGCACACCTGTTAAAATGAGCTTATAGAGTGGACTATGGCCTAATTAATGATTGATTGAAGTAGAAAATTATATTATTAAAACAGTCACAGAATATAATATTTGGGCTTTGTGACTTACATTATTTATGTATTTATTTAGTTCATAAAATGACCTTTAATGTCTTGTCAATGGTAATTTACATCTGTCCCTGCTATGCGAAACGTGTCTGTGGGATATTCTCTATGATCTTGTCGTTCGGGCTACCCTATATCGGAAACACAACCGTGTGTGTGTTTCGAAGAGAAATGAAAGATAGAGTAAAAATATTAAAAGGCTTTTAATTCAAACACAAAGTACATCCAATAAATGCCACAAAAATGTAATTTTTATATTCCATCCTTTAAATTTATTTGCCAATAACTTAGATAATTGTTAACATTAATGTTTAAATATAGACATTTTATATCACTGTTAAAAATATTAGGAAGGTATTTGTTGTATAAAAGGTATAGGTAACTTATCTTAATTACTTAACTCTAAAATAATTATAATATAACAAAGGAAAAATAACGTTTATTACAAAATTTATTACTACAATAAATCTAGATTCAGGTACTTACACTCATTAGTACCTACCACAAAATATATTTATCGAACCCCAAAATAAACTAAATTAAGTTGATTAACTTAACAATAATGAAAGACAAGCAAAGGATTTACTTAATCACTAACACTTACAAAACACTTTTGGTCTAAACTACCATCGCTCTGGTGATTTCCACGCGGAAAGGGATGCCCAATCATAGTATATTTTCGGCATTGTGTGCACCGATAAACTATACAATGCACAGACAAATCATAATCCCAAAACCCTTTATTACAAGCGATACGCAATAGGTACGATCGCGGATTGAAAATGTTTACCTGAGGGGTAAGCAAGCACGAACCTCTCGATAGTCCGTAACGCTAACGTCAAACTGTCAATTCACATAGATTTTGCTAGCGAGTCGCTAGCGTTACGCCGCGTAAAAAGGTTCGTGCTTACCCCACAGTTTTCTAATTATATTCTACATCTCACTGTTACTCTACTAAAGTCTAAAACGTCGCATCACGTACTAATTACCTTTTCAATAGTTATTAAGTATTCGACCATTTTTGATTAAGTATGAAAACCATTTCTTGATTTGAAACAAATAACAATTTTTAAAAAAATAATTGCTTAGACGTTGTAAAGGTTTTCCATGGAGAATCTCTATGGGGTTTTCAATGATTTTTTAATTGAGTGTGAAGTTGGAGTCAATGATTGTAGTTTAGTTTTTTTTTTTAGATTTTCATTATCAATATTTACCTGGTTTCCAATAATGTGATTTCAAAAAGAGATGGTAAAATTCGTCATCCGAGTAATTGACCCGGTGGCTCAGTGGTAAGAGCACTGGCACGGAATGCAGAGGTCGTGGGTTCGATTCCCACCCGGGTGAGGAATTTTTTCAATTTCTTTATTAATAATTTTATTTACCTGGTTGTCACACACTGTACGTCAAACCATGAAAGTACTCCACCTTCTAACTAAACCCACTGACTCATCTCAAAAAAATCTATGGTCAATCAAATTTATTTCAACCTTGTGACATTTTGCATGCAATTGATATTTATAGTCGTAAACACTTTCTGTCCGCAACCTACCCTACATTTGTCTCAATGAGTCTCAAAACAAAAACTGTTCACAAAGGCGAGCACATCCTAGTCTTAACAAACCGGCCAATAACTTTAACGGCACGGAAAGCGTAGTTCGGAGCTAGACGCTGCCTCAGCAGATAATAACCAGCGAGTTGCATCGCGCAGAGCATTCCGAGCAGAACCAACAGGTCCGACCAGAACGATACCCCTGACATGCCCATCAGCTTCACGAAGTAACTGAAAAACAAGAAAGAATAAAACACTTGTTGAGATAGGCATTTTCCAGAATTAGCCAGTTCCGAAATTGGTATTTTTTCAAAATTGCCCTTTTTCAAAATTGGTCATTTTTAGGACGTTGGGAATTTGGAGAATTAGGCATTATTATGTGTTTCCGAAATGGGGTAACCAGAATTACAGGATCGCTAAAGGTGATCGTACAGGGATCGATTAGGATAGCGGAGACAGATAACAATGATCTGTGACAAGTTTCCAGACGGATAAATTTTCCGCAGCGATCTACATGCGATTTAAGTTCCTAATCGAAAAAATCCTGGATTTTTTTTATCGTAATCTTATTAATTAGGTTACTTTATCATCCTGCAAAATATTAGGAATGAAGGAATTTTTGCTAGGGTCAAACCCCTATTGATTGAAATATATTAATAATACTACTACATGCATTTTACTCTGGCTCTAGTACGATTAAAAATTATTTGATTACAAGTACTAAAGTCATGGACCTAAGTTTCGACTCTTTGGTTGCAATATTCTCATCCCTGCCACTTCAGTGAATAACTAAAATATGTAATATTCTTATTCTTTATTGCACACACACAAAAAGAAATATGGCATACAACATTAAAGAAGAGATGCATGTACAATGGCAAGCTTATCTCTACCAGAGATCTCTTCCAGCAACCCAAGCATGTAAAGAGAAATTGTTAACAACAGGGTAAAATGTGCACTAATAATACTCACGCGGCATTCTTATATTCACAATAATCAATATGGTCAGGGCAAATCAGGTCGTTTCGCGGCGGGCCGTATATCGCCGTCACCAAGCCTTGAAGACCGTAGCGGAGGAACGAGAAGTTCCTCGCCAGAGACCAGATGAGAGGGATCGGGTCATCTCCACTACCGATACCGTAGACTGCGAGCAACATTAGGGGGACGCTTATTACTGGACCCACGAACACTGAGTTCTGGAAGATATAGATAAAGACTGAGAAAAGGGAGCAAAATATCTGCAAAGATAATTTGTATTATCGGGGTACTTCACTTTAGGAGAGTAATTTTGGTCCAAAACAAACCCAAAATTAAACTTTCCTCCATGCTGCTCATCAGGAGCTATAATCGATGTAGTTCGATCTTTTGATCGGTAGATTTCACCTTTATAAATCTTTTTTTTTTACTTACAAAGTTCAAGACAAGTAATTTGATGATACGGTATTGTATTAGAGTCAAAAGCACTATCAGTTAAACAAGTAAAATCATAGATATGATTAGCTAGATAACTTTAGATTGCATCTATGTGTGTTGTTGTCTCATCTAATACACTCATTATAAAAGTCACCCTGTTGTAATGCGACAGAAAAATATTAAATCTTGGAGCATCAAATTTAGTTTCCTCACCAGCTATCAGACATTAGCATAGAGGAATAATGATATTAGTTAGCTTGGCTAGCCTTTAAATAATTAATTTGTGTAGATCAATTTATCAAAGATTAAATGGATATTTACTAACATTAACCCTTAATAAACTATTCCGATTGACGATCAAAACATAAATAGATACTCACTACAACGCTCAAACTCGAAGATATAACAGTCCCCATAGACTCAGAAATAAGAGCCACAGTCACACAAATAGCTGCAAACATTAGTACTCTAGACGCTTCTAACGGTTGAGCAGTCAAAGGGTATGTGATGCACAGGTATAGGAGACTGAAGGCGACGGTCGCTGGAGTCCGAGATACTACTAATGCAGCATAGTACGGCTTCAGACCGTACCAGCGGTTGAAGTATTCCCGTTTTATAAGCTGCACTTCGCTTGGAACTGGAAAGATTTTTTTAAATAAATAATGTAAATACAAATGATGACCGATAAAAAGACATTAGTAACGGCGTCTTTTTCTAAAACTTGATCAAGATAGAGACAGAATCAACCATGACAATTGGAAATGTCGGCGCTTAATATACAGGATGATTTTTGGTCGTCAATGTTCCCGAAAACTACGGAATCTCCTCATAATTACGATAATTTTTCTCCATGGAAGTATACCTGGGAAGTGTCTGGTTTCCAAAATATTAGGATCCAAAGTTGAGTAAATAGACTGCGTGTAGCAAGATTTTTTCACGACAAATTAATATCTATCTATGAATAAACTAGCATAAACACTGGACACTATAAATTTCGCCCGATCAAGTAATTAAAAAAAAAACAAAAAAAATTGATGTATTGATATGTACCCTTCGTTAAGGGTGGCAACGAAAAAACATCCTGTATATATTTAATTTGATTGGGGGATATTTGAAACATGTAAGATGGTTCTGGTTTCTTTATTTCATCATAGTAAGTAGATGAACTAAAACGAGATAGTCAGTAAATAAATTGGTAATGTACTTACACGCTAATAACACAGGCATCATTGGGACGTAAAGCATGGCGATGATACACGCGTAGCAGAATCCGAAATTATAAATCGTTTTGGACGCATCATAGCCCATTTGATTGAAGAGGGTTCCGACAATGAAACCCAAGAATAAATGTAGACCTACTCGTAACCAAAGATAACCCTGGAAATGAAAAAAGAATAGATGTTACCTTTAATTAAAACGTTTCTTGAAAATAAAGCTTAAGTAAGAAAAACAAAGAACATCATGAATCTTTATGCGGTGCTGATTTAGGTGCGATTTTTCGTTTAATTCGTGCTGATATTTTTTTACTAAAGGATATTTCTACCATATTTTTTTCATTTATAAATATAGCGAAAATTCTTAAATATTATTCTTATTCTTTATTGCACATACACAAAAAGAAATATGGCAAACAACATAAAAGAAGAGATGCATGTACAAACAACAAGTCTTTATGTATATACTTACCTTATTTCTAACCATTTGCAGCAACATTCTTTTTAACAATATCACAAACTGCTGTAACCCCGTGCTTCCATACTTAAAACTATGCTTTTCAACTCCGCCCGTATTCAAATGCTCTATCTCCAGATCTTCGATCACTGAACCGTCTTCAATAGCAAACTCTCTCCACTGTTGACTTCTCCCGTTTTCTACTGCTGAGACCATTTTGTCTACATGGTTACCGTATTCACCACTAGATACCTCAATAACTGTAACAAAATAAAATTGTTATTGAAGCTGAAAATTTTCACAAGTACTAACAAAAACTGCTTATAAAGCCCAACAGATTGGCAGAAAGAAGAGAGAAGAGATGGATACAAATTTTTTTTCTCTATATCAATAAAATACAGATCGACGAGGACATTTAGTAATCGTCCTAGTTACATAGATATAAATCAATAATAAGCTGATCATGATACTTTCATTTAATCGTAACATACAAAAGCGGCCGCTTTAACATCTTCGAATCAACATAATACAAAATAGCATCTCCTATATTCAACATAATTAATCCATTTGGCAAAATAGATGGTACAAAAGTTCCAACAACACAACAACAAGGTTCTCACCGAAATCCGCCGGATTATACGTAGTGGGACATGGCAGGAACAGCTCCTTCAAGAAGGGAACAACCCCAGCCGATGTGCCGAGGTAAGCGCAGCGTCCATCCGCTACCACATACACGTGGTCAAACTCTGCGAACAGCCGAGCTGATGGCGTGTGTAATGAACAGACCACTGTACGCCCTCCTCTAGCAACCCGCTTGAGTAATGACACGCAAGTCGACGATGCCACATCGTCTAAACCCCTGGAAAAAGGAATAGGTTCTAAATTAGGATTAATTCTTATTTAGGGCTTGGTTTGCGTTATCAAACAAAAAGCCACGTATCATCAGCGACACTACTGGTTTCTATGCGGTTTTCTTTCCCTGAATAGCTAAATAGCTTGTCGCGTTTAACCTTGAGATGGATGATAAGATTCATATTCGTCATGAGAGTGATCGCACCAGACTTCGCTATCTGTAGCTCCAGTGGTGTCATGACGACGTGTTGCGTAAACAATTTAATTGAAAATCCTGACTAACCATATGCTTCATATACTCTATCCATGATACTCGTATACTCACGTAGTAGGCTCATCAAGGAAGATAACGGGAGGATTGTTGAGTAGCTCTAATGCTATCGAGAGGCGTTTCCTTTCCCCTCCTGACAGTCGCTCTGTTGCAGTGTTTCGAGCTTTATCTAGCCTTAGAAGCTGTACGATCTCTTCCACCTGGAAAAATATAGGGTTTTTGAGGATCACTGTCAAATGGTGAATTTATATCATCAGCTGCGTTTATGTCCGTCGCAAGTCGTAATAGTTAACTAAAGAACTCAGTGATGTCACTGATGTCCTATCAGGCGATAAGCTTGCTACTTGTCACTGATCTTTCATATGCAGCCCCTGCGGCTATATTAATCGTGCCTGTAGGATCTCCTTGGCCCTTGCAGTATTGGATATTTTGAGCACACAGCCGTGCGTATATGCCCGTATGTTTTGTTGGAATATCTTAATAAGTAGGTACACAATCAGCAACACAAGTAGAAAATTCACTTACTATAACTTCCTTCTTATCCTTCCCTATATTGCTGCCCAGCTTCAAGTCTGCGGCGATGACCATAGCCTCCTGAACCGTGATGAGGGGCTGCAGAAGGTCCTCCTGCATGATGTACCGGGACAGCTTCCTGAACTGCCGAAGGTCGCGAGGCTGGCCATTTGTGGTGATGAGGCCGCTGGCGCCGTTGACCCTGGGGCAGGAGAATGGCTTCATATTATGTGAAAAGATGAATGTTGGGTGGGTGCCCAATCAAATCGTTTGAATAAATCGAATGAAAAACACAGATAGGTATAGATTAAGGCTTATAGATGCAAATCACTTTTTTTCTTATATGTAGGTACCCAATGGCTTGAACGGTCCTATAGTTTACTTTTAATGTTTTATTGTAAACTTATATACTTAGCAATGATTCGAACCCTAATGTGATCCTAATAAGATCGTAATAAACATACGTAAAATTCATTATAATGGGAACTGACAGAAATTACTGTGCATAATGACAGTTAATTAAAACCAAGATCACCATGACAGACAACTTGAATACAATTACGGTGATTAACTTCGACTCCATTTTCCAGGTAATTAATAAATAATGTATGACATTATGTAAAAACATAAAAATTACAGCAAAAATTACACGGAAATATAAATTATAATATAATTGTTTGGACACTAATTGACAAAGGCTTTGTTCATAAACCAGCTTGAAGTAAGTTGAAATCGTTGCGTCCTTTTAAACTAATTAATACTATCAATTTAATCCTATATTAAAACTCTACGCTAAACTAATCGAACTTCGAAAATAATTTAGTTTCCTTAGAGAAAAAAATTAAATTGCCAAAAAATTTTCATTTGTCACTATATTAAATAAATTATATTAAACAAATCCTAAATTGTGTTGACGATATGATATTTATAAACGTTCATAATTGCATAATGAATAAGTAGGCATTAATTATTTTAATGGTTCTTTTTATTCGTTATTATAAACCAATTTTGCCATTGACTAACAAGTTACCCACATAACGAGCACCTATTGTTTATTACATTACCTGTGTAACTTAAACGTTACCCCACTGGCGCAAGATTGTGAGGTAAGTTAGTTCATCTGGACTTACCTATACCCCGCTAATATGTTCAACAGGTTTACTTTTCTCTACGCCGAATGCCTACATTACCAGCACCTACTGGTATTTTACCAGGTAACCTATTTTTTTTATTACGCGTCTAAATCTGACCCCGCTGACACAGAATTGTGAGATAGCTTCCTTAGGACTTACCTGTAGTATGTTCCACAAGGTACTTTTCTTTGCGCCGGACGCCTACATTACCAGAATCTATCTATTGTTTTTTAATTAATACCCACGTATCTAAATGTTACCCCGCCGGCACAAGCTTGTGAGGTAACTTCCTTAGGACTTACCTATATCCTGCTACAAGGTACTTTTCTTTGCGCCGGATGCCTATATTACCAGCATCTATCTATTGTTTTTTAATTACCTATGTGTCTCAATGTTACCCCGCCGCCGGCACAAGATTGTGAGTTAACTTCCTTAGGACTTACCTATACCCTGCTAGTATGTTCAACAGGGTACTTTTCCCTGCCCCGGAAGGGCCAAGAATAGCTGTCAGCTGTCCACATCGGAAGTCACCTGTGATGCCTCGAAGGATTATTTTAGAACCTGAAGCAAAAAAAAGAAACTTGTAGCTAAACTGTAAAAATTATATGCAGTTTAATTTAATAACGAGCTTTGGAATTAACGTTAAAACATATGTATCTATGGCTATATGGTCCGCGGACCGAAACGCCTAAAAGCATTTTATTCATGGGGATATTCGGTCCACAAATGGAAAGTGGACCGAATCGCCAGAGTTCTTCCTGAATGGGTAGATTCGGTCCAATTTTTTTTTGTCATGTACAGTCGAATACAAAAATTTTACTTTTTTTAAACTTTTGTTCACAAATTATACGGGTTTATAAAAATTATTAATAAAGAGTTTATTCATTACAAATACACCCTTAGCCATGAACGTATAAGGAAAAACGGACGGAATGCTGTCACTGCACAGATTGAAGCACCGTAATGGCGGCGCGTTGCGCATGTTTGCGTATTTTCTAGTAGGTGGCGAGCTTAGTATGGTTTGTGTGTGTGGGTGGATAATGCGTCAATAGACATGCCTACTCCATGGAATATCGTAACCGAGCTTACTATGAATGCTTTATTATGTGTAGTAACAACACTCTGTCCGTTATTATTTATACGTTCATGCCCTTAACAAACAAACATAGAAACAAATCTTATCTCTGTATAATATTAGTGTAGATGTAGGTAATAATTATTAATAAGTAGTAACTTTACAAGATGCTACATTGCATTTTATTTATTTCTCAATTTTTGGTACCCAACTGTACTTGAATCTTTCAAAACAGATATTCATATCGGGACGAATCGCCCAATAATAATAAAAATATGGGGTGATTCGTCCCGCGGACCGAAACATGAGCGGACCGAACGCCCCAATATCCAAATTAATTACCTATCGATTTGCAGTGGTCGGATAAAAATGCGTGTACATAAGATATATTTCATACGTACATAGAGCAATTTTAAATGTTTTCCACGCTTCTTAATACTGAATACTTTTAAGGATTTTAAAGATCCTACTAGATATTGTTAACATTCTTTGAGAACTCTTCTACTTAATAAAGTTTATTTGACAGCTCCAATTCGATCTCACCTCCGTCGAAGTACAAGAAACTACAATTATATTCGCTAAGAAAATTAATAAGATACAAAATGACATATAATTTATAGGAAATATGTACTCTACTTAACTCAGGGGTCAAGGGTGTTCGCAATTACCTCTTAACATTTGCATTTAATTATATTTAATAATGTTACAATATTGTGGACAAGTTTTTGTTATGAAAAGAAAAACAAGCTTCAAACACCTCAAATTAATGTAATACTACTTTACACAAAAGTAAAAGTTTAACGCCCAAACTCTAAACTTTTTTTTCTTTTAAAAGCACTCGTCAATTTTGATAATGAAGATAATTCTCCTGAAACTGATCTGAATTTATGATTAACAAAGCAAGGCAAGTACAATCGATTGAAAGTTGACAAAACAATTTAAAGGTTCCTTACGGTCAAATGCAATACGAGAGATCTAAATTTAGTTTAAATTCCAGCTTTGACATTATATACTTAAGTATAAAAACAATTTTATTGAAGATTGAATCTGATATGTACAAGAAACCTCTCAACAACAGTATGTTGGCTCAAACAATGCATTGAGTGCAATTTTGAATGAGGTCATTCAGAACCACCAAAACGTAACTAATCTTTTAACAAGTTATAAATAGAGTAAATGATCAATTGCCTTGAACAGTACGCAGTCATTATCTGGATTTGTTATTACGCAACGGCAAATAAACTTAATTACATTCCCTAGCTTTAAAACCAGGTCGTACACGTGATTGCAGAAAGGATGCAAGCCCATCGTGAGGACATAACCTGCTGCATACTAGACCGAGAGATAACTGAATTTTTTATCAACATCGCTAGTACCACTAATTCGGAGTTTTATAGGTGTAAGGGCCCTCTTTCGGAGCGAAATTCTCGTGTATCTCGAAATATCTCCAAAATCAAACTTTGTCCAAGCTGATATCTAAAAACAAGACTGTGAATTTATCTATTTACTATAAAGGTACGGTAAAAGTGCAGTTACCTCTTAGTCTATATTGAGACGACAGACATTGCAATACGACTCCCTGATGCAAAAGCACGCGACAGACGAGTTGAGATGTATGTTCTTAGTGCAAAAGAACGGGACAGGAGATATTACGTCTAAACGCATTTTAAGGGCAAAGAAAAGTAATGTAGAATGGACACTCTTTGAATTAATAATTACAAAGAAAGTAAATCACAACAACAGTCCATATCCCGAAATAAATAGAAGCCCTGGTGTCATATTTTCTTCTATACAAAAATAGTTTCTATACAAAAATACCGTGAAATCTAGGAAACTAAGAGCTATTGTAATTTTTCAAAACAATTTTGGAAACAACCTTCACGCTACACTTACTCTCTCACATGATATATATATATATGTATGTAAGTGAATTAACTTTCATAAGGCATCACAAGTAGTGTACTTATTGAGTTGCCTGTTAGTTCTGTCACTACCCACTTGTCTTATTTCTGTGGACAAGTTGACAATACACAGTTGCCCCATATGATTCATAGAAATGAATTTCAATTGACATATTTTTTCGATGTACAAAAATAATGGAATACATGGAAATCAGTAAAGCGTCAACGGTATTCTACACCCACATACACCAAGCGACGACGTTTATTTGCATTATGTCAAGATCTTTTCACCTAGGGGTTAAGCAAATTCCAAGACTGTGTACTCGTATTAGAATAGGTGGGTATAATATGTTGTTAACTTATTTTCATTGCAGGTTTACGAAAAATAATATGAACATAAATTTTTTTAAATAATTATACTGTAGTTAAACGCATATTTCAATAACAACTTCAAATTATGGTTGTTATGATCTTAGGGCAATAAAATTACGGCATCTTTGTAATATTATGCAACAAATTATATTTTTTCCCTATTTACAGCATTATTAACTTACGTAAGTACCTAATATTTTTTACTTTGTATCTGCCAAGAAATATTATCATAATTAAGTAATCAAGTTTTATGATATTGTTAATAACGATTTTGTACATACATACATACATATAATCACGCCTTTATCCCTTACGGGGTAGGCAGAGCACTAAAGGCCGATAGAACCACATGGTGCCACTTCTGACCAATTTTTAGGGTATAGTTGAGATGTACAAGTTCGGTTCATAGTGACAGGTGGTCAGCCCATCACCTACAAAACACCAAGACCATCTTGTCCCTCTACTGACTTGTACAATATGCCCGGGAAGAGAAGCAGCTGTAGTGTTACACGTTATTTTTTCACTCCCAGAGCAGCATAGAAGGCTTTTGTACTCGAATAAATTTTTATATTGTTATGAAGGATTAAATTAATACACTTATCGAAATATATTATAATGAAACACATAAATAAATAGAAATCTGGTTCTGTGAAAGTTGGAGCAGAAGTAATGAAAGTGTAATTAAATCTTGTCAAGTATTTTTGAACATTTGCGCCCTGAATAATTATTATAGACATACCTACTAGGTAACATTTTTCTGTGCTTAAATTATAATATGAAGATCTCCGACCGCATTTCGGCCAAGGCGACCAATCTCTACGGAGATTGGCCAGGTACGCAGGAGATATTATAGTGCACAAGTGTGTGCACAAACACAGATGCACTCTCTATTCCGTTACTCTCATAGTCCGATGGGACGGAAAGCCGACACGACCGGAGAGAGATCAGGCGCAGGACCAACGGTTTTACGTGCTTTTCGAGGCACGAGCTAAGTGTCAATTTTACAACATTAAAAACAACAGCTGTGTTTCCTAAAAATGAAGTAAGTAACCAACTTCTTAGATGACTTTTTCGACTTGCACAGGAGAAGGTTCAGTTGATGTGTGCTATGGCTGAATACTTGTGCAAAAAAATATGCATTTACCTCACACATCCGTTGCCTGGCAAAATGACCGTCAAAAAAGTTAGGCAATACAACGCGACTAATTAGCGAGTGACCATTCTGTAGTAATTACTCTATTGTACCTGTGTGCATTCGCACATCGGATACGCGGGTATTGCGTGCTGTAATCGAAACCTGCTATTTTATTACTTACCGACGTAAACTCGGTCGTGTGGGCAAAATATTTAGCTTAAGTAAGTATTAGGTTTAGTGTTGCCTCAATTTTTACATTATTATTAATAAGTAACTGGTTACGAGTATGCGCTGACAGCCCACGACGCGACGAAGGCCAATGACAGCCGCGTGGTGCCGGCAGAGTAGAGTTTGTACCAACCCTGCCTGCCCGTGGGTATCGTACGAGGCGATCAAGGGTTTCCCGGAGGTGAGCAGCAGCGCCTCCCGTACTGACAACAAAGTCCGAAAATCACACTGCGGTCACCAACCCGCCTGCCTAGCGTGGTAACTATGGGCAAAACCCCCCTGTGGCGTGCCCTGGAGGAGGCCTACGTCCAGCAGTGGGCTGCAACAGGCTGAAGACAGTACGGGGATTCACTAGAATACATCAGCTACATCTCGTGACAATTGACTAAGGAACTCAACTCCTGGCAACTTGTCACTGACGATTACTTCTGTTGCCGCTATGCTTAATATGGCTATGGGATCGGGTCCATCTCCCATAAATGCAGTATCGAGAGTAACACAGATAATGTCGCTAATAACTATGTACCTATATTCTATACAGAGTGATTTTTGGTCGTCAATGTTCCCGAAAACTACGGAATCTCCTCATCATCACGATCATTTTCCTCCATGGAAGTATACCTGGAAAGTGTTTGGTTCCCAAGATATTAGGGTCCAAAGTTGAGTAAATAGGCTGCGTTTTTCTGCATAAATGCACATAGACGCGCGTAGAAAGATCTATTCACGAGAAATATTTAATATCTGTCTATGAAAAAACTAGCATAAACACTGGACACTATAAATTTCGCCCGGTTAAGTAATTTTTTTTTAATACATACATCGTTTCCCAGCATGTTAATTGGCATAAACTTACTTTATTTGATGCATAGAGTACGTACCCTTCGTTAACGGTGGTAACGAAAAAACACCTGTATATACCTACGGTCGGTAATGATACCTAATATCTGTGTTAACTGACAATTCTAACAGATAAGTATAAAAGTCCTAATATTATGTATTTATTATGTAACATCGAGGTTTAGTGAGATTTATTTAAATATACGCTGCACTGTAATGCAAATTGCATTCAATTTGCATCTCTTTTGCACAAGTACAGTATTTGTTGCTAACTCGCTTGCTCCTTGGTATCGTCTTACATTACGTGGTGACTTATTACACAAATAAGTGAAAGTTCTGAAATGGTAAGGTTTTGTTACAGATTTGTATTAATATTATTTTAAAGTACTACTTGCTGGGCTTGCTGGAAGAGATCTCTTGTAGAGATAAGCTTGCCATTGTACATGCATCCCTTCTTTTATTTTGTAAGTTGTATTTTTTTGTGTATGTGCAATAAAGAACAAGAATAAGTGCAGTTTTCTTAAATTCGACAAAGGATTTGAAAGGATATTTTGAAAAAAAGTAGCTAATTGCATTTATAATTTTACTGTTTTATTTCATTCTACTAATATGTAGACAATATTAATTTCCATGAATTGATTAAATTTTACTTATAAAATGATCAAGCGCAATATGTAAGTACCTACATACATTATGTATTTTTATTCTATGTTCTTATGTTGTTAGTTGGTGATAGATAATAGCCCAATGGTTAAGACGTGCGCCTTCCAAGCGAGAGGCGTAAGTTCGATCCCAGTTACGGGCCTGTACCGCTGAATTTATTTCATGTACCTACAGATTTTCTAAAATTATCACTTAGCTATACCCGAATAAAGGTTGGCGTCAGCAGGCAGCCGGCCGTAAAATAATCGCCAAAACTTTGGCAATATGAGTTTCGAAATCATTCATAAGCCCATTCATAATGTAGTGAGGGCAGGAAGATGATGTTCTTATATTGTCATAAGCTAGTTTGGTAAAGGTACATTTCAAAAGTTATTACATATTAAGGTTTGTCATTTCTATGGCCTAACTAATCTTTGTATGGTATACTACGTTGTATAGTATATTTCACAGTGCATGTTTATTTAAGTGCATTTAGGCCAAAAGGTTATTTAGCAGTGATGTGTGAAATAGCACCAACGATACCTTGGTTGAGCTACCTACTTGTTCACAGTAAACCTCAAGCCGCAAGTATCTATAAAGCTTAAGAGCTTCTATGTACCTATCTATGCCGTTAACTCTGGAACTAGTTACAAGAAAAAAGCACACACACACTTCTTTCACCACTAATTAACCTAGTCCCACAGTCATGATCCCTGAGGTCTTGTCTCGTGGGTACTTAGCAACGGTATATAAATACATAGATTAGTATAGAAACATCCATGACTCGGAAACAAACATCGATATTCATCATATCAATGTGTGCACCTACAGGGATTCGAACTATAGCGCAGTGAGCAGGGTCACTACCAACTATACCAATCGACCGTTTGCAATAGGGTCGTTTACGGTTTTTTTATTTGTATTTAATCGAAAGATCATAAAATACTTAGAATTAATACTTTTATTTTGCGAAAGAAAAACTTCTGCCATCGTGAAAACTTTCCGGGATATAAGTTTAAATAATGGACCCGGTGGCAATTTAGTAGACTTGCCAAAATAGCGGCTCCATACAAACGGCTACACAATTTGCAGCGGGCGTCACTCTGGGTTCGATTCCCACTTGTATGCGGGTAAAAGAACTTTTTTTCTGCAGCTTTTCTTTATTAATAATTTTATAATATGGTATAATATCTTGACTAAGATAGTTAATTTATAAAAACACTTCTCCATTAATATAATCCGTTGAAGGATATGGTTGATCGTTTCATCTTTAAACTTTGTGCTGAAGGATTCAGCTTTGTTTGCCGAGATTTGGCTAGTGTATAGCATAAAATATCGGGATGAAGAATAACATAGTATACATGCCAATATGCAAGTAATAGAACAATACTTGGAATTGATACTTTTATTTTGCAGTCTGCCAGTAAAATATAAGTTTAATTGACCCGGTGGCTTAGTGGTTATAGCGGCTGGCACGGTTTGCAGCGGTCGTGGGTTCGATTCCCACTCGGGTGAAGAATATTTTCAATTTTCTTTATTAATATTTTTTTTTAAATATAAGTTAGTTTTTATTACTTACATAATATTTACCGTGTAGTACTTTTTATACCTCATTACCACTTTTTAGTAAGGTAATCAATCTAGCGAGATCTTCGATCGATATTTGATCGAAGAGCGAGATTGTGAACCGTAACATACTGCTTACAATCTAACGCATTATATGTACATACAAAAAAATTACGCCTCTTTTCCGGAGGGGTAGGCAGAGATCACGGATCTCCACATGCTACGGTCCCATAGTAAGGACCCTCTTTCGATTCATATACTTTTATGATATTCTTCATGCCTGCTCGTCGGTTTAACAAAAAATAAAGCATTAAATCTCATAACTATAGATGTCACTATATTTATTTATAGCAGCCGCCCACGACTTCGTCCGCGTGAGGGGGCGTTGTACCCGTGCGAAGCCGGGCAGGTTGTTGTATAGACTGTAGCCTTCCTTGGTAAATGGGCTATCTAACACTGAAAGAATTTTTCAAATCAGACCAGTAGTTCCTGAGATTAGCACGTTCAAACAAACAAACAAACAAACAAACAAACTCTTCAGCTTTATAATATTAGTATAGATAGGTAATAAGTTATAATTTCATCCTTAGGAAAGGAAATAAATTGTACGTACTTAGTAAATAGTACCTACAACTGACCTACTGAATAATTAGATTTTATTGCAGCTTATAAGTCATACCACAGTCTACAAGGTAGACAACATCAATTTTGAAGCAGCTTATTTTTTGAGTCTTTAAAATCGCGCCTACGGGTAAGGTTTAACCGTAAACCAGAGCATGTACCTTGACATTGAGTTCGTGTCGGGGTCAAGCGGGGGGGCGGGGGAGGGAACCATGCGAAACCAGGTACAGTGTAACTCGTGACTCCGAAAGCGTGGTTTCCAGTAAGCCTATCAAAAATAAGTGTAATTTGGGTTACATACATACGAGTTTGTTTGTTTGTTTGTTTGAACGCGCTAACAGTAGAATTCTTTAATAAGCTCAACCTGCCCGGCTTCCAGAACCCATGTTCTTTTTTTATTAAAATACTTAAAACATCACGCACAATTTTGAAGCAAAGTCAGTCAAATTGACTACACAATTGACTTATTTTTATTTCTCTCCTTATGGGTCACATTTACCCTATTCTTAGGCATATTGGTAATTTTAACAACTTATTTGTAGGTATGTTATATTAATTTCTTCTATGCTGCTCTGGGAGTGAAAAAAAAACGTATAATACTACAGCTGCTTCTCTTACAACTGGGCATACTGTACAAGTCAGTAGAGGGACAAGAGGGTTTTGATGTTTTGTAGGCGATGGGCTGTCCACCTGTCACTACTAACCGAACTTGTACATCTCAACAATACCCTCAAAATTGGTCAGAAGTGGCACCATGTGGTTCTATCGGCCCTTGGCGCTCTGCCTACCCCGTAAGGGATAAAGGACGTGATTATAGGTATATGTATGTATGTTATATTAAAACTCTAAAAAGTGTCAATATTTCTCAATTAGGCAACAATCTGCGCTTTAGAAATGCTACACTCGTTATTCAATGCTTCTTTAATAGTTTATAGTGATCACCCATTGAATGTACCTTATAAATAAAAATGGCACATACATATCCCATGTCTTGCCAAATATTCAAGCAAAGTGAGTCAGACAGAACTGCATGATCACATAGGAGTGAAGCACAGTATAGTAAAGGTATTTTAGTTTAATTTTAATTGTTAAATCGTTTCTTTAAAGTGTAGATCCATTACTGGAAGGTTACTGAACCTTCTGCGTAATGAATAATCATTATTTAAATCTAGGCTAGTTACTGACATATACAATTTGTAACTGTTCATTTTACAAGTAAGAAAACTTCAGTACTTAGGTAGAATAAAAAAAAAAATTAAATTCCTTGATTGTGCGAAATTTATAGTGTCTAGTGTTTATGTTAGTTTTTTTATAGACAGATATTAATTATTTTTCTTGAAAAAATCCTGCTACGCGCGTCTATGTGCATTTATGCAGAAAAACGCAGTCTATTTACTCAACTTTGGACCTTAATATTTTGGAAACCAGACACTTCCCAGGTATGCTTCCATGGAGAAAAATGATCATGATGATGAGGAGATTCCGTAGTTTTCGGGAACGTTGACGACCAAAAATCACTCTGTATAAATAAATAGGGCTAGAAAGGTCGTGGCTAGTTCATTGTTGTGGAAAAAATAAATACCCAAATACTGTTCTCCCACCATCAGTCTGTCAGTCTATAGGTATACTGTCCCTTGAATCTGAGAAAAGATATTAGAGTTACAACTGCAGTCTGTCATACTTATTTTTTCCGAGAAGATATTTGGATCACAGTCGCGATGAGAAACCAGAGAAAATATGATATCCACTCACTTTTTCCATTAGTAACCGTGTATGTGAGGTCTTGGAAGCCGAGGTTGATGGGAGGCCGCTGAGGAAGGTGGGACAAATGGGCGCGACCCAACACTCGACCGTCCGACATGGTGAACTAGTTCACTGGCATGGTATGCTATATCTGGAAAAGATAAATAAGGGTTTGATTTATATTGAATTGTATCAGGCGTCACTATTCGGAAGTTCAAATTTCCATTGAGGGGTCGCCCACCACCGGGCCCTACACCCTCCGCGGACCCTCGGATCTGCAGACTATTTTGTGAGTAAATGGTACGACCGTGTGATACAGCAGCACAGTAGCAAGCAAAGTAAATCCATCATGGCGTTCGTTTGTGCTGGCGGTCGGTTCGTTTATGAATTTTTCTGTTTATTCGCTCCAGTAATGTTGAGTTGAGTTTTGGTTTCTCCGTTTAGTGTGTGAGATAGTTAACAGTATTCTGATAGTGATTTAACCTAAGATAGTGACTTTTAACCCAAGATAGTGACTTTTTTTCATAACCTAGTTTTTCCAAGATACTTAGTGTTTTGTGTTTTTTTTTTGTTATTTGTTTATCCTTTATCATAGTTTGGATGGATGGATTTTTTGGTAGGATTGTATTTCTTTTTGTATCATTTCTTTAAATTAAAATGTATTTATTATTCTTTATAACAATAATATCCTTGTTTTATTTGATAAAATTACTATCGTTACGTGTGTACATATTTCGGATTGGGCATTTTCCCTTGTAGGAAACTAGAGCCTGAACTCTGGTTTGAGTTTTCTGCAAGTGAAAGTGCCTAATTCCGGAATGTATCGTACATTTCTAATTACCTATCCCTGCATTCCATATTTATCGTCAGTTTTGCGGGGGTGAGGTAAGATGGCAACAGTGAGCTTGCCTTTGATACTTTTTGTACGCAGTTGCCCTTCTTCTCCGCTAGGAGTAAATGTGTTCTGTGGCGACCCCTCAATGGAGGTTTGATTTATATTATAAAGCAGATACAAGCCTAAACATAATATCTACCTGCTCTGGTAGGTACCGTTACTTTTATAGCGATAGAGCAAGGACATTTTGCAGAGATTGATTATTATTATAATAAGTGCACCCTAGACCTAGGTACAGACTAACATGGAGAAATAATGAACATAAAGTGGCAAATTCACAAATTACAGGTATTGCAGGCCTCAGGATCAGTATTAATAAACTGTGCCTGCTCTATGCATACCTATAAAGTTAAATTCTTTGTCCTGAGTTATTGATCAACGTATAGCCTAAACCGTTGATATCAGAGACCTGAAATTTGGAGAAAAAGATTTTCCCCAAATTTCCACGGGAATTGTAAAATTTACGCGGATGAAGTAGTTCTACTTTTATTTTTCATCCTGTCTTTATGAAGTCCATACCCATTAACATGTTGTGCTACTTTTTTATGTCATGGAGATTGTTCCTAATGACAGAAACTAACGGAATTTTTGATAATAACAAGGTATATAATTATTAGAAGATGATGTTTTACTCATTCTATAGAATAACATTGTAGTCTTATTTACCCTATACTTAACTTACAGAGAACACATAAAATACAAAGAAAACATTGCATTAACAAAGTATAACAAAGGCGCGGACATTGTAGATAACTATTAAAGCGCGCGTAAATCTATTAAGTAATTTAAAATTATAAAATTTTAAAATATATGCATATATGTCTACACAATAGGTTATATCTATAAAGATTTATCTTGGCCATCCAAAATTTAAAGACATAAAAAATTCGCGCGTAATATAACACGGTGTACAATAGAATTTTGAAAATTATATTGACAATAGGTGATGATCTCCGACCGTATTTCGGCCAAGGCGACCAATCTCTACGGAGATTGGCCAGGTACGCAGGAGATATTATAGTACACAAGTGTGTGCGCAAACACAGGTGCACTCTCTATCCCGTTACTCTCAAGTCCGATGGGACGGAAAGCCGACACGACCGGAGAGAGATCAGGCGCAGGACCAACGGTTTTACGTGCTTTCCGAGGCACGAGCTAAGTGACAATGTTACAACATTATAATCTGTACATAAATAAATTCATTGGTACAGGCCCGTGACTGGGATCGAACTTACGCCTCCCGCTTGGAAGGTGACTTCGACTTAACCACTGGGCTATCACCGCTTATTGACAATAGGTAATATGGTAACAAAGATGATAAGTATCGGGAACTTTGCTAATACACTTTGCTAGACATCAAAATATTAAAATAAGTAAGTTTATTTTTAGTAACTTATTATTATTTCACGAAAATTACAACCAAAGAGTCTCAACGAGATTCAACTTTTTGAATTAATGCACTAAGACACAACTCATGTAAAATCACAAGAAATAGCAACGATAAACATTAAATAGCCGTAATTTGTGTAGCTGTTACAAACGATTATTCTTTTTCACAAGGAACTACAGCTGATGATGGTGATCAGGGATTGATTGCAGATGGGCAGACAGCACGCGATGCACATTGTGCAGCGTAACATTGTAATTTATAATATACTGGTATTACAGGCGTATTACGCGAGCCATTGTTAGACACTTCGGGTTTGTCAGTAGCTACTAACTACTACTAATAACTACTTTGACTGGTTTCTAATAGAAATTTTCACAATGCATCGATTCCGTATTATATCCTAAATAAGATGACTTTTATATATAGATGGACTGTAACTATTTGACAGATTTACGTTATAAAATCTATCGATATCTAAAAATTTGTTCTACCTTTCCCTTTCTGTTTTATCTTTACACATTTATACCTACATTACGAATGGAGAGTGACAGGCAAAATTGAAAGAGAAAGAGACAAAAAATATTATTTAGGCAACATGTTTTTTTTATTCAACCAAGTCTAGTACGTACCTACATATTATATATGTAGGAGATCAAGATGTCATATCCTACAGTCGGATCTCCAACGCCATCTATTTTCAATCGTTGAAGTTAGAAACGTCAAGTCGACAGCTATCACTGACTGGAGGACAGCTGTCACTTGGGTAAAGACAAGACAGAGTACTGAGAGGGCGCCACTGTAGATTTACAACGACCACCGGGTCGTTTGAATTGAGCCGGAGGGTATTCTGTTCTTGCTCGTTGCGTCTGTCGAGCGAAGCACGGGTGCTAATCAGCTCTGTCTTGTACTTACCACGTTTCTACGTAATCCGCTAGAATCCTAGTAATCTTGTGCGTAGATACAGTGAAAGTGTTTGTGATTCCTAATTAAGCTTGTTTACTACACGCCGCATTCTTTATTTCGGATTTTGGAAGATGTCGGACACACCTAACGGCACGCCACATCGACCCATCTACGTCATCAGAAGTGGGATGCAACCCGGATCACCCACATGAAACACGTGCTTCAAATAGTGACTCGAGCGAAGAAAAATGGCGTCTTCTCTTCGAGCAACAAAATCAAAATTTTCTGGCGTTGGTGCAAGCAATAAAACTACCTGCATCTTCGGACTCTATTCGCCTTCCTGATTTCGACCCAGAGAAAAGAGACATCGACGCCCGAGCTTGGATATCGACCGCGGACATGTGTATCACAGATCGACATCGCCATGGATCTTCTCTGATGATCGCGTTAAGCCACGCACTCAAGGGCGAAGCATCATCTTGGCTGTCTTCAATATCGTTTCCTAATATGACGTGGGCCGATTTTAAGGAGCTTTTCGTAGCAAGGTATGACTGTCCTGAAACTACTGCTTCCTTTCTCATCAGTATGCACGACAAGAAACCGAGAGATAACGAGTGCCTGGCCTCATACGCCGCTACCCTCATAACATCCTTAATGGCAAGGTGGAATGGACTGACTACAGAACAGATAGCAATAGCCACTGTCTTAGCTCATATTTCAAAACAAGAGCCACGTGTTCAGAGGATTTCTATAACGACTGACATCAAGATGCGTAACCATTTACAAAAGGAACTGAAGGCTGTCTCGTTCCTGAAGAGAAGTTATTCATCAAGTATTTATCGTGATGGACCCGACCTAAAAAGAAACCGACCTAATGGATCTGCTGTGACCATCAAGTGCTTTAATTGTGGACAACTAGGCCACAAATCTCTTCAATGTCGCAACAAAGCCAATTCGAAAAAGCAAGATGACCGGTCCAAACACAGGTCCTTTCACGGGGACCATAACTCGACCAACCAACCTACAGGGAGAACCGATCGCATCACCTGCTTCAACTGCCGGGAACAAGGCCACTATGCATCCGACTGCCCGAAGAGGAAAATCAAGGAGGGGAACAACGGTACCGGCGGCGGCACTGGAACTGGTCCAGCTAAGGAAAAGCGAGTAGACGTGTGCATTGTGAATGCGCCTTCGGGTTCTCTGCGTCACTCTGGTGAGTCATTCCCATTTACTTACGACTCAGGTTCAGAGTGTTCCTTAGTTAAAGAATCGATTGCTTTGAAACTTAGTGGTAAGCGAATTTATGACAATGTTTCTATGACTGGTATAGGACAAACTTCTATAGCCTCGTACATGCTCTAGGCGATCTCGTGAACAAGTACGTTGTAGTGTACATGGATGACGTGCTAGTTGTGGCCAGTAACATCGACGAAGCTTTCGATAGACTAAAGGTAGTATTAGAAGTTCTTTCTGGGAAGTGATTTTCGTTAAATCCTAAAAAGTGCTCATTCCTGAAAGAAAAAGTAGAGTACCTAGGCTTCGAGGTGCGCCGAGGTCAAATTCGTCTGAATCCACGAAAGATAGTTGCACTTACCGCTTTACCACCGACCGGCGCTCTTAATAATCAAGGTAGATTTTATGATTTTCATTTTGATTCGGGTGCTGAGTGTTCACTAATAAAAGAAAGCGTTGCATCAAGTTTCAATGGTAAAAGAATTGCTAAAACTGTCTCTCTAACGGGAATTGGTCAAACCAGTGTATTCAGCACCCAGCAAATACTGTGTAATGTTGAAATTAATGATTATTGTTTAGAACTTTTATTACATGTTTTACCCGATGTGTATATGCGTAGTGATATTATGCTAGGTCGTGAAATATTGAGTCAAGGCTTCGTTATTAACTTGTCAACAAATAATTTTAGCATTTCAAAACAAAATAATTTGACAGTTTTAAATTGTGACGTTTTAACCGATTCTAGTATCAGTAACGACTTTAGTAATGTTGACACAGATATACCCTCTTGTAAAAAGTCAGATCTTTTAACTATTTTAGGTGAATATTCCAGTTATTTTACAACAGGTTTGCCAAAAACTCGTGTAACTACAGGTGAACTCGAAATTCGATTAATTGATCCGAAGTATAGAGGTCCTTTTAGGGTATCGGAGGTACTTGAAGGTAATCGTTATGTTCTTAAAGCCCTTAATTCCAATAGAACCTATAAGTACGCACATGACAGACTTAGGCGAATGCCTGCGAATGACATTACCAATGACATGCTGACATGTGACCGTGATGATAATCTGTGCGAACTTGACGGGGATGGACCGTCATGTTCTAATTAATGTTGAGTTGACTGATTGAGAGTGGTTTACGGATACCGGATAGAGGTATTCAAGAGTCACTGGATGGAAGTGACTAGACTGGTATACGGAAGCTGGATGGAAGTTTCTAAGAGTCACTGGATGGAAGTGACTAGACTGGTATACGGAAGCTGGATGGAAGTTTCTAAGAGTCACTGGATGGAAGTGACTAGACTGGTTTACGGAAGCTGGATGGAAGTTTCCAAGAGTTGCTAGATTGAGGCAACTAGACTTACTTGACTGACGTTACTCTATATGGATTGTGTATACTGTAGCCTTGTTTTGGAATTATTTACCTTGTGTGTGCCATGCCGTTTGGTTTAAAGAACGCCAGTTCAGTTTATCAGCGGGCTATAGCAAAAGCTTTAGGTGAATTAGCTCATAGTTATATTGTTTCTTACATTGATGACCTGCTGGTATTGTATTCTACAGGAGAGCAGGGGTTGGAACGTCTACGACGTGTCTTAGATGTGTTCATTAAGAATGAAAAACGTAATCAAGTTAAACTAGATCCTAAATTTTAAGGACCGTATAAAATTTAATTGTTAGATGGTGATAGATACCGACTAAAATCTTTGTCTTCAAATCGAACCTACAAATATTCGCACGATCGGGTCCGTAGGGTGCCAGACCATCAAGTTCCTAGTAATTTTGATATCGAAATTAATGTGACCTCAGAGTCTAAATGAATGAATTTTCATATGCGATGTACAAGTTACTGACCGGTTTTTTAAATTGTGACTTTGACAAACCCTTGACAGACAGTAGTATGTATTTGTGGCAGAACCGAAGGACCGAGTTTCTGCTGTAGCCGATGGACAGTGCTACATGTGTGTGTGTGGGAAACCGAAGGACCGTGTTTCCGTAGTAGGTAGCCGATGGACTGTGCTACATGTGTGTGTTGGAAACCGAAGGACTGTGTTTCCATAGTAGATAGCCGAAGGACTGGCTATATGACTAACTGTTACTGTAATGTTGACCGAAGGAAAGGTCTGACTGATTTAAACGTATGTGCGAGTCTGCTTATCTTTTATTTTTTATGTCTTTACGTAAAGATTTTGGGAACTTGACGGTCGATGAGCGATTTTTGTGATTTCATGAACTATTGTAATAAGAAGTCTTTAAATTTAAGTTAAGTCAGAATAGCCGAGCGCAGATACTTCCTTGAGTTATCTTGTTCACAGATTCATCGGTTCTACCCGAGGACGGGTAGTCTGTCAAAATGGCCGTGTCGGAGATCAAGATGTCATATCCTACAGTCGGATCTCCAACGCCATCTATTTTCAATCGTTGAAGTTAGAAACGTCAAGTCGACAGCTATCACTGACTGGAGGACAGCTGTCACTTTGGTAAAGACAAGACAGAGTACTGAGAGGGCGCCACTGTAGATTTACAACGACCACCGGGTCGTTTGAATTGAGCCGGAGGGTATTCTGTTCTTGCTCGTTGCGTCTGTCGAGCGAAGCACGGGTGCTAATCAGCTCTGTCTTGTACTTACCACGTTTCTACGTTATCCGCTAGAATCCTAGTAATCTTGTGCGTAGATACAGTGAAAGTGTTTGTGATTCCTAATTAAGCTTGTTTACTACACGCCGCATTCTTTATTTCGGATTTTGGAAGATGTCGGACACACCTAACGGCACGCCACATCGACCCATCTACGTCATACATTACCGACGACGGCCAATTACAGAACAACACACAAACAATAATCGAATTTTGCCTCCCGGACTACTCGAGTACTGACCCAGTAAAGCCGGTCAGGGGCGCAATTATCTGACATGAGATTGGTAGGCAGGTAGGATTCAATTTGACAATTTTTACTGGAAACCATTCCAACAAATTACTGTTACCAAAAAAATGGGTTGACTACCAATGTATAGCTATATCGCCTCAAATTATTACCAAAAATTGTATTAAAAAACCAATTTATGTTATATAACTTATTATCCACTTAATGCCTGTGTCATATTTACTTTAATCTTGAATCTGTTACTTTTAACACATAAATTTTACTTAAGTACGTACGATTATTTTATTCCTTTGTATTACATGTTATTTATGGTAATTAGCTAACCTATCTGACCCATCCAAGGTAATTCATTAGCCATTGATCTTGAATCCTGCACCATAAAACATATATCCCATAAATGCTTTTGGTTTTTACAATTTTGCTTCAAACATTATTAGAATTTACATAATAATGTTGTGACGCAAATAATGTTTGCACTACCTTCTTCCTATTTTCTGCATTTGATACTTTTAGAAACTTCTATCAGTTCTTTTTATTCTACTTGTTTCGGCTCGCCTCGGCGCGGGGGGGGTGGGTACGCTTGACAACCCACACACAAGTCGTTCGGCATCTTCCCAACACTACTACTAAAAATAAATAATCAAATACGCGAAAACTAACCATATTTAGATAGTCAGCACTTCCGTTGTTTTGTATTTCCGCAAAATCTGTTACGTAACGCAGTCGACATTAATGTTTAATTACATAACGCTGACTTTGACATGATATTGCTCGGTCAAGTTCACGATTTGACAGCTCTTTCATTATTTTCTAGTAGGGAAGCACTTCTGTGGGAAAGTTATTCTATTGTCTTCTACACTTCCTGCAGCGCAGAATAATGTTTCTTTGTACGCGATCGATATATAGTCTGTTTTCACCTGTAATTGTTGTTATACGTTGTTATACCTACCTATAATTGCATCTGAATTTTAGTAGTATGTTAGTAGGTAGTATCAATTCGTGAATTTTCCAAAATAATCATAGTACCTACCTGTTTAGTCTATTGAGAGAGAGGGATCGCCCGCCACCAGGCCCTACACCCTCCGCCGACCCCCGAATCCGCCCACTCATGATCACGAACACAAGACACCACAGTCGCAACGAGAAGCCAGATCCAAGCACCTAGCATGCAACCATACAATACATAAAAATACATAGCTGCCAATCCGAAAACCTAATCGACATATGTTTCGATGGCATCATCAGGATTAGTTTTCCATGTTAGTTCTATCTACCGAACCGAGGTTTCGGTACTTGACACCTGAATTCCAGTACTTGACACCTAGATTCTATTAGTGTAATGTATAGTAATGTACTACATTACTAATGTATTGTAACGTATAGTAATGCAATCTAAGTGTCAAGGACTGGAATTGTGAGGCACCGAAAAGTCTAATGGTGCATCGAAACAGTTAGTATGACATTAGCACTCTATGACATCTTATTGCTCTTTGTCGCAGGCAATAAGCTAGCAGCTTGTCACTGATCATCTACATCTGTCCCCGCAATGCTATACGTGATTGTGTGATTTCCTTTATGATGCTGCAGTTCGGGCTGCCCGATTTCGGCAACACGTGCATGTATACAGAGTGTAACAAAAAGGGTATGTTAAGCGAAAAGCTATGTAAATAGCCCACTATAGAGAACCTATCCACAAAATTTGAGATCCGAAATCACATGTTTATTTTTCCCGATAGTATGCAGAATTTTTAAATATCTCAGGAATTTTCATACAATCTTGAAAAATAAAAATGTGATTTCGAGTCTCAAATTTTGGAAATAGGTTCTCTATAGTGGGCTATTTATACAACTTTTCGCTTAACATACCCTTTCTGTTACACCCTGTATATGTATGGCAAGGGATGACCTGACGACGCCGAACTAGCAAATATAAATTAACATTCAATTACTATTTCGATACCAGTACAAAGTATGATAGGAATTCATAGTTAAATTGGCTATAAAACGATTTTATAGTCAGTCGTATAGTTAATAATATATTGTAGGCATTAAGTTGCGAAATACATTTTAAAAGGTACTTTGCTACAAAGTAAAAGCCGGTTCAAGGGAATCCTATAAACCTCAGTAAGGTAACAATATAGGCATCTAAGATGTAGAAAGCTTTTAAATATCCCTGTTTCATTCATTTTCTCTTACATAGGTACACATAGGTATAGCAAATTCATCAACTCTTTAGTTTTATTTTTATAAATCTAACTAACCGAATAATAAATAAAAGTACATTACTGTCCCAAAAACAGGCGTTTCCCGTTGCTAAAAAAACTTAATAATCATGACACAGGTATTTTTGTCACTCCATTGTTTTTGGTGTTTTGTAGGCGATGGGCTGACCACCTATCACTACTAAACGAACCTTTACATCTCAACTATACCCTCAAAATTGGTCAGAAGTGGCACCATATTTTGGTTCTATCGGCCCTTGGTGCTCTGCGTACCCCGTAAGGGATACTCGTAAAGGCGTGATTATATATATGTATACAGGGTGTAACAGAAAGGATATGTTAAGCGAAAAGCTATGTAAATAGCACACTATAGAGAACCTATTTCCAAAATTTGAGACTCGAAATCACATTTTTATTTTTTAAGATTGTATGAAAATTCCTGAGATGTTTAAAAATTCTCCATACTATCGGGAAAAATAAACATGTGATTTCGGGTCTCAAATTTTGTGGATAGGTCCTCTACATTGGGCTATTTACATAGCTTTTTGCTTAACATACCCTTTTTGTTACACCCTGTATATGTATACTCCATTGTTATGCCTTATCTTATTTTAACATTTAACTAGGTAGCGTAATAATATTGATGAAAGATAATTAAATTTATGTATTTTCCTGTTATCATTAAACTAATTGCTACAACGTTACACGGCTGTTACACCATACCTAATTAGATGGCACGTAGACGAGAAGTGTAATCAGCAGCTGTATAATCGGCTCCATAATTAAATCGGGAGCTGATAGAGCCAATAAACTTTAAACTAGCCCCTGATTACCTAATTTGTAATAGTAAAGCCGAAGCAAAGCGATAGCGAAAATTGTACAATATTCGCCTTGTTTTGTCAAAGTTCCCTTGAAATTCATTTTACGTAATACGAATTTGACAAGCAATCAGCGATTTTTGTACAATTTTCGCTATCACTTTGCTTTTGCTAGTTAGGTAATAAGGGGGTAGATTAGCAAATTCTCAACAAATAATATTTTAAAGAAAAAACTCGACTGCTTAAATCTTTGTTCATACTCTCACGACGAGTGTCATGATACTTCTCAGGCTCAAATGCGACAATCCGTTTAGGCTTTATAGCGTGCCAAAGAAAATACATATAACATTCGAAAAACATAACCCTCCTTCTGGCGCAGTCGGTAATAATAACATTTCAACAACACACTACGCACAAAAAGGAGATTTAAAAAATATAAAATATAGGTAATTTATCTATTCTGTGACTAGGTTACTTGTTGTCATTATTTAAGCAAATCGCATGAACAATTAATTGTTAATTTATATTCTTCTGATCACAACTTCTCAAAGCCGCACCGTTAAATAATTGCCCCACAACAACTAGAACTAACTTAACGTTGTGACATGACATCTCAAATTCACTTTGACAATCCCGAGCACGTGACACCCTTTCCCTTTATCAACATTCATTGGACGTTTATCCGTAGTAAAACGTTATAAAAGTTAAACACGAACTCTGGATAGTGTACTGCAATGAATATCTATCAAATTAAACAGTGTAATAGTTAAACAATGTTTACTTTATATGTTTATAACTAATTCCCATTAGATCATTCTCTTAGGGAATAAGTGCTTGAACTGCTAAAACGCTATGCAAATCTCAATTGATGAATGGAGTTGAATTTAAATATGTATTTATTAAACATTCCGTGTTATTAGAAATTTGGGTGATTTCATATAGACATTATTACGATATATCAAACTAAATGTAACCCGAAAAAGATCCTTCTTATATTTCAGAAATGCAATTCTATATTTAGTTGCTCTGTAGTGTACTTCTTCATACTCGTATACGTTCGAACTTCTACTGTACTTACGTATGATTGAAGATCACCAGACTGTGCCCAAGCCTCATTGGCATAATGTACGGAGAATGTCTGGTCACTGACCGCATGCACTTATTTCTAATCAAGAATAGCTGCAGCAATGATAGCTGACTTATATGAATGTTCTTGTAAGCTTTTCCTAAAATATTTTATACTAGTGGACGCCCGCGACTTCGTCCGCGTGGACTGCAGAAAAAACAAAATGTCGAAATTATCTGGGATAAAAATATTTTCCCGGATAAAAAGTAGCCTATGTGTTAATCCAGTGTAACTCCATACAAAATTTTATACAAATATTATATATATATATTTATAATATTATGTATTGTTTTCTTTATCTTATTTGTAGCTTAATCAATTCAAATCTTAATTAATATCAATAAGTTTCAAGGTAAGGTAATTTTTTTATTAATTCATTTATATTTTCAGTCGAAATAATTTTTGTCTCTGCCTTGAAAGATCTGAATATTTTGTATTTCTTTATTTGTATTGACAAATCTTATATATCCCTTTCAGGCCCAAAATATATTTTTTAGAAATTTATATTTTTTTGTTTATGTTATGTATTTAACCCTTAAATTGATTCTGAAAAAAAAACAAAAAAAATCTAGCTACCCCCCAGGGGGGTACACGACCCCTACACGATCGTGACGTTCGGGTTTTATCTGCACCAGTGCACGGTCGTGACGTTCTTGGGCTTAAGGGTTTTAATGTATTGTTTTTTTTAGAAATTAAAACAGAATGCATAGGAAAATCAACGTTTATTACTTTAGTACTCGTATTTATAATTATTTTAAATAATTATATTAAAGAGATATTATTATGTAATATAAATTTAACAAATAGACTTGGTAACGCTATAACTGAGATCAAACAAAAACATAATCCTTCTAATAAATCAGTCTTTCGATTTGCTTCAATCAGACTTTTGAAATATCTTAAATATATTTATTTTTTGTGATAGCCTGCAAAACAATTTTGTTTTCTTGAAAGGCAAAGGTACACATCACATTTATTATGCATTTTTGATTTTTGATCGACTTTTGCACATCTCCAGTCGACAGGCGCGAGGAGTGTCGATCTCTTCAAAGCTCGGAAGATGGTCGTAGCCGTCGTACCTTTTAGCCTGAGATGGCTGGTTTGATCGCCTGTACCTCGAACTAGTGTTGAGTTCTTCAGCCGACTCGTCATCGCTCCGACTAGTTCGTCTTTGACGATTAGGAGTGTTTGTAAGCCCATCAGCGATTTGCATGCGAAACTCAAGCAAGTCCATCACTTTATTACTAGGGATGGAAGATGCTTTGCACTCTAATTTGTACAAACGCCAGGCATTTGATACGGCAAGGTCGAAGAAATGGAGGATAACTTTTAGTGACCATTTTCTCGTTTTCATGAAAGTCCGGTAGTATTCAATTGACTGATCTAAAACATCCACGCCACCCATGTGTTTGTTGTAGCTATCGATTATGTTGGGTGCGGGAACATCTATGAAAGCCCCTCTGTTTTTGTCCCATCGACGGACTGATGTTAAGTCATCTGCAGATGTGCAGTTCGAGGCAACAAGCACAGACTTATTGTCCATCCATTTTACGACGACGACATCATCGCACACGAATTGTTGTGATTCACCTCGTTGCATGCGACGATCCTGTTTAAAATCGATGTTGTTTCTGTCAGGTATCCGGTTCATCAATGGTCCCTGTCCCATGTAATCCGATGCTGTTCAGTCTTTCTAACAGAGGTACGGAGGTGAAGTAGCGATCAAAACAAATGCAGCTTCCAGGAGGGATGCATTTTGACAGATGCAATATAACCGACGCTCCAACACCCAGAGACCTGTCGCCAATTGGGGTGTTAGCTCCTCTGTATACTTCAAAATCGATCATGAGACCATCATGGGTAGTAGCAACAAACACTTTTAAACCTTGAGGTCTAGGTTTGGTTTTGATTACTTGACGGAGCCCACGAGGACACACTCCACTGAACGGGATCATCTGTTCGTCGATGGAATAGTAACCTGGCTGCCTTTCTAGTCTATCACAAGTTTGTTTAACTTTACTGATTATGGGCTGCACTTTCCAAAGTGAGTTTGTATTGCCTGGCGGAGGAATATCGCTATCAACGACGTGAAGTGCTGAACGCAATGTCTTAAATCGTTCCCTGCCCATGATGTTGGCTACTTTTTCTAAGCGCAAATCATCTCGCCAATACATGTGCAGCCTCGGGTAAGGGATACATCCCATAATTAAATGGATACCAATGAGCTTTTTGATTACTACTGTATTCGTATTCAAAATACGACCAGTTTTGCGTATATAATAGTTGTTAGTGTTCATAGCACATTGCTCAAAAAACTCGGTATCAAAGTAATCTTCAAAATATTGTAACGGAGATCTAATTGCACATGGCTCACGTTGTGGATAATTATGATGTTTTTGATTAAATTGTACCTGCCTCCACAGTCTTCGTCTCACAACAGCGCGAATTGCGTTCCTACGTCTGGGTTGAGGTGGAGGCCGAATAGTTGGTGTCGGGGACGGTGCTGGTGGAGGTGAAGGGCTGCATGGCCTTTGGAGGGTTAATCCATCATCATCCAAACCTTCCACTTCCGATTCGTTCCCATCTCCAAGCAGCTGCAGTACCAAATCTGAAGTCAGCTCTCTACCTATTAAAACGAAAAAAAAAACCTAATAATTTAAGAAAATAATAAAGTAACCTAAACTCGGCTAAAGTGAAGTTGAAACCAAACATCACTATCGTGACTTTTAATTTTTTGATGGGAATATTACTCGCAATTTGCATAGATTACTAGCAAAAACTAATTAAAAGCATGTATCATCATCACATCAACTAGATCATAACAATGACTTGACTTAAAAATTACAAAACAAAAGAAATTAAATAACTTACGTGTACCGCTCCCGTCGTCGAAAAATACGGCCATCTTTGTCGCTCGAAGCTGACTAACGAATAAATTGAACAAAAAATTACAATTGCGTAGCGAAGTTCATATCGTCGCGCTCGGGTTTCGGCCCGAAAAGTTATTTGGTTAGACAAATCTTATATATACTTCCTGACTTAATTATTAAAATTACGTAGGTAGGTACATAGGACCTTTATTACCACATTTCATATGAAAAAAATATTACTATTTTCTGCTCTTATTACACTCTGTCAATCTACCTTACTGTACTTTTAAACTTTTCAAAACATAACGGTACCATGATATGGCGTCCGCTCGTAAACCACTCCAACTCTTTACGGATTTTTGGATGTACTATGAGAGAGAGGATATGTATACTGGGAATAATTAAAGAGATGACGGACAATGTTAAATGGAACAAGGAGTAAACATTGCGCCGACCCCAAATGAATTGGAAGAGGGCAGGAAGATCCTAGGAAACCGAAGCTTTAAAGATTTGTTTATCTTTTCTCTCAGCACATAAGAACGAACTTGGATACGCAGCGATGTGGGTTTCGAAACGTATGACCTTCAACAATCACCAGGTTACGAGGCCGACCAGCTGGTAGGTCGACGACTTCTAACGAGAGTATTGTCAATTGATATTGTTAGAAAAAATATCAAACACAATCACACTAACCTTAGCATGAAAGCATACGCACAACGTATACAGAGTGTTTTTCGTTGCCACCCTTAAAGAAGTGTACGTACTCTATAAATCAAATAAAGTATGCAAACTTTTTTGAAAAAAAAAATTACTTGATCGGGCGAAATGTATAGTGTCCAGTGTTTATGCTAGTTTTTTCATATACACATATTAATTATTTCTCGTGAAAAAATCTTGCTACACGCGTCAATGTGCATTTATGCAGAAAAACGCAGTCTATTTACTCAACTTTGGACCCTAATATTTTGGAAACCAGACACTTCCCAGGTATGCTTCCATGGAGAAAAATGATCGTGATGATGAGGAGATTCCGTAGTTTTCGGGAACCTTGACGACCAAAAATTTTTTTAGGGTTCTGACTAAAATGGTGAAATGAAACACTTATGGTGTGACTACGTTTATCTGTAGGCAAAATTAAAACAGTCGATTTTTTAACTACTAGAGCTCGTTAGAGAGTAAGTATATTCTTTGTACTAGAGCTTTCGGCAATCAATGACAATGTTGTGAAGTATTGGCGGTTCCAATGGAACAAAATGAATATTAGATAAAACAGCCAATTTCAATAACCGATCTCGAGAGATTTTTTGCATATTTAATATTAAAATATATTCCATTGTTTTCATACAAATTTTCAAATTTGGATTAAATTAAATCCGAGATTCTTAATGATCTCTAGTTGAATAGTTAAATTGGCCGTTAGTATAATTCAGCCTACGTCATTAACCAGCTGTCACAAAACCGACCTATGGTTAATTGATATCGACTTGTTTTTATTTTACTAATTATTTTACATGTTATCGAATACTAAACAATAAAGTTCTTATCACAATCAATTAGTGATTAATTCAACATTATGAAATAACTATACAGTGATATACTCGCTTCGTGATGCCATTCTAAAGGATTTAAGAACTCCTACACATATCCGTCTATAAAAATACGAGAACCGTTTGAATTAGAATTCGACATCATACAATGTACTCAAAAAATATAATATTAAATTAACCAATGCGTTTTTTTATTTAATTTTTCGCAATATTACCTACACATGTAACTCTGTAAGATTTGGTTCGCTGGAAAAAATCCACAACAAAGAATATACATTGCTCAGATACTTTTCAATTATTTAATTATAAAATTATTAATAAAGAAATGGAAAAAATTCCTCACCCGGTGGGAATCGAACCCACGACCTCTGCATTCCGCGTGTAGCGCTTAAACTAACGGGTCAATTACTCGGATGCGAATTTTACCATCTCTTTTTTTATTTGGCAACGTTATTTATCGATAGCAATAGCCAAATCGGCAAACAAAGCTGAACCTACACAATGTTTAAAGATGAAACGATCAACCATATCCTAACGGATTATATTAATGGAGAAGTGTTTTTATAAATTTATCTTAGTGATATTATATATTATAAAATTATTAATAAAGAAAGAAAAAATTCCTCACCCGGGTGGGAATCGAACCCACGACCTCTGTTCGCTGGCTCTAACCAAACCGGTCAATCCGGATGACGAATTTTACCATCTCTTTTCTAAATTAAAGACGTTATTTTTATCACATACACTAGCCAAACCTCGGCAAACAAAGCTGAATCCCTCAGCACAATGTTTAAAGATGAAACGATTATTTGATTATTATATTATGAAATGATTATTTAATTTCCTTTTGAATCCTATAGTAGATTTTAATAGTTCACTGTCAAAAATGAATAGCATGCGCAGAGCCTTAGTTTAAAATTTGTGTCAAGAATGTATGCCACAGATAACGCTGCGCTTAGTATATCGGTTAATGGACTACATACATCGAACATTTTCTATCCTGTCCGAATATTAAAAACAATGGTTTAGGTCGAGTATACTCTAGTTAAAGTTGAGTATACTCAACTTAAACTCTACCTTTTCTTTTTCTTCTATTCGGTGCGGTCATATAAAGGCAGGACATAAGTATATATACGCATGTGTTCGCGAAATGGGGTATTCAGAACTCCAGGATCATAAGAGTGATCCCAGAGGCACATTGAGTATAGCGGGAATAAACGTTAATAACTTAATATTTCTCAGTGACAAGTTGCTAGCTTATTGCCTGAGAGGATGCCCAAGTTCCATAGTCGACTCTTACGACATGCAAGGAAGGAGATGCAGCTAATGTATTCTAGTGAAGCCCTGAATCATCACGGTACGAAACCAAAACATTGGCACCCTTATAAGATTTCGACATGTGAAAAATTTCTTCATTTCTTCATGGCTACTATATAGGTATAGGCAGTGGCGGCTGTACCTTAAGTGCGCTCGTGCGCTGAACCACCAATTCAAAAGATTAAAAAAATACAAAATATTACTTCATCTTTGTTTTTAAATTACCATTTTAATATTTATTTAAACGTACAAAAACGTATAAAAATTAAATTTACAATTATGGTGAAACAGTTTGAGCGCTATACTAAACTATTAAGACTTATTTTCCCGTAAAGACAAATTCTCGTGCGCTTCGGCCAGTGCACGAGGACTGCTAATATAACTTGCATGAGATACGAGTGAATACGCCTGACGCGTGAAACAAAAGATAGTTCATAGAAATGTACCGAGTAATGAGTCGGCTCTCGAGCGCCGCACGTGCGAACCGAAGATTGCCGAGAGCACTCAATGATTGACGAATGGGCCGGACGACATGAGCGCGAGGCGACGGCAGCTATGCTATGATTGACATTTCGTTTTCAGAATAGTTTCACTGTATAGGTATGTGTGACGCGTTAATTAGTGTTTGATTATATGTATTACTGTATTTGTTTTTAGTTTTTGTTTCGATTCTATAATAAAACTTTTATTCTATACTGTGTGTGTGTGGTGTTAGTGAAAATAAGCATAAACATTGATTATATTAAAGAAAATAACAGAAATTTTGAAAATAAAGTGAACATAAAATTGGCCGGACAGCCACGGCCCTTTTTAAATTTAAAACAAGAGTGCTAATCTAGAAATAAAGCATTTACTCGAAGTTTTAAAAGTGAAATGTATAATAAAAGGAAATGGTTGTGTGGATGTGAGCGTCTTAAAGCATTCTTTTGTTTTCCTTGCATTATTTTTGGCGGAGAATCGATTTGGACAGAAACTGGAATCAAGGATTTGACGCATTTGAGTGAAAAAATAAAAAAACATGATTCTTCGCAAGTACACCTACAAAATGTAATGAATTTGTCTGTGTTAGGCACTGTCGACATTCGTAATCAGCTAGATTCTGTGTATAGAAGCAATATTCAAAAGTATAATGATCAAGTTGATAAAAATAGGTATATTTTATCACATCTTATCAATTGTGTCAAGTTTTGTGGTGCATTTGAGTTAGCTTTGCGAGGTCACGATGAAACTATTGAGTCTAGTAATGCTGGGTTGTTTCGTGGATTAATAGACTTTGTATCAGAGTTCGATATAATCATGAAGGAACATCTCACGTCGTAAAGTGCACCACCAGTTCGATAACCCACCAGCCGCCACTGGGTATAGGTAGGTACAGGACCGCAGAAAAACGGGAACTCTGTCTAAAACTTACGAGTACGCTGGCGGCCGCTTGCCGTAATTTATTTTATAGAAATAAAATTTTAACTATTATCTTAGCAATTCGAATTTAAAAAAATTATATCTGTAACTCTTCCGTGTTTTATACGTCGAGTATTGACATTTTATTAGTGTTGTTAAAACATGAAATGTATGCCAACTTGTCGTAGACTTTACACTTTCCTATTTAAGATACTTTCCCAATTCACAACTTTCCAACTCAACTGCCTAGTAATTAAGGTATTTATAGTAAAAGTCATGAAAAATTCTTAGGTGACGAGTTAGGAAAATGACGATTGGGAAAGTGAAGGATTAACAAGATGGCATGTTGGCAAGATGACGAGTTAGTAAGATGACGTATTGGCAAAGTGACGAATTAGTAATGATGACGCGTTGAAAAAGTGACGAGTTAGCAAGATGACAAGTAGACAAGATTTGTAGGGTAAGTGGCGAGTGGGAAGAAAACGGAAAACTATTGCTCATTTTTCAATTAAGTATCCCAATTTCGCGTCATGGAAACCCATACAATACCGAATACTGCGGTTTACCAACACAATGGTCTGGTACGAGGCAGGAAGCACCGAATCAGACTCACAAAGGTCAGGGCTACTTACTTATCTGCTATGCTTACTATTAATCATATGTTTTGATATTTAGTACATGTCACGAGATACCTATTTTTCATGTGTTTTTATGAAAATAACAAGATATTTCCATGCACAAAAATAAATATTTCCATTATTTGGAGGTTATTTACGTATAATCAATATCTGCTAGCCAAAATAAAATAGGTACTTAACGAAATTAATAAGATAGGTACGTCTGTATATTTTATAAGGATAAAATATACAGATACCTAGAACGAAAAAAAAATTGCAATGGACGCACTAATAACAAAAAGTGGTCGTGAATGAAGTGCTAGGTAGTAAATATAACTTTATTTGCCTTAAATCCCTTATTATTTACATACATACGAGTACATACCATATAATACACAGCGAGAGCAGACTAGTTTAGTCATATATAGAATGGATTGTTTTAACAAACCGCGAAGGACGCTTGTGAAACTGAACGGAACAATAGGCTTTATGCTTTGACCTGATTCTTACTCACTTATTATAACTCACTTATTGTTTTTGTTTGTTATGAAACATTTTTTTTTACAAAAAAAAAAAAATTAAAACAGGTGCGAGTCGCATGGGTGGCGGGCCATTACGTAAGTATAAAAAGTTGTCTGCCCTTTGGGTACGCAACCCTTAAAAAGCTTTTGACACCGAATATTTTGATCTTTATTGTTATACTAGTGGACGCCCGCGACTGCAGAAAAAACAAAATGTCGAAATTATCCGGGATAAAAAGTAGCCAATGTGTTATTCTGATATTTAGGCTATATTATTGTATTATATTTTAAAAAATATTGTAAAGTTTCATCAAATATAGCCTACACGGGAAGAAAATCGCAAACATTGATAACTTTTTTATTCAAGTTAAGCGAAGTTATATATATTTGTAGTTCTCTAGTAAAATTAACCACGATTATTTATAAACCGGAAATTAATGACATTATCAATAATGTTTAATTAGGCTGTTTATATTTGTTTTTATTTTATATAATTAATAGGCTTACGCTTGATGGTAAGCACCGTTGCAGTCTAAGGTGAAGCGCGCTTGCCTAAAAGAAACCGGTTCACTCCCGCCTTGAAGACCGCAAGATTATAGTTCACGGGGAACAGGGATTCAGGCAGGGAGTTCCACAGCTTGGCCGTTCGCACTATGAATGTAGAAGCAAAACGCTTAGTGCGAGTTTTCGGCATTTCAACTGTGAACCGGTGTCGCCTTGACGTTTCCCTGATCGTCCGGTGGTAGAAGGGTGCTGGGGGAATTAGGTCGTGAAGTCCCAATGCACACTCCCCGAAATGTTACCTGTAGGTAAAATACCGAGAGACTTGCAACTTTCCGACGATGCTCAAGGCTTTGCAATCTAGCTTTGCACAGTGAGTACAGTGTTTAGTAAATCCAGAGTTTTTCCGGAATAGATGGGTAGTTAGTAACACAATTTAGTATTAATTTTATATCGTTTATAAGTATACATAGATAACCAAAATTGTGTAATTAACCAAGCATTTCGTGTCAAGGTCCGGTTGTGGAACGATTCGATAAAATATTTTAATTAAAATGTGGCTAATTTACTACACCATTACCTATATTTTTTTTGTAAATATTATCAATTTCAAGAAAAAAAGATATAAAAGTGACGAATATAATATTAATAGAAAAAGTAAATAACGAATCTCGGTTAAAACTTTAAGTAGTTATAAATATTGTTAAGAAAATGATCAAAAAAATCACCCGATTAATAATAATAGAGTTAATAAAAAGTACGTTTAATATCGTAAAGTACCTAATAAGATATTACTGACCTACCACAACTACTTACGTATAGGCATACCAACCGCACCGCTTGATTATAAGTAGGTACATATAGGTAATATTATCAATCAATATTTTCCAAACTGTCTCTACTGAGTGATAGAGTGACATAGTAAAAATTGGGTGTAGCAAGTTATATAATATATATTTTTTTATTTTTTATATCACACATCATTTAACACTTCTTCTATGCTGCTCTGGGCGTGAAAAAATAACGTGTAATACATACTACAGCTGCTTCTCTTCCCGGGCATACTGTACAAGCCAGTAGAGGGACAAGAGGGTCTTGGTGTTTTGTAGGCGATGGGTTGACCACCTGTCACTACTAACCGAACTTGTACATCTCAACTATACCCTAAAAATTGGTCAGGAGTGGCACCATGTGGTTCTATCGGCCCTTAGTGCTCTGCCTACCCCGTAAGGGATAAAGGCGTCATTATATGTATGTATATATGTATCATTTAACACATAATTATATCTATCACATAGGTATAATATAAACTTAATTATAGGTATAATATGTACCTACGAGTAATCCTTGTGAAGAGGATCAAGGTGCTAAACAAATTATATGTAAGTATACCGTGTACGACTTGGAATTTGGTCATTTTTCATTATGAATTTTAACTTTCATTATCCCTGCCTATAAACACGGTGTTCCTATAACAAAAAAGGTATCTCAATATAAAAAAGTACTTACAGAAATTCAAACGTCTTCAACAATTAAAAAATAATCGTATAGACATAGTCGTGGGCTACTGCTAGTATAGTAGGTACCTAATATACCTAATATGTAACCTCCCTAGGTTCTATTAAAAGAGTCTGAAATAGCGCTAGGTGACATTAAGGTCTTTCGAGATTTTTTATTTCTGGTGTCAACGCGGAAGAATATTGGATAAAGCGATTCTCATAGGTATTATGGATATTTTTATATTTAACTCTATTTATCAAAATTGACCTTTATTCATTTTATTTCATTATCAAACGTGGAAGCGGCGTATTTATTTAGGTATTTAATACACTGAAGGTCATGCATAAAAAGAATGAATGCAAAATAAGCCTAATCATAACATGTAACAATATAAAATACCGCAAACTACGGGTGGCATTGAAATCAAACTTAAGTATGATTGAAAAATATTCGCTTCATGTCCACCGCATCACAAGGCAAATTACGAAACATCTCATCATCTTCCTGTGCTTATTCCAATATTTATGGTGTCGGCGCAATATGGTTTCTTTCGGCCCCCTTATTATCTAAATAGCAAAAGCAAAGCGATAGCGAAAATTGTACAAAAATCGCTGATTGCTTGTCAAATTCGTATTACGTAAAATGAATTTCCAAGGAACTTTGATATTTCAAGGCGAATATTGTACAATTTTCGCTATCGCTTTGCTACGGATTTGCTATTGCTTTTACGTAATCAGGGGGCGGAAGTCATATTGCTAAAGATTTGGCATTTGGCGAACGTTAGACTGCCTATCTGAAGCCAACCCCCTTCGAGTAAGTGACAATTTTAGAATATTAAAATCCGTACATGAAATAAATACATTAGCAGAATTACGAAACAACAGATTTTATATTTTTTAACTCATACAAAACAGAACCAGAGTTCGCACTTAGGTAGGTAATTTGATAAGGTTGCGTGTGCGCACTAATATTAAATTACCTGCTGATACGCAAGTGTATTAGTAGACTAGAAACCAGCATTATTATAATATATAAACGTACGTATAAGGAATTTAACTGAACTAAAAAAAATTGTAAGTAATCGTAGTATCAGAGAAATGATCTCTAATTATTACATGAGGATAGTTATACATAGTCTAACAAAAAGTTTATCAAAGTAACCCAGTACACTACTTATACATATAAAACCGATCCACAAAATTTGAGGCTCAAAATCACATGTCTATTTTTAAAGATTTATGAACATTGGGGTTGTTTTGGGGGTTTTCACATGCTATCTAGAAAAATTAATGTGTGATGTCAAATATTAAAATTTTCTGGATATTTTCGATAATAGTGAGCTATATGTATAAGTGATAGTTTTTTAGTTAGTTAGTTTAGTCACCCTGAACAAAATATTTTAAAATTTGCGATAAATATTTTATATATCTATACCTATCACTTCCCAATAACGTTTATGTTTATATTAAACCTTGGAAGCTCGTGTATTGTGCAAAATTGCATATGAATTATTTGCATGGACCTTGGCCAGTAGGTATTTTCCATTCATTTTCCTAGATTTTTAGACCGAAACCGATTTGAAGATTGTGTATAATAATTAACTGATTTATAGATAGTAATCCTAGCTGATTCCGACCTTGATTCTTTGCTAAATCAAGCTCGCAATTAGATTTGTTGTTCTTTTCAACACATCCTGTCTTTTTATTTTATACAACGTAACAATTTGGTATAGATAGATAAAAAATAATGTTATGCAAAATACAATAAGCCATTACTGCAGGATCATATAGGAGGTCACACAACGTTTATGTACAGATTTTAATGTTGTAAAATTGTCACTTAGCTCGTGCCTTGGAAAGCACGTAAAACTGTTGGTGCTGCGCCTGATCTCTCTCCGGTCGTGTCGGCTTTCCGTCCCATCGGACTATAAGAGTGACGGAATAGAGAGTGCATCTGTGTTTGGCTAATTTCCGTAGAGATTGGTCGCCTTGGCCGAAATACTGTCGGGAGATTTTCATTTTCATTCCTTGGATTTATTTATTTATTAGCACAGGCATATGTCATATTATGTTAAAAAGACGTCATTAACAGGTGACAAAGTCTAGACTTTTTTAGTCTCTACGTATATTAAGTATTTTATTACCCATACTTCCCTGTTTGTAATCCATTAACACCATATTATTATATACGTAGATTACCATAATGAGACATGTTTGTTTAGCACCACATGCAGCAACCACCTACTTGATCAGATTTAAGTAAATTGATATTTAACAGTATATTATACTATATAACAACTTACTATATTTATCAGCTTGTCACTGATCGTTAGCCGCGTCCAGACCGACCGAGCACGCCTCGCGCGGCAGCCTCGATGTAGTGGCTCGCGAGTCAGATTCGCGCATCACCCAGGAACATAGACACGAGACAGGCTGAGCCATCAGAGGTCCCCGAGCATCAAGTTCATGAAACCTACAACAAGCGCTCGCGAGCCAAATCAGACCGTCCTCACCGAACGCACAGCGAACACTGAGGCACCTTTGAGCACGGCCCGTTTACCGACAGCAGATGGCTCAACCGCACGTCCACACCGACCGAGGCTGCCGCGCGAGGCGTGCTCGGTCGGTCTGGACGCGGCTATTAACATCTGTCTTCGCTATGATAAACGTGGCTGTGGGATCTCCTTAATGATCCTGCCATTCTAGCTACCTATCCAATTTCGGGAGCACAGCCGTGTCTATATCTTAAAACCCTTTTCACCCATTCCGGCTAACCACCCGGTGGCGAAGTGTATACTATTATATGTCTGTCCGGTAAATTAAGCCGAAAAGTGTGAAAGCTGACGTATGTAGCCATACATACTCGTACCACTACCGGACACCGGGTACAACCGGCTACCTGGTAACCGGAGCTTGTGAAAAGGCACTTAGTATACATGTCAGCTGTTTCTAAGTAGCTAAGGTAGCCGGTCACCAACCCGCCTGCCCAGCGTGGTGACTATATCAAACCCCCCTATTGCTGTAGCCTTGTGGCGTGTTCTGGGGGAGGTCCACGTCCAGTCCACTGCAATAGGCTGAAGACGAAGGTAGCTGGTGGTAGATTTACGCATTTACTTCCCGATGGGTTAGCTTAGATTTAGCTGTTGGGGTTATCAAGAAACATGTTGACTCCGAAAATTTCGTTTAAAAAAGGAAGTTTTTCCATAAAACGAAAATAAAACGAACATCGTTTAGAAAACCGAAAGCTATAAGTATAACTAGTAGAACAAAACATGCTAAAGTTTAGTGCAGAGAAAGCAGGATTAATTAACCCTGACGTTGGCAGAATCGTCGATAGTCGACGGAGCCATTTATATTTTTAAAAGTTGAAGTAAATTAATCAGTTAGAACTATCTGCCTATTAAAAAATAAATTGTTACACAAAGCTTTAAAAGCTCTTTTGTTATAGAGTGATAGTTTATCTATCTATACATATAATAAAATTGTAATGGATCGATGTTTATGCACGCTAATGGCTGAACCGATTTCGATGCAGTTTTCAAGAATATGTTGTGACAAGTCCTAAGTGGGACTTGTCACAACATATATGTTTTTATCCCGGATAATATCGACATTTTATTTTTTCTGCAGTCCACGCGGACGGTGTCGCGGGCGTCCACTAGTTTAAAATAAATATGTAGGTATACAAAAATACATACTCACATGACCTAAATAACAAAACAGATGTATGTAACTTACAAGTTATTTTTTATTTTGTACTGAACACCAAACAAAGCAAAGTTCAGGCACCTTTTAATGAAAATCCATACTCAAATTAGGACACACGCACCAAAGTCTGTTCGCGCCAAAACTGGCCTATCATGTCACAGGTAGACTTTTCAAATTTTTTGGCACTGGAATGTTCTGTTTTGCCCATACACGATTTAAATATCGATTTGGAAAATCGAATTACGAATGCTCGCGCATCATGCGTCGTGCGCTCGCCGCTATTGAAAGTGAACTACACTTGGTCAACGTTGGCTGGTTACATTTACAGTACGATTGTAACTAATGTGAACCTTCTACGGTTGAAATAAGAGCAGATATTGTGTGGTTCCCGTGCATTCCATGCAAGGATGTTGCAAACTTTTCTATTATACGGTGCAGTGGTACAAGTTTGGAAATAGGTTACCTACGTTACGGCCCGTAACTTACGGGAAAAGCAGCTAAATATTTCAACCACAGATTTGAGCTTGAAACAAAGTACTTATTAGCTTACAGAAAAAGTAATCGTAGGTAATAAATAATGGATATCCAAACAAACTAGACACTACTCGTAAAGTCTAGACTAGTCAAGTCGTAAAAATAGGCGTTTTTAGGGTTCCGTACGTCTGAATACAAAAACGGAACCCTTATAGGATCACTCGTGTGTCTGTCCGTCCGTCGCTTACAGTCAATTATCTCCGAATCTATTAGACCGATTAAGTTGAAATTTGGTACACATATCAATTCCTGTGACCCAAACACAGAGGTGTGACGTGAGCAGATGAAATCTGTATATGGGGGGTCATTTTTGGGGGGGAAGGGGAAAATTTTAAAAAAAAATTCTGAAAACTGCATCGTGTGGCATATCAAATGAAAGGTCTTGTTGAGAAGATCTTAAATGTATTTTTTTGTAATTTTAAAATAAATAGTTTCCAAGTTATTCAAGAAAATAGACGAAAATTGACCATTCCCCCCCCCTTATCTCCGAAACTACTGAACCTAAAATTTTGAAAAAAATACAGAAATTAGTTTTCTCCTTATAGATTATAGGAAAACCTATAAGAAGTCCATGATATTAAAATAACATGGTAAATCACTCAATATTGTGCGTACCAACTTACATTTGCAGGTGGAATGTGTGGGAGAACATATTGTAACATCGTACGGAACCCTCTTCACGCGAGTTAAACTCGCACTTGTCGGCTTTTTTATCATGTGTTCCTACCGTTTGACGATGATATTCTATTTTTCTGGAATATAAAGATCTTTATGCCATCTATAAGTTGCTTTGTGTTCAATTTATAGAGTCCGATGATTATCCTACCGATATCAAAAATTGACACAATTAAAAAGTTACCGTAGTTTTCTCTACGACATTTAATTTTTATCTAAGAATAAAAGTTATTTAGTTTCATGTAGTATAAAAGCGTTTTTAATAGAAAAGATATCGATTAATAAACTTATTAACGTCGTTATACTGTGACAGTTGCAGGTGCAGTGTACCGTTGCATAGAGACGTAACCATCGTAATATTCGAGGGATACCGGTTGCATTCCCGTTTGACACAAAGACGTATTTTTTCATACACTAGGTTTTGTAACATACGGCTTTTTTGCAAACACAAGTCGAATTACCGCTGTTTCAGAGTATCTATGTAATTATAAGATAGGTAGGCACAATCATACCATAGGCACTACTTTGTTGTAGTCGTCTGTCTGTCTAGTGTGGACATGTTCCTGCAAGTACCTTTTACTTGTGACCTACATTTTGAAGGAGTATAGGAAGTAACATAAAAGCAAGAACAGATAAACCAACGTAATATATAGAAACATGTTGTTTTATAAAAAACCTTAACCTTATACTTGGTAAATAAGTAAATAATTACCTACGTCACAACCCGTCTTGTGGAGGCTAGGCGGAAATAGCGCCTAAAATCTGAAGATTTAATGATATTAGCACCTCTGTGACATCAAGATTATCTAATGCCTAGTTTACATTGTGCGAACTAGCTTACGAGTCAACTAGTCGGGTCGCTGCACTGCAGTAACTTTGACTCTTTGGGGGGATTCGACGGGAAAAACTGGAAGGGAGCGGGTGTATATTTTGTGAAAATTTAATATATTTTATAAGGAATTATATAGGCGTAAAATGATGTTTTCTGGTAGATAAGTTTTACTTTGTTTACTTATGATGTGATTCTAGTGCACGTGTATGGTTTTATATGCAAGTAAGCCGAGTAAAACTCGAGACAGAATACGATCTCTCCAAGAAATCATGTAAATTATTTGTGTTTAGATCTTGACAAATTTTACACTGAGTAGTTTTTGAGAATTTTCCCGAAGCTGCTACTACTTAGACAACTCGCACGGTGTATACTTACTTTATAGCCAGTGCGTCAAATATCACCTTTTCATTCATAATTTGTCACAAGGTCAGATTCATGAATATTATGTGTTTTTATCTAAGTTTTTCAGGTTTTGAGTACCCCGAATATGTAAATTACGATACTGGTTTTGATTCCACGATATTAAAAAAAAAAGTTTATAAGAATAAAATTAAGTACATAATATAACCTAATATTAATAGACATTTTTAATACCGTTACATCGAGGCCAGGTGTAAAAGATCAGTGACAAGTTGCTAGCTTATCGCCTAAGCGTATGCCCTGAGTTCCTTAGTCGACTCTTACGAGATACGGATCAGCTGATGTTTTTAACCCGCGCATCAGCACAGGAAATTAGGCTTCATCGCTAGAGTATTCCTTAACCAAAAGTATTTCTATGCCATGCCATCAAAGAAGGTCCTTATCCCTTTTCGAGTGTATTTTTCAAAATACTTTTTCGGTAAAATAAGACACCACCTTATGAGCTCTATCTATAGCTATCGTCAGATAGTAAGTATATTCTTTGATCTATAGCATTGACACAAATATTTAAATTATTAATATTGTAGCAACGAAACCAGTTTACTTAACTGCACTTATTATTTAGAATTTTTTCCATTTACTTTATTAATAATTTTATAATATATAATATCTTGACTAAGATAAATTTATATAAACACTTTTCCATTAATATAATCCGTTAGGATATGGTTGATCGTTTCATCTTTAATAAATAAAAAAAACATTGTGCTGAGGAATTCAGCTTTGTTTGCCGAGATTTGGCTAGTGTATAGCTATCAGGATAAAAAATGACGTTGCCAATATGTAATTTAGAAAAGAGATGGTTAAATTCGTCATCCGAGTAATTGACCCGGTAGCTTAGTGGTTAGAGCGGCTGGCACGGTTTGCAGTGGTCGTGGGTTCGATTCCCACTCGGGTGAAGATTTAACTTATTATTATAACAATATGGTTATCAATAGATGACGGCAATCAACTGGGTATGTTAGGCCTAAAACGAAAAGGTTTTATGTAAATAGAGTTAAGTAGGCGTTACGCCTAGTAACTTAGTTATGTATAGGTATACTATACATATTTGTACAGGGTGTGTTTTCGTTGCCACCGTTTAAGAAAGGTACAACTCTATACAAATAATAAAGTAAGTTTACCTACGGCAAAAAAATTGCTGATTTTTTTTTTTTAGGCAATTTCGCGCGCCATGTGATGTAGGTGTGATCTCTAGTGTTATCGTTGGTTTTTTTTATTAGGGATTAATATTTATTACACGCGCTTTTTTTGCAAAAAAATGCAATCTAATAACTCAAGTTTATATCTTAGTAGGTATCTTAGAAACAAGATATTACCTAGATAGGTACATGCTACCAACACTGTGATCCATTTACTTGTAAGGACCCATTTTTTCTCGATAAAGCGTGGAGGAACAAACCTTTTACCTATTAATAATCTGCATAAAATTCATAGTTTAAAACCATAATTATTTGTTTCGAAAATATAGTTTCACTGCACTTATGCGGTGCTTTACAAGAATACTTCAGCTGCATCTCTCACGGTGCATGTCGTAAGAGTCGAATAAAAAAGTGAACGCGAGACAAAAGTGAGACATTCTACTCGTATGAGCTCGCAATTTGATCATACATCTGTTCTAACCGCAGCTGTGGGATCTCGTTTATGATCCTGCAGTACTGACTACCCCATTACGGGAACACGTGTGTAGGTATATGTATGTATGTATTCAAATTATTGCGATTATGAAAGACATTCTTTAAAGACTCTAGCCTTTTAACTCAGAGTCGTCTCGTAATAAATGTAAACCATAGCAAACACTAGACAAAAACTTCGAATCGTAAATAGGTAGGTATGTCAAAGATACCATGGAGACAATGTGGAGGGGGCAATGTTAATTTTATGTAATTTTTATTTTATTCGGGATATTTACAACGTTATAAATATATATATATAAAGCAATAATTAACAAAAGAATAGTCAATTAAAAACAAATAGGTTGGTACATGGTTGGAACATACATAAAATTAAGCCAAACTCTCTACTCCGGAGGCCGAGATATAAAACTGCATTAACAAAGTTGTTTAATGAGGTAACTGCCACTGTTATAAAATACCTAATTATGATCAAAAAGCTAATCGTAAATTTATGCCATAAAATGATCTAGTGGCACCTTAAGATAAGATTAAGGTCAGGGGGTCTACTCTGAAGTGACGATAAACGAAGTATCGGCCGAATATCGAGGTGTTTCCTACTACGAACTTCCTTCGATCGGGTCAGTCGCGCCGTTTTTTCATTCGGTCCGAACGAACTATTTGACAGGTATAAGGCTAGATAATAGAAAGCTTATAATATTAGTCAATGTGAATTATTCTCTATGGTTTTGAATGAGTTGTGAACATCCGAAGCAATTTCGTAGTAGGGTTAAAGGCTTCGATTCGGTCGGGCTTCGGTCGGACCGAAAGATACGAAAGCGGCATTTTAGAGTAGACCCCTAGAAACTACCTAAGGTCTAAAAAAGCGTAACTTTACATAAAATAAGTTCAGTGGGACAGGCCTGATGACTGGAAACAAACATACGCGCCGTCCGACTGGAAGACGCACGTTTTAACCATTGGGCTTTCAACCCTTCAGTATACTACCAGACTCAGAATAGAATAGCGACAGTAATAAAACCCAGAAGCCTTAAAAAATTCAGAAGCTTTTGCACACTGCACAGTGCCGTAAACACGCGGCGAGGCGCTGTTGCCCACCTCCAGGAAACCCGTAATTTTACGATACTCATAGGATAGTGTTATTCTACGCTGCCGACACCACACAGTGGGAGAGTCTACTGCACTATCATAATATCCAGTTTCTGTGGTCATCATCACACATAGGTCATCGCACCATGGTTCCATTCTGGTTACTGTTCCTCCACCGCAAAATTACTGTCATTATTTTTAAGGTATTTTAGCCTTATTTTTGCGGTTTAGTTGTAAATGTGATGGTACATAATCTAGCTTGTGCGTGATTGATCTTGTCTTTGTTCTATTGATTTGCTACTAGTGGACACCAGCGACTGCGCCCGATCCGGTATAAAAAGATATTCCCGGGATAAAAAGTATCCTGTGTTCGTCCTCAAGCCCCAAACCATCTCTGTGCCAAACTTTTAGATCGGTTCCGTAGTTTTAGCGTGAAAGCCGAACAAACAGATAGATATTTCGCATTTTGTAAATATTATTTTGGCAGTTAGATTTTCAGCCTGTCACGAAGTGTGGATGGGGCATTCCTCATTCTGATAGATGAAGGCATTTTTAGCGCCGTGGTTCTGTATTCAGTACTAGTGGACGCCCGCGACTCCGCCCGCGTGAACTGCAGAAAAAACAAATTGTCCGGGACAAAAATATTTTCTCGGGATAAAAAGTAGCCTATATGTTAAATGGGACCTGTCACAATATATTCCTGAAAACTGCATCGAAATCGGTCCAGCCGTTTCTGAGATTAGCGTGCACAAACATCGATCCGTTACAATTTTATATATTACTAGCTGACCCGGCAAACGTTGTTTTGCCATGTAAAAGGGGTTGATCCTAGAGGGGTGAAAATTCATGGTTGTATGTATTTTTGTATGCTATATCATAAAAAAATAAAAACAAAAAATTTTCTCAAAAATTTTTTTTTTTAATTTAGTGGTGGACCACCCTTAACATTTAGGGGGGTGAAAAATAGATGTTGTCCGATTCTCCACCCTAACCGATATGCATGCTAAGATTTACGAAAATCGGTCGAGCCGTTTCGGAGGAGTTTAACTTCTAACACCGTGACACGAGAATTTTATATATTAGACGAGAATTTTAAGATATATACGAGTATTATATAGATTATATATTATATTAAGAATAACGTTGCCAATATGTAATTTAGAAAAGAGATGGTAAAATTCGTCATCCGAGTAATTTACTCGGTGGCTTAGTGGTTATAGCGGCTGGCACGGTTTGCAGTGGTCGTGGGTTCGATTCCCACTCGAGTGAAGAATTTTTTCCATTTTCTTAATTAATTATTTTATTATATGTATAGAATAGATAGATTTGTCGGATCCTCTTCTGCATCAATAGAATAGTAGTGATGGCTAACACCTAAGTAGCTAGCCAAGTAACTTCTAAATGAACCTATTTGATGTTGTACCTACGACTACTAAAATGCCTTCGTAACACTTCTGGGTGCTTACTTGCTTAGACAACTTAACAATTTTGTGAGCGACAGCAAAATTCGCTAAGCTATCGTGACATTTCCACCAAACGCCGTTAGACTTCATCACGTCCTAATATGAAGAAAGTGATTTGATAACTTTGCGAACTTCATTGTCGCTTGTAAAACTGTGACATTGTCTAGGTCCATGTTCCCGTTTCTTGATTAATTGTTCCAATGTCCAATGAAAAAATCACGGAGTTATAAATACGACAATTTAAAAAACAAAAGAATAACAATTTTTCTTTTGACGAATCCATTAAACATTAGCTTCATTATCATTAGAAACATGCGTATGCATTAATCTACTGTTTTAATCACATGTACGTTTAATCACATGTACGTACCTACAACATGTGAAACGACAATAATTGTCCAAACTGTGATTGATCACTTCACATTTACTAATAAAAGGTTAATAACTATCCTTTTGTGGTCAAAGATGGAGGTCGCTTGGCTGGTCTTGATTTTAATTCCGTTTTGTAACTGTCAGGGAATCATCTTGAAGGACCCTGGTGACGATCTATTCAAATGCACGAGCAAAATTTTCCCGAAATTTTTCAGTGGAAAATCCGTAACAGTCTTCGACATAAACTCTAAAGATCAAATCATACAGATGTTGCTTATGCTCAACAACTTGACAATCATATCCCGGTTTGGAGAAATGGATAAGTTGGACTGGACATCCAGAATCAATAATCTTAACTATGTGATAACAGCAGAAAAGCCAGAAGACTTCAATAACTTTACCTACTTAATCCAGGACCCATATTGGAGACCAGACGTGAATTTTCTCATTTACCTCAAAAATAGCAACGGTATAAATATCCGGCAGGTATTTGATATTCTCTTGTCACATCGAGTATACAAAGTTGTAGTTGTAAACGGCACTGAGAACATTCACCTGTACGGCTACAATCCTTTAGAGGCAGGCTTATGTGCCAGTACTTATAAAAACGTTATACAATATGGGAAATGTGATAATATCAGCACTAATGTACTCTTCAGAAAACCAAGTAAAAAATCGTTAAAAGGTTGCATGCTCAATGTTGCCGCATCTGACTGGCCACCTTACATCATAACCCCTACAGGAAAAATAACAAACAAAGACCAAACTTACAGTTTAGGAATCGAGCAGCAGATCCTGTACTTTTTAGCAAATACTTATGGTTTCCATTTGAATTTCACCTACAGCAACGATGGTGAAGAGTTCTCTACCGTGAGCACCAACATGACTGCTATTGGAAATATGTATATATTGCAGCAAAATAAAGCTGATATCGTTGTTGGGGGGATGCTGTTCACGACTAGCAGGAGTCAGGCTTTCTCCTATATTTACACCCATTTCGCCTACATGGATGAAATCAGTGTTATCGTGCGAAGCGCAGATTTTGTTCCACAATGGAAACTACTTTATAAGGAATTCAATTTTACAGTATGGCTTCTGCTTTTAGTTACATTCGGCGTATATTTCGTGCTAACTACTCTGCTACTCCCAAAGATTGATAAAAGTTTACTCTTCCTAAGTTTGCTGGACAACCTATTTCTTCATGCAGGGATGGCGATGAAGTCCGTATCTTTCATCAAATCGGTGATCATCACTTGGATATGGTTTTCATGGCTAGTAAACACTTTCTACCAGACAAGTCTGGTGAGCCTGATTACCCATCCAAGTAAGGAGTACCAGGTTTCTACAATCGAGGACCTGGATACATATCAACTTGAACCCTGCATTTCTTTAGTTATGAGAAAGATCTTTGGAATGAGCGAGTACGACCTAACGCCTGGATGTATAAAACTTTTAGAAAGCATCGAAACGACTAGTGAAAAGAAAAATACTTATACAATATCGATGTCCTCACTGTACTTTTATAACAAATATCAGTATTATAACAAATGGGGAGAGTCAAAAATGTACGTATTTCCAAAGCCGATTTACAAGTTGATTTATGCGATATATTTTTACAAGGGGTTTCCCCTGCGGAAGGAACTGAATGCCCAGGTGTTGAGGCTAATGGAATGTGGAATGATCCATAAGATTGTAGGAGATCTGTATTACACGCAGCAGACAAAGTACAACAGCTTCCAGAAGGACAGCTTCCACGCTCATCTGGTAATACCGTGGACGCTTTTCATTAGTGGGACGGTTGCTTCTATTATATGCTTCATTTTGGAAATCATAAGCAAACGGCTACTGCGACGACGGCCTTATATCGAATAGATATCGATATAGACAGAAACCTAAGAAATCTCCTACTCCTCTTTTTAAATTTGATGACGCAACGTAACGGCATAAATTATGGTATTAAGTCAGTATTAAGTTCTAGAAAAAATATGAACCTGGTATACTACCTTATGGTCTAGCTAGCCTAATAATAACTATGGAATGACGTAACCATGTGACAATATCACGTAACTCTTTCGCGTACATACAGTACTTATTGACCTATCCGCAGAGATACGTATCTAAAGTATCTCCTGAAAAAATAATAATGTGTCTTCGTGGTTCCTTGTAGTGGCTTTTTTCGCAGCATTCTGCTTCACACACCCCTTCTGTTACACCCTGTATTACCAAAATTTATCACTCGGACGCAAGAATCGGGGTCCTGAGTCTGACGCAGTACGAGTAGGTATATCAGTATAGTTGAATGTTAGTGTTTATTATTCATAGCTAACCTTTACTGAGGAAAAGTGTAATTTTAATAAGCAGATTAAAATGCTGTAGTGGTGTGGTAGTGGCCTGGTTTCTATGGCATTAGAGGCATCAGCCAAGTGCTGCCCATTTACCTTAATAAAGAGGTGTGTATGTTTTTCTAAGTATGGTATTAACTATGTAATTATGTGCCTGTTTCTTGTAATTTGTTTGTACTCAGTTACATAATGTGAGTTGTTTATCTACATAGGTAAGAAGATCTATAGGTATACCTACATAGGTACCAGCCAAACTAACAACATAGATTTATTTTTGTCCTAAGCTGATGCTTGGCCTTGCTGCACATCAGCTGCATCTCCTTCGACTAAACTCAGAGGCGTTTCTAAGGCGATTAGTTAGCAACTTGTCATCGATGTTTTACTTCCTGCTATGTTTGATCCATCGTGATCGTGCAGTTTTTCGGGGAGAGATCCGCCCCCTGATTACCTAATTTGCAATATCAAAGCCGAAGCAGCGCGATCGCGAAAATTGAGTGTGTGCGTGCGCGCTACGGGCACTCGGCGTCCTCCCGCGCCCCGCACCTCGCCCCGCACACACACAATCTCAATTTTCGCATTCGCCTTGCTATCGCTCGGCTTCTGCAAGTTACGTAATCAGGGGGCGGACAGCTCTTATTGGCTCGTTCAAGAACACTTTAAAATTGATAACTTGATCATAGATAAGCTGATACGAACAGGAAAGGGTCAGTTTTAGGCTTATTCCATGTCACCAACAAACCTGGTTAAATAAATACATGTCCCTAGCAAAAAATAAAAGATAACTGTTTGTATTTTTACCCAACTGCGAAGAAAGGAAGGAAGGTTATGTTTTTCGAGTGTATGCATATTTCTTTAATACGCTCTAGGGCCTAAACGCCTTGTCGCATTTGAGCAGAGTTATCATTAGAATTGTCTTAGTTTCGAGTTAGTTAGAAGTGACACTGGATAAAAATCAGTTAAATGTTGCTCTTTAAATAAATGAGGTTATTTTCTAAACATTATATTGCTACGTGTGCACTTTTCATAGTAAGTCTGTTTGGTCCAGTGTTTTCTTGTCTGTAATTGTAGGTTTAAAGTATGATGACAGTAATTGCAATTGTTTTTCCTAAGAGCAATTAAAAAGTACACTGAATGTCTGCGTCTTTCATTGCATTTACCTAATAAGTCGTTAAGTAAATTATGTAATTATAACTATAATAATGGCGCCTACAGTAACTTACCATGATGTAATAATGATAACACCTCGCAAAGAGTTTAGTTCCGCGTTTATAGTACGGACTGGGGTTACTAAGAATTTGATACAATGACCCCTTATTATTTATCTCTGTCACTCGCACATAAATAAAGGTGACAACTAGACTTTTGATATATTTCAGACCATGATAGAATATGTATATGTACAATAAAAGACATATTAAGGCCACAATGTATATTACGTTCATTATTTTCCCATTTATATTAAATTAACAATAATAATTGTTTACATTTTAAATCTAAAATGATTTTACTTGACGGATAGAATTCTGTTTAAGAAGAAACACAATAAAAAAAAATATGAAACAAACTTCCGTGGTCCATCACATAATATCACATAGTTAGTTTAGTTTAGAATAGTTCAGTATATAAAGGCACATTTTGTTCATTGTATTCTCAGAGTAACTTAAAATATAACACAGAATTTAGCAAATAACAAATTATAGACAGAAACTACGCCAAGATGAAACTACATTGCGCGAAACAGTATGAATGAGCTGCTACTGAAGAAGAGAATATAAGTTAAACTCTATTTTGACATATTTCAAAACCTGACTTTGCTATATTCAGTACATTTTTATTCACCCGAGATTGTATTCCTAAATAAAATGTCATGTCAATATCAGCGAACCTCATTTTATTACAAAAAAATATATATTTAATAAAAATTCACCTATCAGCCTTAAATTATGATAATAATAAACCTTTAATTAATTAATTATATCCTACAAATATAATCTACCTACCTCCATTTATTACTAAATATACTAAGGCTCTACGCAGACAACCGGTAATTATCGTTTGAGATTTTTCTATAGTAGGTTGGTGGCAATGATGCCCCGAAACGCCAACTTATGCTTGACAGACCGTAACAAATACAAAAAGTAATACATAAAAAATGTCAATCGACAAATAGGGTGGTGTATGCTTTCATATCGAATAAATGATTTCAACTGAATTTCTATGAGATATGTTAAGTTTAGATTTTATGTACAGTTTTGAATTGACATATTTACTCTAACACCAAAAAATGCAAGGCGAAAAGTAAGAAATATTTCTATTGCTTTTGTAGGCCAGTATATATTTGTAGCCAATTCGACACCGGTATAAGTCAGGAAAAAGGTTAGACATTGAGCAAGTCCTAATAAACCGATGAACAAAATGACCAAAAGGTTTTACTTACACAAAATAGAATGGATTAAATTAATGACCTTAAATGCAGTAGCAACCGGTAAATTACCGACAAACTGGATTTTCAAATTGAGAAAAAACCGATATTCGTTTGACCGGTTATCTGCGCAAGTTTCACCGAGATATTTGGCAAGTGCTAAGTGCTTAAGAATCATTCACACGTCATTTTAAAAACGACTATTTTCAAATTTAGGTATACAAAGAAACATTCCTATAAAACTTTTTCGCATGCAGTGCGTTAAAAAAATCGTGTGAATTAAAAAATCGTGTGAATTGTCCCCAAGTAAGTAAAAACATCGAAACGGCATTTTGTATAAAATTTTCTTTAAATTCGTAACAAACATTTATCACATAATCTAGTCTAAAGTTGAATGATGCTAGTACTGTGTCATTACAAAAATGAATCAACTTATATTTCTAATATTATTATTAGGCATTTTACGTACACGTTTTTTTTTATTATTAATATGACAAAGTACTAACACCTTCATTACATTATAAGAAAATCTTTTCTTAGTTAATTGGTCAAATACCTATGTAAAGAATACTCATCCATTCAACATTGTCATGTATACTTTGGTCAACCAAGCTTTTACCAAACAATATTGCGACCAAAAAATTGGTCAAAAGTACACTACATTTCGATACATAAAATTTAAAAGCGTCTACTAAAGACCGGAGGCGGGTAACGAAGGAAATCGTACAATGACCCCGTCACCATTTATCTCTCTCATTAGCTTACAGATGTTCTACTGTCTCTATCGCACCGAGGAAATCGTTGACAATATTATATAGGTAGGAATTTACGTACGAGTGACAGAGATAAATAATGACGGGTCAATGTACTAAATTCCTCGTCATCGACGTCAGTACTTTAATAATTCACCAATTAACTATCAAAGATCGTAATAATAAAATCTAATGAGCTTAAACTACAGCTTATCTGGTAGATTTTAGTTTCCAGCGCAAGAAGAGGAAAGCAGATATACGAAGCACGAGGAAGATGAGACAGAGAGCGGCGATATCGAGTGTGAAGTCTGCATTCACCATGTCCAGCTCTTCCAGGGTTATTTGAGGGTTCTTGAAGTGGCAGTATATCTGAAACAATTTGTTATAACTTTAGTCACTAAATAAATATAAAGCACTAAAGTTTAGTGCAGTGTAGAGAGGTCATCGCCTGAGAGAACGCCCTGAGTTTTAAGAAACTCTTACGACATGCACGGAAGGAGATAGAGCTGTTTCTAGTGAACTCCGTGTTAGGAAGAGCAAGTATTTATCAGAATATCAAGGATATTTCCTGTAAAAAGAAGAACCGCATCCAGCATAATAGATAAAGATAATTCATCTAAGAGTAAATGCAAGCAGATCCAGTGCCGTAAATTGCCGCCATTTGGCCAGGCAAAACAAAATAGGACGCAGTAACAGAAGCCCCCACAGGACGCAAAAAGGCTATTTACGGCACAGCCCCCTTGTTAGGGGCCCCCTATCTTTTTTGACTGTTCATAGTGTTGATCGGTTATTTGAAACTTAATAACAGAAGTGACATTTATGTGTTTGTTGTCAAATTTTCTTCAATGTGCGACGGAAAACGCTTCCCTTTTCACAAACCCCATACATTAATACATAACCTTTCGGCACAGTCGGGTAAAACCAAGGCAGATAATATTCAACTGATGGAATTGCAGTTAAGGCCGGTTAAAGGAGTACGTAGCGAGCGTGGTACAAACATTAGTCACGCTACTTTCTCGAATACGATAGCGAAAATTGTACAAAATTCGCTGATTGCTTGTCAAATTGGTATTACGTAAAATTAATATCAAAGGAATTTTGACATTTCAACGCGAATATTGTACAATTTTCGTTATCGCGCTGCTTTGGATATGCTATTGCAAATTAGGTAATCAGTGGGGTAAGCGCGAACCTTTTTACGCGGCGTAACGCTAGCGACTCGCTAGCAAAATCTATGCGATTTGACAGTTGGACGATAGCGTCACGGACCACCGAGAGGGGGCGGACAATATTCACCTGATGACACTGTAGTTTGGGTCGGTTGAACGAGTACGTGGCGAGCGCAGTGCCCTCGAACCCGTAGCGGATGTAAGACAGGTACGTAATCCAGCGCAGGTACACCGGGATCGCGTTGAACGACACGAAGAAACCCGAGAACAGCAGGAACGGCACCGACATCACCGGTGCTAGGAATACGCCGTTCTGGAAATAAAGATATATATGAAATAAATAAATATTCACACACTCACAACACATTGACATAGTCCCACACTAAGATCCGTGAGGTCTCGTGTCTTGGGTACTAATCAACGGTATAGAAATACATATACAGGGTGTTACAAAAAGGGTATGTTAAGCGAAAAGCTACGTAAATAGACCACTATAGAGAACCTATCCACAAAATATAAGACTCGAAATCACATGTTTATTTTTCCCGATAGAATGGAGAATTTTTAAATATCTCAAAAATTTTCATATAATCTTGAAAAATAAACTTGTGATTTCGAGTCTCAAATTTTGTGGATAGGTTATCTACGGTGGGCTATTTACGTAGCTTTTTGCTTAACATACCCTTTTTGTTACACCTGTATAAGTATAGAAAGATCCATGACTTGGAAACTAACATCGATAGTCATCATATCAATGTTTGCACCTACCGGGATTCAAACCCAGGACCTGTGGCGTCGCAGGCAGGGCCACTACTAACTACACCAATTGGCCGTCAAAATATCAACTAATCTGTGAGCAGTGACAGCCTAGTTAAGACGTGCGCCTTTCAGTGGGAAGGCGTGGGTTTGATACCAGTCATGGGCATGTACCACTGAATTTATTTTATATACGGATTTTGTAAAAATTTGTTACCTATATTTACCCGAGGAGGATTGGCGTCAAGCAGGCAGCCGGCCGTAAATAATGGAATAAGGGCAGGAAGATTACGATTAACTAATCCGTGTAAGACCAAGTAAGCCGTATAGCGTGTAGCACCACCACATTTATCCACGCTTCTAAAGCATTGACCCATCCACTTCCCAGCGCAGCGTGCCTAGCTTAACCGTACCTGCACATTCATGGCCGCCCCCACCACCAGCCCCACACTCTGCGCCACAAACGATATGAGCAGACAGGATGACAGGAACATCGAGAAGCGGAACCATTCGAGCGGCTGCGACGTCAGTAAATACACTATCACCACGTAGATCACGCAGAATATCGCCTGGGAACAAACGTAAGGACGATATTATAGTAAACTAGCGGCCGCCCACGACTTCATCCGCGGGAAAGGGCATTGCACCCGTGCGAAGTCGGGGCGAGTTGCTATATAGCCTATAGCCTTCCTCGATAAATGGGATATTTATCTTTGAATGAATTTTTCAAATCGGACCAGCAGTTCCTGAGATTAGCGCGTACAAACAAACAGCCAAACTCTTCAGCTTTATTATATGTATACTATAGATAGTGGACGACGGACGCCCGCGACTCCCAAAAAGAAATGTCGAAATTATCCGGGATTAAAGTATATTCCCGCGATAAAAATTAGCGTATGTCCTTTCTCAGTCTTTCTCAATCGGTTCAGTAATTTAAGCGTGAAAACGAGACAGATAGACAAGAGTCACTTTCGCATTTATAATATTAGTATACACGACTGTGTTCCCAAAGTGGGGTAACCAGGAGGAGGGGGAGAGAGACAGAGAGAGGAGAGAGAGAGAGAGAGAGAGAGAGAGAGGAGAGAGAGAGAGAGAGGGGAGAGAGAGAGAGGGAGAGAGAGAGAGGGAGAGAGAGGGGGGGAAGGGAGAGAGAGAGAGGAGAGAGTGGAGAGAGAGAGGGAGAGAGAGAGAGAGGGAGCGAGAGAGGGGGGAGGGAGAGATCGCCTACAGCTACGTAATAGCGTATTCAGATAAATTATCTGTGCTAGTTCATATCTTTAAGAAAGCGAACAAAATAAGACACGTAAGTCGCGGGCATCCGCTAGTATTTGTATAAGCTGTAGGCCTGTAGCCCTTTTGTATACAGAATCAGAAGATTAACTAAGGTTTGAAAGTGTGGAACTAGCATTTTTATATACTTAAACGAATAAGTGTCTTTATTATATTTTTTTATTGTACATACTTACATACACAAATATTTTTATACATAAAAACAGTTAGCAAAGGCGTCTTTACGCCTTCCTTGGCAGTCAAATAAAAAGTTAAAGAAATATTTACCTGGAATGGTATATCAGAGACGGTGATCGCGAGATAGTAGGACCGCAGCGAGTACCAGCGGTTGAAGTGTTCTTTCACCAGCACCGGCATCTCAAGTGGGACTGGAATAAAACGAGCGTGGAATAATTGTATATTCATTAATTATTAATGAATAGTTTTACTAAAGGTTGATTTTATCAATGGTCAGATAGGTCTATTTGAAAAAACGCGAGCTGACTTATCCATAGACATGTATACGATTTAATACGATAGATTTTGTATAAGGTAAACTAGAAACGTCGGTATTTATTCATATAAACGTCATAATTTTAAAATCTTCTTTTGTTTGTTTTCCAAAAGTTTAAAACTAATCTGAAACGCTATTTGCCATTTTGTCACGTCATCCAAACAGTAAACAAGTCAAATTACTCGGTATTTGCAGTCGAATATAGTCAGTCAGTCACAGCATGGCAGCTAGCAGGGTCTTGGTGTTTTGTTGGCGATGGGCTCCGCGTACATCTCAACTATACTCTCAAAAAAAACATATATGTATGTATGTATTAAAAACGAAAATAACGAAAAAAGATACCGTTTTTAAGGCACTTTCCGGTCTTATTAAAATTGAAATTAAAAATATTACTGATTCACTACGACCCCATGATCGATTTGAAACTATTCTTAATCTGTATTTAAGTTCTGTGAATATTGAAATTGAAAATATAAATATTAACACAGATCACAACACATTAAACCATTGGTTCGGTAGTTAGAACTAACATGGAAAACTAATCCTGATGATGCCACGGGTGTTGGCGAAACATATGTCGACTAAAATTTTTTATTGGTTTTCGGATTAGCAGCTATGTATTTATGGTTGCATGCTAGGTGCTTGGATCTGGCTTCTCGTTGCGACAGTAGTGTCTTGTGTTCGTGACCACGAGTCGGCAGTTCCGAGGGTCAGCGGAGGGTATGGACCCGGTGGTGGGCGACCCCTCAATGGAAACATTAAACCACATTAAAATCGCTAAGGCCTTGTGTAGTGGGTACTACGCACCGATATATTAATAAACTACTCAAAATAAAATAGGGCCCACCACATAATTATCTACAAATTTGTTAATAAATACATTGCGCGGATATCACACCATGAGTTAAAAATCCTTAAATGCATAGTTGACATGTTTATCCTTACAAGTGTTTCTAACGCTATCTTTAACAATTTTAAACTGAATAATTGTAAGTGTTTTAAAATTAAAGCAAAAAAAACTAGGTGGGCCCTATTTTGTTATGAGTAGTTTACATAGCAACGTATTATACTCGTAGACAATACTCACAGCTAAGTATAGTGATGGTCATAGAGGTGTACATAAGGAACAGCATGTTGAAGAACAGGAAGCCGAGGTTCGACAGCACTTTGGATCCGTCGTCTCCGATGTCGTAGTACAGCGCGCCGATTAGGAAGCCTACCAGGATGTGAGCGAACAGACGCAGGTACATCAACGTCTATGGGAGACAACGGCATGTAATAGAATATAGACAATCTACAGTTACACTTTAACATAATCTTCCTGCCCTTATCCCATTATTTCATGAAGAGCTGTATGGTTTCTTTTAAAATTATATTGCCAAGAATTTGTGGCGTTTGTTTTACAGTCGACAGTCTATTGCGGTTAGATATGAGCACCGCTCGGAACAAACGGCGCGCCCGCCGCCGCGCCGTGGCTCGCCGCGATTGACTTTTTCACTCTAAACCGCGCTTTTTCAAAAAATTTGGCTTATTGTTTCGGAGATCAGAGGGATAATGGTCAATGTTTATCTTCTTTCTTGAATAAAATCAAAACTAAATACTCCTGCTATATAAATAACGGTAAAAGCAGTAAGATGATGACCAATTTCGACCACGAAGAAACCACCAGCATATCTTACCCAGTCTCTCCTGCTGAACAGCAGCGTCCTCTTCAGCACCACCCAGAACTGCGTCAGCTCGGAGGTGGCATACCGTCTCGGGGACAGCTGGTCTCCTAGTAAGGCTACCTCCGCGTTGTCTTGCTTCTCCGTGTCCATTTGTACGACCAGCGGCTCCACTGAACATAACATAGGGGAAATTACCTTAGATATATGTATGTCAAAGTGGTTACGCCTACTGTAGTATAAAGATACTAGCTGACACCAGCAAACGTTGCCGTAGAAGGTATTATTAAGGGTTATATGTCTCTTTTACAAAATCATGGTAAAAACTTAGGGGTATAAAATATAATATACCTATAGTTTACTAGTTATTATTCTAACACCTAGGGTACCAAAGAAGCAAAATCTAAATCTATACATATAATGAAAATGTTACGGATCGCTGTCTGTACATGGAAAATATACGAGAAAAAATATTATAGGAGACCTTTATCAACGCAATAATACCCAAAATAATGATTTTTGGAATTTTTGTCGTTTTGTCTGTGCGTTTGTGCACGCTAATCTCAGGAAAGGCTGAACCGATTTCAATGCAGTTTTCAGGAATATATTGTGACAGGTCCCACTTAACATATAGGCTACTTTTTATCCCGGGAAAATGTTTTTATCCCGGATAATTTCGACATTTTGTTTTTTCTGTAGTCCATGCGGATGGAATTCGCGGGCGTCCACTAGTTTATAATAATTGTTCAAGACATTTAATAGAGTTTCGAATAAATATATAGTAGTAGGTAATTTATTAGATACATAAGTATACGCAAAAAACTAGTAGACAAGGTAACCTTGGTCAAGACCAATACTATAAAACCTACATAATAAATAAAATAATAAAAAAAAAAAAAAAGTATCTAAACACAAACAGGAACATATTAATCTAAACATATGCTACCTTTGAACGTGCGATAACGGGTCATAGTGCTCGTAGCCTATCTAGCTATGACATATAATATAACATGACTACATAACTGGGTATATTCGTTTTCATTACCATTAGTTTAACTGTAAAATCTCGGTATCTAATTCTATTTCAAGACGACTCTTATATAAAAAAAACCTAATGTACGCCCTTAAGCGCGCAATTTTATCAGAATAAAAATTAACGTTTTCAATTTTTCCGATTCCGTGGGAATATCCGGATATTCTGACAGTACGCAGACACCTAGACGTTTATAATATTATGTGCTCACAAATATTTAAGAGCCGATTTTACAAATAGTCAGATAGCCTATCTGTAGCAGATCTGTTCAAGTAGCATGACCTGCGAAACACGATATGATAAACCGATTTATCGACATTTAGCCTGTCAAATACGATAAATCTAGGCGCCATGTTGAATTTTGTATGGAGACGATACGATATCGTACGATACGATATCCACGATGCGTGGTCATGCTAGGGGGGCTGTACGATAAAGTTGATGCTGTCTTTCTCTAAAAAAGCTGACGAACTCCATGTGTCAAACTAAGTTAACTCTTAGGTGATAAACTAGCAACTTGTGACTGATCATTTACATCTGTACATTAGCATTAGCAAACCTGGCGAGCAATTCATAATTTTTTTTGAGCCGAAACGCAACCACTAACGAACCCATAACGAAACGCGGTGCGAAGCAAATTATACTTACCGCTTGAGTAATAACGTATATTTTAGCACGAATCGGTCGCGAGCACGACAGAATAAAAACAAATATCTGTCTCGTGCTGAAATGTGTCTAATTACGTCACCGCAAAGTAATTATTGCTTTGTTCTGAGCGTCTACAACGGTTCCGTTTCGGCTTCGTTCCAACTCGAGACTTTTCGAGAATTGGTCCCCTGGCTGTGTAATATCTCATATATGATCCTGCAGTTATGACTCCCCAATTTCGGGAACATAGTCGTGTGTTTACATGTAATATGTATACAGGGTGTAACAAAAAGGGTATGTTAAGCGAAAAGCTACGTAAATAGCCCACTGTAGAGAACCTATTCACAAAATTTGAGACTCGAAATCACATGTTTATTTTTCAAGATTGTATGAAAATTCCTGAGATATTTAAAAATTCTCCATACTATCGGGAAAAATAAACATGTGATTTCGAGTCTCAAATTTTGTGGATAGGTTCTCTACAGTGGGCTATTTACGTAGCTTTTCGCTTAACATACCCTTTTTGTTACATCCTGTATATGTAACCCACAGATGGTTAGTAATGGAAAAAGAGCACAATTTTTTTCTTTTTTTTTCTTTATTTGGTCTACTAACTGAATACAAATCACAAACATTATTGATTAATATTTGCATCTACTTTACAATTTGTACCCACCCTGCTTTGAGTAGACACAACATGGTTAAATAAAATAAACATTCTCGAACAAACATTGTTCGACATTTTTCTCTTTTTCTTAAGTTCGACAACCTTCGTAACCTAACCTTAGTGTCTTTCGTGCTAAGTTTACAGACCGGTTATAGCTAAAACAAGGTATTTTAGCAAATATCAAAAGGACACGGCTACAGTCTACAGTTCAATACCAATACAACTCTGTAGGCGCTTGTTTTTGACTTAAACGTATATCACGAACCGTTCAGTGAGAAATCAATGTGTCCAAGAATCCTATTCGGCAATATATCGCATAGATATAAAAGCATAGACTTTTTCTACTGGCAGGATAACACCAAATTTCATATTTAACAGCTAATATCGCGATCGGTCGCAAGTTAGAAAACACGTCCGGAAATCTGGTTTCTCATCTCGGTAGATTTCTGTAATCGGCATCATGAGTTTATTTAAAGAGATTAAAGAATTTAATACTATACCTACTTCAGAAACTATTTTACGGAGATATTTGGAAAACAATCCGCCCCCTTATTACCTAACTAGCAAAAGTAAAGCGACAGCGAAAATTGTACAAAAATCGCTGATTGCTTGTCAAATTCGTATTACGTAAAATGAATTTCCAAGGAACTTTGACATTTCAAGGCGAATATTGTACAATTTTCGCTATCGCTTTGCTTCGGCTTTGCTATTGCAAATTAGGTAATCAGGGGGCCGACCCGCCGCGTGCCAGATGCCAGACTTTTTTGTGAGAGTATGTGAAAACAAAAACCTGAACATTAGCGAGTAAAAATATTAGGGACAAAGGTCATACGTATTCGCATATTCTTAACAGCCATTGTAATAATATTTAATGTGTAAATTTCTAAATACAGTGAATCCTACTAAGTTTGTTAGGTATTTCTTTCGGCCGTATTGGAAAAATTACTAGTGTCGTGACATGCTTTACCGCCTAAGGCCTCGACAGAGAGCGTATTTAACGCGCGTTTTACGCTGTAACGTCGCGTATTTTCAGTGTAACAGCATTGACAAATAAATAGAAATAAAATAAATACTATATAATAACGCGACGAAATAACGCAATGTCAGAGCGGACCATAAAGTAAGATGGAGCACAAAATAATTAGAAATAATATTAAGAAATGAAAAAAAAAATCACCCGAGTGAGACTTGAACTCTCGACCTCTCGCATACCGTGCTTCGCTCTAACCAACTGAGCTACCGGGCCATTAACTCTTAACAAAATAATTGTCAATAATTAAGAATCTACTTAGCAATGATCTGACCCCATGGATGTATATCCAGCCTCATTTCTTCACTCACCTTTTCCTTTAGAAATTTCATTGGCAGCATACTGTATCAGGCCATTCTGGAGGTTACCACCGTTGGAGCCATTGGACCCGTTGACGAGGTTATCCTTGAACTTCTCCTGCACTTGGGATAGGTCGTTCTTGTTCCATTCCTTGTTGTTAGCCACTTCTTCTGTTTTGTTGTTGAGTTCTGCTGCTTGCGGGAACGGTGTGCCATTTCTGTTGAAGAAAAACGGTATCTGGCTTAACTTCTAGTAAAATGGGTACGTACGCGCACTAACTTATAGAGAAAGACAGCATCAACTTTCTTATTCCTTCTTTCTTTCTTATTCTTTATTGCACATAGCAAGAGAAATTTGGCATACAACATAAAACTTTATCCTATAGATATGCTATCGACCATTACGAAGATCGGTCCCTATAAAAACAAACTTCTTAATTAGCTACGTATGATTTCAAATATACTTAAATTGGGTCTGGTAGTTTGGCTTGAGCACGTAAAGGTCGCCAGCAAAAAAGGTCGAAAGTCCACCCAACGTATAGGTAGTCGAACGCCCGACGCGTGTTTGAGTGACACATGCCGATAGTGGCACGCGTAATTTTCCGTTGCGTTGTGTTAATAAATAGATGTGGGGCCCAGTTTAAAAAATATTATTTCCCGTGCTGATTGATGATCTGATGATCCTGTATCCTGATTATAAATATATAAATAAAACATAATGTTACCAGTATATAGTCTTGTAGTTGCACTACGTATTACGTGTCATTACTTAATTGAACTACGCATATAGATTTTGTGTTAACCTCAGTAGCATACGGTATACTCGTGGTGAACTAATGAGCCTAAATCAATGGATGTCTCATCCACAGCAATTAATACTTTTGAACGTCGACTGACTCTTTTTGGCAGTCGAAAGAGAAGCCATTGCTAAACTATACTTCTGATATACCGGGTGAGCTTTCTATACAAAATACTTTGGTAACCTTTTGGTAACGACTAGTAATAATAGTATTGCATCTCTAAAATAAAAAGTTTTGTCCTCAGTGATTGACGATTCAACGCACAGCCTAATCCGCCTCCTGATTACATAAAAGCAATAGCAAAGCCGAAGCCGCGCGATCGCGATAATTGTTGTGCTTGGGCGAGGTGCGGGGCGCGGGAGGACGCCGAGCGCTCGTTGCGCGCACGTACACACTCTCAATTATCGCGATCGCGCGGCTTCGGCTTTGCTATTGCTTTTACGTAATCAGGGGGCCGCTGATCTAAAAGACTTGAAACTTGGGGAGTGTATTCTAGGTACAGCGTGTTATCATCACATCCCGTAAGAAAGGACTTTCCGAAATTCTCACGAGTACAGGAAAAACGGGAATTGTAAAGTTTACGCGAACGAAATCATTAGTTAGAACAAAGGTACTTACCTAATGTCATGTTTTCCATTATCAATGGCGCGTACCAGCTTACTGGTATTGTCTCCGTACTCCCCGCATGAGACTTCGATGATGAATGAGGCCGGGTTATGGTAGGCCGGACACTGTAGACCCTGGTTTCCTAACCAGTCCACTGGAAACGAGATAAGGTTGTGTTTAAGCTGCTGCAGAACTTTCTACCTACTTTAGCATACTGTACTTGTACAAAAGAAACTCAAATTGCTCAATTTTTTTCGGCCGGTTTGAAAAAGATAGTTAAAACTATATAATTATCTATGTCGGCTGATTGGTCTAGTAGGTAGTGACCCTGCCTATGACGCCATAGGTCCTAGGTTCGAAACCCGGTAGGTGCAAACATTGATATGATGAATTTCGATCTTTGTTTCCGAGTCATGGATGTTTCTATACTTATCTATATACCGTCGCTTAGTACCCACGACACAAGACCTTAGGGATCTTAGTGTGGGACTAGGTTAATGTGTGAATATTTATTTATCCACACGGCTGTATTCGTTTAGCATAGCGAGTTAAAATCAGTGACAAATTGCTAGCTCATAGCCTGAGAGAACGCCCCAAAATTAGCCAACTCTTACGACATGCACGGAAGGAGATGCAGCTGATGTATCCTGTGAAGCGCATCAGCTACTTATGCGCATAAAAATTACAGATAGAAACGGCTATACCACCCGAGTGGGAAAAGTGGGTTTTATTTCCTGTTTTGCGACTTCGCCGGTCGATATCTTTTTCCGACCGTGTAGTAGCACCATGCATGACAGTTGCACATATCAGCATAGGACTATTAACCACGTATTGTGGTCGATTCTAACTCAAATTCTTAATATTTAAAAAACTTGACATTTAAATTAGTTATGTCTGCCCCTCTCCATTACTAATGTAAATGCCTGAGACAGAAAGGGACAGGTAGAAATTTTTAGTTTATCATTAAGTGAGGCGGTAAGAATCGACCACATTGTGTTAAAGAGAGTACATACTAATAATAATGTTTCAAGGCAAAGTTATAACCGCACGACAATTGATAGTTACCTACCATTAAATATTACTACGAAAGCTAATTAGTAATAATAAAACGTATTTAATTAAAATGTTGTTTTATTATATTTGGATTCATAACCGTCTCTAGATTGTGGTATATTATATTTTTGTATCCTCAAAGCGGCGGCGGTAGGCTTACTTCTTGCCACGTGTAGTTACAAAACGACAACCTATCCTTCTTTATGAACTATGTCTGAACATCAAAGATCGAATCATCATCTTCCTGCCCTTATCTCACAATTTATGGGATCGGCGCAATATGGTTTCTTTCGGAACTCACATTGCCAAAGACTTGTCAAAGATTCTTTTTTTATATATTAAATAGGCTTACGCTTGACCACAACACGCCTGATGGTAAGCACCGTTGCAGTCTAAGATGGAGCGCGCTTGCCTAAAAGAAACCGGTTCACTCTCGACTTGAAGACCGCAAGATTATAGTTCATGGGGAACAGGGATTCAGGCAGGGAGTTCCACAGCTTTCCTCTCCTCTCCTCGATTATTGGCTGAATTGCATCTTTCCTATTTGCAAGAGCAGCAATTATATGTCAGGATGTAACAGTAGGTAATGCTTATGAAACCCCTATGTGTATACCTATTACAGTTCAAGTACAACGCTGTGTGCATCCAAGCTAGACCGGGAAGTTGCACGTTATGCATTTATTATACGTCGACTCTATCTAACTGCTACTACTGCGTAGATTAGACTTTACACTTTAGATAATAAAGATGAGTCAGTTCCTCAAAACGCGCACATTATTGTGTATAGATAACCAACTGCTAATGTTTGTTTTTAGTTACAGGAATCAAAGTTTTTAACGGTGTTATCGCAAAACCGCGTATTAAGTTAAATATTCTTAGAACATCGTTTAACATGACAGTTGACAGCTAAATGTATGAAATACCTGTCAAATTTAGGCTATGTTTAGCGTAAACAATGTATGTACAACTAAAAACCTAAGTATAAGGATTTTAGTAATTACACGGTACGGCTGCCTTTATGCTAAGTTGCTATGGATGCGTGCTATGATCTCCGACCGTATTTCGGCCAAGGCGACCAATCTTTACGGAGATTGGCCAGGTACGCAGGAGATATTATAGTGTACAAGTGTGTGCGCAAACACAGATGCACTCTCTATTCCGTTACTCTCATAGTCCGATGGGACGGAAAGCCGACACGACCGGAGAGAGATCAGGCACAGGACCAACGATTTACGGGCTTTCCGAGGCACGAGCTAAGTGACAATTTAGCAATATTAAAATCTGTACATGAAATAAATTCATTGGTACAGGCCCGTGACTGGGATCGAACTTACGCCTCCCGCTTGGAAGGTGCACATCTTAACCACTGGGCTATCACCGATGCGTGCTATATGCACCAATCGTAACAACTTTAATAGCACATCCCTGATGGAAAGACTCCAAGTTTTTGATTACCGCTAATGATAACTTGGTATGTATGTAGGTACAAAGTGTGAGTCTAGTATGTATTGCACGTACATACAGGATGATTTTTGGTCGTCAACGTTACCGAAAAACTACGGAATCTCCTCATCATCACGATCATTTTTCTCCATAGAAGCATACCTGGGAAGTGTCTGGTTTCCAAAATATTAGGGTCCAAAGTTGAGTAAATAGACTGCGTTTTTCTGCATAAATGCACATAGACGCGCGTAGCAAGATTTTTTCATGAGAAATAATTAATATCTGTCTATGCAAAAACTAGCAGAAACACTGGACACTATAAATTTCGCCCGATCAAGTAAATAATTTAAAAAAAATTAAAAAATGATATAGTTTCCCAGATTTTTTTTTTGGCATAAACTTACTTTATTTGATGAATAAAGTACGTACCCTTCGTTAAGGGTGGCAACGAAAAAACACCTGTATATACAAGAGACAAGTCTAGTCGAGAAGTATCTGGTTATACCCGTTGAGCAGGTGTGTTTATAGTACCTATACATATTAAGAACGAACGTAACTATTAACTTCGGTATTCATGTTTATTTATTAAACTACATTTTCTTTCTTACAATATTTTATGAATCTATTAAAATCGATGTACAGGATATTTTTTCGTTGCCACCCTTAACGAAGGGTACGTACTCTACTAAACTCGTACATCAAATAAAGTAAGTTTATGCAAAAAAAATGCTGGGAAAAGATGTAAATAAAAAATAATAAAAAATTACTTGATCGGGCGAAATTTATAGTGTCCAGCGTTTATGCTAGTTTTTTCATAGACAGATATTAATTATTTCTCGTGGAAAAAATCTTACTACACGCTTCAATGTGCATTTATGCAGAAAAACGCAGTCTATTTACTCAACTTTGAACCCTAATATTTTGGAAACCAGACATTACCCAGGTATGCTTCCATGGAGAAAAATGATCGTGATGTTGAGGAGATTCCGTAGTTTTCGGGAACGTCGACGACCAAAAATCATCCCTGTATAAGTACTGATCTGTGATGCGGGTTTTCATTAGAATACATCAGCTGCATCTCCTTACATGTCGTAAGAGTCGACTACTTCAGCGGACATCTCTCAGGCGATGACCTAGCAACTTGTCACTGATCATTTACATCTGACCCCGCAAGGCGAAACGTGGCTGCGGGGTCTCCATCAGGACTGCAGATCTGGCTACCGTATTTTAGGAACTATATGAATATAAACACAACTACTGAACGTCCAGGTGCCCAGTGAACAGCTATACATATAATAAAAATGTAACGGATCGCTGCCTGTACATGGAAGATATATGATAAAAAATATTACAGGAGACCTTTATCGCCTTTATCGCAATAGAACCCAAAACGATGATTTTTTAATTTTTGTCTGTTTGTCTGTGCGTTTGTGCACGCTAATCTCAGAAACGGCTGAACCGATTTCGATGCAGTTTCCAGGAATATATTGAGACAGGTCCCACTTAACATATAGGCTTTTTATCCCAGGAAAATGCTTTATCCCGGATAATTTCGATATTTTGTTTTTTTTTCTGTAGTCCCTGCGGACGGAGTCGCGGGCGTTTACTAGTTTATAACTAAGTAAATTAAAGTAATGTGGTAGCAAAAAAGTAATCGAGTAACTATACCGACATCCTACATGCGTATAGTTTGCGTCAAGCGTTTTAAAATAAAGTACAGGTTATTGAGATACAAGGAAGTTGATCTTAAAACTTTAAAATAAATAACCAACATACCAGAGCTCTTACTAAGAGGTCTTAAAACGTATTGTTTTTAATGTGGAAGCGAGACGACGCTCTACGACTTTCGAAACTCATGTTGTCAAGGATTTAGCTAACAAAATGATAAAGGATAAACAAAATAATATATGTGTTTATAATAGCCAGGCACTCACCTAATCGTCCAGTGCTTCCTTGATACACGCACTGCCCATCAGCCAAGGTGTACAAATGGTCAAACATCTCAAACAACCTAGCCGAGGGCTGGTGAATGGTACATATAATGGTACGTCCGCCCCTCGCCAAGGTCTTCAGCAGGGAGATGCACTGGAAACACGAGGAACTGTCCAGACCGGAGGTGGGTTCGTCGAAGAACATGATTGGAGGGTTATTGACCAGCTCCAGGGCTATGGACAGGCGTTTCTTCTGCCCACCTGACAGGTTGGAGGTCATGGTCTTGTGGTGCTCTGATAGGCCGAGCGTTTCGAGGATCTCTTGGATCTGTAAACGAAGGGTGATATTGTAATGGAAAATCTCGTAGCGATGAAAATTTCCTGGCGGCTTTGGCGTCTATGTAGTTTTTAGCTAAGTTTCATAATTTGCATAAAAACCTTTCTAATAATCATTTGTTAGAGCACATTCCCATCGCCTGTGACGAAAACTAAAATATGAATGAGCTCTCATATTTAGAATTTAATCTCATATTAATGCGTACTGATGGATAAAATTAACTCATTTCCGATCAATATGTAGCATGATTTAACAAAGCCGTCTGCGTCCACGCAGCTATAACTCGGGCGACTTAACATGACACCTGCACCCGTATGATGAATTTGGTGAGAGCGAGATGTCTCACTTTTAAACGTCAAATCCACAGAGCTAAGTAATAACTTGGTGTGTAAAAAGGGATTGCAAATCACTTCTATCAGCCCTAATTCATTCAGTCCTGGCTTGAGAACGAGTGTCTATTCTAATTCTTAAGCCTATTTTTACATGCAAAATACATACACTTGGTTTATCTAGTTATTAATAGCTCTGTGAGTTTGACGTTTAAAGTGAGACATCTCGCTCTCACCAAATTCATCATACGGGTGCATGTATCACGGATATAGTCAACGAGAGAAGACTCTGATGGTAGGAATAAACTAAATACTTGAAAAACCTCCACATTTCCACTTACCACTTCTTCCTTATCGTCTCTTGTGGTGACCGACGGAAGCTTCAAGGCTGTAGCGACCGCCATAGCCTCTTCCACTGTCAAGTTGCCATGCAGCTGGTTGTCCTGCATGATATAGCAGGACAGCTTCCTGAAGCTTGACAGGTTACGCTCCATGCCGTTCACGGTAATGCTGCCTTCCATTCCTGAGGTCCTGAGGGAATGGAAGTGTATGTTAATGTACGTGGTGGAGAAATCGTAGGCATAACAAACGATTATAGCATTCTTACTGGACTCTAGTAGTCATGGCATACTTCTACTACAACCTGTATCAGGCATGCTACTATAAAATAAACAGCCGACTATAAATAAGCTATAACACGAAGTTTGAGACACTAAATTGAATATTCATATCCTCGGCAACTACACCCTATTTGCAGCGCCATCTTCTGGATCCAATTAGTTACTTGTGTTTCTCCAAAATATATGAATATTCAATATTCAACAAGCGACATATTTATATACGTTTTAACGCTCGAATTATTAGTGGTAACTTTTCCCTTGGGGACACGTGGGTAACGATAGAGTTATTACTTGTTTTTCAATAAATTAGTGTGATTGAAGTTGAATTTAATAGGTATAATGTCACTATGTATTGAGCAGGGTTGACCTTCAACGTACGCCCAAAACTTTTTATTGATCGACGCTGCAACGCTAAGTCAGCAGAATTTGATATTGCACAAATTTTAATTACCCTTGCATACCACATTTTTCACTGATCTAATTGTTAATGGTAGTGACAAGTTGCTAGCATATCGCCTGAGAACTGCCCGAGTCTCTTAGTCGGCTTTTACGACATGCACGTAAAAAAGAGATGCAGCTGATGTATTCCAATAAAGCCCCGTGTTAAAACTATAATTTTGTTTCTCTCTCTTCTAGTCGTCCTATCTCTTTTCCTCGCCACGGACGCTGGCCACGTTTGTTTTCCCCCCGCCCTGCATCTGCCAGTTGCCCAACCACCGCAGTACTGACCTCCTGCTCGACAAGTGAATTTTGTGTGTGACAAAATGACCTACCCAATCAGAGTGCCCTTATCCTAAAAGTGGACTTTAGTGAACTATGAACCTAAACCCTACGATAAATTCCGCGCGGAAGAAGAAAGAAGATAATAAAACACACAGGTAACTCTTTGACCTACTCCTGAAATTTTCCCTTTGACGCGACGCGATCCACCTAAATCCCTAAACACCCCGCATCAGTTCAGGAAGAAATCTCCGTTAGAATCCTCTTTATTTATCATTATTCTATCTGTATTTTTTGCTATTTGCTTGACAATGAAATAAATTAATAAATAAACCTTTATAACATTAATTTAATTGTTTACCACATAAATATACAACTTTGCGGAAATTCGGATGACAATATACAACTGAACGTTCGTCCACTCCAAATCATATGATAATATTATATGTAGATTCATTAAAATATATGAGTTAGAGGACCGCAAAACTATCTTGGTACAGTCATAACATCAATGATAACCCAAGCTCATACTAATCGAGGCCAAAGAAACAAGTATTGTGCGTTTCACCGTAAAATTCCGTTGGATGATGGCGCTAGTTAATATGCGTATGACCACATTTTCCAATTCACTGCATATAAAAAATATTAGTTCCGAAATCAGGCATAGGAATTGTTCTATGAAACGGACTCTACAATAAATGTGTTCGCGAATACTGGTTTTTAAACATTTTTCACTACTAGGTTTGGCAGATTGGCGTCTATTGCGTAAGGCCATCGACTATGCAACACCTTAAAGAGAGTTATCCACTCTACGTGAAACGCACTAAAAAAGGAGGTTTTAAATGCCGCTAATGCGATTCAGCTAAGTAATTTCCTTTTTTAGTCGTCTCTCCTATCTGTGAAATGGCAATTTAATTCCGCATAATCCATTCCATACACATACATACATACATACACATACACGTCTGTGTTCCCTTAATGGCGTCGCCAGAACTTCAGAATCGTAAAGGATATCCCACAGTGAATTCTTGCCAAGTTTGAGTGACAAGTCCCTCAGAGAAATAAACCTGAGAATACTCCATCTTGAAAGCGAGTCTCGAGTCGATTTGACTGTCTGTATTTGAACCAGTGTTCAATGAGACATCTAATTACTAACACTTGGGCAGATAGAGGAAAGTGATTTTAAGTGATCTAAGTACCTTGTGTTGTTGTTTTGTTGACCTGTTGTGTTTTTGTGTAATTTAATTTGATATGATGTAACGTAATTGACTTGATGTAATGTTATTTGTTGTATTGTAGGTATAGTATTCTGTTGCTTATGTTATGAGTCATAGGTTACTTAAATTAAATAATAGTTCAAGTATTTCATTTGTAGCGTAGAAAGAGAGATAAGTAGACCATAATATCAGTTCAAGTCTTCAATTCGAAGCATAAAATGAGAAGATTAGTAGACTATATACTTATAGTTTTACCTCAAAAGGGACTAACTAAGTAGAAGTTACGTATCAATGTCGTCATTATATTGCCTGACGAGGTACAAACCCAAGTTCTAAAGTCAAGGTTACAGTGCACAGGTAGTTAATTGCCGATATACAAGGAAAATACCTTTATTGTCGAGCCCATAGTTATTATAACGTTGCCACAGTGTATATTTAACAGATATAAGAGTCTTACTACGAGAAGATATTAAATAAATAGTGTGTTTTGCATTGACGGTAGGAATTTCAATTCAGGTCTTACAACGCTGAAGATTCTTTTCTTAAATAGTTATTCCATTAGGTATCTTTGAATACTTTCTTTGAATACATCGGCTGCATCTCCTTCCGTGCATGTCGTAAGAGTCGACTAAGTAACTCAGGAGCGTTTTCTCAAACAATAAAACTTGTCGGTGATCGTTTAAGTACATCTGACCCATTTCAGACATATCAAGATACTAAAGGTTGTTTATTATAATCCTTCGTGGTCGTATTTCTGGCTACCCCATTTCAGAACATAGCCATATGTAAGTATATGTATACACGTAACAGTGCAACCTCAATATAACAAATCTGAAGGGAGCAAGTAAATATTCGTAATATCATGTAATTCGTTGAACTGAAGTTTGTTATGTTGAGGTTAGGTGGCCTAAAATATAAAGAGGTAAAATCGTGTCCAAAGCTGTCGCGACATGAATCAGATACTATGAAGTTAAGGCTCCTACATTGATGGGAACTTAATATGAAGGTTTTGGGTTGTCAAAATTCGTTAATTAGAGGTTTTATACTTTTTCTTGATAGTCGAAAATTCGTTATAAAGAGGTTGTTCGCAAAAAATGTTAACAGTGTAAAGGTATATTTAACACTAGTGGACGCCCGCGACACCGTCCGCGTGGACTGCAGAAAAAAAAAAATGTCGAAATTATCCGGGATAAAAACATTTTCCCGGGATAAAAGTAGTCTATATGTTTAAGTCCGACCTGTCACAATATATAAAACTGCATCGAAATCGGTTTAGCCGTTTCTGGGATTACGTGCCAAACATCGATCCGTTACAATTTTATTACATGTATATAGATATATAGATTGACTTGTATGGACAATTCAACAAACGCAGAGTTTGTTAAATTGAGAAAATCGTTATATTGAGGTGCGTTATATTAAAATTGCACTGTACTCGTATAAACCTTATTATGATGAGCAAATTACACTATTGGCAGTGTATAGACCATGTGACCTCCTGACACAGTTAGGAATAGATAAAGACTAGATCCGGTTCCACAGCGAGTCCTAGTCAACATATCAATCATATTGCTAGTTTATGCATCAACTATTGATTTGAACTAAATACATTAACTGAAATGGGTCAGCTGCTTGTTGCTAGCCCTTACAAAACAGTATTATACTATTGCACGTGTATAATCTTGAAAAAACATAACAAAAACTGTGAATCATGTTAACTTGTCCTTATAACAATTCAGCAGAATATTGGCACGTGGAAAATGCGAACCGGCACTAACAGCTTTTACTTCTTCGGGCGCAGGAGAATATCCCTGGGGACTATCTATAGATTCGTAGGGTACGGTGCAAACGGGCATAGACTATACTTAATAGGCCCAATACAGAGAATGCATGAAGACAGAGGAAATGCCATAACACGTGATTATGAAATGCATGAGCATGGTCGAACTACGGCCAGTGATTCCCCAATCTCGAACGTAACTCTTGGAAAGCTGCAGAAGTCAGCAGCGATCTTAGAAGCTGCCGACTTTTTAGGTGAACTTAGTTAGCTTAGACAAGAAGGTACATTGACATACACTGCCCTAATAAAGACTGCTCAGAAAAACTAATTAGATCTTGTTACCCAACTGCGCCATAAGGAGGTACGTATGTATATTTCTTTAGCACGCTGTAGAGCCTTATTCTTTAAACAAACGAATTTATTTCTGTTGGCGTCACAATAAAGGGAGTTCTAGCTTAATGCCAGAACAATGGCATTTGTCCCATGAATGTTATCTTAATCTCCGCTATTGATCATCATTCGCGATCTTGTACTCAGATATTGGTGTAAAAAAATGCGGAGTCACTGGTTCGTGTCTCTAAACACAAGACAAAATATTTAATATTTAATATGTCTACGATAACACAGTTATAACAAATACGATATAAAATACGATAACAAAGCGGCCTCTGGCCATGACAATGAAACTAATAGAAAAACGTATCGATATTTTTTGTTAAATGTCCTGAGAAAACACATTCATTAAATTCTTCATACATGGTCGCCAGTTTCGGGTGAATGAATGTGTGAATGTGGACGAGGCGAAAGAGGTAGATATTTGAAACATACTAAATGGAGATCTGTAGTCTCTGCCTACTCCTATAAGATATAGGTGAAAAAACCCATACAGAGTTTATATAGAAGGGTACTTCGAGAGCAAAGGATATGAGAATAAAGCAATAAATAGTACACAATTTTGTTTATATTTATATTAGACAATTATGGAATTCGGTATCCACATTTTAAAGTAGATTGGTATCAAAACAAGATATGGAAGCCTTATAACGCATTATCAATGCGCTTCAACCGGAAACTAAGATGCTCCTCACATGTGTGTGTATGTTATTTGTGAAATCTCTACAGGTGTCGAAGTGGCGCAAACGGCACAGTTGCTCGGGCTGCGTATACGCAACTCTTAGGAAGCCGCGAAGGACAGAAAACGGGGCTTTTACGTCAATGGTGATCCACAAAAGACTATAAATTATGTAGCAAAAGGGTCAAAGGGGCATGTTAAGCAAAATGCTATGAAAATAAAAAATCTATCCATGTTATTGGAGACTCGAAATTAGACCTAGACATTTATTTTTCAAAATTGTATGAACATTCCTGAGTTTTTTCAGAATTCATCATACTATCTGGACAAATGAACATGTGATTTTGAGCTTTTTCCATTATATTTCGCTTACATCCCTTCTGTTACAACCTTTAGGGCGTTCGACACTTGAAATACCTCGTAGATATTACCATATAAGCGAAGTGAAGGAATCTCGGTCAGTTCAAACCCTTAAGAAAATATCTCTACATGAAAACTTTCGCTACAGCATTAGGATGATAGAAAGGAGAATTCACCACGATTAAATAACAAAAGAAAAACGATTGAATCCACCAAAAATCTACAAAAAAATTACGCAAGAAAAGTTGCAAGAGCAAAAAACATGGCCACACCGCCACCTGTAGACAAACGTCGCGCTAACTACAGCAAATATTTACGAGTTCAGTTCGTTGCAGAATAGCCCGTGCCCAATTTCGGAACTAACATCTCTGGTATGCTATTACATAGATTATACAGTTATGCACTAAGCAACTAGCGCCGTTGTTCAAAGGAACTGTTCGGTGAAACGCTCTCTACGATGTCAATGATACTCGACAGGCGCGTGGTGAAAGGCTACTTCACCATGACACATTAGGGTATACTAACATATGAAGGATTGGAAACCTAGTATGAAATACCCAAAGCGATGCTGGCAATGCATCCGATCCCGATTTGAGTGAGGGAAATTATTGTTTGCGAATAAGTAGGATTCTTTGTATGGAAGTTTACGTACTGCAAATGCATTCACCAAGTATTAAGCTGTACCTACCTAAGCGCCAGCCTCGTCCTTTATACAGGGAGTTACAAAAGAGGTATGATAGAGGAAATTCTATTAAATTAGCCCAAATAGAGAACCTATTTAACAAAAGTTGAGACTCGAAATCACATGTTTATTTTTCCAGATAACCCACTCATGCATCCTAGAGATTATTACATCGGCTTTTACAGGTTCGTTCATTTCAATTAAAATTCTCCTAATTATCATATCGTTTTTAGTTTAGAATGGGTTTTATATATACGTTGGTTTAAGAGTTGTTTAAAATGCAAATCAATGGACTAGAGAAACCTGCCGGGTGTCATTGCACCTCTACGTGGCAAAAATTCTGAATAGAAAAGTAGGTGTAAATCTAAAGTAAATGAAAAAATCGATAACGAGGTTAGTGACAGCCATCCACGTTATTACCTCTTATATACCTATACATAGGTACATACGAAAATCTCCCGACCGTATGTCAATCGGCCAAGGCGACCAATCTCTACGGAGACTAGCCAGGTACGTAGGAGATATTATAGTACACAAGTGTGTGCGCAAACACAGATGCACTCTCTATTCCGTCACTCTCATAGTCCGATGGGACGGAAAGCCGACACGACCGGAGAGAGATCAGGCGCAGGACCAACGGACGTGCTTTCCTAGGCACGAGCTAAGTGACAATTTTTGCAACATTAAAATCTGTACATGAAATAAATTCATAAGGTATATATACACACCGCTGCGTTCCCAAAATATGGTAGCTGGAACTGCATGACCAGACCCCCTAACATGACCACGCATCGTGGATATCATATCGTACATTATCGTATCGTCTCTATAGGTATACCTAGGCGGCTATATATCGTATTTGACAGGCATGTCGATAAATCGGTTTATCATATCGTGTTTAGCCATCTAGACATGTTACTACCTCATCGTCTGAGAGAACGACGCTTAGCTCCTTAATCGAATCTATAGTATACGCATATGCACGGAGATCTTGCTAATATATTATTTACTTGCATTGTAATATTTTGTATGTACGAAAGTGTGAATTTAGTGGTACATTTATAGCAATAAAAATGTAGATACGAACAGTAGGTACGAAGGGCAACTCGGCGCAATAATTGGTCTGCAATTACCTTATATAAGTTACAGTGTATTATAAGCTGGGAAATAATACTAGAATCATGCAGCCTAGTCAAGATGGCGGATAAGTGGGTAACTTATTTATATTAGTGACAATGAGCGAGGAAAACACTTGTAGTTAAAATAGAGAAAAGAAAGTTGCTTTAGCAGTACGATAGTAATCTTCGAAGAGATTTGTAGCTTGAGAGAGAGAGTTGAGGTCTTCTGCTTAATACGATTTGACCTCGGCAACAATAGTTTCCTGTTTTAAAACCCACATAAAATATCCTGTGCTGATGCGGGACTTCACTAGGATACATCAGCTGCGACTTCTTCCGTGCATGTCGTTAGAGTCGACTAAGGAACTTGGCTATTGTTTCCTGTCTATAAGCCCACATAAAATATCCTGTTCCGATGCGAGGCTTCACTAGGATACTTCAGCTGAATCTCCTTCCATACATTTCATTGACTAGGAACGCGGACACTCTCTCAGACGCTAAGCTAACAACTTGTCACTACTGCTCATTTACCCGCCATGCTAACCGTAGCTGTGGAGTATCTTTTACGATCTTGCAGTTCGGGTTACCCCATTTTGGGGACACAGCCGTGTGTACATAGATAGATAGATAGATATAGAATTTATTTGACAATTACATATACACGCCCACGACACGCTTCGTCCGCGTGAGGGGGCGTTGTACAACCGTAGAACAGGTTGTTGTATAGACTGTAGCCTTCCTTGGTAAATAGGGTAACACTCAAAGATTTTTCACAATAGACCAGTAGTTCCTGAGAGTAGCGCGTCAAACATACATGTAGAAAAAACAGTAACAGTATACAGTACATGTATGTATATATAAATATCGTGCGAAGAGTATTCTAATATTTTCTACCGTTTTTTTACCACAAACATGCCTAACCTACGAAAACGGAACCGATATTTGAGCAACAAATTGCCCATCAAAACACTATATTTACAAACTAATTATTCTTATCATTCAGCTACAAGTAAGTAAGCTGTTCAAAGGCTTGACCCGCTTAAAGGTCATTGTCAGTCGTCTAAAACGCAAATACGGCACTACGTGATGGATGATATACAATTACACTTTTGACATGATGGCAACATTGGCACGCTACTGGTCAAATGTAACCTGTTACTACATATAGTACATATTATCATATCTGTGATGACTCAAATTAAAACTTTCTATGCTCAGGTGCATTTACAAACTGCCGAAATAGCGGCTATTTTTACTCGACTGTGGCTAGACAAAAGAAGGATGATAATTATAGTATAGCATTTAAATCCATAAATGCTGCGCAGCAGTAACATACGCATATAGGTATATCAAAGGTACTTCAAATGCAAAAAAAAGTCATAAATTGGTGTTTAATCTATTTTGATTTCTCTTATTTTTCCGACAGTAAGATGTAAACAATGTGTCCTTACACTCCTTCCCAATTCATCTTTTAGTTAGACCATAAGTCTATGATTCCAGAATATTCCCTGCATCATTAGCACAGTACTTACTTGTATCCCGTGAGGATATTCAGCAGGGTGGACTTGCCGGCTCCCGAAGGCCCCATGATGGCCGTCAGCTCTCCTGACCGCAGCCGGCCGGAGACTGACTTGAGGATTGTCTTCACATCTGCAAGAGGAATGACGTGGTCAGTAACTAGAACTTCATCATCTTCCTGTCCTAATTCCATGTATATGGGGTCAGCGCAATTTGGTTTATGTCAAAAGCTGCTGCTGCAGTTGAACCCGCGTTTAACCCATTTGACAGCAAAATGTATAGATCATCTGCCTTTAGACTAGTTTAGACTAAACAATATTTTTCTATGAAAACGCGTTTCTTGCGTGTATCTTTTGGATTGCCCAACTTAATATTATATACGCTTGTTTTGCCCGAAATAACTCCATGAAAGTAGCTTTTCTTCTTTGTTTTTCTTTCATCTATTATCATTCTAGTCCAATAGAAGTGATCAAAGAGTCATCTTTCACGCAAGCTGTTTTGTAACTTGCGATTGGTCAACCAATTAGTTCTGACGTTTAGCAACCAGTTGCCGACCAGCCACAAGTAACAGAAACAGGTAGCGGATCTAGTAAGTGACTAGCTTCATTACAAAGCATATCTTCCCTATTCATTTATAATAAAATAACCAACGATTGCCCCTTTACGCCTTACGAGAACCAACGATTGCGCATATACGTATTATCAAACTTACGAGTATAACTTCAGGAAAGCGTGGGCTCGCATCAAACAAATGCTACAATTGGTTAATCACAGCAATTGGTCTTAAAGTTGTAATGATAGAGCAAGCGCAAGCCCAACTAAAGTCTATTCCATTTACTAAGTATCACGGATTGCAACGGAACTAAATAAAATCAGTAGCAAAGAATGTGAGAGCTACAATGACTAGCGCCAATGTGAGAGGACTTCGTTACTGGAGCGAAGTGTGATCCAATGATGGCGAGACTCTCACTCAGATAATATACTGAGTTGAAATTTCGTTTACACTCGATCGTTTACACTTCATACACGCAAACTCGTATACCTACGTTAACCCGCTACGGATTCAGAAGAATATTAGAGAATATAGTATGTTTTCTTCCAATATTCATCATCTACCTGCCCATATCACGTAACTAAGGGGCAGGCCTATATTTCAAAGCAAACGAAAAATAATACACTTAATTGACTGTCCTATAGTTATCTATAAACGGTATATTTTAAGTTTAAGGTCTAAGGACAAGGGAATTACATGTGTCTATTAAAATAAATTCAAGTTCAAATAAACATGTTCTAACATAATTATATTCATTAGTCTTCAATTAAATTTATTATTAGATATTTTTCAATGGTTGAGTGCGACTGAAGATGAAGGAATCCTCATCTCATTCAAAAATACACGTGTGATTTCGAGTCTAAAATTGTGTGGATAGGTTCTCTACTCGTATAATGAGTGACCTATTTTCATAGCATTTATCTTAACATATTCTTTATATTATACATAGTATGTATAGACAATTACTTAAATAGGTATAATTTTTGCAATTGCGACTCACCTATAGGTATATGGCGATGCAAATATCGAAAAAAAAACTAAATAAATTTTTAACATTCTTGCTCATAACGTGGTATTTACCGCACCGATTTTAGATACTTTAAGGTTTCTTTGAGTTGTAATTTATTTAAATGTCTTCAAAGACAAATGTATTATTCAAAGTGGAACTTACCAAGACAAGATTCAGTTGACTTTTGCGAAGAGTCAAAAGACAATCGCTGTCAACCTTCGCAGTAACTTGTAACTGGATCAGGGTTTTCAACAATAACTACAAGTACAGTGCCATTCGGTTTAGAGGTAACCGAATATTAAAATGTGTGATACACTGCAATTACCCTAATAAATAAATAAATAAATAATAACCAGTGCCAGTAAGCTTGTGTGTTAGTACATATTTATATTAAATCTGCAAATGCAGCGAAAAGATATCTGGAAAATACATACACATACATATAATCACGCCTTTATCCCTTACGGGGTAGGCAGAGCACTAAGGGCCAATAGAACCACATGGTGCCACTTCTGACCAATTTTTAGGGTATAGTTTAGATGTACAAGTTCGGTTAGTAGTGACAGGTGGTCAGCCCATCGCCTACAAAACACCAAGACCCTCTTGTCCCTCTACTGGCTTGTACAGTACTTGCCCGGGAGGAGAAGCAGCTGTAGTATTACACGTTATTTTTTCACTCCCAGAGCAGCATAGAAGACAATATCTAGAAAATACCTAGATATTATAAGCTTGACTAGAATACATCGGTTGCATCTCCTTCCGTGGATGTAAGAGTCGACTAAGAAACTCAGGAGCGTTCTCTCATGCGATGAACTAGCGATTAACCTCTAACTGATCTTCTACATCTGGCCCCCTATACTAAACGTGGCTAAAGGATCTTCTTCGTGAGCCTGCAGTGTAAGGGAAGACCCATAGAAATGATAAAAGAGTGAATTTTAAGATTTACACGAGCGGCCTCTAGTACACAATAGATATTTAGTCACTAGCAGAACGCTCGCGAGCAGACCGTAGCCATTCCATCATGAAGCCTTACCAAGTACTCACTGAACCGTTATCGTTTAGTCTAAAGAACTAATTAGTTCATCTGCATATTTTCTTACAATTAGCTGCATTTATCGAGAATATATGCACAATACATAATATATATACACCACTGGCGGCTCGTCCTAAGGAGCGCTGGTGCGGTGCACTCCCACCCACGAAGATTACATAGGCAATCTATATTTCTCTATATTTATAATTATCTTTCAATTCTACTATGTTTTATACAATAGTGTCTACGCGTTCGTCTCAGCTGTAATCTTATGTATCGAGTGGAGCTCTAGCGTTCGCGCTCCAATGAAACGAAATTTGGTACGATTGCTAGTACTGTATTCAATGAGTGCGAAAGAGACATACCGACATCGGCCGGCGCGTGAAACAGAAGATTTCGTATGAGAAATTTGCCTTATCTGGAGCGCCGCTCTTTTTATAAGTGTACGGTTGAACTTTCTTGCACCATCCCATTCGATAGGGGAGTGAACGCTCATCTAAAAATGTCAGCAGCCGCCTCTGATATACACTATATACTAAAAAGAATAAGAAAGACTACCCCGTCAAACATGACTATCTAATCTTATTAGTACCGCGTTCAGTACCTCCAGTCCTTCAGTATAGAGGGCGTGCAATATGGCTTACATAGCGAACGAAGTACTTTATACAATGTACAGTCAAGGTTCATAACTGCAGTAGGACCTTAACGTTTATAACAGCTTGTTCGGTTCGGGGCCTACATATTTATGTGTGTATGCCCTTTTCTGTATATTCTGTATATCTACGCAAGCAATCGTTTAGTAGTATTTACTACAGGACTTTGGAACGTTACTGTACATTCATCACACTAATGACCTTTATCGTTTATCAATCGAGTGATGATAACTACCGCTGTGGCAGGATTTTGACATTATTGTCCATCCACTATCCGGGTGTGAGCACAGTGCTATTTGCGATAAGATAGTGATTACAACTAACGGATCTCGATTATTAATAATACCTATACAGGGTGTAACAAAAGGGGTATGTTAAGCGAAAAGCTATGTAAATAGCCCACTAAAAGGAACCTATCCACAAAATTTCAGACTCGAAATCACATGTTTATTTTTCCAGATTGTATGGAGAATTCTTAAACTACTCAGGAATGATCATACAATTTGGAAAAATAAACATGTGATTTTGTGTCTCAAATTTTGGGAATAGGTTCTCTATAGTGGGCTATTTACATAGCTTTTCGCTTAACATACCCTTTTTGTTACACCCTGTATACTAGCACAAATACCTCATCTCATACGAAAATACATACATATTCACACGGCAGTTTTCCCGAAATGCTGTAGCCAAAACTGCAGGATCATAAAGGAGATCTCACAGCACGTTTAGCGTAGTGTAGGCAGATGTAAATGATCATTGACAAGTTGCTAGTTCATCGCTTGAAATAATGTCCGAGTTGCTTAGTTGACTTTTACGACACGCACGCACGCAAGTATCTTCTTCTATTTCAGCCTATTGCAGTCCACTGCTGGACGTAGGCCTCACCCAGGGTAAGCCACAAGGCTACTGCCACAGGGGGGTTTTGTCCATAGTCACCACGCTGGGCAGGCGGGTTGGTGACCGCAGTGTGATTTTCGGACTATGTTGTCAGCACGGGAGGCGCTGCTGCCCACCTCCCGAAAACCTTAATCGCCTCGTACGATACGCACGGACAGGCAGGGGTGGTACAAACTCTACTCTGCCGGCGCCACGCGGCCATAATAGCAGATGCAACTGATATATTCTAGTGAAGCTAGCTTTGCTGTAGGATATCATTTACGATCCTGAAGATTAACTACTAATTACGACCCTATTTGAAATGGTAATTAATTGCAATGCAACCCATATAATAATTGGAGTAAATTGATCTACGAGCTACGTAATATGGCGTCACTGTAGTTACGCGTGACAAGCGATTTGTTTGTCGCAAACTCTTATATTTACCTATTTCCCAAGTAGATACAAATATAAACATGATATGTACAGGATGTTTTTTTGTGGCCACCTTTAACGAAGGGTTTCTATATATTCTATACATGAAATAAAGTAAGTTTATGCCAAAAAAAATGCTGGGTTTTTTTTTTTTTTTATTTAAATTCCTTGATCGTGCGAAATTTATAATGTCTAGTGTTTATGTTAGTTTTTTATAGACAGATATTAATTATTTATCGTGAAAAAATCCTGCTACGCGCGTCTATGTGCATTTATGCAGAAAAACGCAGTCTATTTACTCAACTTTGGACCCTAATATTTTGGAAACCAGACACTTCCCAGGTATGCTTCCATGGAGAAAAATGATCGTGATGATGAGGAGATTCTGTAGTTTTCGGGAACGTTGACGACCAAAAATCATCCTGTATAGTAGGTATGCGTATTATTATGGTCGATTCTGACTGACCGTCACACTTAAACCTAGACTTAAACTTAGTCCTACCTGCCCCTTTCTGTCTCGGCCATTTATGTTTAGAGAAAAGAGTAGGTCTAATTTTAAGTTTACGTTGAAGTGAGACGGTCAGAATCGACCATAATACCTACAAATAGTTCCAAAGTCTAATTTTAAGCCCGTTATTCACTACTACCTAATTAAGGAAAATTTTTAGAATTAAATGTAGGTATGTAAGTAAATTAAAACACACACACACATACCGACGAACGTCTGTATTCCAAAAATCGCAAATGCGCAAATAAAATCCTGCCACTGCACAGCGGGGTCAGACGTAAAGGATCAATGACTATAGCTCATAGCCTGAGAGAATACCCCTAAATTCCTTTGTCGACTCTTGGACATTTTGACATTTTGGTAAGAAGGACGGAAGGAGATGCAACTGATGTATTCTAGTGAAGCCCCGCATTAGCATACTCGTAGGTAGAGCAATATTCAAATGCATTGTTCACATACCTGCTCCTAAATGTGTTATTTATCTTGTATACTATTTATCGATGTAGGTTTTAATATGTATATTTTCTTTGACTGAGGTCAGTGGTGTAAAATATCAATGACTAAATACGAGTATCAACACTAAACACTTAAACCGAAATGTTTTCGTGTCACGCGTTTTTCACCTACGTATATGACTTCCAAGTATAAAAAATATCATAGGAGAATATCGAGGTATACCATGTTTTTACGTTTACGAATGCAAAAATTACATGACACAATTGTTCCACGGCCGACTGACGAGACGACGACACTGGTCGTTTTTCCACTAGCTAGACGGTACGACCACGACACGACCACTTTGGAAGCAAAAATGTATTAAATGGTATGGCTCGTTTTTCCATTACACGACACGACCACAACACGGATATAGGATGACGAAATGTCGTGCTCGTGACCTTGTAGTGTCGACGGTCGTCTAGTAGAAAACGCTCATAGACATGAACTCTGCGTACCCTTTTTTTGCTATGGCTCGGAAACTACAAAGTAGACAAGATATACAAGCACAACTAATATTTGTTTATCTAAACATGAAACAAACAAACAGTTACGTATAAATTTAATTCCTACTATTTTTTTAAGATATTAACCTAGGTCAGTCTGTTAATAATAACGTTCTAAAATCTAAAGTAGTTCCTTTTTTCACGAGACCTATGGGGTAAGCACGAACCTTTTTACGCGGGCGTAACGCTAGCTACTCGCTAGCAAAATCTATGTGAGTTGATAGTTTGACGCTAGCGTTACGGACTGTCGAGAAGTTCGTGCTTACCCCTCTGTGCACGAGACTTGCCCCGGGTTTTTCGAAGGCATGTCAACGCTAACTTACTATAACAATGGCAAACCTAATATAAATAAACATAGTAACCGTTCCATGTATACAGCCAGCCGTAGTCTGAAGACATGAGTACTTTCATTCACTAGTCATTTATTCTCAAAGAAAAAAGACGAAGTCATATTGAATGATAAGACATGTTGTCTACACTCCGTGTGTAGTTAGCATAGAGGAATAAGATGTAGACATAGAGTGCTAATGTCATACTAACAGTTTCGATGCACCATTAGACTTTTCGGTGGCTCACAATTCCAGTCCTTGACACTTAGATTGCGTTAGCATACGTTACAATACATTAGTAATGTAGTACGTTACTATACATTACACTAATAGAATCTAAGTGTCAAGGACTGGAATAGTGAGGCACCGAAAAGTCTACATCTTATTCCTCTATGGTACTACTACCATAGAGGAATAAGATGTAGACTTTTCGGTTGTATAAACACATTGTTGTCTATACAGGGTGTAACAAAAAGGGTATGTTAAGCGAAACGCTACGTAAAAAGCCCACTGTAGAGAACCTATCCACAAAATTGGAGACTCGAATCACATGTTTATTTTTCAAGATTGTATGAAAATTCCTGAGATATTTAAAAATTTTCCATCGGGAAAAATAAACATTTTATTTCGAGTCTCAAATTTTGTGGATAGGTTCTCTACAGTGGGCTATTTACGTAGCTTTTCGCTTAACATACCCTTTTTGTTACACCCTGTATACTGTCAATCTCAATCTACAGATTAAAGATTAAAGTACAGTTATGAGAAAAAGATCACATAAAAATAATAAAACAAATCTAATCATCAAATTAGTGATTTCCAGAAAAATATTTATTCACCAAATCATTAACCAGCTCATTATTGCTGTCTCAAGGCATCATTAATTACCAAAGTCATTTGGGGCAGGCCATGATAATACATCAAGATTCATCAACATTAAATAATGTTTCACTCACAGACACTTTTGTTGTTTATAGACATTTTATCCCGTTAAATAACCACGGCGCCTGGTTAAAATACTCGTAGACACTGGTTAAAAATTACATTTTGACGGCAAAATGTATAGAATACGAGTATCTGTCAAATTTAGACAATATTTAGCTTAAACACAGTTTATTAGTAAACTCTTTCATCCAATCAGGATTCAATAATCAATTTTGAGGTATTTTATTATACTGAGGTACTTTATTTGGCTATAGGTTATAACCAAACTCGTGTATACCAATAATAAAAAATACAGGTTAACCCTTTTTCAGATCGCTGTCAAAGTTATCGTTACAAATTTACGAATGTCTTACAAACTTATGAGCAATTGAGTACCTAAACCTAAACATACAGTGTGTTTTTTTGTGGCCACCTTTAACGAAGGGTACGTATTCTATACATGAAATAAAGTAAGTTTATTCCAAAAAAAATACCGGGAAAAAAAAATTTTTTTGATTTTTTTTTTTAATTCCTTGATCGTGCGAAATAGTGTCTAGTGTTTATGTTAGTTTTTTTATAGACAGATATTAATTATTTTTCGTGAATAAATCCTGCTACGCGCGTTTATGTGGATTTATGCAGAAAAACGCAGTCTATTAACTCCTTCCATGGAGAAAAATGATCGTGATGATGAGGAGATTCCGTAGTTTTCGGGAACGTTGACGACCAAAAATCACCCTGTATTATTACTCTGTTCAACAGTCTAGAACTTGCTAAGACTCCACTGTTGTTGCAAGTAATTGTGATTTTATCGTTAATTTCTACACACTGCACTTTTATACACAAAGTAAGCAAAATACACCATTAATTGCACTAAAACAACACAGCTATCAATATAAAGTAACTAAGACCTATTTTAATATTCCGTGTCAAAACTAACATTGTAGCGAGTGCAACTGGATAACTTAATTAACGGACGTTAATAACAGAACTTATTTTAAAACTAGTGGACGCCCGCGACTCCGTCCGCGTGGACTACAGAAAAAACAAAATGTCGAAATTATCCGGGATAAAAACATTTTCCCGGGATAAAAAGTAGCCTATATGTTAAGTGGGGACCTGTCACAATTTATTCCTGAAAACTGCATCGAAATCGGTCCAGCCGTTTCTGAGATTATCGTGCACAAACATCGATCCGTTACAATTTTTTTAATATGTATAGATAGATATAGATAACCATCTTTCAAAATCACTTTAACTCTTTCAGTCTTGGTGGTTAGTGTCACTAACCACCTATTTCTGAATTTTTTAATTAAAATCTATGCCATCTACTTATAATCGGTTGAACTATCATGAAAGTTCGATTCATGCTTGACAAGATACAACCGAATATACCGCCAAATGAAAGAATGACAACTCAATTTAGTTGAATTGAATATTGCACTTACGTAATTTTAATTACGTGTTTTATAAAAAAAATAACAGGTAAGTAAGTTAGCTTTTATCTTCAATGTTTTTATTCTTTTCAAGTCAAGAATTAACTTTATTCTCATTTATCTGTTTTATATATATTTACATGAAAATACTACTACTCTTAAGTTTTTTGCAGTGTATTCACATCGAAATGCGTAAATTATCATTTATAGTTTGTATCAATAGTCATGGTGGTTAGTGGCACTAACCACCTCATTTTTCGAAAACCTTAATAAATAATTTTTTTTCCTACTTTATATGATTTTTTTATTGTTAATAATGCTAAAACTTACATACATATGTTAAAAATATTCTTAATCTAAAAGCGTGACAGAAAAAGTTAAAGAACCGTTTTACATACATAGGTAAGTAAGTTGTGTTTACAAATGGGCTAGCCAGAAATACAGGATCACGAAGGAGATCCAAAAGCCATATTTGGCATGGCAGTGCCAGATGACAAAATTGGATTTTTTTAGAAAATCAATTTACAGTTTATCTTGTGTTAATCAATCAATCACTTTATTTAAATTGTTACCGAGTGACTTGACAGCAACGCAACTATAATATACACGCAACTACTAGGCGTGAAAGAGAGCTGTGGGGCAAGCACGAACCTCTCGATAGTCCGTAACGCTAGCGTCAAACTGTCAAATCACATAGATTTTGCTAGCGAGTCGCTAGCGTTACGCCACTTAAAAAGGTTCGCGCTTACCCCGCTGACATTTGGCATAGTTATACCTTTTCCCAAGTTATAAAGTGAAGCCAGATCACAGACGTAGACATAAGTTATCTTTTGATAGAACAAAAATACGGTACATAAGTCAAAGTAATCACTTGTGTATTTATAGTTACGAGTGTTAATCTAACCTATAAAGTTACATCAAACTAGAACATAAATCTACAGGGTGTAAAAAAAGGGTATGTTAAGCGAAAAGCTACGTAAATAGCCCACTGTAGAGAACCTATCCACTAAATTTGAGACTCGAAATCACATGTTTATTTTACAAGATTGTATGAAAATTCCTGAGATATTTAAAATTTCTCCATACTATCGGGAAAAATAAACATGTGATTTTGAGTCTCAAATTTTGTGGGTAGGTTCTCTACAGTGGGCTATTCACGTAGCTTTTCGCTTAACATACCCTTTTTGTTACACCCTGTATATTATCTATACATATAATACATACAGGATGATTTTTTGTCGTCAACGTTCCCGAAAACTACGGAATCTCCTCATCATCACGATCATTTTTCTCCATGGAAGCATACCTGGGAAGTGTCTGGTTTCCAAAATATTAGGGTCCAAACTTGAGTAAATAGACTGCGTTTTTCTGCATAAATGCACATAGACGCGCGTAGCAGGATTTTTTCACGAAAAATAATTAATATCTGTCTATAAAAAAAACTAACATAAACACTAGACACTATAAATTTCGCACGATCAAGGAATTTTTTTTTTTATTGAAATTTTTTTTTTTCCCAGCATTTTTTTTGGCATAAACTTACTTTATTTCATGTATAGAATACGTACCCTTCGTTAAAGGTGGCCACAAAAAAACATCCTGTATAATAAAATTGTAACGTATCGATGTTTGTGCACGCTAATCTCAGAAACGGCTGGACCGATTTCGATGCAGTTTTCAGGAATAAATTGTGACAGGTCCCACTTAACATATAGGCTACTTTTATCCTGGGAAAATGTTTTTATCCCGGATAATTTCGATATTTTGTTTTTTCTACAGTCCACGCGGACGGAGTCGCGGGCGTCCACTAGTAGTGAATAAAAAGCTATTTTTATAGAAAAACGAGGGCAATTTACTCAGTAAACTATTAAAATATTATTTCACTGTACGTACATCAACGAAATATCTGATTTGAAATTACCATCAAGGCTAAAACACGATACTTATTATACTACATTACAAAAGGATATTACCTGTACAATATAATCATATACAACAATCATCATTTTCCTGTAGGTATATTTTGTAATGGCGACGTAGGTACATTTACAACACAATATAATCTATCCTGTGCCGATGCGGGGCTTCACTAGAATACATCAGCTGCATCTTTTCCCCTTTTCCCGTGCATGTCGCAAGAGTCGACAATAATAAGGGGATAAGGGGACAGGAAGACGGCCCGTCCTACGTCCCTCTGAGATACATTACAACTCAGAGGTACGTATACGTCTACGCTTACGTGCACGCACACGCACACGCATCTGGTGTGCTCGAGCCTTAAGGAAGGGAGCTTGCAACATAACAGTTATCACTGATCGATCACCATCATTCACATTTCGTCCGTTCCTTCGTCATGAGCCTGCATTCTGATTGTCCCATTTCGGAAACAACCGTGTGTATACTATGTACAGAGTGTATTTTCGTTGCCACCCGTAACGAAGGGTACGTACTCTATACATCAAATAAAGTTTATGCCAAAAAAAAATGCTGGGAAACGATGTAAATTTTATGAAAAAAAAAATTACTTCATCGGGCGAAAGTATCCAGTGTTTATGCTAGTTTTTTCATAGACTGACATTAATTATATCTCGTGAAAAAAATCTTACTACGCGCGTCTACGAGTATGTGCATTTATGCCGATTTATACAGGTTATTTACTCAACTTTGGACCCTAATATTTTGGGAACCAGACACTTCCCAGGTATGCTTCCATGGAGAAAAATTATCGAGATGATGAGAAGATTCCGTAGTTTTCGGAAACGTTGACGACCAAAAATCATCCTGTATTTAACATGTATGAATAAAAACGGCTGTTTCCGAAAATGGCAGGTAAAATGTATTCTAGTGAAACCACACATCAGGCAATCTCTACATAGCTACACTAGATTTCATATGTACGAAATACTCATAATAATTAATTATAAACTATGTCGATTAGTTTAGTATAATGTTATCGTTATAATTAGGTCACAAAATAATTACGATAAAATGCAATACTTCATTTGGTTTCCCTTGACTTATTTATCTATTTTTATCGTGAATTTATTTATGGTTAGTAAACGTGACATAGTAGTAGGTTACATAAATAAATGAAGGTAAGTAGGTAATACTGTTAGTGAAATAAACTGTGTTAGTGCAATGAATATACTTATTGATAGAGGTGATAGCCCAGTGGTTAAGACGTGCACCTTCCAAGCGGGAGACGTAAGTTCGATCCCAGTCACGGGCCTGTACCAATGAATTTATTTCATGTACAGATTTTAATGTTGCAAAACTGTCACTTAGCTCGTGCCTCGGAAAGCACGTAAAACCGTTGGTACTGCGTCAGATCTCTCTCCGGTCGTGTCGGCTTTCCGTTCCATCGGACTATGAGAGTAACGGAATAGAGAGTGCATCTGTACTTGCGCACACACTTGTGCATTATAATATCTCCTGCGTACCTGGCCAGTCTCCGTAGAGAATAGTTGCCTTGGCCGAAATATGGTCGGAGATCAATATCATACTTATTGAATTTTATAAATTCTAAGAAGTCCGGCGGATTATTCACGAACTAAATAAAAATGTATGAAACAGTGTGCAAAGATGCTAGCGCTGCGGTAAACGGACCTCTTATTTTGCGATTAGTTTAATGCTACCTATATTTTCTTTTTATTATTTATTATTACATCTAGCTAAGTCAAACGTGACAGTAGAATTTCCTTAGTGTCCCTGCACCCCATTATGGTTGGGAACACAGTCGTATGTACTCGTAAGATGCGTCCATTAGTATCAAATAAAGGAGTGGGGACATATTTGGTACACTACACGTCAATTTGTGTCAACGACATTTAATCCCACATAATTAATCGTTGACTCAAATTTCAATTACACTCGATCATTGAAAAATAACTCTACGTCCATGAAAAGAAAGTACCTCTCTCTCAACTGAGTACACTCAAGATTATTAAGAGTGAGAGTAATTCGAGTAAGATTAGTTTTCAGTAGTGGTATATGGTACAAGCCAATATAAATATACACAAAGCCACAAGCAACCTTACAGATAAAAATATCCTTCACCTAAACGAAAATAACTTGCACGAGGTAAGAATCCTGTATTTATTTTATTTTCGCACAAACACCTTTTATAAAGCTACTGACGTCAAAAGGTGGGTTACTGGACACGATAGTAACTGGTTTAAAAATAGTTGATTATCTCAGTTTCATTATTATACTCCTTTTTTCATATAATTGGCTTTTAAAAATGAGACATTATTTTTAGAGTAACAAGCATGTTTTGTTATTTACTTCGATAGGCGCCAAAGAGGTCTCTACCCCTTTAGATTTAACCTGTCTCTACGTAGGTTATCCTTGGATTGTGTAAGGAAGCACTAAGAAAAAATTGCCCGAAATCCCCACCGGAATGGAAAATGGAAAACACCTAAACTCTAATAACATACTGCATACGAATCCAAGTTGCATTCATGAAAATGTTAAGGTAAGTCTAATGCATGTTGTCTGTGTAACCAGTATTTGATATAATACCTACGAGTATCTTCTTTGCGGGAATGTAACAAATATTGACAATTTCCATATCGGTATCATATACTCCGCATTTAATTTAATGTATTTTATTTGATAATTATAAACAACATCTAGTATGTGTAAAAACCGGTTTCTGGTCTTGTTCCCTAAAAACCGGACTACAAACCCGCTTTGCACGCGCTAGGCAAGTGTCAACTTGTCCGGAAAAATCATATACAATTTTTGGAGATATACCCTTTTTTAAGTACTCATTCAAAATACAAAAAGGGTATATAAAAAGGGTGTATCCAGAAATAAGTTTATCGAATACCCAAAAATAACAACATAAATAATTAATGTTTATAAGTATTCAAGCGTATTTATCTTGCATTTTATCGGGTTTCCTACAAGTGCTACATGGGAGGTCACGGTTGCTCTCTTCCGCAGTAAGATTAGATGTTTACAGCAAAACTAAGAAAATAAAGTTTTTATTCCATACCAGCACATTTTTATATTCCATTTAAATTCTTTTTAAATCTTCTTAGCTGCTCTGGGAGTGAAAAAAAAAAACCTATAATACGACAGGTGCTTCTCTTCCCGGGCATACTGTACAAGTCAGTAGAGGGACAAGAGGGTCGTGGTGTTTTGTAGGCGATGGGCTGACCAGCATAGCGGGGACAGATGTATAGGACAAGTTGCTACTAGCTCATCGCCTGATTCTTACCTACGACATGCACGGAAAGAGATGCAGCTGATGTATTCTAGTGAAGCCCCGCTTTCGCACAGGATAGAAAAAAGCAGAAAATAAACTTTTAGCTGACTTGAATACTCATTTACAGTTGAGTTACGCGGTTATGCTGCTGTGATCTAGGAAACTAGTTAGTTGAAGTCCAAAGCAAGTAGTTTCAAGACTAGTCCACATTACCGGTTTTGTTTACAAAAGTCGACTTCAAAAAAGAAATCTCTCTTACTCGTACAATTTACAGTTCAGAGAACATAAACATTCTGTCTTGCATAAGATATCAGGGATCCCTACTAATATTATAAATTCGAAAGTGAGCTTGTTTGTTCGTTACCTCTTCACTCTTAATTTACCCCATCAATATTTTTGGAATTTTGGATAATATATGTAGTTGGGAGTATGAAGAAGGACGTAGGCTACATTCTGTAGTCCACGCGGACGAAGTCGCGCGGAAGAGATAAATAGTTTTATAAATAAATTACGTTGGAATTAAATAAATCGGTGAACCCCTTCATTTTTAAAAGGTAAAAAGTAGAGTTTTCTCAGATATCGTGGCATAGTATGCTACAGTTAAACGAGGTAAATATTGCACATAGATTAAATTCATAATTATTTGTTTGCTAATAAATTTGCTTTTCTAAGAAATAACATTGATATTATTATTTGTTTGTTTGTAATAAAGTTGTAAGGAATTTTCTACTACTCGATTGATTTATTGATTATTTTGTTGTTTTGTACGATAGTTTTCGATGTTTTGCGATACCCATTATCAATATTAAACAACTGTAAATACTGAGTTGTTTGTTCCACACAGCATCTCCTACGTATCCAAGATAAACTAAAGTGCAGCCAGTTCAAGTACACAATGTTTTTGTGTCGTTCTCGTAGTCTGCTAATAAATTCCAATCTATCCGCTTAGTTACGAAATCACTAAGCCTTGCGAGCTAGATAACAGTGTATTTATTGATTCACTGATAAAATGAAACGCATGTACAAATGCCTTTAGTTTTGTGACCTCAATTAAGACACAGCTAATTAAGTAAGCGACGTCGACGGACATTATCAGTCAGTAGAGTCACAGTGCGGTAGAGTCTTCAAACAGTGGTGTAATTTGTAACCAAATAACAACACTCTCCTTTGCTAGGTGGCTAGGTATTTTGGGTGGAAATCTTACGGTGTTATAGCAAATCCGAATCATAATTAAAACACTGTTTATAACATTGGATAATCCGTCAATGTATAGCTTAAACAACGTCTAACTTTATTGTAATGTAGATCTCTGAAGTCACTCTGTACCTAATCGAAAACCATATTAAAGTAGGGTTAGTCTAAAGGTGGTAGAGTCGGGGTAATTATACTCATATTATCTGTACTATCCGCTAGAAAGGTTTCTGATAGCATAGCAGGACAGGACTAGAGGGTTATAATGACCATTCAAAGCAACATTGTTTCCATTTCGAAAACGAGACTTCACTTTACTAAAGTGGCGTACTCGCTTTCACAATAGACAATCCTGCTGTATAAATGGCCCCTTTTTCTTAACAGGGTGTGTGCATAGCAAAATAAACTTATTTCTTTACTTTAGAAACAGGTCCGGGATTTGATGCCAGATCAGTACAAAACTTTATAAGAATATTTGTCACAAAAGTGTTAAAAGTTTGCCTTTAACTATCAAACATCACTAGATTTAAGACAAGTGTACCTACTTATTAATACTAATGTATACAATACAGGGTAAGGTAGGTATTCCAGCCCCGGTTAGTATAACTTTTTATACTCAACAAATATGCTGTAAAAATAAACATGATCCTTTGTTTATAAAACAAAGATACAAGAAAAAGCATAAAACAAAGAACACTCACTGCTTTTCCTGCCTTCCTGAACTTTGTAGGTAAGGTCCGTAAAGGCCAAGTCAACAGGCGGTCTCTTCGGCAGATGCGTCAGGGTCTTATGCTGTGCTGGTACGATGGTCACCTTCAGGCTCCCCTTCCTGTCCGAGAAAATCGGTTTAGAGTCCGCGGCGACGTTTTCTTTATCCGCAACCATTTTGACAATAGATTCGGATGGATTAAACGTTCATAACTGTGCGTCACAAAGGAGTGTACGATCGCGGCTGGCGCGTGCGTTTCGCAGCACGACTGACTACCGACTGGTGCCTGGTGGGACTGGACTTCGAATTCGGAGGCACGAAGCGAACGAATGCTTGTGACGTCAAAATCATTAAGGTCGGTGTATATGCAGATATTTAGTATACTTGGAATTACAAAGGGTTAATAGTTACATGGGTATATGCTTGGTGATTTTTTTATCTTTTAATAGAATTCTTGCAAGCCTTTGAGAGACAATGTATGCTATTAAGAGCACGTACTAAACTCATTAAACAAAACCTAATTATTAAACTATTTACTAACCAAATAAAAATGCGATTAACTGTCACTTTCTACAATAGCTAGCTACCTATCATTACTGTTTATTTCTTTAAAGGGGGTTTGACAAATGTGCCAAGTCCTACAACCAACAAACCGACTTTTCTTTTGAACTTTGCGCGGTATTTTAAAGCCCTTTTAACATTTAATCGCTTCCGCGATGTCATTACTATTATTTCTCGAGATACTTCCTTCCTGATCATCCAAATTGTACATTAAAATATCAGCATTGTCCATTTTTAAAACCCTCAACGGCAAAAGATGAGTATTATAAGTTTAAAGGTGCACAAACAGTGTTATTTCCATACAAATGCATCTAATACCAAAATACATACAAAATTTAATTTAATAGTGGGTGCCCCATAAAATTGAAAAACATCCTAAAATTGTCACTTAGCTATACCCGAGAAGGGTTGGCGTAAGGCAGGCTGCCGGCTGTAAAACAAATGGCAAATCTTTGGCAATGTGAGTTTCGAAAGAAACTATATTGCGTTGATCCCATAAATAATGGGAGAGGGCAGGAAGATAATAAGTCCCACTACTTGCTAAGCCTATGTGCTATTCTAATGTATTTACAAGCTACAATCCATGAACGTATAAAGAATAACGGACAGAGTGTTGTCAATACACGGAGTGAGGCATTCATAGTAAGCTCGGTAACGATATTCCATGGAGTAGGGATGTGTAATGACGCGTTATCCACCCACACATACAAAACATAGTAAGCTCGGCGCCTACTAGAGAATACGCACACATGCGCAACGCGCCGCCATTTCGGTGCTTCAATCTGTGCACTGACAGCATTACGTCCGTTGTTCTTTATACGTTCATGCTACAATCATGGTCTGAATTCAGCAAATCAATATTTTCCTGGCTGACACTTTCACCGTGCATAACTGCCAAGTTCCATTCAAATCACTTTGATAGTTTCTTGGGTAAACAGCTATCAAAGAATGAGTACCAAACATCCATTATCCCAAGCATTCTCGTATATAATATTAATAAGGATTTGGATTCAGACATTTCTGTATCATCACTACATTTTATAAAACAAAGTCGCTTGCCGCTGTATGTCCGTCTCTATGTATGCTTAGATCTTTCAAAGTAGGGAATGGATTTTAATGCGGTTTTTTATAGATAGAGAGACTATGGTGCCATTCAAGAAGTTATCCCTCCTAAACCTTGGTTCTTTAAGTATAGACAAGCCGACAAGGCGACAACATCTACAATTATCCGGCTCCGATTAGGTCATGTCTGTTCTCCTGTGTTCCTAGCGAAGATAAGAGTTAGAGATCATTCATTATGCGAGTGTGGCTTAGCTGAGGGTGACATTGATCACCTTCTTATATCTTGTCCTCTCCTAAAAATCCCCCTCTACGATTGTTTGCCGGATGACATTGCTCGTCCGGTAAATATATCCTTCCTTCTATCCCTAATTCCCTCTCCTTTTTTCCACTTCTTCTCCAAATATATTAAATTTAATAATATTAAACTGTAATATGTATATTTATTGTATATTTTGTACATAATATCTATATGTAATCTATATTATTACTGATTATTCCCTTTACCCGTTTGGTCTGGGTCCCTGAAACTGATCATTTTCCTTTGTTATATATTTTTTTTATTATTATTTTTTTATTTACGTTTGGATGTCAACACGTGACATTGGCAAAGTCTCCGTGTAAACGAGAGAGACGCCATATCGCAAAATTGAATTGAATGTAAAACTAGGGACCCGACTCGCACGGGAGTAATGCACTAACACGCGGGCGAAGCAGTGGACGGACGCTAGTTTCTGTATAAATAAAAATCTGTGTCAAAATATTCACTTGTATGACTGAAGAGGTTCCTTTATGATCAGCATCATAAAACCAGTTATCTCTATGGTAATTTCTCTCCATTTCAATATTTTGTAAACATTTTCTAAATTCATGTTGTGTTTTGTAGAATTTCAATTTTGCTACACAGAGGAAAACAAATGTGAGAACCCCATCTGTGCATGGTAATGAAAAAGAGATAAACAACTCTTTGAACACATTTCCGATAATTTAAATTTAGAAATTCATTGTTAGCCTTGTTAGGTCTGTTATAACATTTAGAACATAAATGATTTATTAAATGAGAAGTTTCCTATTCTCCAAATAATAATTACCATCTATTAGTACTTTCTTATACACAAAGCTGATGAGATTGTATGTTTGTACCATTATACCATTGAAGACACAAATCTCAGAAACTACAGGAACTACAATGTAAAAAAATTGAGTTTTACATTTTTCATTCCATTTATTTAGCGAGGCTTTTACTTTTGTTTTAAAGGCTTTTTAAAAAAACTACCTATGACATTTTGACTGATATTTTGCATTGCCTGTGCTGATAGGGAGTTTTAATATCAGCAGCATTTCTTTCCATGCATAAAAACTAAACAATTATATATTCAATAACTAGCTGGATAGTAGATGAAATCTAATGTATGAATGTTTAATATATCCTGTTCAATTTCAATCAATTATAGGCTATCCATCTATGTAAATGTAATATCTAGGTACATACTTATAACTTGATAAACATAAGCAATCACACCTCCCCCCAGAGTTCTTCATGCATATATATACATATTATATTATATTATATGTTCATATTAATCTACAAGATTTTTACGAAAGAGAAAGTTGGCTTAAATAAACACTGCAAGGTTTGTTTAGTTTAGTTTTAGAGGAACCAAAGTAAATGAAATAGGTAATTACTTGTCTAAATCTTGTTTTTTCAATAATGGAGGAGTACCTAATAATAGATTATATTGCTATTGCTGTTTACAACACATAATCTACCAACCACTCGATAAAGAGGTCAAACTAAGCATGTTATTCACGTCTCAGAAGAAATAACGACTCACTTATGCGAAGTTATAAAATGTACCTAACTCTCATGAAAAGCAGATAAATAGAACATACCTTAGGTTATTCAGGATGAAAACATTGTCCATATCACCGGTATCTTTATGCATTTTTAAATCGCATTCCTAATTTATCAGGAAATAAAATAATTTCAGAAATTTGCAAATAAACTTCTCGCCTTGTTTTCTATTGTCGTGCATTGGTTGCATGCAATTGCAAGAAATATGTTTGTGGCAAACTGACAGCTTTTATTTAATGTTTACGCTTTCTGAGAGAGGCTATCATAGGGGCAAGATCTTTCTCAGTAGAGGAAGCAGGATAACGAAAATTTTAGAAATAAATATTTTACGAAAACATTCCCTTTTGCAGAAATCGTGTACGCAGAAAATGACAGCTAAATGACAGTTGACAGTTTTTTTTTTTTTTTTTTTTTAATTTATTAAAGCATTGGCTACAGAGGCCATCAGCTTAAATATGACAAAACAAATTACATCAAATAACACAAACTAATAAAATAAAAACAGGAAATTACAATCAAAATGAAATAATATAAAGAAATAAACAAAATGAAAAAAAAAGAAACATTCTTACAATATTGTTACATATTTACAAATCTAACTAAAATTAAATAGGACCAAATGTATTACTTACAAAATTAAAAATAGGACCATATAAATCTCTATTAGATAACAACTGTTGAACATTTGCAGGGAACTTATTATTTTTTAATATTTCTTTACATTGAGCAATAAATAATAATCTTTGTAAATTAAAATTAGTACAATCATAAAATAAATGCTGTAAGTCACTATTGTCAACGGGGCAAAATTTGCAGATGGCATTAGTATTAAGCTTCAATCTAAATAGATGAGCTGGAAATTGGCAATGGCCAATGCGAAGTCTGCACAAAGTTTTAATGAACTCCCTACCCAAGAACATATTCCCTTTTTCAAACCAAGCCGAAGCGGATGGTTTAGGCTGAATTTCAGCTAGCCATTTACCTTTTAATTTTCTACTATTGTGTAGATACATTGACCATCGCTTTAACATTATGTCCTTTAAAAATGTATGTAAGTCAGAATACGGAACGTTAAATTTACAGTTCTCAACATTTTTTGATATTTTAGTGAGTGAGTCTACTATTTCATTCCCAAGGATACCCGAATGTCCAGGAACCCAACAAAATTCTACATTAAAATTATTATTATAAAGATCCTTAGTATATTTCCGTAAAATGTACATTAAATAATTGACATCAGCTTTTATTTGAGGATTTGCTAATGCTTGAAGAGCACTCATTGAATCAGATAAAATTATAACATTATTACATGAAAATGTATTGTTTTTTATATATAACTAGTGGACGCCCGCGACTTCGTCCGCGTGGACTGCAGAAAAAAACAAACTTTTATCTTTATAAAAAGTATAAAATAGGTATAGCCTACATAAAAAGTAGCCTGTCAATTTTTATTAAAATCGCTCCAGCTGTTTTTACGTGCAAGTAACAAACATCTATCCATTCATCCATACTCACAAACTTTCGCGTTTATAATATTAGTAGGATTCAGTAGGTCTAAGAATCGGCTACTATCTGTTTTTCATAACCCTTCCACGAAATAAGCGATATCCACGCGAGCGGAGCCGCGGGCAACAGCTATTAAATATTGATATACAGGTTATAATGAGTCAATAGTATAAATTAGAAAGTGCTTATCATGTTGAATAACTTTTCCTAAGACGGTATTTTCATATCTCTCAAAATTTAGCTGGGTTGTTAAGGGTTCTGCATCAGGTTATCTAGACCTTCAATTTTATTACGTTACTAGTGGACGCCCGCGACTTCGTCCGCGTGGACTGCAGAAAAAAACAAACTTTTATCTTTATAAAAAGTATAAAATAGGTATAGCCTACATAAAAAGTAGCCTGTCAATTTTTATTAAAATCGCTCCAGCTGTTTTTACGTGCAAGTAACAAACATCTATCCATTCATCCATACTCACAAACTTTCGCGTTTATAATATTAGTAGGATTCAGTAGGTCTAAGAATCGGCTACTATCTGTTTTTCATAACCCTTCCACGAAATAAGCGATATCCACGCGAGCGGAGCCGCGGGCAACAGCTATTAAATATTGATATACAGGTTATAATGAGTCAATAGTATAAATTAGAAAGTGCTTATCATGTTGAATAACTTTTCCTAAGACGGTATTTTCATATCTCTCAAAATTTAGCTGGGTTGTTAAGGGTTCTGCATCAGGTTATCTAGACCTTCAATTTTATTACGTTATTAGAAAGTGCTTATCATGCTGAGCAACTTTTCCTAAGACGGTATTTTCATATCTCTCAAAGTTTAGCTGGGCTGCTAAGGGTTCTGCATCAGGCAGTCTAGACCTTCAATTTTTTTCTTTCATATCATTTCTACGTCATTTTATTCTTTCATACATATTTTTTGTATAACTTGAACCGTTTACGCAGCGCACGCAACGGAAGTCTCCAAAGTTGAATAATTTTCCCCGTTTTTTCCACATTTTCCTCTTATTCTTCGTCCCTATTGGTCGCACTGTGATGATATATAGCTTAAAGCCTTCCTCGATAAATGGACTATCCAACACAAAAAGAATTTTTTAATTCGACCCAGTAGTTCCGGAGATTAGCGCGTTCAATCAAACAAACAAACAAACAAACAAACTCTTCAGCTTTATAATATTATATAGTATAGATAAGAAAGTGCTTATCATGCTGAGCAACTTTTCCTAAGACGGTATTTTCATATCTCTCAAAGTTTAGCTGGGCTGCTAAGGGTTCTGCATCAGGCAGTCTAGACCTTCAATTTTTTTCTTTCATATCATTTCTACGTCATTTTATTCTTTCATACATATTTTTTGGATAACTTGAACCGTTTACGCAGCGCACGCAACGGAAGTCTCCAAAGTTGAATAATTTTCCCCGTTTTTCCACATTTTCCTCTTATTCTTCGTCCCTATTGGTCGCACTGTGATGATATATAGCCTAAAGCCTTCCTCGATAAATGGACTATCCAACACAAAAAGAATTTTTTAATTCGACCCAGTAGTTCCGGAGATTAGCGCGTTCAATCAAACAAACAAACAAACAAACAAACAAACAAACAAACTCTTCAGCTTTATAATATTAGTATAGATAGAGCATAAATCATGGCTAATATTTCAGTAGAATAAACTGAAAAATTATTATTACACGAATAAATCTTACCCCAATTATTCGTAGAATCATAAAAGGCAAAGCTTGTACGAGTAGGAGTTTTAGACCCATCAGTATATATTTTAATGAAATCTGATTTGTCATGTAAAAATTCATAGAATTCAAACTTAGACTGAAATTTAATTAATGTTATTGGAATATCTTGAAGCAAACTATGGTAATTATTTTCAAAACATGGCAACAATTTAGACCAAAATACAATGTCCTGGAGTTCAAAGTTCAGATATGTTGTAGATTCGGCTATAGAACTGGAATTAGGTAATGTAATTACGTTGTAATTTGGGATGTTGAAGTTTTCTAGGTACCTACACAATGTTTGGTTATCACGACTTATTAATTTAAGACAAAACTTGTCCGTGAGATAGCTCCTTCGTATAAAGAGAGGAACAACGCCAGACTCTACTTCCAAGGAATTTATTGGAGAAGACATCATAGCACCAGTGATAATACGTAACGCTTTGTTCTGTATAATATCTAGCCTTTTTAAGAGATGGGATCCAGCATCCGCAAAAAGCAAACAACCATAGTCAAAATGACTTCGTATAGTTGCGATGTAAATGGTTTTAAGGATCTTGGAATCAGCGCCCCATTTAAGTCCTGTGAGAGATTTTAATATATTTAATCCCAATTCAGTTCTTTTGCAAATTACATCAATGTGAGTTTTCCAAGAAAGATCATAGTCAAGATAAAGACCAAGATATTTAATGCTAGATTGCACAGGGATAGTAACAGCATCAAATAAAATTTGAGGATAATGCAGACCATTTTGAGAAAATAAAATTACAGAACTTTTAGAAACATTAACCTCAAGTTTTAAATAATTTGATAATAATTTGCTAATGTTACGCAGACAATTATTCATAACTGTTTCACCACTTTTGATATCATTACAGTTTACATATAAGACGAGATCGTCAGCATAAAGTAGGTGTTTAACAGAAGATGGAATTTGCTTCATGAAAAATACTAAACTTAAAATAAATACAAGGGGAGATAACACAGAGCCTTGAGGAGTACCTCTGGAAGACCTTCTATTACCAAGCAAAGAAGATTTAATTTTTAAAGATAAAGTGCGATTATTAAGAAAGGAATAAAGCCAGAACAGAACATGACCAGGAAAACCCAACGAATGAAGACTTGTGATAAGAAATGAATGATCTATATTATCAAAAGCCCCTTTAATGTCCAGAAAAACAGCTAATGTATATTGGTTGTTACGAAAATTATTTTTAATGTCTCCAATTAAACAACATAAATTGTCCATTGTACTTTTACCTTTACGGAATCCATATTGAGTATCTGGGATTAAACTATTATTTTCAGTGAACCACTCTAATCTATTTTTTAACATTGTTTCGAAAACTTTTGCGAAGCATGAAGTCAATGAAATGGGCCTATAAGAGTCAATACTATTGGAATCTTTATACGGTTTGAGAATAGGGACAACGTGTTGTTTTTTCCAAGTGGGGGGAATTGTATTACTTAGCCAAAGATCATTAAATATTCTACATAGAATTTTCATGACATATTGGGGTAGATGCTTAATAATGCTATAAGTTATTAAATCAGGACCAGGTGAAGTATCTTTTTTACTCCTTAATGCAGCCATAAACTCACTGTAAGAGTATTTTGTAACCATCCAACCAGCTTCTGGATTCCCATCATGATTAAAGAACTGTTGAAGATCAGTGCCCATTGTTTTATCATTCTGAGGTGCAATTTTATCTAGAAATAGCTTAGCGTTAGTGTGGTCCAAAAATAAAGCCGGTGTTGAAGAAAAACTATTCAGTTTAGAATGTTTAAATCTTCGGATATGATCCCAAATAATTTTACTGGATGTCATGCGACTGAATGACGAACAGAGATTCATCCAGCTAAGACGTTTAGTTTGTAATAATGTTTTTTTCTTTACAGCATCTAATTTTTTATAAATCAGATAATTTTCTAAAGTTGGATAATGTTTATATGACAATAAAGCAATTTTAGCTTGTGATACCACACGGTCACAATCAGAATTCCACCAAGGAACCCCCTTTGAAACAATGCCTTTATGATGGTAACATTTTTTTGGAAATGTCAATAAGATGTCATGTAAGATATTTACAAATTTTAAATAGCTGTCAAGAGGGTTAGCTGCAAATTCATAGTTAGAGAACGTTTCATTACATATATTTTCAAATTTAACCCAGTCGATTTTTTTTAAATTTACGTAAGCTATATCATCATTATTAACAGGTCCTAACAGATAACTTTTAGGCAGTTGAAAAGGAAGAGCATTGACAAACACACCAATATGTACAGGGTAATGGTTACTGCTGAGAGGATCATCAAAAACAGAAAAGGTACAGCTGGAACTAAGGGTTTTTGAAGCAAATGCTAAGTCTAATACATTACCTTGTTTACCAAACGAAGTACAAGTCGTAAGAGTGTGGTCATTTAAACAAACCAAACCCGTGCCTTCAACATAATCATGAAGATCTATGCCTCGCTGATCATTGACCCTCGAACTCCAGGACACATGATGCGCATTAAAATCGCCTATAATTAAATAATTGTTAGAAACAAATTTTAAACACGTGCTTTTCAATAAGTTAATATTAAATCTACCATTAGGATATGGAGGTGCATATACACATAATATGTCTAAAGAGAAATTGTTAATGTAAACTGTAATTAAAATATTTTGGAAGTGATATTCAGAGTAAGTATTAACAATATTATACTTATATTTGGAACAAATTGCAACAGCAACTCCACCATGTGGATGGTCAGAATCCTTTCTGATCAAAGTATAACCAGGAAGTCTGACCGTTTTACTTGAGTCTAACCAGGTTTCATTAAATAAAATCATGTCAACACTCTCATTGAGATTATTAATGAAATGTTTAAATTGATCTACTTTAGGAAGTAGGCTTCTAGAGTTCCAATGAATGATATTAAAATTATTATAAGTTAAACTAGCCATAATTTAAATAGAGAAGTTTGTTACCAGAAGTTCTTTAATTAGTTGTGTAGAAATTGGACCAGAATCTTTAGCATTAGCATCCTTTTTTTTTAATAACTCTATTATTGTTTTTGTCATAGCACACAGTACTATGTCCGAATTAATAATATCTGAAATTAAAGCTCTGCCATGGGGTGTCTTAGCTTGCACATTCACAGGGATACTTTTGATCACATTTGCATTGGAGTTTTTGTTACTGTTTACATTAGTAGCTGTAGCTGCAACTGACGCATATGAAACTTTGCCACTTATTTTGTTTTTTACTTCTGTTACTTTTGCAGATTTCACTGGGCAGGAGTAGGATACTGCAGCATGAGCACCACTGCAGTTGGAACATTTAGGGCTGGTAGGAGTAGGACATTCCTTGTAGAAATGCCCAGCTGCGCAGATCGAACAAATTTGGGCGCTCTTGCAAGCACCACTGCCATGACCAAAGTAACATTTAAAGCACTGTAGTACTGGCCTTATATATTCTGCAACAGGCATCCATATGTGTTCGAATGTCACGTGATCTGGGTGAACTGAGGCTAAAAATGTTACTAATACCGTTTGAAGAGGCTTCAACTGTCCATTATCTTGTTTTTTAAAAAATCTTTTGACTCCCAAGATCAGGCATGATGCCTTCAAGTTCATCAAGAGAGACTCTTCACTCAAGTCCACTGGAGCACGAATGATACCTTGAGACTCTATGCTATCATAAGGTATTTTGGAGCACCAATTATTAGCTTCTAGTAGAGGTTTGTTGAATAAAAATGTATTGGCATCTTTTGCAGATCCAAAATAAACTTTAACAAAAAAGCTACCTGCAGCCTTGATATATTGAATACCTGGAATATCTTTTAGAATTTTGTTTATTTTCAGGATATCCAATGGAACTCGGTTTGATGAAACTAAGTTCTGTGCTGACTGCAACAGAACTGGATACTGCTTCTTTGTAAGGTCTTCATACTTTGCATTATGGTCTTTGAATAGTCCACGATTATTCCGAATAAAAGACATTTTATGTTTATTAACCGGACCATCTACAGGTGTAAGGCATTTTCTTTTCGAAGCAAGCTTCGAGACGGCTTCCATGGGGGTGGAGCCGCCGCTCTCACCCCCGTCTTCTACGTCCATAAAAACTTTGTGAAGAAGAAATAAACTGATATACTAAATAAATGAAGTCTAATTAATAATGCAAAACTGTTTAAGAGGGCTTAAAGGATTATTAATAAAATTAATTTTCAAAAAATCCGCCTAGTCAATTCAATTTTCCCTCCCTTTTTGATAGTCCTCTTGACAGTTTATTCATTTTTATTTTTATTTTTTTTTAGTTTATCCCGAAGGAAAGGCAAGGGGAACTAAGCCCATACAGCCTAATCATTGTCTAGTAAAATGAATTCTTAATTTATGATGGATGATAATGATGATTATGAATGGAAACGTCGGGAAAATCCTCAAGAATAAGTGTAAAGTAAGTCAAAATGAAAAATAATTGCAGAAACAACTTACATGGGCCCATGAAGAGATCGTATTCCGGCTAAAGTTTTACTCAGCTTACCTGCGTATAAAACCATGCACACGCACTAGATTCACATCACAAGTAATCAAAATATAACTTATCTACCAGAAAACATCACTTTACGGACACATGCAATACATTTACAAATAATTTTTGATTTTCACAAGAAAATTACACCTGCACCCTTCCAGCTTTTCCCGCCGAATCACAGTTTATTCACTATCACACTGATTCACAGCTGGTTAGTCTATAGTTGTCTCTGAATGGCTGGTGATATTTTAGTATAAAAATGACTCGAATGTGATTGGCTGACACGTTCTCCTCACGACAGTGTTGCCAAAAAAGTAACTTACCTTTTATTAATGTAAAAGTTAAGAATAAATTGTAGGAGCAAAAAATGCTTAACCGGTAAAGCAAAAAGCTTGGCTTTGCTTTTGCAAGTTACGAAATTGAATTTCAACTTTCAGGGAAATTTCTGAAATTAGCCTGAAGGTTATCACAAGACAGGTAGTCGGTCACAAAATAAATCATTTTGTAAATTAAGGATAAGGGTCTCCCCATATTTATCGACGCGGAATCGGCTTGAGACGGTCAAACAAGCCTTTTTGTCTACGAAATAAGGATGTTACTAATACCATTCACATCGGCTCGGCTCGGACGACGCGTCACGATGCCGGCCGACGGCGAAACGAGCCGTTTGCCGATTAGCTGATCGCATCCGTACGGCGCTGAATCTAGCAGAACGTTCCCGACTGCTGCCGAACAGCGCCGAAGACGGTCGAACGGCGTTGGACGGCAGTCGAATGATCCGCTCGCATGCCTTCATTTCCGACGGTAGCCGAACGGTGCCGGAGACGGCCGATCAGCGTTGGGTAGCAGTCGAATGATCCGCTCGCATTCCTTCATTTCCGACGGCAGCCAAACAGCGCCGGAGATGGCCTAGCACATTTTTTTTATAACATACTTATTGTTCAGATTTAAAAACCCACGTAAAAGATTTACTTTTCTAACTACATACTTACATATTTGAATAAGAGAAATTCCAGGACGTGTTGGCCTTTTGGCTTTCAGTTCAAGGCGCTTATGAGTCTTTTCACGTACTCATATTGTTACATACACTGTATTGTTCCATTTTTAACACAAAACACGATATTTTTATTAAACGAAGGATAGATACCACAAGGTGCACGTTAAATCTGCGAAAAAAGCATTTGTGGATATTTTTCGCGTCGGCCATCCGGAAGAGTCGACTGCCGAACGGATGTTAACATCCGTCGTGACAGCCGTTTGGAGGAGTCGACTGCCGAACGAACGTGTACGTAATTTAAGGCCATGAGGTGGGCTTCCCATAAGTGGCGCATGCCGGGGAGGCAACACCGGTGCGGACGGCTAAGGGTGCAGGGAGGTTAGTTACCCCGGAGTTATGACATTTTACACTTCCACCCTGGAGCAAATGTTCCGCTCTTGCGCTGTTATAATTATTATTAATTCAATTTGTACAAAAATTATTTTGAATATAGAAAAAAGGAACAAAAAATAATAAAATAGAAACAATGTTGCCGGTAATGCTATAAATTAACACCTTTATATTAGGTTCTAGCAGTATAGCCTGCCAGACATTATGGTCTGTCTACTTACCTATGATAAACGGACGGACAGATATACAGCCTACCATGGTAAGGAAAAGCGAAAATCTCGTTTGGGCATTATTAGGCAACATTCGTCTTCGAAAAAAAAAATTGACGGCTTCGTCGAGGCTTCGTCGTGTGAACGTAAGTAAGCGTAGAAGAGATCCATAGTCAAAGCGTGTAAGTAAGTAGCACACGTAAGTAGTAGTCTGTGGTCGTGTGTGATTTGATGTGTGATTCGGCGGGAAAAGCTGGAAGGGAGCGGGTGTAATATTCTTGTGAAAATCAAAATTTATTTGTAAATGGCTTGCATGTGTCCGTAAAGTGATGTTTTTTGGTAGATAAGTAATATTTTGTTTGCTTGTTATGTGAATCTAGTGCGTGTGCATGGTTTTATATGCAGGTAAGCTGAATAAAACTTTAGTCGGAATACTATCTCTTCATGGGCTCATGTAAGTTGTTTCTGCAATTATTTTTGATTTTTACTAATTTTAAACTCGTTCTTGAGGATTTTCCCGACGTTTCCACTCATCATCATTGTCATCCATCATAAATTCAGAATACATTTTACTAAACAATGATTAGGCTGTATGAGCTTAGTTCCCCTTGCCTTTCCTTCGGGATAAACTAAAAAAAAAAAATGATTTGATGTTTTGTTGCGCGTTGCACAAAATTCGTACATACTAGGCATGGGCTAATCATATCCGGGAAAGGATTGAAATTGTAGCAAATCACTCCGACTATGGATATATATCCTTTTAACATATCCAACTCCGCGTGCATGTCCGGGAACGAAGAGATTAAGTGGAGCGAGATATGACTGGGATTGGTTTGGTTAGGTTGTTGTAGGTGTCCTTTTAACAGATCCAACTCCGCGTACATATCCGGGAATGAAGAGATTAAGCGAACCGAGATATGATTGGGATGATCTATCCAAATAATAATTAGAATATTTGATAGGCGTATTTAAAAATCACTAAATAGGTACACTAAAACTATTGTCCTAAAAATAATTCCAAATCCAAACAGCTTTTATTTACATTAAAAACAAAATACTTAAGATCAAATATAAAACGGAATAAATAGAAATTTTGAAAATTATAATTACGAAAACAAATATTTCAAAACAAACATTGCAACGAACTAAACGGCATGCCTGTCGCTCGTGAGTATTCGTATATACTCGTGTAATGTCGTTACATTCGCACTCATGCGTCTACTGCGATACTACAGCGCGTTCCGGCGCGTTCGCATTCCGTCTCGCTCACTTATTCTTATCTTCGGCATTATTCGGTAGGTCGGAGTGGGTCGGATATAGGATATGGTAACTTTCTTTAAAGTGAAGGAGTTGATTCATATCCACCTCTGGATATATATCCGAGGATATAGTTGTGTCCGGAGTTACCCATGTCTAGTACATACCAACGTCAGTTCTCTAAGTAGCAAAGAGTAGTCTAAGTAGTCTGTGTCGTCTGTGTACATACCTATGTGATCGTATACTATTACGTCAAACCTAACACTTAAATCTTGTGAAAATGTGAAATTTATTTTTAATTTTACATCTTTACTGAAACCAAAATACGTGAAACGTAGACAAATCAACATGGAGAGCATAAAAGTAAGTTATTGTTCAAACATTTTCTTTGTCCTGAGGGCCACAACAACAATTATGGTTACTAATTTTGTTTTAGAATTTTTCGGTATCGCTGGTCAAAGGTTTCATAGACAGCTTGAGCGGGGTTAAGGTGATGTTGTATTTAGATAAAGAGATAAATGAACGGGCATTGAGTCGTTCGCCTCTAATAGACGAGAAAAGCAAACAAAAGCAACCGAAAGTAAAACAGTGAGTACCTAGTGCATACCATAACAACTCCTTTTTCTTTGTACAGTAATTAAAACTTGCTAAGTGGATTAATAAAATTAAATTATGGTCGATTCTGACTACCATGCCATGCTTGTTCCTAACATTGAAATTCCATGTATGCACACGGCTGTGTTTCTGAAATGGGGTAGCCAGAGCTGCAGGATGTTAAAGGAGTTCCGACAGACACATTTAGTGTAGTGAGGACGGACAATACATCGGCTGCATCTCTTGCTGCACATGTTGTAAGAGTTCACCAACATATAGGTGTACTCTCAGGTGATAAGCTTGCAACTTGTCACTGATAATTTATATCTGTGGTATGCTAAATGTGCTGTGAGATCTTCTTTATGATCTTGCAATTCTGGCTCAACTTCAGGATCTCAGCTATGTGTGTACATTTATGTTTGTATTATACACAGGAAATCATAGTTTTATGTCTGTACAGTCGTCGTCAGCCTATTGCAGTCCACTGCTGGACGTAGGCCTCAGTGTACGTCACATGGCTTGATCTCCCGTTTTTGCCATCTTGTCACTACCAGCCATCCTCTTTAAGTCATCGGTCCATCTGGCCAGAGGGCGCCCAATGCTACGCTTGCCGGGGCACGGTCTCCATTCGAGAACCCGTTTACTCCACCGTCCATCGGTTCTCCGACAGATGTGGCCAGCCCACTGCCACATCAGTCTGTACAGTACATGAATAAAATGTAAAATACTTGTCTTCCAGGGAATCAAAAGTACTTACTAGAGTAATACAATCATGCATTCTAAACGGCTGTATATTTTTACTAAGCATATTAGTGTTTGAGTATGCTTTATTACCGACTGTTAAGTATTTAGTAACGGTAGCATTTGGTCATAACCAGACAGTGGCACATAATGTATGGTCGTGGATGCAACCATTTCTCAGCATGACGTTTCGGATGATATGGGTGCTTCCGCTGTTTCTTTTGAGCAAGCTGGTTAATGCACTTTGGTTTCAAGTAAGTAGTTTTTGTCATCTATTTTAACTAATGCCAGGTGTTTCTTCAGTTTATGTTCTCCTTGAAAATTAATTTACAACCCAGCCATTGATATGACAATACTGATACTGTACTGACCCAGCAGTTAAATGAGTTAATGGAATTGTAATCTATATAATTTAATCCTCATGATACTTTGAACTAATGACAAATGGTATACTCAGGTATTGTCCAATCTTATTAAAGTTAATGACAATGGGAAGATGTTTAGATGTTTGTTATTTTTAATACAAAAACTACCATACAGATTTTGATAATATATAACTTGCAGTAGCAAATGGCTGCAGCAATGTGATCGCGAAAATTGTGATTGTGCGAGGCAAGTGCTCGGGATGAGTGTGAGGCATCCTCCCAAGCCAGGAGTTTTTATGAGGGAGGCCTATGTTCAACAGTTGACTTAATGGCTTATTAATGATAATGACATGCACATTGTTGCTGTAGGTTGGTACCCATATACAAAACAAGTGTTGCAACTTTGACTTAGGGAATTTTGTTTAGTCTAATTTGCTGTGCCTAACGTTTTCAAAGAAAGGTCAATATATAAGGTCGAACCAAAAGTGGTAACGATCTTTTGGGATGCGGCATAATCATACACAAGATTTTAAAGAAAATATTCACGCTAGTTTAGTTTTTATTATCCCATACAAAACTTTTAATATTTTTCTCAAAGATCCTGTATAACCGTCACGTAAACTCACAACGACAAACGTACAGTAAACTTAAGGCCACTGCCCCCGCGCTGCCACGTCTACATTAACACTACAACACACATAGATCATGAACGTTGCACATCCGTTTTTCTCTATCAGCGTATTTAATGCGCCGCGCCAACTACAGCATGATTTTTTTTGTATTAAAAGATTGAAGTTTATTTTATTGTTTTCTCGAAAACTAGCGAGTTAATTTAGATTATTTTTTATTTAGGGGTTATATTATTTATTTACGGATACGACCTAGAAAGATAATCACTACTTTTTGGTAGACGCATAAATAAGCGTTTTTTTTTAGGATATTGCTGATTCAGCATACAGACACCGTCGCGGGCGGCCACAGTTTATGTCCAGTGTCAGCAAAATCATTGCAGACTCACTGTTCAGCTTGCTAGTGCAAGCACTGTTTTTGCTACAGGTAATTAATACTTTTACCATGTGATTTTAGAGATATTCAACATTAGGTTGAACACAACGATGTACGAGGGGGCGTTTTTAAGTTCGCGGAATCGGGGGTAAGACGTGGAAATAAAAATACAAGTTTATTTTTCCTTTTCAATATATTCTCCTGCAACCCTAATACATTTTTCAGATCTTTCAATTAGCTTATGTATACCCTCGAAAAAAAATGTTTTTTCTTTGTCTGAAAAATAAGCTGAAACTGCTTCCTTCACTTCTTCATCGCTTGAGAACTTCTTCCCCCGAAGTTCTTTTTTCATTTTTGGAAATAGATAATAATCACTGGGAGTCAGATCAGGACTGTAGGGTGGATGAACCAAAATATCGAAGCCCACCTTATGCAGGGAAGCCAACGCAACACGGCTCTTGTGCACAGGCGCGTTGTCGTGCAGAAGGAGGACACCTTTGGTTAATTTTCCCCTTCTTTTTGCCTTGATTGCTTCCTTTAATCGCTCTAAGATTGAAGCGTAGTATTCTCCGGTTATGGAGACACCTTTATCTTTATAATCTATCAACAAGATTCCTTCTGAGTCCCAAAAGATTGTCGCCATGATTTTTCCCGCCGACTGTGACACCTTAAATTTCTTTGGTGGTGGTGTACCTTTTTTGTGCCACTGCGTAGAATCTTGTTTGGACTCAGGTTCATAATGATGAACCTAAGTTTCATCCCCAGTAACAATTCGAGTCAATACTCCATCCTGGTCTTCATTACAGAGGTCCAAAAACGCGCGAGAACACTACGCGCTGTTGTTTTTGAGGCGGCGTGAGCATTCTCGGCACCCACCTTGTACTGACTTTGGTCATGCCGAGATGATCGTGAAGAATTTTAAATATGGTTGTATCGGATACTCCAACCATTTCTGCGAGCTGTTTCTTCTTTAGTCTAGCATCTTCCAGTATTAATTTTTCCACTTTTTGAATTATTTCCGGAGTGGTCACCTCGATCGGCCGTCCTGGCCGAGGATCACCTTCAAGTGAGGCCCTGCCTTGCTTAAAAAGGGTATGCCACTTATAAACCATGGTTTTACCGGGGCAAGACTCCCCGTAAACGGATGACATCTCTTCTAGTATGGTTTGAACCGATTTACCTTGCTTGGTAAGGAACTTTATGACAGCGCGGTGCTCGATTTTCTCCATTTTTCACAATGTTCTTCCCAACTGAGTTGTTTGATCGACGATAATTCAAATAGTAATGGCCCGATTAAAACAAAACGTTCTATTTATACTAATAATGAGCTACTTAACCAGTTACGACTAAGGAAAGTACCCTCATTTATTAATTACCTACCCATTCCGCGAATATAAAAATGCACCCTCGTAGATTTACGTTAATAAGTGAATATGCGCCAAAAAGGAGGCCTTTTAGAGGTTTTTCGACTGTATGTGTGAACTATGATATGACTATTACCTAATGCAATAGCAAAGCCGATGTAATGCGACAGCGAAAATTAAGATTGCTCTAGCTTTGCTTCCACTAAAGTTACGTAATAACTCTGCGCCGGTGACAGACAATACGGAGTTGATGTAATGAGCTAATGATGCTATCCATATTCTACTCCTACTAATTATAAACGCGAAAGTTTGTGAGTATGGATCGATTTTTGTTACTCTTTCACGTAAGAGCGACTGGAACGATTTTAATAAAATTTGGTATGGAGTTAGCCGACACCCTGGATTAAAACATAGGCTACTTTTTATCCAGGGAAAATATTTTAATCACGGATAATTTCGACATTTTGTTTTTTCTGCAGTCCACGCGGACGAAGTTGCGTTGCGGGCGTCCACATGTCTGTCCATATAAAGAATACTAAGCACTCGATTCGTGGTGGTGCTAGCCAGGTGGCACTAATGATCCATGACCTTAAGGCCCCGTATTTCCAATTTCAGAGTATGCTAGTCAGTATGTTGCCCATAAAATACGTGGGAGAGATACTATGCCTGGTCCACATGTGCCTTCTATACTCGCTGTATTCCTTCGAGTATAAGTGGTTCAACATGGGTTGGGAGCTGCATAAGCGCCTAACCTTCATCGAGACCAATTGGCCGTACTTCATCGGGTTTGGTCTACCGCTGGCGGTGTTGACGCAAATCCCTCAGTCATATATTATAAGGTACGTATTAGCCGCGTGGTGCCGGCAGACAGGGCCGGCCCGCCCATACGGCGAACGGAGCAGTCGCTCCAGGCGCCAAATACTAGAGGGCGCCTAAATGGTAAAGATATAGGTATATATTATTAGGAGCAAACAGGAGAGGTGCCATAATTGGATCTCGCTCCATTCTAAAACTTAACTTCGGGCCGGCGCTGCCGGCAGAGTAGTTTTTACCACCCCGTGTCTGCCCGTGGGTATCGTACGAGGCGATTAAGGCGATAAACACTCACGCACCACGCTCCATATTGCGTGTCGGCGGACCTAGGCGTGATCTGCATGAACGCGCGTGGATGGATTTTCTGTGTATCGGTCTGTGCGTGTTTTCTATACAAACGGAGATACTTACAAGCAACGCTAGAAAACGCATTCACGCACTACGCTGCATGGTGCGTGGCAGTGTGATATCGCCTAAAGCCTGCAATACATGTCGGCCCAGCCTAGCCGAGTGAACGCTAGAGGTGAGGCATAAATATTGGAATAGGTATGTGGATTAGGTAGTTAGGTAGGTATTAGGTATTTTAAGCTAGTAACTTGTCTTGGATCATTTACCCTGATATGCTAAACATGGCTACTTTTTTTAAATTTTTTTTTATAACATACTGCACAACACATTAACCTAGTCCCACACTAAGATCCCTAAGGTCTTGTGTCGTGGGTACTAAGCAACGGTATTAAATACATAGATAAGTAAATCCATGACTCGGAAACAAACATCGATATTCATCATATCAATGTTTGCACCTACCGGGATTCGAACCCAGGACCTATGGCGTCGCAGGCAGGGTCCTACTAGACCAATCGGCCGTCAAAACCGTTTTACGACCGCAGCTGTGTGAATATGCATATACAGAGTGTCCCGGAAGTCGACATCAAACTGGAAACGGGAGATAGGCCAAGTCATAATAGTTATCAGAAAAATTAAAAAAAATCTCAGTCATGTACATTTTTTTCTCAGTACAGCCAGTTAAGGTTGGGCGAAGTATTAATTTTAAATAGTTGGTTAGGCAAAACGTGACATTTTCTTCCAAACTGGAGTAGTTGGCTTTGAATTTTAGGCAACAAGTTTACAGAAGCACTTTTCAGGATTACAGAATAAAAAAGAAATTGACAAAAAGTGAAGATTTGTAGCAACAGGAGTTAAAAACCTTTTTTTAAAGTCCTATAATTTATAATGTACATGACTTAGATTTTTTTATAATTTATCTGATAACTATTATGACTTGGCCTATCTCCCGTTTCCGGCTTGACGTCGACTTCCGGGACACCCTGTATGTATGCATATATCACGCCTTTATCCCTTACGGGGTAGGCAGAGCACTAAGGGCCGATAGAACCACGTGAAATTTTTTATCCCGGATAATTTCGACATTTTGTTTTTATGCAGTCCACGCGGACGAAGTCGCGGGCGTCCACTAGCTATAAATAATTGTTTAACAATACAATGGTACACTTACCTAACAACTTAACGAGGCTAACATAATATGTATACCTATACATACGTGATTAATACAATTCTTACAAACTAACTTTGCCAAGGTCACGACCTTTACCCAGTAACGTAAAGATAAAACAATCGCGTCTATAGAAATCAGTATAAAAATACATCTATCCTCGTAAAATAACTGTTTAGTTAAATGTTCGTAAAGTAAAGATTAATTATCTAATCTATGTAAGCTACATCTAATAATAGACATAGCCATTCAGCGCGGCAACGCAGCCAGCATTTTGGGCACGCTACCTGATAAGGTAGATCGGCTGACCATCCTGTAAAAATTTGGATGGTCAACCGACCTCCCACAGGTACGCCATAGATCTAGGTAGTTCTAAGTTAGCTATAACACATTTAAAATATTAATAAAAAAATTATATAAATGTTACATAAAAAAATAATAGACATCAGGTACTACCTACCTACATATAACACATAGGTATATTCCTGTGCTGATACGGGGCTTCACTAGAATACATCAGCTGCATCTCCTTCCGTGCATGTCGTAAGAGTCGACTAAGGAACTCGGGCATTCTCTCAGGCGATAAGCTAGCAACTTGTCAGTGATTATTTACATCTGAGGGCTTAGTGCAAGTTTTCACTTCGAATTCGATTGCGTAAACGTAAACAGTTCAACCAATCACGTAGCGCCGTTGTTCTCACCTTTATGACATCACGATATCACGCCATAATGTGATTGTTAGCTGCTTTACGTTAACGCGAACGTGTTCGAAGTGAAAACTCACACTACGCCCTCAGATGGCTTAGTGCAAGATTTCACTTCGAATTTGATCGCGTTAACGTAAGCCATTCAACCAATCACGCTTCGATTCACCAAGCCCCGATCGCTATGCTAAACGCGGCTGATTGATCTCCTTTGTGACCCTACAGTTCTGGTTGCATTTCGGGACTACAACTGCGTGTATATATATATATATATATATATACATACATACATACATATAAGATACGTACGCTTTCTCGAAAAGTCGTAAGAGAAATCCAGTAGAGAGAATCACACCTTTGTAACAACATTTTTTGCAACTTGTTTTCTTTATAATGATTATGTGTTCTCTTTCTCTTGCAGTGGTTGTGTATATTCCCTACTCTTTCCTGTATTTATACTCAGTGGGAACGAAGCCACTCCAGTTTTAGGAAGGTAATATTTCAAATATTTACACTAGGTTTTACCTATAAATTTATAGTGGCTTAGTGGTTATAGCGGCTGGCACGGTTTGCAGTGGTCGTGGGTTCGATTCCCACTCGGGTGAAGAATTTTTTCCAATTTCTTTATTAATAATTTTATACTATAAATTTATGTCCAAGTATGAATTGTTACGTTAATTTAAATTTAATGGTACATACATATCTAAAGGGAGATGTGTTCAGGGCCGGCCCGCCCATACGGCGAACGGAGCAGTCGCTCCAGGCGCCAAATCCTAGAGGGCGCCTCAATGGTAAAGACATAGATATATATTATTAAGAGCAAACAGGAGAGGCGCCATAATTGGATCTCGCTCCATTCTAAAAATTACTTCGGGCCGGCGCTGGATGCGTTGAATAGAATAGAATAGTTTTTTATTTGAAGATTTACCGTATCTCCAGGTACAAGCAAACGCACTGACGCATCATATGTTGTCATATATTTTTCGTAATATGACGTTATGCGACCAATAATACCCGACGCACTTTCCGTCGGATATGTACCCACCCACCTTTTATTGTGTGTGGTAAAAATAAAAATGTTTTCTCTATTTTATTTTATGTACAAAAACATTGCTTTCTTTCCTTCTACACATACATACATATAATCACGCCTTTATCCCATACGAGGTAGGCAGAGCACCAAGGGCCGATAGAACCACATGGTGCCACTTCTGACCAATTTTCCTTCTATGTTGACAAATAACTTTGATTTCCAGTGAGTACCCGCTCCGGCTGTTCTCGCCGGTGGTGGCGATATCGAACGGCATGTTCCGTCTGGCGCGACACGGGGCCGAGGTGGTGGCCACCACCAGGTGATCCGTGTGGGACATCGGTACTTTGTAGGAACCTAGTGTAATACCTAAGGCGGGTTTTCCTGGTAGGCTGATGGGGTCAATTTGTGGGATTATACAGTCACGCTGGACCGACGTGACGGCCGCGCTCAGCGCCGACCGACGCTGATTTTCGGCGCTGATGGGTCAATTTGAACAGCCAGGGCCGGCGCGCCCATACGGCGAACGGAGCAGTCGCTCCAGGCGCCAAATCCTAGAGGGCGCCTAAATGGTAAAGATATAGATGTATATTATTAGGAGCAAACAGGAGAGGCGCCATAATTGGATCTCGCTCCATTCTAAAATTTACTTCTGGCCGGCGTTGTGTGCTGAGCGGTCCAGCGCGACTCAAAAACGCTACCTGTAACTATAGGTACATACAAATTGACTCCATCAACGCCGACCGTCAGCGCAACAGGAATACCCGCCTATACCTCCAAGGAAAGTGTCGAGATTTGGTGTTAAAGTGGTTAGTGTTATTCGGGAAGTAACTAGTGCGAACTTTACTTAGAGATTGTGAACGAGACGTGAGGCTGCATTTCCATCAGTGCTTGTTCTGCTATCTTGTTAGAGTGCGTTTCACCGTATAGTTCCGTCAGATGATGGCGCTAGTGACTATTTGTATGACCACATTTTCTGATTAACTGCCTACAAAGAATGTTAGTTCGAAATCAGGCATCAGATTATATAATGAAACGGTCGTTACACATAAGTGTGCTATGCTATATTACTATGGACGCGTTCGATATTCACCGATGATATTCATTGACATCATGGACCAATGAGATTGGTGGATATCACGCGCATCCGTGGAAATAACACGTCTCTGGTGGAAAGGCAGCCTGAAGATCTTAAAGAACTGTATCTCAATGAGAAGTTTTCTGACACCAAAATCGATATCGGTAGATTTTTATCCTCAATAGTTTGAAGGGAACTAAAGTGATTCTTCACTCCAGTGGGATAAGCACGAACCTTTTTACGCGGCGATTCTCTAGCAAAATCTATGTGATTTGACAGTTGGACGATAGCGTTACGGACTATCGAGAGGTTCGTGCTTACCCCTCTGATTCGAAAATATAAAGGAAGATGCAAAATCCTATGTAAATTAACTTTTAAAGTTGTATTATTGATTTAATACAATCTAGTCAAAGAACTCTTTGGTTATCAACGCCATCTATCCAGATGATTTGTTTTTTCTTTTACTTGTCAGAAAATCGTTCGCACAGACTGGCTACCATGAAGATAAACCCGACGTCTGTGATAGCCTCTAATATTAATTTATCGTTTCCATTGTGTGAACGAGATGTCGCTCTACACTGCTTATAGCGGCGTCTCGCTTTCACAATAGAAACAATCCTGTTATGGTGCCCTAATAAGGGCTCACCTATTGGCATAGCACAGATAATTTTGTACGCGGATAGCTATTTGTACCTATATTAATTTGATAATTAAAGTTTTTTTTATGCCCCTATACATATGTATAGTCCATGGATAATTTCATGGCTGCTTTCATAATGTTTTTTGTATAAATTAATGAAGTCAAGCTTAAAATGTCGGTTAAAAGCTTCCTTTTGATGCCAAAAATATGAGCTAGCTTATATGTCATAATTTAATTGAGAAATAGACCGTTATTTTTACCCGACAGCGCTTGAACGATGGTTATTAAACCCTAACCTTTTTTGGTGGAACATTTAATCACTCGGCATTGTAGCTACTACATATATTATATTTTCATTGTAAAGTACAATAGTGTGTATGTTTATATCAGATTAGTACGATTTCATACCTAGAGTTGTTCAAAATAATATCGCAAAATTACAAAAACTATTTTCCTAACGGAATTTAGTATAAAAAAAAACTAAATTTTATCTTAACAAACGAATCAATATTAATGTCATTTCTAAGAAAAGCAAGCAAGTAAGTCGGTGACCATTATGTACCTTGTTGCACTGTAACATAATGTTTACACAATGACACCTTTTGCAGATGGTCCCATTTCGACATAATGATAAATTTATATAAATAAAAAAGTAAATTAAAGGGTACCTTGTTAAATAGATCCTACAAACCAATATTATGAAAACATTTATTTATTTAGTTACATTACATACATATTTTATCAACAAATAAATAAAATTATTAATAAAGAAATGGAAAAAATTCCTCACCCGGGTGGGAATCGAACCCACGACCTCTGCATTCCGTGCCAGCGCTCTTACCACTGAAATAAATAGTTCGACAAACCCTTTTGAAATTGAAAGTACAAAAAGTTACATTCCGTTGGCTGCAAAAATCTTGTAAAAACAAAGCAGTAGCAATGTAACAGCGAAAATTGTGCAATATTTGCGTTGAAATGTCAAAATATGTACACGTAACTATGTTAAATTGAAATACTTTGTAAGCTCCCACATTTGTAGTATATTTTATTACCTTTTTATTTGTTGGTTTTTACGACTGACCTCCATCCCTCTGTTACCTATGGGAAATGAATCTTAGGTATACACAAATGTTTGTATTCAGAATGTAACAAAAGAGTTTACGTTCCCCTTTTTCTTACAACATGTAAGAAAAAGGGCAATAGGGAATATGCACATATTTTTTATGATTTTAAATGATTATTTACATTATTACAAATGTGTAAAAAATATCAGCAATCCATTAATACAATATTTAGTATAAAATAAAACAAATTGTTTTACAATAGTGGCCATAAAGAGGTTTTTAAACAATTGCCATTTAGGCGCGCTTTTCGTGACGTCAAAGTCTACAATTAAACACCGTGATCAAACATCCATCAACTAAGTAAAGCTGGCTACTCACGATCCAATTTCGCATTCAACCTGAAGTCATAGCGCATTGGGCTAGGTTAGAAAAAAAATGGATTGGAGATTGAAGCTCCCGTGAATCGGGCAGGTTTACGAACATTTGTTTTGAAAAACTTTTCTTAAAACGATACAAAGTAAATGGTCAAGACACACTGTTAACACGCGACCCACGTGTGTAACTGTGTGTAACGCGGCGTGTTAACATTGTCTTGCTGGCACAGGCTATATAATATTTATTAGTTTGACCGATTTGACAAGAGAAAGATCAAAATGTTCAAACATTGTTTGGTAGACACAGACTTTGACGTCACATTTCATTAATGATTATTTCGACCATTACCGTTGCGTTTCAAGTGATTTCAATTTCCCTCTTATTTATTGCACTTTTCAATAATTACTTATTTATATAAAAACGCAATTAAATTAAAAAATATTAATATGGGCGTTAATCTCAATGAATAGAGAGTACATATAAAAATGATTGATTAATCACATGCATATTCCCTATTATGTTTTGACACAGAAATATTTATTTTTTCGTCACAGTCCTACTCATTTATAGGGAGGAACGTTCTCCTATTCCTAGTTGACATGGCTACATCTTTTCTTCCAGCATCCCATCTGGCTCCATGCATTTAAATACTTGTTCAAATTGTAAATTTCGCGAAAGCAACACAAATGAATCCACACTCGAAGGGTTCAGGTTCCTAAAAGGTTTCATGAACGATTTTTCGTTTGCTTCATCATCAGACCCTTGTTTATATTATATTATGTGTGTAACTGACTGAAATTATCTGCCAAAATCTAAAAACAGATTACTCTCATGCCAATAATATTTGAGGCTATCCCTAGATTCTTCAAAGATTTTATGTTCGCAAAAACACATAAAAATGAATTAATAACTTCTGTATTTTGAAGTCAATAAAAAAAATGTTATATGTCGCCAGTGAAATGGGGCGTGGCTATAATGACAACTAAGAATAGACGTAATGTTTCGTAATTATTTAAGAAAGTGATCATTTCCATAATTATTATGATTGTCGAAATTAAGTAATCATGTGATTGTTTTTCAAATTTACATGTGCAAATTGTTTGTATTTTTTATAAATAGTTTACAATGATAACCTTATTGTTTATACATATTCAGGTATTTTTGAATAAAACCAACATTTTCAAATTTAATGGTGTTTGTGGCTATTACAATTGGTTTATTTTCATTTAATATTATGGAATCATGTGGTTGGACGCCAATCGATCGAATTTCGATCTACGGTTGAATTGATTGATCGACGTCGATTGTTACTCGTTAATAGTTCGATCGACATGGAAACTCATTCTATATATATTCTATATATATATATATATATATATATATATTATATGAAATATTATTATAATTTTATTTACTTACTCGTATCGGCTAAAACATCGATCGATTGGTGTGGTAACGCCCTTAGTTATTGCTCATGTTGATAGTGAAAATGTTTGATTATATGTACCTACATATATAATTGTGATAGATAGACCGATATTGCTTGTAAGATAAAGGTGTCTGTCCGAGCCCGTAGGCTGATTACATATCTTACAAAAGCAAAGCAGTAGCAATGCGACAGCGAAAGCTGTATAATATTCGCGTTGAAATTACAATTTCCTTTGAGATTCCTGTTACGTAATACGAATTTTACAAGCAATCGGTAAACATTGTACAATTTTTGCTATCGAATTGCTTTTGCTAGTTAGGTAATACGTGGGCCAGGCTTACATTTGCATTGGCTACATTTATACATTGTTATACATACTTTGGCTTCGTTTAGAATGTAACGTGTTTTTCATATAAATGCATATTACCTATACATAAACCACTTTTGCCGCCGCTGCAAGTATCGGAAGAGCATCTTTATATACAGATGTATTTTTACCAGGGTATTAGCATAATAAGTGAACTGTATGTTCTTGCTTTTGGCTAATGATGATTTTAGATATTCATGGGTTAAGAAAGTGGTGCTTGAAAATTTATGTTTGTTTTAGGTCTGGTGATATTTTAGGATATTGAGTATGAACTTTTTTTTGTATTGGCTAGTTCTTTGAGCTAAACTATGTTTGTTTGCGACCCACTAAACTAAGTACTTTTCTCTCAAACTGGGTCAGAAATGTCCAAACTCCTTTGGTCAAACTATGAGTTGTTAAGAGTGTGTTTCACCGAATAGCTCCTTTGATGATGGTGCTATAAAAAGTAGTAATGTAGTTATAGTTACTATACAGGTGATTTTTGGTCGTTAACGTTCCCGAAAACTACGGAATCTCCTCATCATCACGATTATTTTTCTCCATGGAAGCATACCTGGGAAGTGTCTGGTTTCCAAAATATTAGGGTTCAAAGTTGAGTAAATAGACTGCGTTTTTATGCATAAATGCACATTGACGCGTGTAGCAAGATTTTTTACGAGAAATAATTAATATCTGTCTATGAAAAAACTAGCATAAACACTGGACACTCATAGAATAAGGAAGCTCCAGAATGTGTCACCAAAGACAAATATATGACGGGTATTGAAGCAAAAATCGACTCGAATGCCCCGCACTTTCCTCCCTTCCCCACCGAGGATTATTGCCAGCTCATGGAATACTGCAACTTTTTAGGGTTTCAATAAAAACAATAGGTAGTAATAATACCAAAAGTATAAGGTCAGTGTGAATATTATTAAGAAAACGAATTGCAATGAATGAAATTATTTATTTACAAACTAGTGGACACCCTCGACTTTGTCCGCGCGGACTGCAGAAAAATCAAAATGTCGAAATTATCCGGGATAAAAAGTAGCCTATGTGTTAATCCAGGGTGTTAGCTAACTCCATACCAAATTTTATTAGAATCGCTCCAGCCGTTTTTACGTGAAAGAGTAACAAACATCCATCCATCCATATTTACAAAAAATTGTAGTCCTTTTCTTCTACCAATATCGATCGTCCGAAAATCATAATCTATACCTATAATAAAAATGTAACGGATCGCTGTCTGTACATGGAAGATATATGAGAAAAAATATCATAGGAGACCTTTATCAACGGAATAGAACCCAAAACGATGATTTTTGGAATTTTTGTCTGTTTGTCTGTGCGTTTGTGCACGCTAATCTCATAAACGGCTGAACCAATTTCGATGCAGTTTTCAGGTATATATTGTGATAGGTCCCACTTAACATATAGGCTACTTTTTATTCCGGATAATTTCGACATTTTGTTTTTTCTGTAGTCCACGCGGACGAAGTCGCGGGAGTCCACTAGTCCCTAATACGTTTGCACAAACATCACATTTCATATTGTTCGTGTATGTACATGAAATTGTATAATTATTACCTAATCGTCTTTATTGTGATGAATACTTACAAAAAGCATAATTTTTTACCCTATTTTTATTTATTAACAAAAATAGGGAAATAATTTGTATGTGGCATCACTATAATTTTCTCTATGACTATTGTAAACAAAATGTAAAATACAATATTTAAGTATCAAGGCTAGTAATTATGCTACTTATACGTGAAATGTGATCCTAAAGTGTTTACTTAGTGACCCGGTACAATTTTTGCAGGTAGGGACCATGCAATTTGGAATAATTAATATTATTAGTTTAATGTTACACCACTGACGTCTACAGCCCGACTGGATGAACTAGGTTGATTCAACCGACTTAAAGCTTCAAAACTTTTCGTGATCATGGGTTCTGGACCCTCCTTATTCTAAATGGACACTATAAATTTAGCATTTTTTTGGCATAAACTTACTTATTTGATGTATAGAGTACCTACGTATCCTTCGTTAAGGGTGGCCACGAAAAAACATTCTGTATGTACATTTACTGCATACAAAAAAAATCGTTTTGAAATCAGGCATAGGATTATTCTATGAAACAAACTCTAGTATTTGTGCATTTTTATTGCAGTCGGTCTATCCTATATATCCTATAGCGATGGTGCCAGGATGTAATTATCAATAGGGTTGATTCTGACCGTCACACTTAAATGTAAACCTAACCTTAGTCAGGTCTATCTCTCTCCATTCTTAACAATAAACGGCTGAGAGAGAAAAGGACAGGTAGGACTGATTTTACGTTTAGGTTTAGGTGTGACTGTCAGAATCGACCACATTTTGTCATTATATTAATCTTTATATAGTTTTTATGTAGTCATTAATCATTACATTTTATTTCGCCTGAAACTAGTGATTGATTTTTAACGACATGACATATAGTTATTTATTAAAGGGACTGGTTGATAATTTGTGTTTTCATTTAATTTGTGTAATAAGTAATTTAATTCAGTAATAAGATTATAATGCATCCCACAAAAACTGCACAAGCAGTTTTGTGGTACAAGTATTTTGATGGTTGATTGGTGTAGTTGGTAGTGAAGTGACCCTGCCCGCCGCGCCGTATAGGTCGGGTTCGAATCCCGGTAGGTACAAACCGTCAAATATGTGGTGCAAAGATTGATATGATGAATATCGATGTATGTTTTCGAGTCATGGATATTTCTATACTTATCTATGTATTTATGTTCATACCGTTACCGTAGAGTAGGTATAATGTAACCCACACACAACACAAGAACTTATACTCGTATAGGGATTCTATATGTATAGGATCCTCTGGGACTAGGTTAATGTTTTTAAGGGGTTTCAACTTGATTCCCGCGGGACTCAGGACCCAAGCCACCCTCACCTGACCGTAGAACAACGAACGAGGCTCTGCAGATTATTAGCACTCAACATCTTACGAGGTGGTGTCTCCGTGGTGTGGGTTTGTCACGTCACGCCATATAACACTATAGAGTACTTACACCTACCTTTTATCTTACTTTGTTCAATGGACCTAGTTCCTTTGCCTTTACTGCGGCACAAAAAAATGCAAACGTCATGTTCGGTAAAAAAAGGGATTGAAAAATGTAAGTAATCGATAAAATCGTATCGTGTGATAGCGAGCGATATTTATTTGAACATTTGTTCATTTATATTTTTTTTTATTATATGCATTAGATGTTTTATTATAAATAGAAATAAAGCATTTTATATAAAAAGTATTGATGACATGCATAATATTACTATCTAGCAGTTGTGGCTACCATATTTCGGCAATCACAGGCTATGGCCTATGAATTAATACTAAAATATGATTAAATGTGGAAGTCTGTCTGTTACGCTTTTACGGCCAAACCACTGAACCGATTTCAATGAAATTTAGTATGGATATAGTTTAAAACCATGTGTCATGCTACTTTATTTTTCAAAAATGTATTTTTTTATAACTATATTAAGTTCTGAAAGTTTATATGTAAAATCAGGTTCTGTTATAAATGTGAATGGGATATTTGTTACGCTTTCACGCAAAAGCTACTCAACCGATCATCATTAAACTATACAACAAAGGTATTAGGAGTAACATAGGGTACTTTTCATACCGGATAATATCGACATCTTGTTTTTTCTGCAGTCCACGCGAACGGAGTCGCGGGCAACAGCTAGTAGATAAATATACATATCGACGCTTGAAAGGCAAAAGTTACCAAGCGACATGTTGGGCGATATTGAGTTATATACATCATTGAAATCAGAAAAAAATTCTGCGTCGATTGGTCAAACTCTCGTCCCGCTACGACGACTTTTGCTGTCGCTTAGTAACTCAAATTTTCACTGTTTTCGGCGACCAAGCGACTGGAATTTTATCAATTTATGAATATTTTTTACTTAGTAAGTTTCCATTTTCAACTTTATACACTTCGTAATTTTTGCCTCGACTCAGACCACTGCGATTAAGCATTAAGTATTTTTTTCCTTACGGTTCCTAAAATATAAATATCACTTATGAAATTTTACCTTACCGATAAATATATTTTTTTGGTATTCGTAACTTTTTAACACACCTTTAATATGTATTTGTTTCCATTTGGTGTGTTTTTTCTAAATGAAATTTACTAAAAAACGTCGTATAGTAATATTTTTCCTGCCTGCAAAGAATACTTTTTGTCGTTTGGTAATATTTTACCTGCCGTTTTTTTAGCACTATTGTTACATGTATAATAATTTCTGATATAAAATCTAAATAAAGAAGAGCTTAACACTGCTGTACATTTCGTATTTTGTCGCTTATGCGTGCTTTGAAGTAATTTTGAAGCGCGTTTGGTAACAAAATATCGATTAGTCTTCGCAGAGCTGTCGTTTAGGCAACCCGCGTGCTCGTGCGCATCGCACGAAGTACCTACCTACCTACTTCGTCGCGTAACTGAGTAACGCGGTAAGTGTTTAGTTGAGATTTTATAATTATTGAGTTATGAGTTATTTAATAGGTATTTTACAATGATTTATTGTTCTAGGTACATAAAATGGTTCGTAATAAGAGGGTAGATAATATAATTAAGCAAGCCATGTCCAACGCGGGTGTCAGTGCGACGGGTGTGGATTTGACCTCGGTAATATATAGCTATGTATACTTAGTAAAACTAAGTAAATACTAATATTAATATTCATAAAAATTCTATTCTTTATGTCAGTGTTCTATTACAATCAATTTGACAGCAAAATATAGATGTTTTAGGTCAATAATATACCTAGGTACTTACTATAAATCTGCTATAGGGTGTTCAGATTGTTACAAGCTTTTATTTAATTTTCTATGCATGATATTTGTTTAAGTATTTATTTGAGTTAAACATTATAAAACAACTTGAAACACTTATTAATAATGCGACACATATTTCTTCTATTTTTAGGAACCAAGGCATCAAGAATATTCGTGCACTAGTACTTACAAAGGCAAAAAATTGCATAGACTTGAACAAGTTCGTAAGAAACTTGTGTTTATTGATCCGGTATGTTTTATTTTATCAAAATACTTATAATACATAGTTAACGCTTTGATATATTTTTTGAGATATTGACTTGTGATTATTTAATTTATAGGATAAATCATCACCAGTAAATGAAAGCCCTTCAATTGCATCTTTTACAAGTACTTCTGAATCTTTTACTGCTTGCAACAACATGGAGATAATGGACCCAACAAATGATGATCAGCAATACCACAATTATAGAGATACCCTAATACCTGCAAATATATCTGAAGAACCGAGCACTGTAACAGCAGACGAGTGTTCTGCAGCAAACGATTATCCTGCAATTGAAATTGACATGTTAGAAAAAATACCAGATAGAGAATTTAAAGCAACTGAGGACATATTAACTATACCAGAAACGTATTCTACATGTAACGTTCAAGACCAAATAGTTGAAAACACTGATGGCGGATTAACTACACTATTAGCCCCTACTGCAAGCAACGACTTAGAAAGTGCTAATTCTACAAATTTAACCATAGCGGAATGTTCCAAACCAAGCGGATCAAAAACCGTTAAACCTCAGAAAGGACGTAAACGTCACTGCAAAACTGACAAAATTTACATCGATTATTTATCTGATGAAGATTACTCGACCTTTATGGATTGTGAAGATGCTGCAACTTCAGACGAATGGATAGGACCTACTTCTTCTGATGATGATGACGTGTTTTCAAAAAAAGGAAAAACAAAGAAAAAATTTACTAAATCTAAAAAGAAAAATACAAGTTTGGATGAGACTAATGAAGAAATCGTTGGAGATAAAGGTTTAAAAAAGAAAAGAGTAAACCTGAGAAAGGAACGAAAACAGAAAAGATTGGTTGGACAAGAATATGAAAGAAGTGATGGGAAAATTGTCCAATCTAAATCCATTCAACCTAACCCATGCATTGGAAAAAAATGTGGAAATAACTGTGAAAATATTGACATTGAGAAAAGGCAGAAGGTATTTGATCATTTTTGGGGACTTTCGGGTGATCGTCGAAGAGATTGGTTAGTGAGCATAACTCAAAAAGAAGATATAAAGCGTAAGCGAGTAGATTCGGGGAAACGATCCGCAACCTTCAAGTATCATATCAATGAAGGTGAGGGCAGAAGGCCAGTGTGCCTTCAGTTTTTATCAGCTACGCTGAATATATCGTCGAAAACTATCTATCATACGGTCAAAAATTCTACTTGGGGATGCGCTAAAGAGGATTTACGTGGCAAACATGTGCCGCCTAATAAAACCAAACCAGCTACAATAGAATTAGCTATCAATTTTATCAAAAGTTTACCTGCTGTGCCATCACATTATTGCCGCCATGATTCCACTAGAGTCTACTTAACACAAGAACACAAAAATGTATCAAAACTTTACTACACTTATAAGAAACGTTCTGAAGATAATGGTGTAGATTTTGTTAGTGAGAGGGTGTTCCGTAAAATATTTTCCGAAGATTTCAATATTGGGTTCCATGTACCCAAGAAAGATAAATGTGTAAAATGTTTAAAATTTGAACAAACAGATATGTCCAATCCAGCAAAAGCAAAAGAAAAGGCTGAACATGAGACTGAGAAAAATGAAAGCTATAATAGGTTTTTTACTCACAAGAATATTCACAAAAGTGACCCTCATACTCTATGCGTAAGTTTTGATTTAGAGAAGGTTTTAAATACCCCACATGGTGAGTCAATGCTTTTGTTCTACTCTCGTAAATTAGCTGTTTATAATTTATGCTTTTACGAAAACGGGACGCGCAAAGTTTTTTGCTATTACTGGGACGAAAGTGAGGGCAAAAGAGGTGCGAACGAAATATCCAGTATTTTGCATAGATATATTTTATCAGTTGACGAAAGAGGTAATATTAAAAACTTACTTCTGTATTGTGACTGCGCCCCGGGACAAAACCGTAATCGGGTAGTGCTGGCAATGATACACTCTACGTTACAGCAATGCAAAAATTTAGAAACCATACAGATAAATTATTTATTAACTGGTCATACATATATGCCAGTCGATAGTGTTCATGCTGTTATTGAAGCAAATCTTAAAAAGACAATTATTTATGCACCATCTCAATGGTACACCGTTTTCGCTACAGCTCGAAAGGACCCCTTCCCCTATGAGGTTGAAAAGTTGACATTTGAAGATTTTTATAAGTGGGATTCAATTGCAGAAAAGTACTTTAAAGGTTACCTCACAGGAAAAATTAGTAAAATCAGAATAGCCACATTTAAAAAAAGTAATCTTTCAAGTATTTCTGTGAAGTATTCTATGAACAAATCTGCTGAGTCAAGCTTAGTTGAAATCCAGTCTAAAACCAGGGTTCCTTTAATGTCGTGCTACCATTCACGTCTGCCTATAACAAAGGCAAAATATAATGATCTTGTTAAACTTTGCAAGGACAAAGTAATTCCTGCTCAGTTTCAAAAAGAATTCACTGAGATACCAAGTTCTACGTCCGTAAAAGATGTTTTGCCAGAAACGGACATCGAAGATATAGAGTCTGATGATGCTTAACTCTGAGGTCACCTGTACTGATATTTGTTCCTATTCTATGTTGTTATTATTATTATTTTAATATTTTTTACTCCTGTTTTGTTTATGGATATTTTGTAATAATGTTTATTTAATTAATAAAACTTAATTACGAGCTTTACTAGTTAAATAAAGCACTTGATTTTGTTACTCAATGAATGGATCTCAAAATAATAAGCTAACTGTTGTTGTACTTTATTAGGTGATATATCTATTGTATTGTGATAATAAAGCATTAAGTATGAATATATCTTAACTATAGTACATTCCGCCTTGTCAAAATGATTGTGATAAGTTAATTGCTAAACATAGTATATATTTTTTTGACATTTTTTTTTTGAAGGATTCTTATAAAAATAATAAGAGGCAGCCAAAGAAGGCTAACGTGATTTTGAAGGATGCTTATAAAAATAATAAGAGGCAGCGAAAGAAGCTAATGTGATTCGTTCAATTAATAAATACCTAAGTGGTTAAGAAAAAGAAACCCACCTTAATTTGTATTTTTATTTGTTTAACTTGTAGCATTTATAAAAATTGTACTTTTCGTACGTATTTGTATGATAATATGTTGATGAAAGTGAGATGTGACATTTGGCAAAAGCCTTTTTCCAAAAGAATAGTAATTTTATTTGTTACTTGTTCATTATAATTCAACAATAATCTTATTTGATTTGGTCTATGATTAAAATTACTTGACAATAATACGCCTCGTTTTATTATTAAAATCATTTTACCTATAAATCAAACGTGCATTATTATAGAATACGTAGTTTTTTTTAAAACACAAGTACACTGTAAGGTAAATAGGTTAATTTTGCTTCTTATTTTCAAAAAATTTGCTGTCGGTTAGTAATTTTTACCTGTTCATAATTTTGGTGAAAATTTTACTAACCGACGCTATTTCATAAAATATTGAGAGTATTAATAATCTTTAAATGCCAGTTCATAAAGCTTTAAAAGTTCACTTTAAATTTGTAAGGATCAAGTATTTATGACTAACAGCAAAAAAACTATGATTTTTTTTCTTATAAAACAAACTTTAAAATGCTCTGGTGTAAAGTTTCGAATATGTCGCTTGGTAATTATTGCCTTTCAAGCGTCGATATGAAATGATATTCGTTTATAATTTTATCGTTACAATACGATCGATTGCTTGTGATCGATTATTTTATTTCCGCACTTCCCTATTCATTCATTACAAAGATCACGAAGCCAAATTCGGTCTTGTGTCTTGTGCGACAATTTTGTATTTTTTTATTCTATTTTGTATTAATTTGTTTGTGTTGTATGGTAAATCTGTCCGCTTTTGATAATTGTTGGTACTTACCTATTGAAAATATCAGTGTTCGGGTTCCTAAAGTATTACTGGCATTGTAAACAGTGTCTCACCTCAACTTCTCTTGTGGAAAATGATCGATTTTGTGTAGTACGTACAGGAATAATGGCAAATTCAGTTAATATTTCTATTGAAGCTCCTATAGAAAATCAGATCCAAGAAATAACTTACGATGGACAGGAAATATACCAAGCGTAAGTAAATGATGAAGTAAACGTACTGAACAAGACTTTCTTTTATTCTTTTATGTCCGGTTTGTACCTGTTTATTAGCTAAATAACCACAAAATTACATAAATTTTACTGAATTTCAGGCCTCTGTCTATGTCAGAGAACTTAGCACGTCTAGCACAAAAGATAGATTTCGCAAAAACAGAAGATGACTACTGCAATATCAAGAAAGAAGGTGAGAGTACCTTGGAACCGAAGTCTGAGGACGACAACAAGGAGCCAGGGTACCAGTCTAGCACCTGGCCCTGGGATTCAGTGAGGAACAAGCTCAGGAATGCTCTGACGGAAGTCAGTGTGCTGGCAGATGTACTTAGTATTGCTAAGGAGAAGAGATACATGGTATGTGAAGTCATAACTTATATTTCATAGATGTAGAACCTTCTGCTGGAAAGATTAATAACTTTCTGCTCTGCGTTCTTAGTACCAGAGCCACATACATTAACTTTTAATAAGTTTAGAGGTAACTTTTGACTGTGTAGATCAATTAATGTCTTTCCAAATTGACACGGCCATAATACAAAAGTTAGTTTATTATTTGTTCAGTTACCTTGAGTTTCCATTATTTACTATTTTGAATGTTTGTTTAGGAACTCATGTACTAAATAAGATTAACACATTCACTGCCATCAATCACATATTTGCATTTTCTTGGTTTTCTAGAACACTTACTTGTGTTTCTAGTGTTAGGTGTTGAACTGATGTCAGCATACTAAGAAAATCACCCAACAGCAAACATGTTAATTAATCCCCACATAATTTACAGGTTTTAGACCCAGTACAAGCAGACCAAATTGAAAACCGTCCAGTTGTTCAAGTGTACGGGCGTAAGAAAGCTTTAGGAGCCGCAGCAGCGGTATTACTGGCTGGTGTGGAGCGACTACGCAACAGTGAGACTATGAGACTGTCACGTAACATGCCAGACTTCCATATTGACCTGTTGAGGCTGCGCCAAAACTGGAGGTTGAAGAAAGTGTCGAATACTATTGTAGGGGATTTGAGCTATCGTACAGCTGGTTCTAAGTTCAGTCAGACAGGAGTTTTTGAGGTGAGAACTCATTTATATTAATTCAATAACATAGTTATTTTGACTGTTGACTCTTATTACTTAGGGCTTGATAAAAAAGTGCAAAAGTATTAAAATGCTCTGCTTTCTTAGTCCATTATTCTGTGATATGATAACTTATCTCTTTTTTTTTAAACGCAATTCATAAGAGTTGACTAAGGAACTCAGGGGCATTTTATCTGGCCCATTGTGCTAAACATGACTTCTTGGTGACGGAGCATAGCTACTTTACAATCAAAAAAATTATTAATTATTATTAATAAAATAAGCCTTTGGGTCTCCTGTGTTTACTTTAATTAATTAAACAGATTGTTTTGATCAGAAATGAGATATTTACACACACCACGGCCAGTGATCTTTAAACAAATACCATTTGTTATAGGTAACGAAAGCACCAGAAGAACAGATAGCGCAGGCGATGTCTTTAAACGCGGGCGGGCCAGCGCCGTCCGCACTACGAGTCACTGTGCCACCGGAACTACAGGGGGTTGCCTTTATATCCGTCACGTGTCAGAAAGGTAATCTATACTATTATTAAGCTGAAGAGTTTGTTTGGTTGAAAGAGCTAATCTCAGGAACTACAGGTCTGATTTGAAAAATTATTTGAATAGATAGCCCATTTATCGAGCTAAAGGCTATGTATGTATAACCTGCCCCGGGTTCGCACGGGTGTATTTCTTTCATGCGGACAATGGAGCAGTGGGCAGCTACATATACAGGGTGCTTTTTTCATCGTCAACATATGCTCATGTCATCAGGAACAATAATATAGGATAAAAATTAAAATCGTTTCCCACCAATTTTTTTGATGAAATCAGTTGGGTTGATAGGAAGAACTAGAAAAGAATTACACATTAGGGAATGGAATTCACTCGAGTTTAGACTTCCTAAGGACAATAAAATTAGACAATCAACTTAAAACCGGCTTCATAACAACAAAAAATCCATCGCATTTTAATAATTTCAGAACAGGAAGACGTGGTAACCGCCACGCTAAGTTCGTCCGCGCTAAACTGCCCCGGTACGTTACCGGGAGATGGCGCTGAACAGCACTGGCAGCAGAAACTAGAGGGCGCTCAAAACGTGCTGTTTTGTAAGGAGTTATTCGCAAGATTGGCGGCTGAGGCTGTGCAGCTTGACGCTTCGATACCGCATATGGTTGTCGGCAACCAGATAATGGCCACAGTGAGTGCTATTCGAATATCGAATTGGGGTTATTATTGTCCGTTTCGTAGAATAGTTCCTTTTCTATGCCTGATCTCGGAACTAACATTTTTTGTGTGCAGCGAATCAGAAAATGGTCCGATGGATGATGGCGCTAGTTACTATGTGTATGGCAACATTTTCTGTTTCACTGCATACAAAAAATGTTTCGAAGTCAGGCGTAGGAATTATTCTATATTCTTCATACATGCGTTTAGACTATTCTTAATGTGTCCTTTCTCTAGTACTTATTTGTTTATATGGGTATTTATTTAATCAATCAATTAATTTTACAATTTCTTTGCAGGTACTCCCAGGTATTCAGCTCCTGATTGGCCTCTGTCACAACAATGGACAAAACAACCCAGCAGCCAATGCTGATAATGTTAAGGTATTTAAATTGTTCATTTATGGGTATTAGAAAGTGATTCCATTTGTCATTGGGGTACCTACTTACTAAAAACTAAAGAGAGTAAATCTGGGCCACAACACATTCTTCTCACGTCAGCCTATTGCAGTCCACTGCTGGAAGTTGCCGGCACAAAAATATACCTTATTTGCATATTTGCCTAGCTAGGTCATCGAGGAACGCCTTACGGTTGTCACTCGTAGATGCAAAGGTAATAACGGCAACGTTGCTGGTCCGTGCATACGGGAGAACGAGCGGCAACCCACTTATATATTGATTCCCTAGGTAACATACAGGTCACTGACTAAATTTAGCAGAAATAGAGTTGCGCTTCTCGTGACTGGCTACGCCGTATTACTTTGATATATTTTATTTTGTATATTTTGATTGAGGGTATAAAAATGATTTGCAATACATTGGTTTTAGTTGTTAGTTAGTTGGTTCGGTAGATAGAACTAACATGGAAAACTAATCCTGATGATGCCACGGGTGTTGGCGAAACATATGTCGATTAAAATTTTAATTGGTTTTCGGATTAGCAGCTATGTATTTATGGTTGCATGCTAGGTGCTTGGATCTGGCTTCTCGTTGCGACTGTAGTGTCTTGTGTTCGTGATCATGAGTAGGCAGATAGAGGTATTACCGCCCGCACGCTCCGCCCCGCTTGTAAATACTGTAAGCGACAACCCTACGAGTTTAGGCCAATTTTGCTAGCACATTACTCCAGTTGTCTTATTTATTTATTTATTTTCTTACTTATTGGTTTCTGCTATATGTAATGTTCCTATAGGTTTATTGATTGTATTCCAGCCAGAGGGCGCATCCGGCAAGTCGGACCACGACCACGTGCTAGAACACTCGCTGCATCAGCTGCTGCGAGCCGTCCACCACGCACACACACACCACCCCTTTCCGCACCCCGCCACCGGACCGCTCGGGCCCAGCAAGCGACGGTGCCTCGCTGGTGAGTGAATTTACTTTAGTACGAATTTTTCAAAATGCCTAGCCGTTTTGTAATATGGCGTGTTCTACAATATGCCTTCAACATACAAGAACAGAATCCATCTTACTTCAGGTCCAATGGCAGCAGACCGCTACGAGTTGCTCGACATGAGTAAAGAGCAATCGTTGCTCGAGCAGATCATTCAGCAAGCGCAGCATTTCTTCATGCGCAGGCGTAGCGAGTACGTGCTTGACACTATCGCTAAAGAGGTGCGTTTGTCTTGTTGTTACCATACCTAATTGTAAGAATATTCTTATTTTCAATCCGCACGATACAATCTAGTCAAACTATATGGAAAGTTGTTTTACGGCCGATTATCCCAAATCAAATGATTGAGGTGTAAATGAATATTATGGCCATGTTGCAGGTGAAAGATCCACTGATAGTGTCTCATTGGAACGCCCTCAACAGCCCCACGCAGTCGTGTGTTAAAATCAACATCATGGCTTACGGGTAAGCATTATTGTAACATATAATCACATACTGTATGTACCTACTCACGTGCCTATATGAAAAATAAACTTATTTCTTACTAGCTGTTGCCGGCAACTCCGTCCGCGTGGTCTGCAGAAAAAATTATGACACTATAACAAGTTATCTCACGTTATAGCTACGACGCGGTGTGCCGCACTTCACTGGTCGTTCACGTCGGAGAGAAAACCCTCAAGTGTATCTGCAGAGACGGACGCGTCAGGCATCTGTCGTACGAGCTACAAGAACTGAGGGACCTTATTTATTGCCAGGTAGGGGGTTATTGCTGATGGAAATATGCTTTTTTGATGACACTGGGTGAATTTTTTTCATAAATGACATTATAGCGCTATTTACAAAAAAATAGACAGTTCTTCTTGTTACTTTTCTTATACATGTGTTCTGACCTGTTTACCTGCTCTTATTTATCGTATCTATTTCTCCGTTGTCGCTGTCAGTGTCATTATTATATTCTGCTTGTGATGTGTCCGTCAGATCTACCAGCACCAGATGACGGCGGTGCAGGCGGTGGCGCGCTGCATGGGCTGGCAGCTGCTGGCGAGCTCTCCACACCTCGGCTCCGGCGCCGTGGAGCCGCTCGGCAACGCCGCCGAGTGTCTGCTGGCCAAGCCCAACGGTGAGTTCCGGCCCGGGCCAGTGTTGCCGGCCTAGTGCCTGCTGGCCAAGACCACCGGTGAGTGCCTGCTGGCCAAACCCAACGGTGAGTGCCGGCCCGGGCCAGTGTGTGCCTGCTGGCCAAGTCCATCGGTGAGTGCCGGCCCGGGCCAGTGTGTGCCGGCCGAGTGCCTGCTGGCCAAGCCTAACGGTGACTGCCGGCCCGGGCCAGTGTGTGCCGGCCGAGTGCCTGCTGGCCAAGCCCAACGGTGAGTGCCGGCCGAGTGCCTGCTGGCCAAGCCTAACGGTGACTTGCGAGCTTGACAACAATGAGTGTACTGTCAATTCACTAAGGTGTTGCTAGACCAATCAAACTCGAAACTCGAAAATACACATCAAACTAATTTAAAGCAAACGTAAACTAAAACAATATTTTTGTTCCAGGTGACAGGATGATCGCAATAAGATGCGAGCCCTCAGTAGGCATCCAGGTCTTCATAGCTCAATCACCACGAAAGGACTTCTTTGCCAGTGAGTTGGTTCAAGACAAGAAATGGGAGAATCTCGGAGGCGCGTTCAAGGAAGTCAAACTTGATAAGATGGAGGGCAAGAACTTTTTAAATAAAATGGAATTGCTCATGGCCTGTTTGAGCAGTCCGTCGTAAATAAGTTATTTATTGTATTATCATATCAGATGAAGAGAGGGAGTAAACATGAACACCGTTGTGTGCGTCGGGCATTGATTTTGGGGGCTTGTTCTCAGAGGTCTACGATTATGTTCTCTAGTTCCCAACGGGTCTATGAATAATTTTGATATAATTACACTTTCCCATTGGGTCAATGAGATGGACATGGCATCTCACCTCTAGTAGGAGTTATTTTTAAATATTTTTTTTAAAACGAAAATGCGACTTCCTCCACTATGAGCCAAAACTCGAGCTTACTAAAGTAAAATTTTGCTAAAGGGCAAATATTTAATTATTTGCTGGCATATAAATCTGACAATATTATGCCTTCTAAACTTCGTACACGGCTTAACGCAATATACGTTAAGCCGTGTACGAAGTTTAGAAGGCATAATATTGTCAGATTTATATGCCAGCAAATGATTAAATAGGCCACATGACAAAAGGGCCCTCAGAGAAATGACTCCTTCTTGCCCTGTTCCCAATCATTCGGGGTCGGTACAATATGTAGGTACTCTTCTTTCATTCATCCCTATTATCCGTCATCTCGTTATTCTCATGTCTACCTCTTCCTCTATAACCATCCTACTTCGGACACGGCTTAACGCAACATATAATTACACGACTTAACAAAATTATCTTCATCTTCATATGTAGCTGACCAAAATTCTCTATAAAGATCTAAAAACGGACTACTCGTGGCTATTATATTTGAGGATATACCTAGATTCCTTAGAGATTCCATCATCAGATGTTATGTTTTATATGTAGGTGATCAAAACGCTCAGTAAAAGTGTAAAAACAGATTACATGTGCCAAAAATATTAAATTTGAGGATTGCCCTCGATTTCTCCAAGATCCCATCATCAGATCCTGATGTGGTGAATATGGGACCAACCTGGAAGCATACCATGACCAACTATAACAAAAAATTGAAATCGGTTCATAAATGACGGAGTTCTGAGGCAACACACATAAAAAATAAAAACATACAGACGAATTGATAACCTCTCTTTTTGAAGTCGGTTAAAAAGTACACTATCAGTAGTGCATTCATTATTAGTAGAGTTTAGTTTATTTGTACCAAATTCATAGGAAACCCATCTATACATATAATAAAAATGTAACGGATCGCTGTCTGTACATGGAAGATATACAAGAAAAAAATATAGAATACCTTTAACAACGCAATAGTACCCAAAACAATGATTTTTGGAATTTTTGTTTGTTTGTCTGTGCGTTTGTGCACGCTAATATCAGAAACGGCTGAACCGATATCGATGCAGTTTTCAGGAATATACAGTGACAGGTCCCACTTAACATATAGGCTACTTTTTATCCCGGGAATATGTTTTTATCACGGATAATTTCGATATTTCGTTTTTTTTCTGTAGTCCACGCGGGCGGAGTCGCGGGCGTCCACTAGTTGGGAAATAAAATATTAATAAACTGCCATGGCTCCTTAGTAAAGTATAAACATACATTTTTGAAAATGTTAGAAATCGTAGACCTCTGGAAATAACCCATTTTGTAGCAGTCTTAAATCCCTTTCTTTATCTTAACAGTTTGGTGAGTGTAAGTTTACACTGTGAAGCTCTTTCAAGAGTTGTGTTGTCCTGCTCACTACTTGAGCGTGTTAATAAAGAGTGAGAAGAGATGTGTGTCGGCGTTCTTTTATAACGCTTAGTAACTAGCTATAAGAATAATATTTTGTACTTTGCAATAAGAATACTTATAAATTATTTCCTAGAAATCTTTACTTGTAATAAATGGTACCTAAAGAAATGTGTCATGGATTTTAGACGCGTTATGTCCAAACCTCAATGCTTTCATATTTATTTCATGTTAAGTGTAAAATAATGACTGAGCTATATGTACAGAGGTATAGATGCTGCTAGAAGCAACATTCCATTTCAACAATAAAAAAATCAACAAGAGTTCATGGTAAATACAGAAAGCATGAGTTTTCTTCATTTATACATAGGTACATCAGAAAAAAATTCAGTTGAAAGTTTTGTATGAGCAGAAAATAAAACTCTAATGACAATAATATCTTTTTTTATTTATAAGGGAACTTAGACATAAGGTGCTTAGGTAGAATGTTAAAATATTTACTGAAGTTTGTTCTTGTGGTCTCTACGAATTGGCAGATGCAAGATCAGGGGTTCCCAGGAACTGAAAAATAAGTTATTGTTACTTTTTGTTCAACTCACATGGCTTTAGGGACAAAGAGGTGGTCACTCGAAATGATTGCCATAAAATTGGGTTCTATGGATGGGAATCCATTAATTTTATGTAAATAAGGGCCCACATCCTCCAGAATTGAACAGGGTGTGATGATAAGTCATTGTGAATGACAAGGTGAGATAGCAGTTAACTCGACTACACATAGTTCAACCAGGAGGTGCTGTGTGATAAAATTATCTAACCATGGTGTAAATATACTTCCTAAGATGGCCATCACATTGTACCCTGGATTGAGAACCCAAGTTTGGAACTCTCTTACAAGTACCATATGAAAGTAAGTAGTTTAATTACCCTGCCACAATGTAACAACAGATCTTGATGTAATTTGGCATACAGGATGTACTAAGAGGAATGTGAATTTCACATATCGCAGGGTAGAAGTAAAGGGTAAAAGCCTCTTTTATTTTAGCCTCCTCTTGTAAGTTACAGAAATATACAATTTCTTCTAAAGAGCATTTACAGGAAATAACTAAATGCACTAGACAAAATTGTAACATCAGTACTTAGGTTACATTTCTGGCACTGTTCCATGTGATATGTGGCCAGAAAAATTCTATGGCTTAAAGACTAGTAGCGTTGCACTGTATTGAGAGGAAAATAGCAGTTCGCCATACTCTCAATTCAATCTTAGGCTGCAACAGGTCTATATTCCATATTATTATCATCACCAGCCTATTGCAGTGCACTGCTGGACGTAGGCCTCCCCCAGGGCACGCCACAAGACTGACTATGGGGTATTTGCCCATAGTCACCACTGGGCATGCGGGTTGGTGACCACAGTTTATATTTTGGACTATGTTGTCAAAAACTAGTTTTAGTCTACTCCTACATATAACAAATCCAAATTTGAAATAATGGTGTGAATATACTGTGATTAAATCAATATTGGTACCTTTTACCAACAAAACAAATACAGCATTTTTAACACCACAATAACAATACCTATAATGCAGGTTGATAAACATTGCAGTAAGCTACAAAGAAAAATTATAAGGTAATGTATATTTACCTCTAATTCCTTGAGACATGTTAGAACTCCTTCCAATATTTAAACCCCTAGTATTATCAATCATTGAATTTTAACACTCGGAAGGCTTCAGATTACGATAACACTAAACCTAAATTTATTCTAAACCTAGCTTAATATCTGCTGAGTGGTGACCTAGATCTGAAATTTCCGCCGCCAGATCCGTAACCACCGCCGCCGCCGCCACCACCACCACCACCGCCTCCTCCGCCGCCATTACGGTTAAACGAGCGACCTCCACCGTAGGAGTTATTGTATGGCCGGTTACCGCCTGGCCCCCCAAATGACCGACCCCCGCCTGATCTAAAGTTTCCGCCACCACCGCCGCCGCCGCCGCCGCCCCCGGGGCCACCCCGTCTGTTATATCCGCCGTTCTTCCGGGGTCCCTCACGCCGTTTTGACAGCTCTACCTTTAGAGTCGCGCCTAACATCTCAAAACCATTCATCGCGCTACACGCATCTTCAGCTTCCTGCATGTTTTCAAATTCTATGAATGCAAAACCAGGGGGATTTAGTGCTACCCAAACTGAATTTAATTTGCCATATTTGTCAAATTCCCGCTCCAAATCTTCTTTCTTGATGCCTTCCACAAGGCCTCCGACATACACGCGAGTCCCGCCCGAGCTCATGATGGAATCTAAAATAACAGAACAAACCTCAATTAATCCACAACAGCGCGTATCACACAAATATTATATGAATTTTTCGCATTCTATGTGAAGTAAAACAACAAATTAATTGATGAAAATGCTCGAAAACAAAATGTCGCCAACCACAATGCCACGCATGTACACCGTTACCTCTTTAGTGCGTCATATCAGAAAAGTACACTACGGAGAACGTTTACTTACATGTGTTTCAGCGAATATATACAAAATCAAAAAAAAATCCCTAACTGAAGCTGAATTTAATTAGTAATTACAAAATCTAAAAAATATTACCGATAAAACAACTCAATCAATAGTTGAGAATTTTTTGAATGAATGAGTGACTGATTGGTTTGTTGAACGAACAAAACCAAAACAACCTATAAAATGTTGCCAGTAATAAGTAAAACGGTATAAACTGTATTCTTTCTTGTCTATCGTATTTAATTTTGAGGATTTTATCTTAGATGAGTCAGAAAATGAAATACAGATAATGGATGAATCAAAGTAGGTATGTACATACCTAACAATAATTAGCTTGCGCTTTTTTTGCAATTTTTACTATTAGAACAGTTAAGTCCTTACTGCACGAATTGAGTCCTCGACACCGTGCAAAGATGTCGATCTATTTTTTTAAGATGCTTGTTATTATTGTACCCATTTTTAATATTGAACAAAGACGAAATTGTAAATCAAAATTATTTTAAATTATTTTATACAAAGTAACTGCTCTTTTCTGAGGCTTATTTCCTAGAAATGAAACCAAAAGTGAGAGAATGAAATGAATGAGTATTTTATTATGAATCACAAGTGTGTGAGTGAGCGTAAACATATTGAGTTACATTTTATGGTAGTGTGAGGAAGGAGGGTATAGAGAGGAGGCTTTTGAAGCGAGCAGGTAGAGGGGGAGGGCAGGGAGGTGGAGGTGGAAACTATAACGAACGAAACCGGCTTTGTCCAACGGTCGCGCGTGTTGGTTGTCTACCGCGCGCTTTTCCCTTGTTTTCTTACAAACAGCCCCTCCTTTGTTTCAATATGAATATGAGGTATTTTATATCAAAAACTACAACTATTGTTTATATTTTCGAATAGTGTAGATCGTGGTGCTGTAAGAATACCATATATTTTGTTGTGTTTAATGAAATATTCAAAGTCATAGTGGACAAGTGAGAAGCGTCTTAAAAGTGAAATGAAAATTTTTGTGACCAGTTAGTGAAAAATTGGGTTTTCAAATTAAAAATGGAAGTACAAAAAAGACATAGCCAATTCAGTGACACCAAATATAAGTGGAGGACTTTTATTACGTTGCTGTTCTGTAGTATAAGTAGGTGTAGTGCACAGTTAGGTGAAGAAGCCGACCCGTATCTTTTTAATAAATCTTCAGGTTTGACGGAATTACCTGGCGGTGTTGTCACCGGTGGGCATACTGTATGGAAATTCAATAATAGTCCGTATGTTCTAAGGGATGATCTCCTAATTGAAAGAAATGCTGAACTGGTCATAGAGCCCGGTGTGGAAGTAAGATTTACACCGATGGTTGGAATTACTGTTCGTGGGAAATTAATTGCCGTGGTAAGTACCAAATTGTATGAAAATAGCAATTTAATCTAGTTGTATAACGTAAATTTGGAGAAGTTCGTTCAAAATGATTTCTTCATTCAAAATGCAACAGCAAAATGTCAAATTTGATTCTTGTTAGGTAGGTATATGAGAGATGACTAAACCAATAAGAATGAATGTAACAATATTCATGCAGTCTGAAGAAAAACTTCTGAATGAATAGTGAGAACTGGCAGGAGTCTGTAATTTGAAACATCCTTGTCCCATTCTACCTTAACCGAAAGGACAAAATCATAGGACTGATGGTTTCTGGTTACGGGTGTTGATGAGAATAGGGCAATTCTATCGGATTTGTTTTTATTTGAGGGAGATGCCTGATTTTGACAACGAGTCGCTCTGTTAGTTGAATTGTCATATCTTCGATCTAACCAAAGATGCAAAGGACTTCCATTCCAGGCATGTTCAAGAGAGAGAGAGAGAAAATGACTATTCACCAATCTATTTTCTATGAAATTAAACCATTGTATTCGGAAATACATTGATTTTATATAGGTAGGTACAATCGCTAAACAAGCACTTGATAAATTCTTTGATAAGGATATGTACTACATCGATAAGAGTAGCACATCCATTCACCCATGATATTGATTTATTCACCTGCTTATATATTTAGAACAAATATTTATACGACGGATTGCAAAAAAGATCGCATACAACTAGCCAAAAGTTAATAAGGTAGGTATAAGAAATGATGTCATAAATATCCCAAATAAAATGTAGGTACACACTCTGTTTTAATCAAGGATTTTTTACATAATTAAATATGTATCTAAATTTTTTTCACACGACATTACCTAGTTGTTTGAAAAAGTAATTAGTGACAAATTATGTTTGTGATTTAATTAGCGCTTAATGTAACGCAGGTGATTCATAATAAGCGGATGTACGGTACACGTTGACGACAAACACGTGTTGGTTAAAGCAGCTGATGTTATAAAGGGCACCGCTCTGGAAGTGACCTCCGGTGACCCTGGATGTCATCTTCCAAGTAATTTAATCAACCTGGACAAATTGCATGGACCCTCTGTGTGTGGCACAACTGGTTGGGATAAGCAAATTAAATAAATATGAAGAAATTCTAAACAGATATGGAACGGAAAACAGAATGAGAGTAAATCCCGAATAGCACAGCCCAATACAAAGAAATACACATGTTTTAAAACACTTAAATCAAAGTAAGTCTAATGACGTGCCTCGAACCCCTTTTAGCAAACTTATTTCAGAAGGACAAAAAGATACCTAGTGCTTACTTTTTCTGGGCCAAAGTTGTTACAGAATGAAACCTATCTTTCTCCCTACGTCTTACACCAAGAGAGAAAGGGTATGATGATGTTGAGCAGGAGCTTTTTGGCGGATGGCATCAGGATGGAAGGAAAGAGATATTATTATAAAAATAAATGAAAAAAATAAATAATAAATGTACCTTCCTATAGGCTACTTTGCAACTAAACAAAAACGAGGGGAAACCATGTGTTTGTTTTGTGTAAACGTTATCTTTCCAAATTGTGTCAAGATCTTTAGTAGATAACACAGATGTTTTGTCTTAAAAGTAGATACTCACTACTACACCAATAATGCCAAACAAAACCTCTAACATCATTTAACTTTATAAATAAATACCTATTACCAAAACTAAATAGGTTAAATTTCACCTGAAAAGTTAGAGCCTGAGATAAGGCACTCGGTGTATTTATTTTTTATTAGAATTTTTCTAAGTATGCAGGGGTTAGCTAATACAAAATGTATGTGCCTTGTTAGAGTTTTTTTTGTGGGAATATCTGATAATGTGCGCCCGCTCATAAAGCCCGCTTATTATTTGAGTATCCATACAGCAGAGCCGTCTAATAATACAGTTATTTTTGTGTAACAGTTTGTAGTTTGCGGTCGACTGACCCGGTTAGGACTCTTCAATTATTAAATACCCACTTCTTTGATTCCATTATTCCATAGTAACCTTCAAGGTCACTGAACCGTCATCATTCCGCCTGCGCCTTCTGAATCATCTTAACAAGACCATAAAGCTATTAGATAATTGCACTTTATAGGTATAATTTATCAACCATTTAAAACAGGAGTTAATTAAAGGAAAATATAACTTAGTTTCTTATGATTAAATAGCCATGCGTCTTTTTTAGTATCAATGTTATCTGTATTAGATAGAATACAAAATCAAATAAAATGCGTAATATTTATGTCATAAACGTCACAATAATATTAAATTCGTGATGACTCATCCATCACTTAACCGATAATTCATTAGAAAGCACAAATTGTGAAATTGCAAAAAAATACTGCAGAAATCATCCCTATGAATTGGTCATTCTGTAATATTTATATCTATGGCCGTTAGGTTTTTTATTTATTTTTAATTGCCATAAATAAAAAAATGCAAAGTTTATTATGTCATTCGTTCATTCTTTCTTCCTTTTTCGCAATGAGGGCTCAGATGGAATGAGGCTCAGGAATGAGGGCGCGCCATAGAGAAAAGGAGCGCGCGCGAGTTCAAATTTTTTTTATTGCATTTGTACTAGATTTTAGTGTCATATTTTATAGATCAGGTACAATCCTTGTTACCAACTGGAAACAAATACATATCTCATTCCTATACCTACAATAGTTTTATAGGTCAATATGATCCGCTCCAGTCTCTACCTAACTTTTTAATGCACTTTTCGCCTCTTAATTCCATAGAAGAGAAGTAAGTACCTACATACCCACAGGGAGTTCAATGCCTGACTATAATGTCTATCTACATTAACGTACCTTCCTGCTTATAGTTATGTGTACTTGTATCATATCACAACGATCTCAACTCGTCACGGGCCCTGTACCTACCGTGTAGTCGCGGAACGTGATTCTTTTGCCTCTACTGCTTGCATTTATTTTGTAGGTATGTACTTAGAAGGTAATTAGTACCAAGTCCCTGGTATGTACCTAGTATAGTACATTAACTAGTCCGTGCGTTTCATCCATGTTTCGCAGCATATTTCCGATGGATAATGGCGCTAGTTCCTATGCGTATGATCACACTTTCTTTGTCACTCCATACAAAAAAATTTAGTTTCGAAATCAGGCGTAGGAACTATTCTATGAAAAGGGTATTTTTTTTAGTAGTGCCCCGGATAGGTCGGGCATAGTTAAATTTAATAAACGTGCTTTTAAGTCTCAATTTTGTGGGTAATTTCTCTATAGTGGGATATTTTCATAGCATTTCGCTAACATACCTCTTTTGTTACAACCTGTATAATTCGTGGCATATTATGGCAGCAACCGACCGTAGCCATCGCAGCGTGATCCCCACGAAATAAAAAAAAAGTTGACAAAAGAAATACTCCTTTGATCTGTGTCTGTGACTATTACGAATTGGTATAATGTATTTAACTACCGCTTTATTCTATGAAAAGTAAGACCTATTTTAGAGCTAATAAAACTGAGTTTTAATTGTTATCGCTGGTTATACAGTTTTTCCGATTACGCCTTGATTTCGCGATCACTGAATGGCGTGAATAAAAGAGAAATTCTGTTCGTGCTTTACGTTTCTTTTAGTCATAGGTAATTAGGTACCTATTTATTATTTACTAATGTTACATTTTTTGATGCCACCCACATACATTGAGGGTGAAACATGCAATAAGCGCTTCAGAAAGGCCGATCTTTGGGATCATGAGTAGTACCTACCTATCTTATAAAAGACTGTCCCATAAGACAAGAAACCTCGGAATGTCGACAGACAAGAAGATTTTATAGAGACAAGATAGATACCTAGTTAAATTCTGTCTATAAGTAGTGAGTACGCTTGTACTTACTACGACTGCTTCTACCGGAGATCTAGAGACCTATTCTGAAGAGATACGTCTATACTCTTGCCTACCATTAATCGAAGATCTAAAGAAAATAATCACGAAATGCTCCAAAACATTACAATATCTTTAGACGTTCCGTTGCGCAAATGCAATACAGGCTAACTGTTAAAAGGTCACTAGGTGCACCGAGTGCAATGCTGCACCGTGCACAAGGTATTATGTGGCTTGCGTTGTGCAACTTGCGCAAGCGCCGCGCCTCGCCGCGCCGCCGTTCGTTGCAGCTGGAAGATAAATTGGATAATGCATTCAATTGCTTTTCATTTTCAATAAGATTAGGACTCTGGGCTAGTTTAAATTTCAAAATAAGTAAATACTTAAACAATACTCAAAAAAAAAAAAAAAACCATCCCGCTGCTGCTGGTATGTCTGTCAGTTTATTTTTCATAATAAAAGGAAGCAAATATTATTTCCTGTCCTGTACTTAGCAGTTGGAACAGGAAGAATGAATGTCGGTAAAATTCATGACCATTCTCATTTCACCAACAAATCAAAGGAACGCGCTGACGTCGTGATGACATTTTACCACCTAGGTAGCCTACTGTCCTAGAAAAACACAAAATACATACGTTTATAATCCTCATTTACACGAGACTATATTTTATCGTAAGGTGTTCAACCAGTGCTGCCGGTGATGACCTACGGTGCCGAGACATGGTCTCTAACTACCTATGTGCCTCATAAAGAAGCTCAGGATCGCACAGCGAGCGATGGAGAGAGCTATGCTTGGGATCTCTCTGCGTGATCGAATCAGAAATTAGGAGATCGCAGACGTATAAAGATCACCGACATAGCTCAACGGTCCAGCAAACTGAAGTGGCAATGGGCAGGGCACATAGCTCGAAGAACTGATGGCCGATGCAGTCGGAAAGTTCTAGAGTGGATACCACGTAATGTAAATGATGATGATGATATTTTATCGAAGCAACAAATGTCGGTCTACTGCTATTTTTGAGACATTGTTCAACTTTTTACTAGTAAATAATGGTATGTATATCAATAATTTCATTCAATAACAAAATGGTTTCATGTAATTGCGCCTTATTGTAAAAGTTGTGCTGGACATTTTATTCCAATAAGTTTGCGCCACACGAAGGTAGTTCCTTGCTTATGCAAGCGATCCGTGCCCCACAGTCGCCAGCAATCCGAATTTACGACGGATGTAACGATAAAGCGATAACAGTAAGAGTTACGATGACTAATGAAGTAAATGATGAAACAACCTTATCAATTTTATAGACCACCGGTTAATCATGAAAACACTTATGAAAGACGAACGTGTGTTGAGGAATTACGAATACATACCTACTTGCCTATGTAGTATCATAGGGGATCATCATCATCATCAGCCTATTGCAGTCCACTGCTGGACGTAGGCCTCCCTCAGTGCACGCCACAAGACTGCCATGAGGGGTATTTGCCCATAGTCACCACGCTGGGCCGGCGGGTTGGATTAAGGATAATTATAAGGTTCTAATATAATTTTATTATTCTATATCTTACTATGGTAGTAGGTAGGTGTATGTAGATTCTTGTCATGACACTGTCTCAGTTAATCTATTAGTTCTCTACAATATATAAGATATCCGCGACTTGTCCGCATGATCTGCGTATCTATCTGCCTAAAGCCAATTTTTCCGAAGGTCAGATAGTCTACTATCTGAAGGATAAGCCAGAATCAAAATCTTCTTACCGTGTTGGAAAATCAGTCATAAGTGTTATTATTGCCGATTACAGAAAAGTTCCTGTAAGTGCCGATATCGTGTAACCTACCTACTTTTTAAGCGTTCTTTGTTATCTATGTGAGGATGCATTTTGACCGAAGTATCCCCACCATGGAACGCAGTGCAGTGGATAGTAAAACCTGTTATCGTCCCTTGCATTAAATAAACCTCTTATGCAGTATATACGGTTCGAACGTAGGTTACTTTTAACAATTTTACGAGTAACACTGATCTCTTTCCTTTTGCTTGTGCCTGGAGGGAGACACGGTAGGGCATCTTCCTTTTATTAACTTTTTTTTTAGATATTACAAATGGATCATCAAACTACGTACAAATTGTTAGTTAAATAAATTAAAACAACGTGATTTACCGTCTAATGTTTCATAGTGTTCACATACAAAAATGTGTCATTCTTTACTTAATTATAATTGCATTTAACTTGTACGTACGACTATGAATCATTGCCATCATAATAGTAGTTATAAAACGTGAAAGACCGCCAAACAGACAGAGATAATTTCATAAATTTATAATATTAGTAGAACTAGCTAATGAACATCTTCATTAGCATTAAAGGCTTGTTAATCTAAACGCTAGGGATTTGAATAGGCACAATACCTTTAATATGACCCCCTCAATATCCTTAGGGACATCACATTACATTGTGACTCTCACAATACCCTAAGGACATTTTAGACGACATTGTGTCTACCCTACAGAGAATACTCATCACATCACAATACTAATGTACAGAAACAGTTATAAAAAATTATAATAACCCTAACAAAAAATGGGTCGGGCATACAGTGGGCCTTTAGGGAACGTCACCTTACGTTACTTTACCTTTACATTCACATGGTTCTAGAGTGAGTTTCATCGTATATTTCCTTCGGATGATGGCGCTAGTTACTATGTGCATGACCACATTTTCTGTGTCACTGCATACAAAGAATGTTAGTCCCGAAATCAGGCAAAGGAGTGTTATTGTATGCAACAAAATTTACAAGTCACGCGTTTATGCGGTTAGTTTGTTATGTTAATGCAAGTTTCTTTCTGTTGCTAATAGTTTTAGTTACTTATACCTGCTTATTAAAAAATTATCTTCAATCTTTTATTGTGGAAAATTGCTCCTAATGCACTAACTGTACGAATATTCATTTTTTTTTTATACACACTTCACAACACATTAACTTAGTCCTAAATTAAGACCCCTAAGGTCTTGTTACGTAAGTCATCACGTTATTAGTGCATTAAGGTGTCTCGCCCAAATCAGAGGAGCATCGAAAGAAATCCTTTGAAATAAAAAACCCAGAGGTCCTCTCCATGTATTCAGTCAGAGTAACGATATTTGGTAACGATTCTCGTAGCATAATTATGTAGCCATGAACGTATACGTTCATGTATGTAGTATTATTTATTGGGAACGAAGAGTGCCTAACTGAATAATCGATTTCATGGATAGGCCGCTGAGTTGCTCAAAGCGAGCGGGTGCTGTTTGATTAGATAGGTGTAGGAGGCTAGATTGAACTAAATAATATTGGAAACAGGGACACCTACTTTATAGATCGTGACAGTTGTAATAGTTATTAGTAAATACCTACCTACTACATTTAACTGTGTAATAGCCAGTATGGCTAATCATTGGCCAAATTGTGGTGATAGAAAGAATATTCGGTCTTGATCAAACCAGTGAAGCCAACTATGAGAATAAATGAATAGCACTAACTACTGGCTGTGTTTCCAAAATGCGGTAGCCGGGAGAACTGCAGGATCACAAAGGAGATGCTTCAGTCACGTTTAGCCTATGCTATCGCTATCGACTGAATGTGTCATTTTCATCATACCGTTTTGTCGGTGAGTCGTTATTTCTTGTGTCACCAATATCAGGAAGTCAGTGTTTACACTAGCTAGATAATTAATATCAACGCTAGTTTGATAACCACTCCTTTTTGTTATCTAAATGTCTAAATAATTGATTGTAACGACCTAAAACATTGTTCCGACCATAAGAAAGATTTTGTCGAAAGAAATCTCTTCAAATACTTAACATTATTTTTTAAAGCAATATTTGTAAATACTTAAATGCTACTCAAATATTTGCTTCCTCGAGACCTTGTTATATAAAAAATTGAGTCTAACGTCATGTCTTTATGTTATACAAAATATATTACTCATATACTGGGCAGCGTCGCCGCCTCTCCTGTTTGCTCCTAATAATATATATCTATATCTTTACCATTTAGGCGCCCTTTAGGATTTGGCACCTGGAGCGACTGCTCCGTTCGCCGTATGGGCGGGCCGGCCCTGGACTGAGGTCTATCTAACATACTTGTTGTGATTGTTCATACTGTGCAAACTTCTAAAGCTAGGCATTTGGTAAGTCCTAAATACTCGTCGGTGTTAGACAACAAAGACTTGAATGGCATAATCAAGGATATACAATCTCAAGCCGGTCTAGTCTAGGTAGGTAGATATAGTATATACTAGTCTGGTTATAGCTATGGAGGTTGTACGAACTATATCATTGTCACAATCTATACTAATAATATTATAAAGCTAGAGTTTTTTTTTGTTTGTTTGAATGCGTTAATCTTAGGAACTACTGGTCCGATTTGAAAAATTCTTTTAGTGTTAGATAGCCCATTTATCAAGAAAGGCTTCATATAGGCTATATATCATCCGTGTGAGAGAACATTACACCCGCGCGAAGCCGGGGTCGCGCGGTAATGTTCTCTCACGCGGACGAAGTCACAGGCGGCCGCCAGTTTAGAATACCTTAACGAGAAATAGTATTAACTAATAACAATGATAGAAGAATAAGTAGGTAATTGTGTAAAGTGCATGTGTTGGCAGGTCAACCTCGACGACATGCGACACAGCAACTCACAATGCATTTTTTTCAACTATCAAATTACCATAAATACACCAGCTAAATCAAATATGTAGTACTAAAAGTAGGTCAGACTCAGGTCATGAATACCTACTTAGTATAGCTGTGGAAAATGGTAGCTTAGGTATCTGTATCACGGGTGTACCTAAAGGAGGTCAACTGGCCTCCTCATCCTCATAATAATTGCTACGGTTACAAACGAAATTCCATGCAGTTTGCATGGAATGGCGGTGGTTCTATTCCAACTGAATTAGGGGAAAATTATAGGTACTTAGATAGTGGACGCCCGCGACTTCGTCCGCGTGGACTGCAGAAGTGCAGAAAAAACAAAATGTCAAATATTATCCAGGATAAAAATAATCCAGGAGTGTCAGCTAACTCCTATACCAAATTTTATTAAAATCGCTCCAGCCTGTTTTTACGTTAAAGAGTAACAAATATCCATCCATACTCACAAACATTCGCGTTTATAATATCTTACGCGGCTCACTTGCATCTGTTCTTCATTTGCACGCTTGCAATGTTGTTCTTTTTGACTTATATGTATTTTTAGTGAAAAAGTTGAAGAATGCCCTGAATGTATGATTATGTGATGTCGTCACAATAAATATTCTGGATTAGGGACATGGGACATGGATGAAAAGTAATTTCCGAGGTCATCTAACCGCAAAATTACTTTAGAGTAATGCTGGCCATCTCTATGCCATACACACACACACATCCTGCCTATAGCTCTGCAGTCCACTGGACGTAGGCCTCCCCCAGGGCAGTAGCCTTGTGCCTTATGCGGTTTTGGCCCATAATCACCACTGGTATGGCGAGTTGGTGACCACAGTGTGATTTTCGGATTATGTTATTAACACTACGGAGGCGTTGCTGTCCACATCTCATAGAGACACACATAAAAAGGTCAACTAATAACTCATGCTAGTGCAGCCTAACATCCATTGCAGGAGATACCATCAGCTGTCACGCTCTAGTAACCGGTGAAAAAGCGTGACAGCTGGTGAAAATAGCATGTCGTCCATTTGTGAGAAAAGTCTGAATCTAATGGCTAATGATACACAGACTCCATCATGATGGGTCGCTTAACTACTATTTGCTAGACTTGCATCTTTTAAATCTTAATTGGTTTTTGTTTATCTCGATTGCTGTTCCGTTGTCCTCGGACTATTCGTGACTAATTGGCTGGTGCGAAACATTCCGAATTTATCACACTAAGGTATTATGGAAACTTACCTATCCTAAGGTTCCTTCCCTTGAGTAATAAAATACGTAATGGTGCCAGTGAAGATCTTCTGTCTTTGAAACTGTCTGATGACCTTTTGGTTTAGCTGAACTTCGAGCCTACCAGCCTACGTAACTGCGAGTCTAAGATGATTACAGTAATGTCCTTCCTACGCGTAAAAAAAGTAAAGGAGGCAGTTAGCAGATGCAGGTTTGCTAAACAAGCTATTTATATCTCTTCATACCTACAAATTTGGTTTTCTCTGAAGGTACGAATGCAGTCATGACACCGGAAACTCCATGTAAGAGTCGAAGACCTAACTGACACACCTCTTACGTGAGTTGGAAACTTCTAGTAGTTTAGGAAAAAGGTCAATCAATATCTACACCTACACAGAATGTGACACACGCTTCTGTGAGACATTTATTTATTGCAGCGATCCAATCTCTTGCTAACATCGTGAAGTTTAAAAATTCTATTTTACTCCCCATAACGAAGGTATAAAGCATCAGGTTATTAACCGGGAAACGTTTGCAGTGGCACGATCAGTGGGAATCGTGATCGTGATCCGGCAAACAAAGAGCTGCTTAGGACGATCTACAGGTTTACAGTCTGACTAAGACTATCATGGATTTCTTAATTATTAATAAAGAGAGTTAGTTGTCTTTTAACAAGGCTATAATTAAATTTTTTTTTGCGAGTAGGTGAAGCTATAGGAAGAGCTAGTCACTAAAAATATGTCGTGAAATCAGGGACTTGGGAATGAAAGTCTAGTTTGGTCAAGTTACACATTAGTTACTTACAAATAATTTTCACGACTTGCTCATATTTCTGAGTTTTTGATATCAAATGTGAGATCGAAGAGCGAAACTCAAATGTGCCTGTACCTATACATAGTTAATTGTTATATATATAGGCCAATGAATTATTGTGACTTTTGAATATTTTACAAAGCATCACAGATCACAGAGAGAAAGGTAGCTGAAAAATTTGCTTCGACTGCGGATTAAAAGCGGGCCGAGCTTATCTAAGTATACAAGGGTATATATTATTGCAACCTTTTCGAATCAAATACAAATGTAACTCAACACCAAAACGAGCCTGGAAATTGTGACATGGACCTATTGTTTTTGTACAGGCCAAAATCACAATAACCTCATAAAATTTCACAGCGGATAGAATTGCAGACAGGCTCCATTATCATTAGCACTAAAGTCACGCCTATGTACAATGAACTTTCAGGTTCCTTGATTTTTAAGGTCATAGTCATTTGATCCAAGTTCTACTTTCATATTTTTGAAGAAAAGTCGTTTTGTCACCGCAAGATCTATTAAGCTCACACACAAGAGTCCTTATTATAACGATTTTAAGAGTGCCAGCGAAGTTCGCAGTTATCGAACCATTTACACCAATAGAGCTGAACGTGCTAAATTAAGATTTTCTATTGGAGGAAATACTTAGTTCAATAACTTGCGATCTTTGCTGTCGCTTGTAAAATAATTACATAGTCTAAGGCCCAAAATAATTCATTATCATTAGGGTCTCAATAAGGGAAAATTACTTAACTAGGAGTTACTGCTTTGCAATAAATGTCCATAATTTGATTGGATGTTTGGCTCCGTGAGAAGATTTGGTCTTAATAAACAGATAATTAGTTAAACTCATTAGAATCTAAAGATTTGATAAGCAAGAAATTATAACTAAATTAAGTTATTCTGTGATCACTATTAATAGTAGCCTTAATTTTAATTTTGTGTTTCTTACTACTCAACATAAATCTTCCAATTTCATTTTTGATGCACTTTTGGAACAAAGTTCCTTACGGCTTGGAGGAGATAGGGATTTTGCTGCGCGACCGAACTGAAAAAAATGTGATAGTAAAACCGTATGAAAAAGTGCGTGGAATAAAACCGTTAAATGAGTTTTTTTTATGTATGTTCACCGATATTTCCGTCAATTATAAACGGATTTCAAAATTTTTTTTTGCTTGGATAGAGTTCACTTCTGAGGTGGTCCCATTTTCACCAGGTCAGGATCTGATGATGGGATCCAGGAGAAATCTAGGGCAACCACCGAAAATTGTATGTTCGTATGGTGCTTTTGTTACGTAATCATGTCTTACTCAGGTATATGCTTCAGAGTCTCAACATCTAATGCTGCTGTGCTGATGATGAAGCTACAGAACTCCTTAACGGTTAGGAGTTGGGAGACAGTACAGCAATTGGTCGATGAAAACTATTTAGTAGTATGTAGGGCTGACGTGTTATTTGTATCAACATCTGATGCTGCTGTGCTGATGATGAAGCTACAGAACTCCTTAACGGTTAGAAGTTGGGAGACAGTACTGCAATTGGTCGATGAAAACTATTTAGTAGTATGTAGGGCTAGCCTGTTACTTGAATCAACATCTGATGCTGCTGTGCTGATGATGAAGCTACAGAACTCTTTAACGGTTAGGAGTTGGGAGACAGTACTGCAATTGGTCGATGGAAACTATATAGTGGTATGTGGGGCTAACTTGTTGCTTGTGAGGTATACTTGAATCAACATCTGATGCTGCTGTGCTGATGGTCAAGCTACAGAACTCCTTAACGGTTAGGAGTTAGGGGACAGTACTGCAATTGGTCGATGGAAACTATATGTAGGCCTAACGTGATACTTATACGGGTAGGTACTACTCCTGAGTGGTAACGATGAAATCCTTAAGTATATAGGATGTTTTTTCGTTGCCACCCTTAACTAAGGGTATATATAGGTACATCAAATAAAGTAAGTTTATGCAAAAAAATATGCTGAGAAAGGATGTAAAATTTTTTGAAACAATTTTTGGAACGAAGTTACTTACGGCAGGCTTGGAGGAGATAGGGATTTTGCTACGCGACCGAACTGAAAAATGTGACAGTAAAACCGTAAGAAAAAGTGCGTGGAATAAAACCGTTAAATTAGACGTGCGCAGGCGCGACAGTCGTATACACAAGCGAGTACTAATACCTTTCTCTTTCTCCCTCTTTCTTTTCGTTCTCTCATCCCTTCTCTCTCTATTACTACTCCACCCCGCCAATGCATAGTATATACTCATGAATTCATGGACAAGCACGTGGCGAATACTCACATTATAGATACATTTTAAACGTAAATAAAATTGAGCACGATTTTTCTTTTGCAAATTATGTCGATTCTACATTAGCCGAAGGAACTTCGTTCCTACCTGGTGTCCCACGACACCACATTTAATTTAAATCAAAAAACAATGATGTAGTCCTCATATCGACTTTTTTTGTTATTTGATGGAATCTGGTTGGAATCAGTCGTAGGTAATTCTTGCGATTTCCGCGTTTATCCATGTATTTTATTTGGTATTACAAATTAAAATAAATATATCTGTCACTATTTCTTGTAATTACACCTTTTAGATATAAATTAATTAGGTATACTGAGGTACTTTACGAGTTACTTACTAATTAGATAATATAATAGTACTGGGTTGATTGATAGATAACAAATATTGCTCCAAATGTTATGGATTCCTTCGCACATTAATCCCAAATTCTTATTTGCTCTTTGAAATAGTTTAAGATTGCCTATTGAAGTGTGTAGATTCAAGGTACCTTAGGATCTAACTAACTAAGCGTCGCCGTGGGAACTGGAAGTAAACTAGAGAAATCAGCGGAAGCACGGGCTATTTGCCTGGTCAGTCGTGGAGGGATTTTGTTGCAAGTTTCCCCTGTATTGTTGTTAAACTATAATTTACGGCGTTTTTTATTATCGTCTAAAAAGTGGGTTCTATTAATGGCTGAGGTTTTATTGCCGTTGACGATGTAAGTCGGTGCTAATAGACTGTACTTAATTTGTTTGCTAGTGTTTCTGATATTTTGTTTTGAAGACATCTACTAGTAGTATCTACCTGTAGTTAATTTTCTTGGACTTTTATAGAACCATTCACGATTTGATTTTAAACACACATGTCCCTAATTATGACTATTTCACGAAAACTAACACGTTACATACCAAGGTTTATACAGGGTGTAACAAAAAGGGTATGTTAAGCGAAAAGCTATGTAAATAGCCCACTATAGAGAACCTATCCACAAAATTTGAGATCCGAAATCACATGTTTATTTTTCCCGATTGTATGGAGAATTTTTAAATATATGAATGAAATTTGTGCGTCTGTACCTTATGAATACTTTTACGACAACATCGGTGGATTCGGATGTAAGTAAAAAGGTTTTAGAAATATGGATCTAAGGACTTAAATATGTTAAGAAATAACACGAGTCATTGGTCACGCATAGTCCACAGCTACTTAAAATTCTACACAGTACGTACGCCCTTGGATTTTACACCGGATGCCTATTCAATGACAATCCTTAGAAATATGCTTAGTAAAATTTTAAATTCTAAAGCTGGAGAAGATCCGATAAAAATATGTTAAGCATAATACATCGTGTCCTAAGTAGTTTTTATCTACGTAGGAGACGAACTTAGTTAAGAACTCTTATTTGAACCTAATAGGTAGAATGAGTTTGAAATTACTGATAACAACTTGCGTAACTCAGGTACCTATTCATGATTGTATCAAAGGTATTCAATACAATTGTTGCAAACTTGTGCAAAATATTTCTATATAACTCGTTTTATTGAATCGCAGATTCGCAAATACAGGTCAACAGACCGTTATTACATAAAAATTCAGTAAGAAACGGCAGTTTTTGCTTTCCTTTGGTATTGGTGTGCCAGTAAGTCTTATATTGTTATTTCCAGTTTAAGTTTTAAATGAGAATGTGATTTTAGTATTTTTATAAGTCTACTGAGTTCGGTTTCAATGGATTTCTTGGCTTGACTCTTTCAGAAAACCAACTTCCTTGAATCTTTTGTCTCTATATCATATTTAAATATAACGGTAAATAGTGAAACCACTACTTAATAAAAATATACTTACAGTAACGGTGGTCCCACATAAATCTTTACAAATAAAGTAAGTTGCGTCCAACACGCATACAACCACTCGCTGACTCATAAACGGCTTTCGAGCGTCTTTCTAGGCCCGCGTCCTTGCGTAGCGTCCTCTGTTTTTTCTGTAGTAATTTATCGGTAGCTAGTCATCCGAGACACTAACGGACAGCCGACCTGCCTTAAATAGGGTGATTACCCTCGAATTGAGCAAAACATTGACATGCGGTATTTGGCCATTGTGGAAGGAATTTTTAGAAGAATCGGAAACGTCATATTGGATTCTTGACTAGTCTCTATGTAGTAATATTGCTTTACTCGATTGATATGATCTTCAAATGATGTTGAACCTGCTTTAGCTAGTTCGTTTTCCACGTGGAGAACAACCGCTCGACCATCTACAGGAATCCTTAAAAGTTAGGAACAAAAATCATCAGTTACATTGAAAAAAAAACTTTCTCTTTTTTCTGGTAGTTAAGCAGAAATGTTTAATGACCCAGATACTTAATGAGTCACAAAAAACGGTAAATAGATCGTTTTTGTGGCGGCTATTACCGAAAGACATAGTTAAATTATATAGATCTAAGCAAAAGTTGTAAGAACGTAAAGTACCTAATGGTTGAAAAACAAAGATTGAATCATGAGTCCATGACCGACCACTTTATGAAAATTGGCCCTCAAAGCGATCATGCTCTTCTAGAACAATTAATGATCTATCTAAATGAGATTTCTGGAATTAATTTCAAGACAGATTATTAGGTATAATCGATTTGTTAGCATGTACATAGGTAGATAAAATACCACTTATGATCTGGTAATGTTAGTAAAACACTAATCGTGTCACAGGTCACTAATAAAAAAGTCTTTTCAGGTAAGTATTGTAGGTAAACCTTTAATTTTAGGTCTACTTCCACCTTGATAATTAATTATCCTATTCTTTTGCTCTCGAGTTTTGCTTTTGCCAAAAACTTGTCAAAAAATTGCTGACGGACAACTCTCAATACGTATATTAGATTACACCATTAGACATGCAACTCAAACTGTCAATGAATTACGCGATACTCTACCGGCGTATACGCATCGATGGACGTTTTGGTTGACGTTGCATCATACATACCTACTACATTACAATTTAGCAACGGCACAGACGGGTGCAGCGGGTCGTGACCGTTTGAATGGGGATGTATGAAAAGGCAGGAAGCCATATTACGGCTATAGAATGCAAGTGCAAGGGCGCATCCACGCGTGCGCGTACGCCGGGCCGGACAGTTAGAATAAAATGCTTGGGGTCATTCTCTTTTTAACAATCTACAGAAATCTTAAATTAACAATAGTTAGACTAATCATTAGGATATAAAAAGACTACTGACGTAAGTAAAAAGATTATTGTATTTTACATCCAAAATACGTTAGTGGTGTTACAAAACCGTGTCTAAAGATAGATACCTGTTTAAAAATGATAATGCACGGTGGTGAAACGCCCTCCACGAGTATAGTAATATCCTAATATCTATCTATATAGTCCTGAGTAATATGCCATAACGTGTGTGCGTCACGTTTTTTCCCCGAGTCCATAAAAATGCATAATGACCCAAAATTATTGGGGGTGGCTTGTCTTATTGGAGTATAATCTTATTTTATAGATAGATAGATAAAATTCTTTATTGTACTACAAAACATTATGTACAAGGGCGAGCTTGATGCCTTGCAAGGCATTCTCTACCAGCTAACTTGGTTACTTAAAAAAAATATTTTATACGCAGCTACGCTCTTTGAGATACCGGTTATCATGTTTTGTTTGTAGTTTTTGTTGCGTTGCTGTTTGTATAGGATCGACGAAGGGGAATCTTTTTTGTTTTGTGTCTCATCATGAAATTAGAACCCTATTGGATTATGGGTTAGATTTTTCCATAAACGGATAGTTTGTACTATGAAATCCTGCCGAACATATCTATAGCAAGGGTCGAAATTATCAAGATAAATATTTTTTTGGATAATTCCGATAATTATCCTAGTTAAATTCTTCAAATCTTATTTATTTAAATTATCTTCTATACATATAATAAAAATGTAACACCTTTATCAACGCAACGAATGATTTTTGGAATTTATTTATTTATATATTTATTCTTATAAGAAAGACAGAAACTACCGGTACACTAAATACAGAACTTGGTATCTACATACTTATAAAATTAGTTAAGTAGATATGCTTAGGCCTGCATTTACTCGTATTATCTTTTAACTTAACCAGTTTGGTCACGTTCTATAAACTGTATGGAAATGATGATACCATCTTCAAGCTATACCTACTCGTACGCGAAGATCATCACTACATAATTATACGAAAACAAAGTCGCTTGCCGCTGTCTGTCCGCCCCTATGTATGCTTAGATCTTTCAAACTAGGGAACGGATTATGATGCGGTTTTATAATGTATAACTCGGGACCTACCCTGGCTTCGCATGGGAGTAATGCACTCTCACGCGGGTGAAGCCGTGGGCGGCCGCTAGTTAGTTAATAATTAACTTTAGGATTTACTACCTACCGACTACGGAAGTGGTATGGAAACGCAAGTGCTAAAAATGGAAATAAATAACAATGACATGAAGGGGCAATGAAACTACAAAAAAAATGTTTTATCCGCAAGTTACTTCACCACATAAAACCTTGGAAGAGACTGTGAATGTTTTGGATACGAACAATGATATTATTGCATCAATACCAGCTCACCTGGCACGTCCGTCTATTCTTCATAATAACCGTCAACTCTGGTCATTGGCCATTTTGAAAATGGACCATTTGCAAAACACAACAATGGTGTTTCCAGCTATGGTTCAACTGTTTATCCTTGGCCCTTGGATTGCAATTGAGAACATAAGAATTATTAATTGCCAAGAAGGTCTATAAAGGTGGGTTCCTACGGTCCGTGATATTGCAGACGGACGCGGACGCGCCGACGGCTACGGACGAACGCGCACCACGGACGAGGCTATCCCACGGTGCGTGCCCGTCCGTGGTCGTCGGCGGTCTGGGCCGAAATACGTGGAAGACTTTACGTTGCAAGTATCGTAGTGATAAATTAAACCTTAGGCTATATCTATTAAGGTGTAGAATCGCGCTAACTGAAAGAAAATACTTTCAAAGTAAAAAAGTATTTTTTTTGCCAGCGGGATTATAACACGCAGCCTTATTGGAATAAGGACTATTTTCTCTGAAATACTTTAGTACCTAGGCATCGGCGCCCGGTAACCCATGGAATACTTGAAGGTATTTATTTTGTAGCACGATTATGTTCTTTATTCACTATGGATGCGCCCACCACCGGGCCCTACACCCTCCACTGACCCTCGGATCTGATAACTCATAACTGCGAAAACAGGCACTTGCACTAATTACAATCGCCACACGAAACCAGACCCGAGCACTGGCGATTGTAGTGTATTGTATGTTTGAACTTCCGAATTTAACGCCTTATACAATTTCATTTATGTTCTTTATGTCTAAGAAAACTAGGATAATATTTCTATAAAAACCTTATTAACAACTTGGGACAAGTTGTTTGTTTACAGTACATACTTTGTACAGCGGACTCGAAATAGTTTGAAGCACGACTATAAGCTCCTTTTCAAGATTGTATGAAAATTCCTGAGATACTTAAAAATTCTCCAAACTATTGGGAAAAATAAACATGTGATTTCGGATCTCAAATTTTGTGGATAGGTTCTCTATAGTGGGCTATTTACATAGCTTTTCGCTTAACATAACCTTTTTGTTACACCCTGTATACAGGATGTTTTTTCGTTGCCACCCTTAACGAGGGGTACGTAATCTATACATCAAATTAAGTAAGTTTATGCCGAAAAAAATGCTGGGAAACGATGTAAATTTTTTTATTTTTATTACTTGAACGGGCGAAATTTATAGTGCCCAGTGTTTATACAAATTTTTTGATAGACAGATATTAATTATTTCTCGTGAAAATCTTGCTACACGCGTCAATGTGCATTAATGCAGAAAACCGTAGTCTATTTACTCAACTTTGGACCCTAATATTTTGCAAACCAGACATTTCCCAGGTATGCCTCCCATGGAGAAAAATCATCGTGATGATGAGATTCCGTAGTTTTCGGGAACGTTGACGACCAAAAATCACCCAGTATACATACAAGGTGTGTGTGACAGCCAGGCAAATACTGAATGAAACACTGAACAAGTACCATTGTTATGACGACAGTGTTATTACTCCCAGGAAATATTTTTAATTTGATTATCCGCAAAGTTTGCTTTCCGCGCGAATTATATCGGGTCATCCTGTGACTATTTAAATTAGCTTATTTGGTTATTGTGTGATACGAGTACATTGCTGTTTTATAAATCACTTGTGACTATCCAATGGGGTTCATTAGTATTTTGAAATTTTTGGGACTTTCTTTTCGAAAATCATCCATAGGTTAAAATTTTGTTTTTAAGTCATTATCTAAGGCCTACATAAATGAGCTACACAATTTTTTTCCTGAAAAATGGAAAAAATGCCGGAAAAATTTCGAATTTTCCTGCGAAAATTTTCTGTGGTTTTCGCCTCAGAATCATGGTCTGAAGTCGCCATATCAATATTTGCCTGGCTGTCACAAACACCCTGTATAGGTAAATTACTGTTAAAGGCTTATGCAAGTTGTAATGTGTAATTATAATGTGTTGTTAAGTGTATAAAAGCACCTTTCTTCAAAAAACCGTAACCGCTGTTACCTCAAGTAAGATTAGGGAAAGTTTAGTATTCCAATAATAAAACTATTAGGTCTTGAATAAAGTAGCATTTTTTTATATCTGGGCAAATACTAAAAAATTCAGAAGTGTATTCAAGGGCGAGTGTACGAGTATTCAAAAATGCCATTAGACTACTATACTACCACAATCGCTATTGCATCCATGCAGCCGTCGACATAGTCTTCAATTTTTATGTGGTCGCCTATAGACATCTCCGCACGAGCACGCACGAGCGCGCACCGCGTCTGAAGCTATCCATTCGCCATGGATCGGGCGCACCGCCACGGACGTGTCTGCAATTACCACGGACGACCCTATCCCACGGTGCGTGTCGGTGCGGGCTGGTCCGCGTCCGCCTACATTTATCACCACGGATCTAGACGCACCGAGACGGACGCGTCTGCATTACCACGGACGCTCTGTTTCCCACGGTCCGTGGTGCGCGCTCGTGCGTGTCGGTCCGCAATATCACGGACCGTAGGAACCCACCTTAAGAAGCATGCCCACGACCAAGTCTCATATGAATTGTTTGAGACTACAGATCCATCCAAACTAACATTTTTCGTCCCAATTAAATTGTTCATTAAACAGAAATAATTGTATATTATTATCAGACATTAACAGATATAACATCTCTCTGTTGATTAGTAGCTGAAGTAATTAAGACGCTCATAAATACAGCAGTGTACCTGTTTATTTACTTACCTATTTATTTACTTAATGACTTACCAGCGTATTTTCGGCAGTAATTACGAATTATCTCGACACGCATTTATCTAATCAACGATGATGTCCTAGTAAGATGAAAAATATGATTAAGAACAGATACTGTGCTGATGCAGCCTGCTTCACTAGAATCCATCAGCTGCATCTCCGTCTGTGCATATCATGAGTTTCATGAGTCGACTATTGAACTCGGGAATTTGCTCAGACGGTAAGCAAGGTCAGTGACATCTGTCTCAGCTATGCATAACGTACCTGTGAGATCTTTATGATCCTGCAGTTCTTGTTACTCTAATTAGGGAGCCGTGTCTATATCCATGGTTGTACAGCAAAAGATATAATGAGCTAACAGATGATTTTCTTTTATTCCAGGGCGAACCACAAAAAAGCATCAGTTTCACCAGCATCGACGAACCAGAGAAATCACGATCGTTCCCCGACATCCGGCTCGTAGATGGACCTTCCATTTTGGCGGGAAGGGTCCAAATGCTCCACAGGGGCAAATGGAGATCTGTATGTACTAACTCTAGAAAGTAAGTTGACAATATAAAAAACATATAATAAGTACATACCTACATATTTATTTGTTTAACGTAGATTATTTAAACTATTTTTTAAATAAATAAATCTCTCACTGAGCGCGACGTTCAATAGGCAAAATTTATTTATCAGTTAAAAATATCGGCCTGTTGAATCATCTGCCCTTAAATAAACCAATTATTTTCCTTTATTTACAGCTGGACAATAAGTGATATGGAAATAGCTTGCCGACAGCTCGGCTTCATGGGTGGTTCCTTCTACAATTGGATGGACCGCCAGCCAGGTCGCAAAGCTCGTCTATTGTTCGAAGAGCCAAAGTGCCAAGGTACCGAATACGACCTCTTCCAATGCGACTGGAACTCTCGGCAACTCGGTTCAGGCGTGTGCGATTACCATCCCGATCTTGCTATCCAGTGCTCTCCAAGACACGACGACAACAACCTTAGGACTCATTGGAGAGGAATCCGATTCGAAAACGCTATATACGAAAGAATACTGACTGCTGTTAATACTTTATACGTTCCTACGTCTACATCTAAACTTGTGCATGTATCGATTAAGAACGCTGGTCTGGGAAGAGACAACAATGCAACCAGTGCTGTTCATGTAATAGGTGTACCACCGATTATGGAAGACATAGAAATAGCTAACTCCGCCTTTAATGCAATCAATGTGACGTCACCCAATGCTCCCATTGTTATTAATAATTGCACCATTCAAAACAATAGAGGTTATGGTATCTACGTAAATTCCACTTATGGCATGGCAAAAGTAGAAAATTGTTTGATACATGATAATGGTGGAGATGGAATCAAGTACGTTATACATGATATGAATATTGATGAGAAATTCGACCGAAGTGAAATATTTGATCTGTGCACACTGGCTTCCACACCTAGTCAAACGTTTCCGATACAAATGTCAATAGAACAATCAAGATATTCTAACATGGAGCGTGACTGTAACCAGAAATTCTATACAAGACCTGATCATGTTTTAACTCTGAGCTTTATAAAACTTCTGACCAATCTGAATAACACGGGAAGAATATTTGTTTATGATGGCCTAACAGCTGAGGACAAACTTCTACTATCATTCAGTATACGTAATCATTCACGACCCCAAAGTGTAACTTCTACAAGAAGCCGAATGTACGTTAGATTTCAAGCCAATACTAGAACTGATATAGTAGGTTTTCTAACTTTAACTTCAGGTATTAGTAAAACCTATGACTTGAATGTGACTGATACAGTTATCTCTGATAATAATGGCAGAGGAATAGCCATAGAAAATCTCAGATCTCAAGTGCATGTACATAGAACTTCAATATCAAATAATAATCACGTAGCTGGTCTCCATGTAGTAAATGGTGCAGGAGATGTCAACGTTACAGAAAGTAGAATATCTTTTAACCAAGGAGATGGCATAAACATTACAGTTACTGGTGGAAATAGAAACATATCACGAAGTATTTTAAGCTCTAACCAAGGCCATGGTATTGCTGTGTGGTTGAATGATACACAAGAAACAGAATACATACCGTTAAATCAGACGACTGTTGTAGAGTACTCTGAAATATTTAAGAATCTCGAAGTAGGTATATTACATGGCAATTTTTGTGGAGATAGTTGGATAAATATTACTGGAAATTGGTTTAATACGAGCATAGAGACTACTGTAGATATTTCGACGTGTTGGAAATTTAATAATCCAGTTAAGTTATTAAACTTACAAATAGGTCATAATAGATTCTATCAGAATCATAAAGTACCATTGAAAATACAACCAGCGCTAAATGTAGTGGGACGGATTGAGTATAATTATTTTGAACATGGAAGTTACGGTGCAATAGTTATATTGAATCGGGTGCAAGGAAAATATTTGGAAGAATTTGAAATATTACCGGCAAGTTTTCATATAGAGCATAATTATTTCTTTGGCAACAAAGGTCCATTTGTTGTCAATCTCGGATTATCACCGTATAGTGATTTGCAATATATATTATTTTCAAGAAACTATTTGAGGGACAACAGAATAAGAGAACCATTTGAGCCTCTTGAAGGCATATCTACTCGTCTAACGCCAAGAAGTAGAGTAGCAGCTACTATAGTATTAGCATCCAGCAATATTGATATATTTAGAAATATTATCAATAATCCAGAAGCTCAATATGAAATTGGTTCACATGTCGAAGATCAAAGTAAACTTCTAAATTGCACATACAATTGGCTTGGTTTCGGTGAAGAAGAAAAAGTTTATAACAGACTATTTCATAGAAAAGATAGATACAATTTAGCAAAAATAATATATATGCCATACTTGCTCCACAGTAGTAACCCTGGTGCTACACAAGTTAACTACAACTCTTTATTTGTTCCTCAATTTAATGTCCCTGGAACGTTTGTTGTTGGCGGTGAAGTTGAAGGTATAGAAATACTTAAGCCTGGAGAATATGATGTTAATAAAGATATAAATATACGCCCTGGTGGTAAACTGTACTTACAGCCTGGTGTAACTTTGAAATTTCCTCCATCTATTGGAATGATGATAGCGGGAAAGTTGGATGCAAGAGGAAAACGTCCGAACGATATTACATTTACGTTAAAAGAAGAAATTGTCATGACAAATGATAGTGTTTATGAGACTGATACAGAAGTAGAACCGACGACTCCTGGTTACTCAGAACCTGTAGTACCTATACGACTATTGGGTGGAAGAACCCACTATGAAGGAAGACTACAAGTAAGAGTAGATGATAAGTGGGGTACACTTTGTAATTATAAATGGAATATTATAAATGCCGCATTGGTTTGCAATCAGCTTGGACTGGCTTTAAACCCTGATGACTGGTATTTAGAACCCAATGAAATTCCCAGCGCTGGTACGACTGAAGATATAATCCTCTCTAATGTTGAATGTACTGAATTCGACAGTGATATTACAAAATGTAAGGCTGAAACAGTGGAGAGTTTTGAAAATTCATGCACCCATCAGAATGATGTTGGCATCAGATGTTATGAAACCAGCTGGGCTGGACTTCGTTTTAGTGTTATTTCTGAAAGAGCAGACCTGCAATACGTAACTGTTGAAAAAGCTGGTCTATTGGATTATTCTTCAAATTCTTTTCAACCCGCCATTCAAATGGACTTTGCTCGTCACAGCTTGGAAAGTGTGAGAATAGTCAACAACTTTCATGATGGCTTGGGGATATTGTACTCTGATCTATATGGCGCTGATGCTATCAATACTGTACGGAATTCAGAATTCAGTGGCAACAGAGGTAGTGGTATAAGCTTCAAGCAGCTTGGTTTGAAAGTATACGGATCTGTAATTGAGAACAATAACATAGCTGGAATAAGTCATAATCCGCATCTCACTAGTCCTCAACAACGAGAAATAGCAGGATGGTTTAACTTGGACCCTACTCTAAATATGGATGAATCAAATTATCATCCAATTATGATTCCCGATTATGAAACAGACATTAGTTTAGTCAATGGTGAAACAAGGCACCTCGTATTTACAAAACACTATGGAGAAAGCATATCGAAGAATTATAATATAAAATGCAATCCGGGTTATGTTCTAGGTCTTCAACTATTAAATCCTATTCATAACTTTTCGTCGGAGAGTATTTGTATTTATGATTCTCAGAATATAAATGAAGCAAGTACAAAATGGTGTCTAGATCGTGATTTGTCATCCTTTCCTACAACGAGTAACAGTTTTGGAGTAGTATTGACTTATGAAAGTGGAAACGTGGCACTTGGAGGTGTTGTATTAGTAGTAAGCACAATAATTGCCCCGGTACAAAACCTAAGAAACAGGATTGTCAAAGGACCAGTACCAACATTGCAAATAGTGAATTCCAAAATTAAAGGCAATACCAAGGGTGTTCAAGCTCTGTATTACAATCGATATCTAAATGAAATTGGAGACCACTTCTTAAGAAAAGCTAACGAGAGTATTAAAATATTTAATTGTGAAATAGCTCATAATAAAGAGGAAGCCATTTATGTAAATACTCCATTTTGGGATATACACGATAGTAACATAACTGAAATAACTGTAATGGTAAATTATAGTTTAATTACTGATAATGGAAAAGGAATATACCACTTTGCTAGAGACTTGAGAAGTTCCAATAACTTATATCACTATGTTCTTCAAGATAACACAATCGAAAGAAATAAAAATGGTGGATTTGATGTAAGTTTACCTTATGTATGGCAATATAATGAAAATTTTACTCACTCAGTTTATATGCACAATAATACATGGAGGAATAATCAAAACTTCGCAATCATAATCGACGGACATTTTGCAGAATTGAATATAACGAAAAATATATTTACTGATAATAACTGTAAAACGGGATTGATGTCAATAAAAGGCATGGAAAAGAAAATGAGAATAGACGGAAATTATATTGAAAGAAATAATGGTCAATTTATGGTGAAATTTTACATGGACAGTCAATCTGAAATCATGGGGCTAGTTTATGCTATATTTGTTTACAACCAAGTTAAAAATAATAAATATGCTACAGTTTCTACCAGGGGATCATTAACTAGACTTGTAGACCCCACATACGTAATAGGTTTTAAAGGAATTCAAAAAGTTAAAGTAAGTAGAAATCTATTCGCATATAATGCATTAGAATATACTCTTCTAGCTGGAATAAAAACGGCTAAAATAGACAACCTCCTGGATGTATCTGAAAATTGGTGGGGTAGTGCTTATGAAAAACATATCAAGAAGGAAATATTTGATTTCGACGACTGGAATAATCATGCAATTGCAACCTATTTACCATATTTACTCGAAGATAATTTTGATGCAAGTGTATCCGTAACATTTAGTCCCGAAGTAGAAGTAGATTTAAATGAGCTTGGTGGACGTCTAACTAAAGATCTGACCCTAGAACCACGTATTGCTCCGTATGTTGTTAAAGCTGATATAACTGTAATGCCAGATGTAACATTGACCATTCGACCTGGTGTCATTTTGGAATTTGGTCCAAATGTGGGCATATTAGTTATGGGAACACTTCATGCATTGGGACACAGTAAATTACCTATATTTATGCGCCCTATTATACCTGCTGCTAATATGGAAGCTAGTAAAATTGTTAAGAGGAGTACACAATTTTATATGCATTCGAAACATAGACGGCAATTAGAATCAATGAGTATCCAAAATTCTATTAGATTATGTACGGGAAGAAATTGTACAGTAAATGATAACCTGCTAGAAATAAACAACGAAGGCTTCCTGGAATATTACAATAGAACAACTTTGCAGTGGGTACCAATGTGTGATAATCGTTTTACTGAAAGAAATGCCCAAGTGGTTTGTCGAGAATTAGGGTTCGATCCAATTAATGTATTTTTTGCTCATGATCGTAGAGTGGAATACCATAGTAACTCATTGTCCAGAATTTGGTCGTGGCCTGAGCCATTACAATGTGTCGGAACTGAAGATCGATATGAAGACTGTCCAATTCGACTGAATGGGCAATTGTATGGACACAGGCATGAATGTAAATGGGATTCTGAATATGTTTTTATTCATTGTGGTACGAGAAATTTGGACCAAAATATTGATTATTGGGGCGGTATACGTTTTGCAAACCCCGAATTTGAGCATTCTCTATATGAACACAGAATTCATGATCATCATACTCATGAAACAATGAAAAAAGTAGAGAGCATTGTAGAATATGTCCAAATATCAGGCGCCGGTATACTACATAATGAAAAATCACCGGCCATCCAAAGTATTGTAAAAAATCCTCAAATTCAGAACGTAAACATATCCAACTGTGCACATCATGGTATTAATGTAGTTTCTCCTACTGATACTATCAATATGATGTCTAATACTGTCAATAATGTATTAGGAGAAGGTATCAATGCTATTTCACTTACTGGAGAAGGAAGAGAATCAGAAGAATCAAGTTTTACGCCACTAAAGGAATTAAATCTACCTTATCACCTGTTCTCACTGATCGATATTTGCGACAGTAGTAAAGTTATAACTATCGAAGAAAGGGTTCTTTTGTATTATAAATACGACAATAATCCAGTCAACTGTGTTAAAATCTTCAAGAGCATGTACAGGGTGAAACCATTTGGATTTAGATTGCTCCAATTCAACCTATTTAATCATACTTTGAGTTACGGTAAACGTGATTCGTTGAGTCTATATGATGGAGACATCTACAATATTACAGCTCCCTTGATTGGATATTTGGAAAATGGTTCTCCAGATGAAAAAAAGCTTTTTAAATCTGTCGGACCAAGTATGAGCATCAAGCTCTTTGCCAATGGTGCATCTTCAGTACATGGATTCATCGCTGAGATTGTTACGTTACCTATATCTGCGATAGGATTCAGTAAGTGTTTCAACAGTTTATTGGACTCTACGTACAATTATAAACATAAACACGATTGTGTTCCCAAATAGAATCACAGTTTATTTTAACAATCCCTTGATTTTCAGATCGGGACGTTCAACATAATATTTCCAATAGTGAGTTTATAAATAACAGAGATGGTGCTATTAGTTATCAATCCGTGGGTGAAGTGAACCCTCTATTAGCTATCACAAGAAACGAAATAAATGGAAATTGTCTCAAACTATACGGAAACTTTACGACTTGTCAAGCAGCTGTGAGAATCGATGTGCAGAATACACAAACCTTGGTATTTAGGGTAAGGAAAAACAAATTTCTATCATAATAGGGGATAAACTTATATACAAGATTTTGACATAATCTGCAAGTACCTGCTTTCAAACATTTTTCGATAACAGAACTAGAATTAATCGTAAAATAAAGTGTTAATTTCTTGTTATTTTCAGAATAACCTAATTCGCAACAACGTCGGTGGCCTGATGGTTAGAGCTGATTCCAGAGGATCTGCGACTTCTTTACGTGGATGGATACATAATAATCTATTCTATGCCAATCATGACCTGCCTGCACTTAAAGTTGAAGGTAATTTAACTTACTTGATCTTACCGACTTTATACACAAGCTTTTTTACATAATTACAAAAGAATTTATCTAACTACGACTCGTTAAGTTTAGGTACCCATATTTGGCACAGATGAATCAGCAAATTATGATTCAAAGATAGAGATGATCTCCATTGTCTCCGGAAGACGAGAATCAGGACAGGGAAGCAGGTCCTTATATCGATTATGATTATCCAAATATCTTTTAGCCTACGGATATTTTAACCCTAATTATTATATTACTTATCTGTTTTTCAGGTCGTCAGTCATCTCCCTACCAAGAATTAACGATCTACCGCAACTATTTCACCCGCAACCGGGCTCAATACAAAGACGTGATTATCCTCCGTCAGGTCGTCTCCAATTTCACCTTCAACTACGTCCACGATAACACTGGAATGCGCATTTTGGAGGTCTCGGGCTTCGATAAAGTGCGTCTGCCTATCTACCAGACCACTTCGCATAATGGATTCTATAAGTAAGTTTATGTTGTTTATTTTACCTAATTAAATAGGAAGTGATCTCTGTATACGTATGTTCTTGCTAGCTGCATTGTAATATGTAAGTAGGTAGATCCCTAAATACCTCTCGGATGAACCAGATGGATGATCGCTCACCTCATTACACATACGGAAGCATGTGCTTATGCGGGGCTTGACTAGAATACATGAGCTGTATCTCCTTCCTTACATGTCGTAAGAGTCAACTAAGGAGAGGCTTCTCGTTGCGACTGTAGTGTCTTGTGTTCGTGATCATGAGTAGGCAGGTCCGAGGGTCAGCGGAGGGTATAGGGCCCGGTGGCGGGCGATCCCTCAATAGAGATTTGAACTTCCGAATAGTGACGCCTGATACAATTCAATATGTAAAGATGTCCTTTGTAATCCTGCTGTTCTTGCTACCCTATTTTGGTAACACACAAGATCACGAATGATGCTCGAATTGCAAGACGTACAAAATACCTGATAATCCTCTATAAGTTTAAGTACACAGATATTTTGAGATCCGTCAAATGAATCTTTGTATGCAGCGTATACCAACAATGTTAATTGGTATCATTTTACCTATATTCTTTACGAAAGTTTCATGAAATACTGCATTTTCAGGAACTACGCCCTGGACCGCGAAGGCAGAGCCACAGTAGTCGCCGGCACGGCTGGTCAGCACTACGTCGATAATATCTTCTTCAATCCTGACAACGATTACGAAATGATCACAGTGAACCGTTCTATGTAAGTTTATAATGCATATGAGTACATCCTCTAAATTATACCTATACATAAAGTATTATTATTTCTAATGAAGTGCCATGTCATAAGATTCCTAAATATAAATTATATTGTTACTATAATATAAATATATACAAAAGGTGTATGTTAAGCGATATGCTTAAATAGCCCACTGTAGTGAACCTATCCAAAAAATTTGAGACTCAAAATCTTATGTTTGTTTTTCCATATACTATATGGAATTCCTAAAACAAGGAATGTTTACACAATTTTGAAAAATGAAGATGAAATTTCGAGTTTCTGTAGATAGGATCTGCAGTGGACACTTCTTATAGCATTTCGCATGACATATCTCTGCTAGTATATCCTGTACATTAGGTTCCAGAAAATGAAACGTACAGTAGGTACTAATAAAACGTAATAATAATAAAACTTCTTAAAATATAAGGTCAATGCTGATTTATTTGACTAACCATTCTGCCTGATTTAATTCCTTATTGTTCCTGATACCATAGTTTGAGCTAAATATGATACCAATAAAAATTATATCTATCCCTTTAGTTTGACGATGATAGTTCCGGTAATTATTGCTATATGTATTTCCTATTTGCATGTCCTATTTAGGAATGAATGACCAAATCTGATTTGCATGTTTTTTGTTGCATGGCTGCCCCGGAACAGCTTTGTTGACTATAATCCGAATATTGTAAGGTGAGTCTCCCTGAAAGATGATTATTAATGTGTAATGTTATTAATTTTCACCAGCACCTTGGGTATGTGTTGTTTAATTCATCATAATAAAATCATCATTCATAATTTTCATTAGTTTCACCATAATGAAATATGCCCACTTGTTTATCGATATAATTAGTGCAAGTAAAACTGAAAATACAAACCCTATTTACTTATGTATTTTAATTTCTTTTCTATATTCAGTATCCACATAGTCATCTCATTTAACTTTTTGTAAGTTTGTTGTTTATTTGTGCGTCTGATTTCTTCATTGGTAATGGATTACTTATAACTTGGAAACGCTTTGCTTTGACACTCTTTTGGTATAAGGAAATAATAATCATATTTTTTATAACCATATGCTGCGGTAATTTATTATGATAATTAATTAATATTATATTATTGAATTTGTTGGTTTTGTGATTGTGATTTATTGTAAATGTTTTGTATGAGTTAGCTTAATACCTCATTTAGTATGCTTGTGTTGATTCCTGATTATACATAGGTACATACCTACCTATCCTTTTCATGAAAAGCACGGCCTGTAGACCATGTAACATCGTTTAAAATTTGGCGTTCGTTTTTGTGTGTCTTCCGATAGCCATTAGACTTTATCACATCATTCAACGAACATGTCAAACTAAGGCTTGCTATTGGATAATATATTACGATAGTGAACAACGTCACTGTAGTTAACCTCTTTCCATTCAATCGAAAAATTATGTTATTGTTACATTTTATCACAGAAAAAGTTAATCAAATTTTTTCTGTACACCAATCATACGGTGACGTGCATAGCAAAAATACTAAATGCCATCTCCAAACAGCTCCCTGGAACTCTGGAGAACACGCATCGACGCAAAACACAATTTCTGGAGCTACAACGAAAGCCTGGCCGTGGCTGGCCGAATCAGAGATCAGTCGGATAACCCCCTACTGCTCGAGGTGGACTATCGACCGTACTATATGAACAACGAGACGGTACTGGGTGGAGGGAAGTGCCCCCCTGGCTGGGATGCTGTGGCTGATACGTGTTACATGTATATTGGGGCACCGATGACGTATGAAGAAGCTAGACTATTTTGCTTGGTATGTACACAACTCATCTTTTAAAATTGGAAATAAATTTAGTTTATTGCGTATTTATGACATTTTTTTAGTTCACAACGTCTGCTACTTTAAAATGTCTCAGATTTTCATAACTTAAATAGCATTGGAAACGATAGATAAATTAGGATACTTCTTTTAATTCCAGTAGAAAGATAATTACGATAGTCTGTATCAAAAGCTTTAGTCAAAAAGAAAATTATTTTATCATTTTTTCAGTCGGACAACGCGTCGATGCCATACGTAAGTGGTAATTACGCCATGCTGTACGAGTTCATAAACCGGCAGAACCAATGGTTCCAATATGGCGATCGTGTGTGGGTCAACCACATAGATTACGTCACTCAATGCACTTCCTTCGCGTTCTCCAGTATTGAGATTACTGATTGTAATCAGAAGAACGCCTTTATTTGTGAAATCGGTAAGTGATATTATTCAAAAATAATTGGGGCCTAGAATAGGTCCTTGAGGCAACCCTTTTGAATTAGACCAAACCAGCATTCGTTTTTATGGTTTTTAGTATCGTTATTATATTTTAAATATTACGTTGTATGTTTGTTTTAGATCCTAAAATAACAATAGATCCTCTGTCCTGGAGAGGAGACATGTTGGCGTTGGCATTTATTGGCTTACTGGGAGCCACTGTTGTTTTGGTTGGAGCCGCTTTGATATGCTGGTATTCTAAGTCAAAGCACAGGTACGTAAATTACATGCATAGCCATCCATTATATAAAAAAATATCCTTACTCTCTGACGAATTACGTATCTACTGTACAGACCTTAGATAAGCATACGTCTTAAGGTGGTTTAGATATTACATAATTTTTCTTTAAGAAGATTTATGTAAATCACTTTCAATTTTTTGGCAGGCATATTCAAAGACTTGAGAGACGAAATTCGATTCGACAGTCATTACACTCTGTTAGATCAATTGGCAGCATCAACGGGGGCTTCCCCGACACCGCATATAGAAGGAAATTGGCGCAAATGGTAAGTTATTTAGTAATAAATTATAATAAGCAATTTTGGTGCACCGCCAATATAGAAAGCTAGAAGAAACTAACTCAATGTTTTTTACAGAGCACAAGATCAACAGAAACTTTAACCAAAGGTTCGGACTACAGAAAAATGCTCGCCTCAACCGTCTCAATGGAATCTATGGAAAAAAGTCAATTCAACTCCTCTCTAGAAGATACGCAGAGTTTTGATATTTACGAGGCTCACAATCCTAACGCTAACATAATGCCTTTAAAACACAGTACATTTGTAAAGAAACCAGTTACACCCGAATACTCTATTCCGCAAAACAATAACAAGCCCTTTAACATATCCTACATGAATGAAGGTTATCGAGATACATCGGGAGCAACCAGTGGAGCTCCATCAGTGAATACCGTTGCCACTGAAGAAATACCAATCCTTCATCATCCAGGTGGCCTTAGATCACCAAATGATGACGATACGTTATCACCGAACAGTGATTCTCAATATTTCACATCAGATACCCTTCCTCTCAGGGGTTTGGAGAAGTCTGATGATAATTTAGCTTTAAGTGATAGGAAATACGGGCCGTATGGAGCGGCGAGTTTTGGAGGGCAGCCAAAGTTATCGTTTTTAATGGAGCTACGGTCGAAAATGCCGGAGCAGCCTCAAGCGGGTGCGATTCCAACTTCTACTTTCGGGCAAAGGAGGAATATTGCAGGTATGTCAAATACTCACGAGGAATTAATTTCAAGACATTGTTGCGTCACTCATCGAGGCCTAAAACCTTGTTGAGCTAAATGTTATTGGTTGTACCTATCTGTAATGTTGTTATGTAATTTCCTTGGTTGATCATTTAAATGTCTTGTAAACTTGAGCACCCATTGGCAAATTACCATCTAGGTAAAATAAGATAGAATTCCAGTACGATTATTGGTGTTATAACAAGTGTAAAACGACATTTCGATTTCACGATGGAAACAATCCTGCTTTAATGATTCCCAGACATGGAACAATTTTTATTGTACTAAATCTATATTTAAATCTTCCAGACCAACAACAATTCTATGAAGACAACTTACCCAGTCCGCAGCCGCCATATTACGATACATCCCAGTCAGAAAACATTCCGAGTTACGATTCCAGTCCTCACGACCTATCAGCCGAGTTCGGCGACACATCAACACCTGAGCTCCACACTAGATCGAAATCAGAGGCTCTACTTGAGACCAACTTTGATTTTGATGATTCGCCGAGTCCAATACTACTGTCTGATGCCGGACGTTCGCATAGTCAACCTTTGGAAACTGCTATGTGATTCCTTTGCCTTATAAGCTTAGGAAAAAGAAATTCAGATTAGTGTAGGTAGATCAAAGATTTTGATCAAATGTTTTTGGTGGATTTTGTGATAGGTACTGCCACGAAGAATGTGACTCTTGTGCTCTTTTGTACGTAAAAAACAGTGGTAAAGTTGTGTCTTGATGTAAATATTTGGTATATAGTTCGAGTATTGAGAGTAGGGTTAAAAAAGAAACTACATATATAGGTAATGCAACATGAATAAATTAAAATTTAGTGTTCCATCAAACGTGAAGACTGTGTGAAAAGTGCAATATAAATATTAAAATTGCTTACGAGTAGGTTAACAACCAAGACTGAATGAGCATTAATGGATGGAACGCGATCTATTGCATTTATATGTATAGTAGTGATGTGCCTTCTGTATCTTAGAATCTTATCTCCTTTTTATACAACTATCTTTCCGATTTTCCGAGTTTTTTTCTAACTTAGCTTGTATACCAATATTACAGGATCTCAAAATGTAGTTTATGTAATTTTACTATGTAGTTAGGTCAACTTCGACTGCCTTATTTGTATAGTGATTGATTAATCTCGTACCGCCCTTACTTAACCACAGAGTAGTGGTTATTTAAAGTTTTAGAGCGCGATGGTGTACGTACACGAATGAACGGTGGTAGGTAGATTTGCGGAGTAAAGATCAAGAAGAAAGAAGATTTGGAATTTCCTCGTTCCCATACATTCAGCTCTGACCAGCTGCGTCAATGGAAATGTATCTTTCCCGTAAGAATCTTGTTATTCCGGAAACGATACAACCGGGATAAGAGCAACAAATATGTACATATATACATATTAAGTGCCTTATGATAAGATGCCTTTGTTATAGGCTCTGGGAAGTTGTAAGACGAAAATATTTTATTGTCTTTTTTTCTTACGCATAGAGGTTGATGGTCATATAAGGCCGTTTAATTAAATTTTACTGTGAATAGTAACCGTTACGTGGATCACCATTGATCAACCGTTTCAACGACCTTCCATATTTTAATTTATTAAAAGAACTGACGTCAGATTTGTTATTATTCGCTTGAATAAAAAAATATAATTTGGCGCAATAGTAAGTTTAGGTTAAATATAGGTTTTTATATTGTCCGTCCTTTGTAACTAAGTACCTTTAATGTTAGATTAAGTTATAATGAAATTATTAACATATATTACGTAGAGCGAAAGGTATATATACCTGTTCAATGTTTCCGTTATATTTAAGACTATATTTTTATAATAAAACTATTACTTGATAGTTTACCTATGTATGTTCTTTATATTTCATACTTTACCTCAGACATCACACTTTATGTATTTAAAAATAAATACTTAATAGAATAAGATAATATCGTAAAAAATATCTGTATTTAATATTAATATTTTTATACGATTTCCAATATTGTTTAAGCATTCGTTATTTGTACAAAGTTAACATTAAATAGCAAAATCTATGACAAGATTAAATTAAATAATATAAATGTTTAGATTTCATTTAACTTTTTTATTATCTGAGCCCGAGTTAAAGAAAAAGTAAGTTCTGCCTTGAGAAGTCCCCAAGTTCTGAATGTTGTACTATGTATGCCATTTTATTGCAAATAAGGAAATGTTAATTCTGAGATCTGATACAGGAGTTATTCTATCTATCTTATGAAACGGACTAAACACGTTGATGTGTGCTACAGTATTTTATTATTGAAGATTTATGGATAATAATAACAATAATAGCTCCCGGCCGATATCGGCCACGGCGACTGCATTCAGCTTCGATGGTATCGCTATGGCTAAAATATCCAATTTTGTTGACAAAAGTCCGCAGACATTGCGGACATGCGAACACACCATTAACATAATTATAGGTTATTGCCGCAGGTGGTCGGGCTTAAGAAAGCTCAGATATGGATTATATTATGACACCGAAACATGGGGGAGGCCTTTTCTGAGCTTTAGAAATAGGAACATACTTACATTTTGAAATAATAGCCAAGTAGTTATGTGGGTGAATTTCCCAGGTACGTTTTTAGCGCGGCGTGGATGAAAATCGTAGTGGAAAGTGCAAAATGTACATTTATTAATTTTTTTTCATTAAGTTCAGACAGTGATCTAGACTAACGTTTAAAACTTAAAACCAAAATCTATTTGTTTACGCATTAAAAAAATTATCAAAGGCTCTAAATCTAATTGCGGTGCTATGTCCCCACTTCATTTGCAAAAATAACTTTGGCTATTTCAATTTTCGGGTGAATTAATTTAACAGAATACATACATATTTTAAAAATACATTAAATGACACTATTATTTACACCATGAGCAGTAATTTAACTTAACCCGGTAGTACCTGTAACAGCTTTTTAAAAATGTCCCGCAGAAAAAGTCAATAACGCTGGCGCATTTTGAACATTACACTATTTCATCATAATGAATGAGATAGATGCTAAGCTATCTTTCCCCGCACTGCTCTGTCAAGCCATCGTATACCAAGTACAAGGATGTTTGATACACTGAACAGTTTTCCCGCCAAAAACGTAAGTATAACCTGCGGTGGCGCAGGAATACAAATTTATCATATAACGGTGTCATGTGTATTTAAAAAACTAAAAGGCTGTTTAAAAAGAAATTTTACAGATGATTAAAGATTAGATGTATCGACGTAATTGCAAATGAATTATTACAATTAAAATAATAGTGTCCGTTATAATTTGAAATTTGTTACTTAATTCTAAGTACGGTGTCGCAACTCCAGTGGCTCCGGTGGCAAAAAAAAGGGCCACCGTAATTTAATAATGTCACCGTTATTGACATTTTGTCTTTTTGTATACAGGATGACTGGAAAACGGGTATAATTTCTATTGAGATGTAAAAGTACAGCCCATTTTCTACCTTCATGGGTAGGAAGACCCATTAAAAAAATTACAGCTTCAGGGTTATGCCCCATTTTGTAATGTTTTTAAAATCACCTTATTATTAAATGGAAATGCATAAAAAACTAAAATACGTGTATATTTCAGTAATTCAACTAGATAAATAAATAATCATTGGAGACAAAACAACAGACATCAACTTGGAATTGTCAAAGTACAATTACCAAAAGGTTTATAATTTTTTTTTCCTGATTCTTTCCTATTCATTCAAAATAATGATTTCACGTAATTCGCACACTTAATTAAACTAAATTCAAAAGGTATAATTATGAAAAAGCTTACCAAGATGACGAATAAGAATTTTAAAAGTGCTATCCTATGGAGCGACAACCTTTTTTAACAAGTAACCTAAGTTTGTAGTCAAATTAAAAAAATACAAAGGTGATGACTGATGAACTGACATTATAATATATATATTATAGCATAGGAATCTTACTGCTATCCAAAGGCCTTTTCATGATGCAGTTCAACTCGAATAGAGGTCATACCGCCACCTCCATCTCGTCTTACTCCTACCCCAGGCAGCCGCTCTGTAGCATCCAGCCAGTTGCACTGTTCGTCTATCTTTCGGTGTCTAAACGACTAACATGGCCGGCACTTTTACTGTCCAGTTCCTTTTTGATAGGCGATTAGCATACCTAATGGTGTTCCTGATGCAGTCTGAGCACTGTAGGTCAATCGATAGACAGCATAAGTACACATATCGACAAGTAGACGTTATAAGATCATAGGAAGGGAACCGTTCCTAAATGAACTAAGTTCTTCCAGGAACTTAAGATTCATCTCTCAATATTAATAGCTGACCAATAAGAATGTAATATTTTTCTGAGTCCTGACTGTTCTCAGAAAAAATATCTATATATTGAATGTTCTACTGGCCTAGTAGGTGTACTCATGCACATAATTATTATCTACTTCAATCCCACGTTTTGTGATATTGATTATGACTTGGCCTTCAGTTCAACCTCAAGGAAACCACCCTAAATTGCTACTATAAATGAACAGTTACGAATAAACCCGAGTAACTTTGCGATAAACCCGAGTAGCTTGAACAAGTACGCCTGATGATAACAGAAGAGTTCTACATTCTACTTGCCTCAATATAACACTGCTATAGGCTGTAGCGCCACGGAATGTATTTTTCGAAACCTATATTGGTCAGCTGCTGGTAAGCTTTCTCATAATAAGTTACACCTTTTTGAGTAGCTTATTAAATAAGGAATTTAGTTTGATAAAGGGTACGCATGACACAGTATATTATTTTGAAAGAGTAGGGACTTAATTGGCAAAAGGCTTGACCATTCCATGTTGATAGATTTTTGGGAGGTCAAAGTATAAAATGTGATATGTATAATATATAATATATAAGTATAATATATGCCATTCTACTCCTCTAAAAGGAGATTTAAAAAAAAATCATAAAATGTCATATCTCCGACACCGTGATATTCCGGATGGGGTGTTCCTTATATACAAAGGTAGCTAACGAGGTGCACTTTCAAATGTGAAAAGAAATGATCCTTATTTCTGGTTTTCGAAGATTTTTACGTACATATAAATAAATACGGCTAGGTTCCTGAAATGGTGTAGTCAGAACTGCGAGATCTTAAAGGAGATACCATGGCCACTACGTTTTATGCTAAGAAAAAAGTCACTAGGAAGCATTTTAAAGTATGTAATAAAATATTTCCCTAACTGTTAACGTGTTCCTTAAATTTGTTATCATAGTTTCTAAGCTATAATCATGATGATAAACATTATTACCAACTAATAAACGAAAAATCTAAAGTTTTCATATTCTTATAAAATAAATAAATAGGTAATTCGTATGATGTTCTCCTGTATTTATAATTCCGCTGGTTGTAATAAATTTCAGTGGAGAGATTAACAATTTCGGTGGTTTGATAATAATATCGGTGGCGATTGAAATTTTTAAATGCAGATATCTCAAGAAATAATACGTTTTTAAAAATGTGTACCATATGACTGAATATTATATATTTTTAGCTATTACTTCGAATACAAAAAAGTTATAGAAAGTGGATATAAAATTTCGCCAGCGTAATTAGTCAAAAATCGAGGTTGTTGAAATTCACCCATGTACATTATTATGTTGTAGGCCTGTCCGAGAAATCTAATGTTTCAGATATTTTGCATATAATAGATACAGGCGCCCATAGCAAGAACTCGGTGAGAGCGAGATATTTCACAATTATGCGACAAATCCACACAACGACAATGAAACACTTCGTAGGATGTTCAATAGCAGCTGAAGAAGTTTTTGTATCTCGTTGGGAGTTCACCGGGTCTGCATAGTCCTTGTAGACTTGTAGAGGCTTAAGCGGTGCAACAATTTTATGAGTTCGCAAAGTTATCTATGAAAATATCCATTAAAAGTGGTAAGATTTCATCAGTCGGGACAGGGATCGTCAAAGTAGGATACTTGTAGATCAAGAATACACGTAAAATTAAAGTAAAATATTTATTTAGTAAAATGGTTCACCGCGTGATCTGTGACATGAAACTTATTTATGTATACAGCTAAAGTTTTCTTAATTTTCTAATGCTACGATACACGTCGTAGAAAATTTTTCTTCCATAAGAACCTTCTCCTGAGAGTAATTAAACACATTTAAATACCTATAAGTAATAGATAACGCTCGCTTACCAAATAACTTTTTGTTGCTTACTTACAAATGTAACAAATCAATTTATTAAACAATATCATCTACTTACAACAAAACTTAACTCTACCTGCTCAAATAGCATGACCTGCGAAACACGATATGGTAAACTGATTTATCGACATTTAAACTGTCAAAATACGACAAATATAGCCGCCATGTTGAATTTTGTATAAAGACGATATCGTACGATACGATATCCACGATGCGTGATCATGCTAGGAGGGCTGAGTTTAAACAAAAAGGGACAGATTTTTTAACCTTTAAAAAACCTTCTTGTATAGGTAAGGTAGTAACGTTCATTCTACTAATATTATAAACGCGAAAGTTTGTAAATATTGATGAATGGATGTTTGTTACTCTTTGACTTAAAAACGGCAGGAGCGATTTTAATAAAATTTGGTATGGAGTTAGCTGACACCCTGAATTAACACATAGGCTACTTTGTATTCCAGAAAATACTCGTATTCACACTTTTGGTATTTTTACTACCTATTGTTTTTATTGAAACCCTAAAAAGTTGCAGTATTCCATGAGCTGGCAATAATCCTCGGTGGGGAAGGGAGGAAAGTGCGGGGCATTCGATTCGATTTTTGGAGGATTTTTGCTTCAATGCCCGTCATATTATGTCTTTGACGACACATTCTGGAGCTTCCTTATTGTATGGCTCTTAGTTGCGGAATAAAGACTATCTACCTACATAATTTAAACGTGAAACTAAAGTACTTATAGTGCCAAGTAAATGCCATAAAGAAATTATTTCTTAAGCAGATATTTTTTTATTCCACTCACGTATGTTTCTATAAATTCCGGCCAATTTATTTGGCTGACGTCGAAGGGGAACATCTCCCTATCTTCACTGGAAAGAGATGCGTAGAGCGCTTTGACGTTGTCAATACTGATGTCCCATTTACGTCCGACGAAGTAATTGGACGAGGCTCTATGGGCGTTTCCGATGGCTTGACTTTTAATGTATCTGAAATAAACTCATTTATTTAGAGATAAAAACCCCAAAGACCAGACTGGGTAAAAATTTTGACCCAGTATCACTATCACGACTGAGACGGACTTAACGATACTGATTTTCAAAGTGGGCATTAGACGAAATAAGTTTGCAAACCTTTGCTCTAGAACCTAAACGACTGATCGCATTTGAACTTAGGCGCGGGCCAGACAGAAGAGATCGTGATGATGAGGAGATTGAGGAGATTCCGTAGTTTTCGGGAACGTTGACGACCAAAAAACACTTGCATAGCCCGGCTGATACAGAGCTTCACTAGAATACATCTAGAATACTGAGATTTCTCAGGTGATGAACTAGCAATGTGTCACTCTTCTTTTTCATTTCACTATGCTAAATTTAGCTGTATTGTATACACAATAACACGTAACTGCAATCTATACATCCGAAATTAATTGCCAGTTTGTAAACTTAAATTGCAGGGTGTATAATGGCCTGGAGTCTGTGAATGGCATATATTTGCCCCACTTAGCAAAATCAACCATGCACCAGATTTGCAAAGAAATAATGACATATTTTCCTGGTTTACTTACTTTGGTTTTTGTCCATTCAATCGGAGCCAAAGATCACCAATGTATGCCGGTATACATTGGAAGTACTGTACAATTGTATGCGCCCATTCGCTCTTCGTGTAATAAACAATAGGATATATCGTAAGGGTTTCTGAAACAACAAGTGCTTTTATCATCATAATATCATAAAATTATTAATAAAGAAATGGAAAAAATTCCTCACCCGGGTGGGAATCGAACCCACGACCTCTGCATTCCGCGTGTCAGTGCTCTAACCACTGAGCACCGGGTCATAATATCAGTCTGATCGCGTAAACTACAGAGAGTATTAGGAATAGCAGTGGGGTAAGCACGAACCTTTTTACGCGGCGTAACGCTAGCGACTCGCTAGCAAAATCTATGTGATTTGACAGTTTGACGTTAGCGTTACGGACTATCGAGAGGTTCGTGCTTACCCCTCAGATATCATGGCAACTTTCTTGTTAATAAGTTTTAATTGAAATTCTTTCTTGAAACTACAGAAGGAACAAATCGTCACTTTATCTGCGTTTATCACTTCTATCTTATAACATTTTATTACTTTCTAGCGGCCGCCCACGACTTTGTACGTGAGAAAGAGCACACCCGTGAGAAGCCGGGGCGGGTCCCTAGTTATACATGTTAACCTTCCTCTTGAATCACTCTATCTAATAAAAAATCCGCATCAAAATCCGTTGCGTAGTTTTAAAGATTTAATCATACATAGGGACGGACAGACAGCGACAGCGACACTGTTTTATACTATGTAGTGGTGATATATACGAGTAATACTGACCCATTCCATATTTTGACCAGTTTTTACAGAACTCCGACACTATTCTGTGCACAGGGTAACCGTGACCACAGACGCAGCTGTTGTATACGGAGACATCATCTCTGAAAAAAATATATCACATTTTGATATTAATTCTAGAAGAATTGCAATTGAAATGCTATGCTCTAGGAGTGAAAAAAAAAAGTATAATACTACAGCTTCTTCTCTTCCCGGGCATACTGTACAAGTCAGTAGAGGGACAATTTTTAAGGACAAAGGAAGGGTTTTGGTGTTTTGTAGGCGATGGGCTGTCACTACTAACCGAACTTGTACATCTCAACTACACCCTCAAAATTGGTCAGAAGTGGCACCATGTTATATCGGCCCTTGGTGCTCTGCCTACCCCGTGCGGGATAAAGGCGTAATTATATGTATGTATATGTATATTAATTTCATAAGGACTATGGTCATGTTCACTTCTCCATAGGAAGTCCACAGCTGGACATTATAGGCCTTACACAGTGACCTTCACTGTGACTAGTTGGAAGGAGCCTGCATCCAGTATACTAGGTACTACAATAAAAATACCAAAAAACGATAAAATAATAAAAATATACACTTGTTTTACTTAATATTAAGGTTTTTACCACGCTTACTGCCTTGATCTTTGAATTTAGGTACAAAGAAAATTCAACTAAAGAACTCAACAAAGGTGGTTCTTTACATCCTAAGAGAAAGCGTTTAAGAAAAGCGTACCCCTTTTTCTTCGCTGCTGCCACCAAAATTAGATTGGCTACGTAATCCACGGGGATAATGTCTGGACACTGGTCGTATTCAGCGTACATTAGCCAGGCTATGCCCGAAGCGTTGCCAACTAGCTGGCCAGTAGCTCCCGCCCAGTTGGATATCCAGCCTGGAGCAGATCCCGCTAAACTTGGTGTCACTGAAATTTACTTGTCATGACTATTTATTTCGGAAAACGGTGTAAGACAATAGCATTTACTTGTAAAATAACTTACAAGTTAAAATTAAACTCATTGTTTTACGTATCTAGCTGAAGATTAAGAAATAGGGAAGGAGAAACGCAAAAGAAAAGGTCAAGATTAAATGGATAACGAAATGAAAGAGGGTTGTGGATTACAAAAAAAAAAGGAAATACTATTACATACTAATTAGTATTACTAGTTGTGTTACAAGTTTCCGACTTCAATTGGGGATCTATAAAACATAATTTATTCTTGCGTTTCATAGTAAAACAAATTAAGGTCCTAATACTCACCAGCTGATGGTCTTACAATAATTAGAGGAACGTGGCCTCTCTCAGTCACAATGATATGCTCGGTCATCGCCTTAGAATATGTGTAAGTGTTCGGATACCCATCTGAAACAATTTTATTGATAGTCAATATAAAAACAATTTGGTCTCTTTTTTACTCTTCTCTAAGGGCCGATATTTCCAAAAGTCGGCCCCCTTATTCCCTAACTAGCAAAAGCAAAGCGATAGCGAAAATTGTACAAAAATCGCTGATTGCTTGTCAAATTCGTATTACGTAATACGAATTTCAAAGAAACTTTGACATTTCAAGGCGAATATTGTACAATTTTATTGCTTCGGCTTTGCTATTGCTTTTACGTAATCAGGGGGCCGGTAGCCTATCAGAACAATAAAGTTGATGCAGTCTTTCTCTAAAATTTGATAAAGACATCATTAACTTTATTCTTCAGATAGGCTATCTGACGTTTGGAAAAATCAGTCCATAGTCCAATATTGGTTAGTGCCACATTTTACTCAGGTTAAAATACATGTTTTTTTATTTTTCAAACTTGGTTAATAATTTCTGAGTTATTTCCAGAAATTTCTCCATACTATCTGGAAAATTAAATTTGTTGTAATTTTAAGTGTCCCTAAATAGGTTCTTTATATTCTATATTCATAGCTTTTCACTTAATAAAGGTACATACCTCTTTAGTTACACTTTGTATAGTTTAAACGAGGCTCTAAGGATTTGATATTAAGATAAGATAATTGACCCGCCCCCTGATTACATAATTTGCAATAGCAAAGCCGAAGCAAAGCGATAGCGAAAATTGTACAATATTCGCCTTGAAATGTCAAAGTTCCTTTGAAATTCATTTTACGTAATACGAATTTGACAAGCAATTAGCGATTTTTGTACAATTTTCGCTATCCCTTTGCTTTTGCTAGTTAGGTAATAAGTTGGTTTAGAGCGAAAGCACGGTTTTCGAGAGGTCGTGAGTTCAAATCTCACTCGGGTGATTTTTTTTTATTGTCTTAATAATATATTTATATTTATAGTATATTTATAGTATATAATATCTTGTTTAAGATAAATTTATAAAACACTTCTCCATAATATAATCTGCTACGATATGGTTGATCGTTTTATCATTAAACATTGTGCTGACAGCTTTGTTTACCGAGATTTGGCTAGTGTATAGCTATCGGGATGAAAAAATAACGTTGCCAAAAACGTAATGTAAAAGAGATGGTAAAATTCGTCATCCGAGTTAATTGACCCGATAGCTCAGTTAGTTAGAGTGAAAGCACGGTTTGCGAGAAGTGAGTTCAAATCTCACTCGGGTGTTTTTTTTTCATTTTCTTAATATTCAGACATAGACATAGACAAATCTTTATTTGCTAAAACAACACACACTACACATTACACTAAAATTGGTAAAGTGGTGGTACAATTTATTTTATGTCTAACAAAAGTAATGTGCGATGTGTCACAATAGCAAAAGGGTCCTGACTCAGCATGTGTTACAGACAAGTCTGCAACGCTGGTAATTCTGCCAGAACCGAAAGAGGAGTGCGCGCAACATTAACACTACGATTAAACAAATATTACGAGTACCTATAAGGTGATTTTGTAAAAATATTAATAAGTTATACATTTATATAATATGGTGTATGATAGTTAGATATTGTAAAGAATATATATTCAATAGGGTAATCAATCAGTTCTATAGGGTGAGTATGGGAGGCATAAACAATTGTCATGAGATCCATCTAGTTTGGCTACCGAGTAATATTAAAGCTTTGTTTTTGAAGTTTAAGCAGATGTAGTTTAAGTGAGGCTTTGAGTGAGGATTTGTAGTTAAGATTTAAGGTTTATTTACTCCACTTATGCTGCTTCTTGACACTTAGATTGCATTACTATACGTTACAATACATTAGTAATGTAGTACATTACTATACATTACACTAATAGAATCTAAGTGTCACAAACTGGAATTGTGAGGCACCGAAAAGTCTAATGGTGCATCGAAACTGTTAGTATGACATTAGCACTCTATGTCTACATCTTATTCCTCTATGCCTTACCTAACACTTTGATTTCTTCTTCAGCAGTTAATTCCCCTTTATTCAAAATGGCATATAATTCACTTAAATCTGAGGGAGGTGGGTATAATTTCTCTTCCAAGACGTCCTCTTTTGGATGGCAGAATGCAGTAGACACGTACACCAATGACTGTTTTGAAAATAATTAGCTAAATAAGTATTTAAAAGTAGTAACCAACTTAGGTAATAGATATTTCTAATAGGTACAGTCTTACAAAGTCGTCTTTTCGTTTTGGCAGCTCCTTAATTTTATTTTTAACTAGTGGACGCCCGCGACTCCGTCCGCGTGGACTACAGAAAAAAAATGTCGAAATTTTCCGGCAGAAAAACATTTTCCTGGGATAAAAAGTAGCCTATATGTTAAGTGGGACCTGTCACAATATATTCCTGAAAACTGCATCGAAATCGGTCCAGCCGTTTCTGAGATTAGCGTGCACAAACATCGATCTGTTACAATTTTATTATTATCTATACTAATATTATAAAGAGGAAAACTTTGTTTGATTTTTTGGTTGATCTAATGAATAGGCTCCGAAACTACTGGACCGATAAATTCAAAAATTCTTTCACCGTTAGATCCTTATTAGGGACCTGGATGAACATAGGATTACAAGAGGGATTTCCCGATATTCCCACGGGCAAAGGCGACATACAACGTAGGAATTCTTTTTTATATTTTTTACGAAAACCGCTATACATATGAATGAAATCGGGCATATATGTTCATTGGGGACAGCACGAGGGAGTGGACTAAAAACGGCGGATTTCCCGAAATTCTGGCCACGGGAAGGGGACAAACGGGTTAAATTCATAATTTTTACTTTGGAACTAATCCGCTATACAATATGAAGCTGAAATTGGGCATATAGTAGTTTTAATTAGGGACTGCGAGGAAGCACTAAGAACGGATTTCCATCGAAATTCTTCCCACGGGAAGGGGACCAACGGGACAAATTAAAAAATTATTCTTTTAACACGATTACGAGTACGGTTATACATATGAATCTGAAGTATGGGCATATTGTATATCCATTATTTGGGACCCCGAGGAAGCACTGAGAACGGATTTCCCAAAATTCCCACGGGAAGGGGACAAACGGGAATTCATAATTTTTACGAAAACCGCTATACATATGAAGCTGAAATTGGGCATATAAGTTCATTAGGGACTGCGAGGAAGCACTAAGAACGGATTTCCAGAAATTCCCACGGGAAGGGGACCAACGGGAATTAATTATTTTTTACGAAAACGGTTACACATATGAATCTGAAGTTGGGCATATATATTTATTTGGGACCCCAATTCCCACGGGAAGAACCATGACGGGCGAAATTATTACGAAAACCCTGGGTAAAGGTAGTCTACATATGAAGTTGTCAGCAATATACTAAAAATTGCATCGAAATCGGTCCAGCGAGGGCGTGGCCGTTACAATTTTATTATTATGTAAATAAATATGGTGGGTGTAAAAAGACAACTTTGTTCTTTTATTTAATATCTATTTTTTGTAACATCACGATCATTTTTTTCTATGGAAGTACCTCTGGGAAACCACGGGTTTCCAAGATATTGAGGTCCAAAGTTACATTATTTTTTTTTACATAAATCCATCTGAAATCGAATAACAATCATTTTTTTCAAAGATACCATGTGAAAATGTTATAATGTTAGTTTTGTAGGTACATTTTACCTACTTTGCGCATCAAACGAATACATTGCTTGCAATAAAATGACAGTATTTTTTGATAATTTTTTTGTCATTTCCCAGGGTTGGTTCCATAGAAAAAAATGATGGTAACTTTACAAAGAATACGAGGTATTAAAAAAACATCATTGTCTTTTTATATCCTGCATATAGAAGAAGACTAGTGTACGCCCGCGATTCCGTCCGCGTAGACAATAACAAAATAAAATTTCTTAAATTTTCCGGGGATAACAATGTGGGATAGGTACATGTAAGTAGGTATACCAAATTTCAATTATGTAGGTAAATCGATCAGTTGTTTTGGCGTGAAAGCTACATAGACAGAGTTATTTTCGCAATTGTAATATTAGTAGGTACGGAAAGATGACAAGTGAAGTTGTTTCATGACCATTTTTAACCGACTTCAAAAAGAGAGGTTATCAATTCGTCTGTATGTATTTTTATTTTTTAATTTTTTATGTGTGTTACCTCAGAACTCCGTCATTTATGAACCGATTTCAAATTTTTTTTATAGTTGGTCATGGTATACTTCCAGGTTGGTCCCATATTCACCATATCAGGATCTGATGATGGGATCTTGGAGAAATCGAGGGCAATCCTCGAATATTGTAGGCACATGTAGTCTGTTTTTATACTTTTACTGAGCGTTTTGATCACCTACATATAAAACATAACATCTGATGATGGAATCTCTAAGGAATCTAGGGATATCCTCAAATATAAAAGGCACGAGTAGTCCGTTTTTAGATTTTTATAGAGAATTTTGGTCAGCTACACATAATATAAAGGAAACGAGGGTCTGATGATGGAGCCGCCAAAAAACAGATTGGAACTTTTTAGTAACAAAATCCCCCTATGGCAGGGGGGGGCCTACGTCCAGTAATGGACTGCAATAGGCTTATGAAGATGAAGATAATTGTGTTAAGTCATTAAATTATATGTTGCGTTAAGCCGTGTCCGAAGTAAGATGGTTATAGAGGAAGAGGTAGACATGAGAATAACGAGATGACGGTTAATAGGGATGAATGAAAAAAGAGTACCTACATTTACATTGGGAACAGGGCAGGAAGAAGGAGTGTAATTATACTTAAATAAGTGTGTAATGGCTGTTGTGCTGCCAAATCTCTTATATTCCTCCGAGGCGTGGTGCATGTACCGTCGCCACATACGCACTCTGGATCGATTCCACCTCAAGTGCCTCCGATCCATCATGAGAATCAGATGGTCCAACCGAGTGCGTAATACCGAAGTATTGCGAAGAGCCAATGTAAGTGCCATTGAGGCCTACTTAATGCGTCGGCAGCTTCGGTGGTGCGGTCATGTGTCTCGTATGGCGGAGGAGAGATTGGCTAAGAATCTTCTTTTCTGAACTAGAGGAGGGCAAGCGGAAACGCGGCGGGCAACTCCTCAGATACAAAATGTTCAGAAAAGACATGAAGAGATCAATATAGATCCATCTAAATGGGAAGTTGTTGGCGCAGGACGGTGATAAAGCAAGTACACGAGTTCGAGGAGCAGCGTCAAGACCACGCTAAACGTGATGAACTAAAGACTCGTCCTCCTGCTGCCATTATCTATAATACAATTGGCGCACAATTGTAGGTAAATGTTAGCCATCTAGCGTGAACGCCAACTTAGTAATATCTAGGAGTAGAAGCGGTCGCCAACCGAAATTGGTGTTCATCATTATCATCATAATCATCATATTGTCAGACGTAAAGTTTCGAAGCCTAGTCTTTTTTCTCTTTTGTCAGCCTATTTTATATAAAAATTATATAAATATTATGCCTCCTAAACTTTCACGGCTTGCAATATATATTTGCCCACTTTAGTAAGCTCGAGTTTTGGGAGGAAGTCGGTTTTTCGTTTTAAAAAAATTATCTACTTGAAATCAAGGCACAAATTCACGTTACGTCATTGCTACAAAATACGTATTGAAATTTTTTCATACTTAGGTACTTACGTTAATAATCTTGCCTTATGATAATAATAATAATCTTACCTTCAAAAGTTTCATTTTCTTACACAGATTTATAATCTTTCTTGTCCCCTCGAGATTTGTCTCTAAAGCCACGTTTAAGGGTCCATTTAATTTAATAGTAGCCGCCGAGTGTATGACTACCCCCACCTGAAAAAAAATGTGTAACAATTTTAGAAAATTTTAACATTGATTCGGCTAATCAATGCTTAATTTGACAGATATTCGATGCATTTTGCTGTCAAATGTCGTAAGTATTTTACACACTTTTAAAACCATTTAAAAGCGAAAGCAGCATTAGGTACTTTCGAAAGAAACTTTATTGCACGGAACACAAGATAATGGGACAGGCAAGTAGAGTTCGTATCACTTACACGATTTCGGAAGTAACAATTTTTGTATACCGGGATTGACCTACCACTCATTCTCGCCTCACTCTCTCTCTGCAACTCCTGTAAGCCCGGCCCCCTTTTTACCTAACTAGCAAAAGCAAAGCGATAGCGAAAATTGTACAAAAATCGCTGATTGCTTGTCAAATTCGTATTACGTAAAATGAATTTCAAAGGAACTTTGACATTTCAAGGCGAATATTGTACAATTTTCGCTATCTCTTTGCTTCGGAGTTTGCTATTGCTTTTATGTAATCAGAGGGCGGATCAACAGAGGCAAACAAAGCATAGAAAATCCCAGGGGACCTAAAACGTGACTATAAAGTGTTAAAACTAATAGAAAAACATAATGTAAAGTATGAGGATAGGTACGCTTAATGTTAAATTAAGCACTGACTGACAAAATTGTTACTACCTACAATAGGACATACCTACTTACGAATGAATTTGTATGCTGTTACGCAGGTTATTAGGTATGGTCATACTAGTATCCCAATAGTACCCACTAACGCAAATAAGAACGCCATGCCAACTTTGAAAAATCTGTTGATGAAATGCACTCTAATAGATGACACTGTGAGATTTACGTAACCAGCAGCTGATGCTTTTGTAATTTCAAATAACATGGAACGATGATGTTAGAATATGTAATTAGCTATTTTACATGAAGCGACTAAGTATAATTACCGAAATTTTAACATATGGGAATTTGCATAAATAATTTAACCTTCCGACTGAGTGACAGATAGGGTGAATTAATGTTTGTTAGTATATTTCATTTTCATACTGTGCCGATTCTTTCTGAACAAGGACAAAGGTCAGCACATTTTAGCTCAGAGACCTCTTGTATCGCACTTTTGGTTTAGGCACTTTGGCTTAGAATTAGAATCCATTATTTCACAGCTGCCATCTTCTTACAAAAACGCGAAATTTTAAAATTTTGTCGATAGAATTTGATCACAAAATAGTCGAGCTCTATGTACCTAACTTAAATGTGCAGTATAATAGCTGTCTGCATATTGTTAAGTCACTACGCTAACAGGTAGGCATGTTACGAAAACAATACAATGACAAGTCAGTTGAACCCTCTTCAGTTTATTTTATATGTATTTGATGATAGCAAAGATCAAATACTAGATAAATAGGGGAAGTACGGACAAAATGATATACCCTCCCATTTTTTCTCTATAAAATTTTATTTAAAAGTTTCAGAAACAAAAGAACAATGGCAAGGTCCCATACAATGCTTTACCTGAAAGCAAATTTGAGTGTGTATATTTGAAAAATGGCTTTGTAATAGAGTTTCAATTACTCAATCATCATCTTCTTCTTCTTCTTCAGCCTATTGCAGTCCACTGCTGGACGTAGGCCTCCCCCAGGGCGCGCCACAAGGCTACTGCCACAGAGGGGTTTTGCCCATAGTCACCACGCTGGGCAGGCGGGTTGGTGACCGCAGTGTGATTTTCGGACTATGTTGTCAGTATGGGAGGCGCTGCTGCCCACCTCCCGGAAACCCTTAATCGCCTCGTACGATACCCACGGGCAGGCAGGCAGGGGTGGTACAAACTCTACTCTGCCGGCACCACGCGCTAATCAATCATAATCAGCAAGAATTTTGGTTCATAGTAGCCGGAAAAGAAAATTATTAGAGGTTATGTCGACACAACACTAACGATTTTTGTTTTCTCTATCTATATTTAGCGGTTTGGTTAGTGATCACAAACCCAAACTACTTTGCTCGATCAAAGAATTGCACCCTGAACTCGTTATCACAGCCCAGTATAAATCAGCAGACTAAGGGTACCTTTCCACCAGAGATGTGCTATGCAGCTATGCAGCGAAGATGTGAAATCTACGCTACGAAAATATGTGACCGTTTCTACCAATACTAAGCTATGTAGCTGTGCGAGGAAGATGCGCTATGAAAATGCGCCGCCGCAAAGTAGGTACTCTGCTCTGCACATAGCTACACCACTCACGACGGCCCATAGCAGGCATCCATAGCACGCATCCTTCCATATGAAAAACATATCTTAGTTGAATCCGTTATACACCGGTGCTAAGCTATGTGCACTAATGAATATGATTGGTGGATATCAAACGTATCCATAGCAACGTAGCATAGCACATCTCTGGTGGAAAAGCACGTAACAGTATTTCTTTGTAATTCTTTGATAAATCAGCTATAAAATCAACTCGTGTCGTAAAACTTAACTCTTTTAGAAAAATATATACCTATATTCTTTTAACCTAAGATCACCGAAAATTCATTTTGGGCATACATATGGACAAAATGACATACTAGATAAAGTGCAATAAAATTATATGCATACTTCACATAAATTTCTTCATTTTCTTAGGTAGATCAGCACAGGCAGCATGTACCCAACGAAAACCTTCTCGGAGTTTCGATCGGGATTACAAATCGTTGCGATATGGATTTAATGTTTCCCTCTTCAGAATCTCTATCAAAGATACTTGGATGCTTGCCTTTTTCTTTCACGTGAGGGTTTCTCCATCTCTATCCTTGCCTTAGCATCTTCCATATTTGGAGTAGAGGTCGACAATAAACTGACTTTACTTACTTACCTATGTCATTTTGTACATATAAAGGGTATGTCATTTAGTCCACCAATAAGATTGAATATTTTTAACTTCGTATTTTCCAATAAGAATAAAAGATTCAAAACTAAATTTCATTTACATGTGTCTTGTAACATAATAAAGCAAATACAAGCAACAGAAAGTAAAGATTTAAAGAAAAACTTTCCAAAAAAGTTTTCAGAGCTTAAAACAAACTTGAAGGCGGTGAAAACAAACATTATGGTGTGCCGAAACGACGCGCACCCGGATTGGTCTAGTATTTCCTAAGGTTGATAATGGCGACACAAATTCTGCGATTTTTGATGTTCTAAACTGCGCCAATTTTCAAACAATCCCACTATGATTTTTGTCTATATCATGTTCAGATAACGAGACATATTTTGTTAGGTTGTTAGTTACAAATTACTTAGTCTATGTTAGTTGGTAAATGATAATATAAAACTTAATTGTAAATAAATTAAAATATAAATTTACATGAGCGGCTCTAATTCATGTAACTGCCCTTAAAGCCTCTATTTGCCGGTGGGATTCCTGAGACTATTTTCATCCAAAAATTCAAAATGGAACCATTTTGGCAATTCGATAGAATGCTGTCCGGGCTACCCCGCAGCCTGTGCATCAAGGAGGCATTTTGGAAGCCATCCGTGTAGCCTCGGCGAACATACCCTTGCAAAAGCGAGGCAGCCCCATACCATTGTTGTATTGGAAGGCCTCTGCGCCTCTGTGCATATTCCCATGTGGTTACTTTCTTCAACTTTCTTTGCATTTTTATGTATGATGCCGCACTTTTTAACCATAGCAGCAAACTACAATGCATAACTTGTTATTCATATTACCTAATTACCAGTAAAGTGTGATGACAAGAGTTTAAACTAGAACTTACCTTCTCTATTAATTCTTTTTCATCCTCAGGAGAGATCCCTAGCTCCGGGAGCATCACGTCCCCGATTACAGGAATTATTTTATTCAAATCATCAGGACGTTCCCCTTTCAGTTTGGCAAATAACTGTAATTAAAATTATCGGATAATAATGCACCTAGACGGCTGCACTGCACATGACAATATTATTTTTTGCAACTTGGGAATTTTCCTCGAACTTCATCTATATCTTCTTCTTCTTTCTATTCTTATACATGTAATAAAACTAATCTCAGAAACGGCCTAACCGATTTGGATGATGAAGTTTTCGGGAATATAATTATGATGGGCATTACTTTTAATAACCCATTACCTAGTGTTTTTTGTTTGCAGCATGTAGGCTCAGAAACCTGCATTCTACGCGGACGGAGTTGCGGGCGTCCACTAGTAATAAAATAATTATGGGTGCTTTATACACTATATTAAATTCAAACCTGCGCCCGTACCATGAATTTGGTGAGAGCGCGATATCTCACAGAGCTTATAACAACTAGACAAAGCAAGTGTAAAATATTTAATTGTATCAGGCGTCACTATTCGGAAGTTCAAATTGCCATCGAGGGATCGCCCACCACCGGGATCTACACCCTCCGCTGACCCTCGGATCTGCAGACTGTACCTAGTGGCTTGTGTTCGTGACCATGAGTCGGCAGATCCGAGGGTAAGCGAAGGGTATAGGGCCCGGTGGTGGACGATCACGCGATGGAAAGCAAGTGTATGTACTTTGCCTGTAAAAACAGAGTTGGGAATTAGAATAGACACTCGTTCTCAAGCTAAGACTAAATGAATGAATTTACCCTGAAAGAAGTGCTTTGCAATCCCTTTTTACACGTGAAGTAAGTACATACACTTAAATGTCTAGTTACTACATAGCTCTGTAAATTTATTGCGTAAATGTGAGACATCTCGCTCTCACTAAGTTCATGTTACGGGCGATGGACACTTCATAGCATTTCGCTTTTAACTTAGGTACATTTATTACACCATGGGTATATAATCATACAAAGTAATTAGTTCTTCCATTCATAGGAAGTATTTGGTGAAGTGCATTACTTGAACCATTATGCTATACTCACAGGGTTATTAACCATGTCCTCGTGTCTTTGAGCGCTAGTTTTGTTTCGCTTGTCCCGCATCAGCACGTAAACCTTGTCCACATATTTGCATGTGTACAGCAACCTCTCAACTATAACCTGTAGAAAAAATCATAATCTCCAACTTAATTACTTTACGTAGGCTTAACTTAATTAGGTAACACTTGGCCAAAACTTTATCTATGAGAGTTTTGGGGGCTTTGAATAATTTTCGTGAAATTTGTAGCCTAAAGTGTCATTCTGATGTACAGACAGGTATATACTAATAAGCTATACGTATGTATAATTGCCAAATTTCAAAATTTGGTATTTTGCGTGAACAACCATCCAAACATCAGGCCGCACCGAAGCAGGACCGCAGCAAATGAAGCGCAAGATTTTGCCTTAGGTACTTTCTGGAAAAACGGCGTGATCGTATCAAATTATAGGTAGGTAAGGCATATAATTGACAGCCAGGCAAATATACTACAAACCTCTAAAGTCAAAATCACTGAAAATCTACCACCCGACATGGCGCGGAAAGCAAACATTGCGGTCATCAATTTGATCATCAAATGCATTTCCTGCGAGTGAGCCACTATCGAATAACAGATGGCAGTATTTTCCTGGTACTCACACGTCGTGTATCATCATCTTCCTGCCCTTATACCACTATTTTTATGAGGTCGGCGCAATATGGTTTCATTCGAAACGCACATTGCCAAAGGTTTGTCACTTGTTATTACGGCTTAGGAAAAATAATTAATTTTACCTGTCCCACAAATCCTGAAGCCCCAGTAATAAAAACTGATTTTCCAGCGTAGAAGTCACTAACAGATTCACAATTAAATTGTTCTGCCATCATATTTTTTTTAATTCGTAATTTTCGGAATCTCGCGTGAGATAAGTATGAGAGTCAATTATATACTAAGCTTTCGTTTAAAGGGAATAAATTCCTTAAATACGTAGGTCACACCTAGTCATTGTCAGAACCAGCTTAAGGTGACCTTTATTAGTTTTAGGTACGTATCTACATTAGCGAAAATATAATATTGTAAGTACCTACCTATCTTAAATAATACTTATAAATAATTATAGTTATGCAAAACATATTCCATGTTATACAGGATGTAATAGAAGGGCTAAATTATGTGTTTCCATTTTGTACCAGCTGATGCGGGGCTTCACTAGAATACGTCACTTTCGACAGATACCTAGTACCTAGTGTAGGTTTAGGTGTCGTGGCTTATAGTTAACTAAATATTAATGTAGGTGTTTCAGATGAACTGTTGTCTATGACGATTTTGCGGTGAAGAAGGTGAGGTGATGACAGATTGTTCATGACATTCGGCTAAATGTTAGTGACTGACGACAAGTAGCCGCTACTTACTTTTAAATTTTTCTCTCGGAAGAACAATCTAGACAAAATCGGTTCAGCAGTTCTTGAGATTTGCGCTTAGCAACATATTTGGCGATTCAATATTAAGTTAGATAATAAATTAACCGGACCCGACAAAGTATGACGTGATGTCTCTCTATAAGCTGTAACAATCTGGACCATTATAAAACATTATCTAGTTGATCGAATCTAAACCCACTTAAACACACAAAAGGGACAAGAGGGTCATCCGTATTTGGTAGGCGATGGGTTGACCACTTCTGTCACTACTAACCGAACTTGTACATTTTTATGAAATTTTTGGCACCATGTGGTTCTATCTAGTGTTGCCCAAACGGATTCAAGAATGGAGATTTACAATTCGGTCAATACACCTGGTCTTTTTGTCTTTTTCTCCAGACCACGTCTTGGACGGTCCAAACATATTTGTAGTCGCCAAGATTGTAAAGTCTTCCGCAAATTCCACCTGAACTATTACTATTTTATCAAAAGTTCAGCCTTTAAATCTATTACAAAACGAACAGAAGATTTATTTATGTGAGTTTTGTCGTCGCCATTAACGAATACAAGCAGTACTCTAATACATCTGAAATAAAGTAATTTTATGTAAAAAAAATGCTGGGTACAAACGATATTACTTGATCGGGTGAAATTTATAGTGTTTATGCTAGTTTTTACATAGACAGATATTATTTTTTTCTCGTGAAAAAATCTTGCTACGCGCGTCAATGTGCATTTATGCAGAAAAACGCAATCTATATACTCAAATAATATCCTGGGAACCAGACACTTCCCAAAGCTTCTATGGAGAAAAATGATCGTGATGATAAGGAGATAATTTTCGGGAACGTTGACGACCAAAAATCGTCCTGTATAGTAGGTCTACCCAAAATTAGTGATTTCTTTTGACACGTAGGTAAGTAGGTAAAAATATAATTTAAAAAATCCAAAAACCCGACTGCTTAAAAAACTGAAAAGAAAAAAAAAACAAGCACTTAGATGTCCGGTGGTCTAGAAAACTATAATATTATTATTATGGAAAGAAATACTATTGAAGAACATAAAATATTTTCTAATGATCGTAACATAACACTACTTGCGTGAACAGCCATTCCATTGAAACTATTTAGCTTGGCTTTCGGATACTACCTAGGTACGCTTCAAGAAACATGCTCAACATGCTCGGCAGCAAGAAGTTTTCGTCTTGCTGCTGTCTTTATATGTGAGAATGGTTGTTACGCAATAAGTTCAATCGATATTCCTAAACGGTTGGTCTTTGAGAAGTAAGTACGAAAAATGCATTAAAAGATACCTAAAACAAAAATGATTTTTAAATACCTATTCCACGATACTCGATATAGGTCGATTTTAATTTTTTCAGTTTTTTGCGTCACATAGAATTCCTGGCGTACCTACCTATACACCGAACTGTTACACCTAACTACTCCGTGAAATAGCGCTAAGTCCTAGCTGCAAGACGCAAGAGTCTTGCAGGCTATGTCTTGTTCTTGCTCAAGTCTTGCACGGACTAAGAGGAATCGATTGACGTCTATGGAATCATAAAAATCGGCCGAGGCGTTTGGTCTGTGTAGTGCTTCAAAGGAACAAGACAAACTGCAAGACCATACATACATGACATAGGCAACACAATACCACTCCTTTGCGTGATCTGCAGTACCCCGGGTAAAAAGAAACAACTTTCACCATGGAACCAACTCCGAAATATTGAAAAATGTTCCATACATTTCAGTGCACTGTTCTTTGTTCTTTTTACCTACGTAGTTTCGTGTCAAAAGATAATTACTAATTTTGGATAGACCTTATATAGAAAAGGAAACATTTTTGAGATACTCGTATAATCGTCTACCGGGCCAATTATATTAGACAATTATAACCTCTGTCTTTGTCTGAAATTAAAGTCTATTTTTCAAGATTCGACACAGCGACTGCACTATAGTCTGGCGGATCCTATGTAAAAAGTTCTAACATAAACAACAATATAAATCTTCTTTTCGTGTGGTTTTAATTGAACTCCTTCTAAACGGCTGGACCGATTTTGATGAAATATTGTGTGTGTGTTCGTTCAAGTGGCTTCAAGGATGGTTTAGAATCAGTCATCTAAATTATGTTTTGACTCCGTCCGCGTGGACTGTAGAAAAAACGAAATGTCATTGACCGAATTGTAAATCTAAATCATCCTAGAACCCACTTGAATACACACAAAAAATTTCATCAAAATCGGTCCAGCCGTTTAGAGGGAAATCCATTATTTAACACAACAGAAGATGTTGCCCAAAGTCCAATGGTTGCACGTAGGTACCTACGTAGGTACATGGTACTACTATATGATATGAAAGATGACGACCGAACCTTTATGCTACGCAACAATGCCCACTTCATTATGGCGTATGCGTGCACGAAAGCAACCATACATAATGCACCCCCATCAAGTCTTTTGTTATCTTTTGGTGCGCCGCGCCGCACCGTCGTCGTCGTCGTCGCGTCATCACAGGGTGCAAAGGTATTTCATATCTGTCCAGCCTTTTAGAAGGAAATACCTACAAACGCACGTAATAATATTTATTATACAGGTGTTTTTCGTTGCCACCCTTAACGAAGGGTCGTACTCTATACATCAAAAAAGTAAGTTTATGCAAAAAAAAATGCTGGGAAAGAATGTAAATTTTTTAGAAATAAAAAATTTTTACTACTTGATCGGTCGAAATTTATCTAGTTTTTTCATAGACAGATATTAATTATTTGTCGTGAAAAAAATCTTGCTACGCGCGTCTATGTGCATTTAATTTTATGCATTAAAACGCAGTCTATTTCCTACTTAACTTTGGACCCTAATATTTGGGAACCAGACACTTCCCAGGTATGCTTCTATGGAGAAAAATGATCAGGTATGCTTCCTGTATGTATAGTCGCGCCCATTATGCCTAAAGAGGTTGGCCAGAAGTGTGCAAATTATACACCTACTTTTCACTATTTAGCTTATTCATTAATCCTTAATGTTGTCCATCAAATGTAATTCAAATTTCACAAACTGTGGCTGTGTGGATATAATATCTTTGTCGGAATAAAATATTTTTAAAACTTTTGACATTGACATTGACAGCTACTGACAGCAAAAAAAATCTACAAAAAAAAAAACAATAAGTATGTAAATAATCTAAGAAATAATCTCTGTGGCAGCGAGCGAGTAGGCGCAGTTGTATCTTGCTTTGTTTAGTTAAAATAATTAATAAATTACAATAATAGGTGCCCGATATTAAAATTCCCGAAAATAAAATCATCTGTAATATGGATCAAAATTTCTAATAACTTCCAATCGTTTTAGTAAAAAAGTTTTAATTTGCGAACATATCGTCTGGATTTTCGCCAAAAATGGAACAAGCTCAAGGTTCTACCTCAATTAACAATGACCCTGTCGATATTGCTGAGTGCGAGGAAGAAGTCTTAGACGACTCTGAGGAACGGGAGCTGGTGACTGACTCCTGTTCCACCAAGGAATTGGATGTTTCTGATCGCCCACGAGACAACTATCGTATTGTTTACATCCTCTTCTACTTGTATGGAATCACCTCTTTGGCGCCATTCAACTTCCTAATAACTGCTAACGGGGTAAGCAATGGCAATTTAAAAAGTTTACAAAATTTTAATTTACTTTTTACTTATTTACCTACTCCTTTTGTTATTAACAATTAGTTAGCCTACGTTACTAATTGGCTGTATAAATGTACAATTTTGTATACTTATAAGCTAGTGGACACATTGAAAATATTATATTATTCATAATGTATTAAATGGGCCCCTATTATTGTTCCCAATCACAATAGTTAGGGGTGAGTACCTTTTAACAAAGCTAGACCTCAAACTAAACAAAAAAAAAATGTTTCTCTGACGAGAAAAGTGTGAATTTCTGTTCTTTAGGTACTTTCTTACTTTTGTTTGACTGTCATAAAAACAGTATATTTCTCACATTTATTCTTTGCTGTTTAATTAATAATACTGAAAAACCTCCTTGGGATAAATATACTATCATTTAAATAAAGAAAATTTCAAGAAGTTAAATGGAAAATCAGCTAGGATAATTATCAAGATAATTATCAAAAAAAATATTTATATTGATAATTTCAAACCCTGGTCTTTAGACCTCAGTGGACTATGTTGTCAACACAACCAACGGGCAGACATTGGATGGTGACATTCTACTCTGCCACACAGTGCCACCATATTTATGTTAACTAACCTTTGTGAATCAAACTTACAACTTGATAATAAAACAAAAAATAAATATAAAGATGACTACTATAAACTATTCAAAATTTGTAACATTCTTCCGGTACATTACAAACACAAGACCTTACTGTTGGCAAATAACTATGATTGTCGGGAGCGTCTGACTCCGCTGCAGCACCACCACCAAACAAGGGCGGTGATGCATGGCAGGTTTGAGGTACCTAGAGTACACAACTATTATGGAGACTGAACCCTCAAAAAGCGCCTACCGTACCTTATAAACGCGCTGCCACCGGAATTACAGGATATAAAAAGGAAAAACCAATATAAAATCAAGCTAAAAAAGTATTTTATTGATCTAATATAATAATTATTTATTATAACTAATAATAATTAAACTAATAATAATTAAACTTGCAGATAAACCATGAAAATGGTTTTGCAAGAACGCTATAAATATGTTTTTATATCAAAGTGTATAAATATATAAATAAATAAATAAGCAAATGAACTATGTATCACAAATTATGTAAATAAGGCAACAACATTATCTCAGTTTAAACATAGATCACAGAACTAAAACTGGTATCTTATTTAATCTTGTTTTACAGCTTAAGATGGTTATATTATAGATATATATGTCTTTATTAATATTTCTGAGGAGTTTGATTTGTTATTTCATATTGAATTTCCTTTAGATACATAATACGGATGTTAGCTTAAGATGAAACTGCTTTATTGATCACTAGTGGACGCCCGCGACTCCGTCCGCGTGGACTACAGAAAAAAAAAATGTCGAAATTATCCGGGATAAAAACATTTTCCCGGGATAAAAAGTAGCCTATATGTTAAGTGGGACCTGTCACAATATATTCCTGAAAACTGCACCGAAATCGGTTAAGCCGTTCCTGAGATTAGCGTGCACAAACGCACAGACAGTCCCTTCCCGTGGGAATTTCGGGAAATCAATTCTTAGTGCTTCCCCGCAGTCTCCGATTTTAGCTTCACATGTACAGCGGTTTTTGTAAAAAAATTGAATTCCCGTTAGTCCCCTTCCCGTGGGAATTTCGGGAAATTCGTTCTTAGCGCTCCCTCGCAGTCCCTAATGAACGTACAGGTCTAATTTCGAATTCATATGTATCGCTTGTCGTAAAAAAATGAATTCCCGTTTGTCCCCTTCCCGTGGGAGTTTCGAGAAATCCGTTCCTAGTGCTTCCTCGGGGTCCCAAATAAACAAATATGCCCAACTTAAGATTCATATGTAACCGTTTTCATAAAAAATAATAATTCCCGTTGGCCCCCTTCGTGGGAATTTCGGGAAATTCGTCCTTAGTGTACTTGCAGTCCCTAATGTATGCCCAATTTCAGCTTAATATGTATAGCGGTTTTCGTAAAAATTATGAATTCCCGTTTGTCCCCTTCCCGTGGGAAGAAATCCGTTTTTAGTCCTCCCTTGCTCTCCCCAATATATATGCCCGATTTCAGCTTCATATGTTAGTGATTTTCTATAGAATTCCCGTTTGTCGCCTTCCCGTGGGAATATCGGGAAATTCTTATAGCCTATGTTCATCCAGGTCCTACTAAGGATTCTAACGGTGAAAGAATTTTTAAAATCGGTCCAGTATTGAGCCTATTCATTACAACCAAACAAACAAAGTTTTCCTCTTTATAATATTAGTGTAGATAGATTAACACTTTTACACATGCACAGTATAATCTAACATTTTATAAAATTATTAATAAAGAAAATGGAAAAAATTCTTTGCCCTTTGTAATCCACCGCTTTGATCTGTTTTTGTTGGGTATTGGGTTTCCTTGATCTTCTTGAATCTCTTAAGCCTGCAATACATGTTGGCCCAGCCTAGCTGAGTGAATGCTAGAGGTGAGGCATAAATATTGCAATAGGTATGTGGATTAGGTATTTTTAAATACTAGTCGGTACCTAATACAATAGTATTCTAATGATATTGTAGTATTTTTGCTAAATAATAAAATTGAAACCTATAGTCTAAGCATTACGATTGATTTCTCTTAATGAGATGATATTTTATATGATACCTAATATCCTCATACCTATTCCAATATTTATGCCTCACCTCTAGTGTTCACTGGGCTAGGCTGGGCCAACATGTATTGCAGGCTTTAAAGATTCATGATTTTTCTACATAGGATTCTTCTGATAGGTATCAACATTCAACCTCTAGACATTATTAATGTAGAAACAAACATATTCTTATTCTTTATTGCACATACACAAAAAGAAATATGGCGTACAACATAAAAGAAGAGATGCATGTACAATGGCAAGCTTATCTCAATTTTTTTTATTACAAATTAGTTACAAGTACTACAGGTAGTCGGTGAAACTGCTGGCTGATAATCTAGGTAATATTTGTAATAGACTAATGTTCTATCTATCTAAAACATAATAAAATTAATGAGTCTACTTAAAAACTCATGCCATATACAAAGTATGGCTGTTATCTTTGTTTATATAGTTTAATTAGATTGTTTTACTAATGTACCATTAACTTAATGGTAAACAGGTAGTTAAGGACAAAAGGGCAAATGCATCAAAACATCTTAAGATCTTAGCTTATCTGTTAATTTATGTTTTCTGGTAAATATAGCAAAAGGAACCTGTTAAATAAAATTATCATTCTCTACCTACTTGTGTTTATCCTATATTTTTGGGACATAACTAATGGAAGTTAATTATTATACTAGTGGACCCTCAATAGTTTCAATTATGGAATACGATTGCAGCGCCACCTACGGGGTTCAATTTTAAACCTAGGTACCCTATATTTTATGGGCCCACCTACATGCATCCAAAAAATCCTCGAATTTAGCACTACTACAATTATTTATTTGTTTGAAGATTTCGAATGTTTTATGGCTGCATTTACAGACAGACGTTTGTCTAATATAATAAGATAAGATTTTTCTTTCTTAAGATATGAGTAATGGAATTTTAGAGGAGATGTATGTATGTACCTATGTATTAGGTAAATGTAAAACATATTAAATTATGACTTACGGTTAGATTCAGTGAGTTATAGCATATTGGTATTAAGTGAAACCCAGATACTATACCGGGTTAGGGATGCGATAATAGCGAGCGTAGCGAGCCCTCCTTTACAGTGGCCTGTCTCTATCAATAGTAAATTGTTTTTATAGCCATCTTATACATTTATTAGTTATTGAACCCATAGAATGATTAAGTAGCTTGCAATAGCAAATCCAAAGCCATGCGATCGCGAAAATTGTGAGTGTATGACGTGTATGTAGCATCCTCCCATCGCGCTCATTTTTGATTTGGCGATCGCATTGCATTGGCTTTGCTTTTGTAAGTTAAGTAATTCCCTTGCCGAACTTAGGGGTAAGCACGAACCTCTCGATACTCGTACGTAGTCCGTAACGCTATCGTCAAACTGTCAAATCACATAGATTTTGCTAGCGAGTCGCTAGCGTTACGCCGCGTACAAAGGTTCGTGCTTACCTTAAAGGTGCGTGTTTCAGTATTGGATGTACAAGTTCAGAGACACCACGCCGAAAAACCTGACGGAACTCGAGTTGACGAAGTCGCAGTTCCAGGCGGAGTTCACTTCGTATTTGAATGTAGCCACCGCTGTGCCTAATCTCATATTCCTTGTGATTACCTCGCTTTATGGACACTTGTAAGTATTATTGTTGTTTGCTAGCAACGGTCTAATTATACTTCTTCTTCTTCTTCAGCCTATTGCAGTCCACTGCTGGACGTAGGCCTCCCCCAGGGCACGCCACAAAGCTACTGCCACAGGGGGGTTTTGCCCATAGTCACCACGCTGGGCAGGCGGGATGGTGACCTGTCTCTAGACCTAATTTAATTATACTAGATTTTTTTTTCTATAAGTACCTCTACCTAAATCTGATATATATATCAAATGCTTTGTTCTGGACGATTGACGCATCAGTGCATACCTACTAGGCTAAACCGCAGATCTCAGAGACCTGAAACTGTGGGTGTTGCATTTGTATGACGTAGGCAGGCATTCCTTAAAAAGGGATTTTTCCGAAATTCTCACGGGAACGTGAACAGGTGAACATTGTAATTCTAAAGTTTATGTGGACCAAGTTAAGGGCGTCCTTTAATCTTAAATAATATCGACCAGCTTAACAGTTGTCTGAAATAACATTATTTTTCATCACGGGTAACTAAATAATAATAATAAATAAGTATTCACACACATTAAACTAGACCCACACTAAGATCCCTAATGTCTTGTGTCGTGGGTACTAAGCAACGGTATCGACTCGGAAACAAACATCGATATTCATCATATAAATGTTTGCACCTGCCGGATTCGAATCCAGGACCTATGCCGACGCAGGCAGGGTCACTACCAACTGCACCGATCGGACGTCTACTAACAAGTTACTTTTGTTTCCAGGGTGCCTCTTAAAACGCGAGTACAAACCTCTCTCGGTATAGTGACGCTGACGTTTCTCTTCACGACAGCGTTGGTTGAGGTCGACACCGACAAATGGCAGGCGGAGTTCTTCATCATCACCATGGCCACCGTGGTGGTTATGACTGGTGAGTAGTTTAAACTAGTAGGTTCTTTATAGGGTGTAGACAAAGAACGGACTAGCGGCCGCCCACAATTTCGTCAGGTTGAAAGGGCATTACATCCGTGCGAAGCCGGGGCGGGTCACATATAGCCTTTCCCGATAAATATAACACTGAAAGATTATTTTAAATCGGACCGGTAGTTCCTGAGATTAGCGCGTTCAAACAAACAAACTCTTCAGATTTATAATATTAGCATAGATTTTAAGAAACTCCTAAGAGGGTAAAACAGGAGGTTCCTGATAGACATCCGCTAAAAACGGAAAAAAGAGTTTTCTTATAGGGTGTAAACATCCGCTAAAGAGTGGATTTTAAGAAACTCCACCCCTAAGGAGGTAAAACGGGGGTTGAAAGTTTGTATAAAAGTCTTTTGGTTATGAAGATTTTCTGAAATTCCCGCGGTAACAGGAAATAACCGGAATTCGAATGCTTGTCCTACTGTATATTATTTGCTTGAATATATCCAATTATACGATTGATTATGACAATGACATATTAAGATATGAAATTAACTCTTAGGGCATAAGATCAATATCTAGCTATATCTAAAGTCCTAGTTGTGGGAAACTAGACTTTAATGTGTATGTTATAAAGGTTGACTAATATCTAGGGTATATGCTGGGTTAGGTTCCTATATCTACTCAGATGACACGTGTTTCTTATCTATATGTTAGTGTTCCAAGAACATATAGGCTGTTGTATCGCTAGTATATAACAGGCAAAGTAATATTATATCTACTAGGTTGTTTGGAGTTTCATATAACTGCTTAAAAGAGTATGAATCTATGTATGCTAGAGATAGGCTTTTGTCACACTTAGCGGAAATGCTGTTGCGAAAGATCCTACAAGTTATAGGATGTCCCGCGACTTTGTCTGCGTCAACTTCAGAATGACGCCTATTCTTACTCCCAACTATATGTATGCAAATTTCATGAAAATTGGTTGAGTAAATAAAAGAGGAAACAATTTTTTTATGCCTAATAAATAGTTTAGTTCTTATATGCTGCTCTGGTGGTGAAAAAAAAAACGTATAATACTACAGCTGCTTCTCTTCCCGGGCATACTGTACAAGTCAGTACAGGGACAAGAGGGTCTTGGTGTTTTGTAGGCGATGGGCTGACCACCTGTCACTACTAACCGAACTTGTACATCTCAACTATATGTAATGTATGTATAATCCCTCATGATTGGTCAGAAGTGGCACCATGTGGTTCTATCGGTCCTTGGTGCTCTACCTACCCCGTAAGGGATAAAGGCGTGATCATACAATGTATGTAAATAGTTTAGTTATTTTTCGTTTGGGACGGAATTTCGGAAATCCCTTCCTTGTGCTCCCTCAACTCCCCAAGGTATTGTTCATTATGTTGTCTGTCAGTTACTCACTCTGTAATAAAAGAGTCTTACGATATTATTGGTTTTTAAATTTCCAATGTCATAAGACTGGATTGGAGTTTATTACCATGAAAAGGACTTGACCTCATAATCTATTTGTGGACCTAAATGCGCGTTATTTCCATTGGATTGCTTTATATTTGCATGTTTAATTTTTTTTTTGTACCTATCGAGACTTAGGAACCTGTTACTGTCTTTTATGAGATCACGATAGTATTTGCTAAGTCAAAGTCGATGCTGGCAACATCTTTAAGAATAAGTGCTTACTTATACCAAAATGCATCAATAATTAAAAAAAATATGATTTTAAATGCATAACCGTGATGTTGCTATCTAAGCTCAAAACTTGAGAATGGCAAAAGGGATTAAATTTAATGTATTTTAAGTAGACTAGAGATAGTTTAAAACATTACTTGTTAGTAATGGTAATAGGGTCGCTTACAGTTTTTTTATTTGTATTTATATCGAAAGATCATAAAATAAAAGAAACATTTGCGAAAGAAAAATTTCGCTGGCGTGAAAACTTTCCGGGATATAACGATTTCAAAATCAAAATAAAATTTTAGACTCCTAAAAACGCTCCATACAAACGGCAACTACAACGTGACGTCACTCTTTAAGTAACTTGTATGCTCGTAAAAGAACCTTTGTTCTACAGCTATATTAAATATTGCGCTTATAAATATGCCCACAAAACAAAAGTTGCTGTAAATGATGCTGGTGGACAAATGATGTTGTAATTTTAAATTAAATTCATATTTGAAAAATGGACTTGCCCACTTAACTTTAAAGGCTTATTACTACCTCATTTGGACACATAATCATTGATTGATTTTGATAATTAATTATGATAAGCATAAAATGTTATTTTATTTTATTTTACAATTTCAGGAAGACCATCAGCATTTATAACTATAGTTAAAATTGTAGACACATAAAACAATAACAGGTCCACACTTATAGAAGCATTGTGAGAGGTATTCAGACACTGATGATGCACACACAATTTACATCAGAGTTCCACAAAACCTAACAAGCTTATCAATAACAAACATATAAAACAATTTAGGTACTAGATAAAATCTATTAAGATTCAACCATAGGAACTACCCCATTAGTACCTACTATACTTTACGCCAACCCTCCTGGCACACGCCGTCATAGCACGTTATATGACAGCGCGTGCCAGAAGCGTTGGCGTATGGTATAGTAGATAACACTACCTAAGCCCCTATTATCTAACTAGCACAACTACTGCGATAACGAAAATTGTACAGAATTCGGTGATTGTAAAATTTTTGCTGTCGCATTGCTACTGCTTTACTTTTGCCTTCCAACAAGCGAGGCTGTTGAGGGACCACTAGTAATAAAGTAAAAACTAGTGGACGCCCGCGACTCCGTCGCGTGGACTCCAGAAAAAAAAACAAAATGTCGAAATTATCTGGTATAAAAAGTAGCCTATATGTTAAGTGGGACCTGTCACAATATATTCCTGAATACTGCATCGAAATCGGTTCAGCCGTTCCTGAGATTAGCGTGCACAAACGCACAGACAAACAGACGAAAATTCCAAAAATCATTCTTTTGGGTACTATTGCATTGATAAATTAAAGGTCTCCTATAATATTTTTTCTCATATATCTTCCATGTACAGACAGCGATCCGTTACATTTTTATTATATGTATGTATAGATAAATAACAGTTCTTGTGCTTATGTCGGGCCTAACTAGAATACATCAGCTGCATCTCCTTCCGTGCATGTCGTAAGAGTCGACTAAAGAATTCGGGCATCCTCTCAGACGATATGCTAGCAACTTGTCACTGATCAATTACATTTGTCCCCGCTATAAACTGCTATAAATCTATCTCCTTTATACTGCAGTACTGGCTACCCCACTCGATAACACGGCCGTGTGTATGTATAGTATATGAATGTATGTATATATATGTAACAGTAATTTTCTCATTGTTTCCAGCGGGCAGCGCAATATTTATAAGCACTCTAGTCGGCGTAGCGAGTCGATTTTCAAGCGAATACATGACAGCTGTCATCGGCGGCCAATCGCTGGGCGGCATTGTGGCGGCCATCACGCAAATTATAACGCTCGCCTTCGAAATACCCCCCACGGACACCGCGCTTATATACTTTTTGATGGCCGACATAATGATCTTTGTGTCGCTGGCGTCGTACATATATTTGAATAGGAACGCATTCTACACGTTCCATGTTCAACGGTCGACCGGGATGTCCGTGAATAGGCATAGAGAGGTGTCTATACTGGGCATAGTGAAGAAGAATTGGGTGTATGGGTTCAGTATATTTATGGTGTATGCAGTTTCGATGGCGGTGTATCCGGCGGTAACTGTGCTGATCGAGTCGCATCCGGTCACAAAAGGAACTGCTTGGAATAGTAAGTACTGCGGCTTGTTAACTGCACAAGTTCATAGTGATGATCACCCAAATGGCATTGGAAGTGGCATAGTGTTTAAAGAGACTGGATGGTGAAAACGGCAGATTTTGCCTTGCGGCGTGTTCTGGGATAGGTCTACATCCAGCAGTTGACTGCAATATGCTGATGATGAGAGATGAGTGTGTGGAACTTCATAAAAGAGAAATAAAAAAGAATAAAGAACTGGCACGGAATGCAGAGGTCGTGGGTTCGATTCCCACTCGGGTGAAGAATTTTTTCCATTTCTTTATTAATAAAAAAGAGTAGTTAACTTGTAATCAGTTTTTATGTTCAACTGTGTAATATTATTTTTTTCAGGTAAATACTTCGTGCCTGTAGTGAACTATCTGATATTCAACTGCGCAGACTACGCGGGTCGACTTGTGTCTGGGTTTTTATTGAGAGTAAGTTTATTCTCACTCATTCTCAATATGCTATATCTCAATAGTCCAAGCCGCGTAAGCTTTGCTTTTGTATGAGTGTACATAATATACGAGGCTTTTCCTTAACTATTACTCAATAAAATCTTCGATACTTGATTGGCTGTTAAAACCATAGACAAGTGAACCGACCAAAAAAAGACCCAAAACAATAAATAATAGCACTCTATAAAATTTCTTCTCTTTCAGCCGAAAAACCGCTGGCTTATAGCATTAGCAAGCACCCTGCGTATAGCCGGGGTCCCGATGCTGATGTTGTGTAACGCACAGCCTCGGACGCACCTGCCCGTCCTATTCCTGTGGGATTGGGAGTACATACTCATTATGATCGTGTTCGCCTTCTCTAACGGATACATGACTAACATTATCATGATCAACTCGGCTGGGTAAGTCGGATTTCTAATACGTACGATCAATTTATCATCATACATACCTATACTCGAAACTATAATTCGAGAGACTAGTTTGACAGTTCATTTTGCGCAAATGTTGCCATGGTCGGGGTAATGCTGTTCGTATCGATATTTTAATAAAATACAGATTGGTATTTTACGTTTATATATTTTTTATTAAAATAATCAAATTGTTAATTAATTTACAGTATGTACGAGGTATAATATTACAATACAATAAAAAAAAAATGTTTGTATTTTTGGCGTTCGTAATATTATTTCCTTTTTATTTTGAATGATGAAGTGTCTGAATGATTTCATGTTGCTGATAACACACATTTTTCACGAAGTAAACTACTTGACTCTGCTAGAGTAATAATACTAGAGAACAAATGTTATAATTCTGCCCAAAAATGTAGGTAATTTCTTTATTAGCATCACTTTTACGGAACGTTTTTGCAATCCGTACAACAGTATTTGTGTTCCAGCATGAGCACTTATTTTTCATTGGAGTTAAAATGAAACTGTGGCCTACCCCACATAAAACATACTTACATTACCTACTTGTACATTTACAGTTTTACACCCAGATAAAATAATATACCTACCTCAACATTATTTATTTATACATTACACTTACATAATACATACATTACAATACATTCATACAGTCTCACCTCAAACACAAACATACACATCTAACGTGTCGTGGTATATCAGTCGGTCAGTAGTATGATGGAAACGCGCATCGACTACTAACCAGCACGACGTCACATAATGGCCGCCTCGACCGGTTCGAGCGCCGATGTACCGAGCGGTGGCATAGCAACTGCCTGCTCCCGCGCGTCTCCCGCGCCAGTCAGAACCCTCCAGTGACGACCACTACACGCTTCTTAGTTTAAGCCAGCTGTATTGTTTACGCGCTTTCGCTTATTATACACGTATATTGCATTCCGCTATTAGTTATTGTAATCTGTGCTTTGTACTGTGAACTGTGCTAGTAAATAACAGTGGAGATATAAGTGTTCTTCATTTCCTTCATAACTCCGGAGTCTACAATCCTCAGTTAAGTTTGTCAAAAGTTAGCGGGCCTAAATCAGGCCAAATTGGTGACCCCTGTGAATTAAACACACTACGTGAGTTAAAGATGGAAGAAAAAGTAGATAATGATAGCAGTACCTCACAAGAGACCGCTCAATCGGCGTACGGGGTCAACACCCGTCGCCGTATTAAAAAAATGCGCGTTTCCAATGTACAAGAGCCACCCGTCATCCGGAATTTAAAGGTGCCGACATTTTCGCCGGATGACCCTGAGATTTGGTTCGCATTATTGGAAGGACAATTCGACATTTACGGCATTACCGATGACGCTGCTAAGTTTAACCAAGTTATAACAAACATCGAAATCGCTCAAGCCAAGACAGTGAAAGATATTATCGTAAATCCCCCTAGTACAGGCAAATATATTAGAATAAAACAGGAGCTGATTAAGCGACTCTCCGCGTCACACGAAAATAAGGTCAGACAACTTTTGACCCACGAAGAGCTGGGTGAGAGGAAAGCGTCCCAATTCTTACGCCATTTGCGGGATTTAGCTGGACCAAATATTCCAGAAGACTTCTTACGGACTATATGGAGCAACCGCCTCCCACGTAGTATTCAAACAGTTTTGGCATCACAATCATCTTTGACCTTGGAACAACTAGCGGAACTAGCTGACCGCATTCAAGAGATCTCCGCACCAGGTAACGTCGCCGCAACATCAACATTCAACGGCGGGATCGACCCGGATAGCAGCCGTGCTTCCGGCTGCAACACGTCCGGCGAGATTGCCGAGCTTAGAAAAATGGTAGAACACCTCGCGCTCAAAATCGATGAACACACGCGCGGGTCACGTTCACGTTCCCCTAATCGCTACACATCTCGACGACAACGCCGTTCTACGTCACGCAGCTCAACGCGTTCAGCATCAATGTACCGGCAATACCCCGTCTGCTGGTACCACACCAAATTCGGCTCGAGGGCGTATAAATGTCAAAAACCCTGTGATTATAAGGCGGGAAATGCCACGGGCAATCATCAGTAATGGCGGCAGACGATTGCCCCGTAATTCCAGGTCGCCTCTTCGTAATAGATCGCGACACGAAAACCGAATTTTTGGTTGACACCGGCAGCGACCTCTGCGTCTTCCCACACTCTCAACTACACGACCGACGAGTACCTACAAGTTACAAACTCACTGCAGCTAATGGATCTACCATAAACACCTACGGCTACGCGCACCTCAAACTGAACCTGGGACTCCGTCGAACATACCCGTGGCGTTTCGTAGTAGCTGATGTTACTAAGCCCATAATAGGAGTAGATTTTTTATGTTTTTATAATTTAGTCGTAGATTGCAAACAAAAAAAACTAATAGATAATACTACAACATTGTCTACCCCAGCTTCATGTGCTTTCAATTGTAATAACATCCTTTCTGTAAAGGTACTGACTGGCGATTCTCCGTATCACCTGTTACTAGCGCGTGAGTTCCCAGATATCACGCGACCGGCTGGTACACAACGCACAATACCTCACAGTACACAGCATCACATACGCACCACACCTGGCCCTCCGGTCTCATGCACTCCTAGGCGACTAGCACCAGATAAATTAAAGATAGCTAAGAATGAGTTCGAGGCTATGTTAGCTAATGGGACAGCCCGGCCTTCCGACAGCCCATGGTCGTCCCCATTACATCTCGCACCCAAAAAAGAAAATGGGTGGCGACCATGTGGCGATTACAGAAAACTCAACGCAAGAACCATCCCTGACATGTATCCTATCAGACATATACATGATTTTACACATAACATAGCTGGTTGCCGGGTATACAGTACAATCGACCTTGTAAAAGCGTATAACCAGATCCCCGTATGCGCCGAGGACATACCGAAAACAGCAATAACAACTCCATTCGGTATGTTCGAATTTCCATACATGACCTTTGGCCTGCGTAACGCCGGACAAACATTCCAGCGTTTTGTGGATGGCATGATGCGTGGGCTTGACTTCGTCTACTGCTACTTGGACGATTTTTTAATCTTCAGCAGGGATGAGATCGAACACGAGCGCCATTGGGCCAAAGAACTATAATATGAAATTTTGTCCATTTCAGTCAAGTCTTAATTTATTATAATCATATCGACAATTTATCGATATCGACTATAACGTCACTATTTAATTTCTTCTATTTATGGTAACCCCTTATCTGTCACTTGTTAAACTAGTCTCTCGAATTATGGTTTTTAGTATATCTGCATAAAAAATCTATAACTCTATAATTCTCTCTGTCTATAATTCTATAATAATCGTGGTCTCTAACTATGTGCCTCATAAAAAAGCTCAGGATCGCACAGCGAGCGATGGAGAGAGTTATGCTTGGGATCTCTCTGCGTGATCGAATCAGAAATGAGGAGATCCGCAGAAATGAGGAGATGTGCAGGGCACATAGCTCGAAGAACCGATGGAGTCGGAAAGTTCTAGAGTGTATACCATGTATCGGCAAGCGCAGCGTGGGAAGGCCACCCGCGAGGTGGACGGATGACCTGGCCAAGGTTGCGGGCGTCGGTTGGATGCAGGCTGCTTCCGACCGGTCGGAGTGGAGGTTGTTGGGGGAGGCCTATGTCCAACAGTGGACTTCTCAGGGCTGTAAATGATGATGATGATGATGATAATTTTGCACAAAAAATGGCCGTAATGTAGCAGCGTATTAGCTCATATGTCGGATTCGAATCATGATTTAAATAATAATTAAATATAAGTTACTGGTGAAACGTAATTCCTTTCTAAAACCGTGTTAGAGGTAGCTACTCTATACATATAAACTAAAAACTCATCAATAATGTTGCAACTTGTACGATTTTGTACTCGATGTCTATTATATTTATTTTGAGAAACTATATTATAATGATTTATGACATGCATTTTTTTATATTTCCAGTTTGGTAGAACTTCACGAGAAGGAAAAGTCATCGTCAATGATCGGCACAATGCTAAGTGTGGGGCTGACAGTGGGCGCAGCGGTGGGCATGCTACTAGTCAGAATGCTTTAAAACTAGCATATTTTTATAATTTATTACCAATTTGTCACATGAAATGCCACATACCCAAATTAGATTTTTTCCAATGGTCAGATAGCTATATCTAAAGGTTGATGTTGTCTTTACGACTATAACTAGTGGACGCCGCGACTTCGTCCGCGTGGACTGCAGAAAAAACAAAATGTCGAAATTTTCCGGGGCAATAATATTTTCCCGGGATAAAAAGTAGCCTATGTGTTAATCCAAGGTGTTAGCTAACTCCATACCAAATTTTATTAAAATCGATCCAGCCGTTTTTACGTGAAAGAGTAACAAACATCCATTCATACTTACAAATTTTCGTGTTTATAATATTAGTAGGATTTTAGAGGAAGACAGCAATAAATTTATCCTTCAGATAGGCTATCTGACCATTGGACAAATAATAAATAGCCTGTCATAAAACAATAAATCAATTATGTGTTGACAAATCTGATATAGGTATAACTAGTTGGGAATGAAAAAAATTCGGAACAAATAATTTTATGTGCTTGCTATGTTACCATGGAGATTTTACTCTTAAATAAATAGTTAATTAAGCACAATATATAATATTATTATGTTGCCTTTCATGTACTGTCATCCTGCTTTCTAGTGAGACTGAAAAATAAATGACTACACTTTTAATTTATGTAGAAGTGTTTTTTACATGATAATACTTGCCAGACAAAATGGCTGAAACACGTAAATGTTGCCACATATTAAGAATTGTTATTTGAAGATAACTTCTTTTTATTTAACTTTTATTTATATTATTATATCGCACCCAAAACACCAATTATAAAGTCTATTAGCGCTATTATAAATCTTTTCGGGGGTATATATCTGACTTCTTTACTTGAAATAGCAATGTAAGTACGGCCGCAGACTATGAAGAATATAGTACAATGACCTCTCGCAATATTCATCTCTGTCACTGACGTTCCGATGTTTCGCCGTCTCTGTTGTTAAGTTACGAGCGTGACGGCAATATATTTATATAAAAGTGACAGAAAGGTTCGTCATCCATAGACCAAAATGTACATCTACAGGGATGTAACAGAAAGGGTATGTTAAGCGAAAAGCTGTATAAATAGCCCACTATAGAGAACCTATTTGCAAAATTTGAAACTCGAAATCACATTTTTATTTTTCAAGATTGTTAAAATGTTCAAGATGTGTAAAAATTCTGCATACTATCGGGAAAAATAAACATGTGATTTCGGATCTCAAATTTTGTGGATAGGTTCTCTATAGTGGGCTATTTACATAGCTTTTCGCTTAACATACCCTTTTTGTTACATCCTGTATAGGTATTGGAATGAACCATCAATGGCTTCAAACAGGTATTTAGAGTGTGAATTCCATATACTTTTACATTCATAGGAAAAAATATCTGAAAACATGAATGTTGCTATTATAATGAAATATTTTTATTTATTATCAACAGCATTTTATACACTGCGACACAGCATGCTATGTATTTATTATATTGCCTTTTAGTGCAATTTTATTTTTAAGACGTGTGTTTATATTTTATTTTTATATTGAAAACATTCCTTATAAGTTTATAATTTTATTATTCTTATTTGTAAATATGTTTTGTATACAGGATGTAACAAAAGGGTATGTCAAGCGAAAAGCTACGTAAATAGCCCACTGTAGACAACCTATCCACGAAATTTGAGACTCGAAATCACATGTTTATTTTTCATAATTGTATGAAAATTCCTGAGATATTTAAAAATTCTCCATACTATCGGGAAAAATAAACATGTGATTTCGAGTCTCAAATTTTGTGGATAGGTTCTCTATAGTGGGCTATTTACGTAGCTTTTCGCTTGACATACCCTTTTGTTACACCCTGTATAAGTCATTAAGTGGATATTTTACAATTGTACTGGTGATATAGTTTTAAAGTTTTACTATGTTTAAATATAAGTAGGTACTTACTTTCCATTTGAAATAAAGCATAATTTCAAAATTACGACCGGTCGTAATTGACAATGAGGGGATGAATTAATATTATACATTTACTAGCCTATATGTATACAGTATGTAACGAAAGGGGAATGTTAAGTTAAGCGAATTGCTATGAATATAGCCTACTGTGGAGAACCTATCCACAGAATTCAAGACTCTAATGCACATGTTTTTACACAAGATTTTATGGACATTCCTAAGTACTCCATACGTTCTATCTGGAAGTATAATATTGTGACATTTCGCTTTAAGAGACCCCCCGCTGGCGTCTTTGAGCGTCTTTTGAACGCTCTTACATACCCCATTTGTTATATAACGCTCATATCAGTTGAAGCTTTTACAGCGCAGTTAATTTAATTATATATATTTTTTACAACAGATGAGTATTTACAACCTGAAAATCAGAGGGATTTTTAGAGTTCGTTTAATTTAAACCGATACATTATAGTAAAGTTAAAATTTGCAGTTAGTTAACAAACAAATTTTAACAATGTTTTCAGCTAATTATAAATTTTGATGTTTAACTAAAAATACCAAATGTATTTTGCAATGCTTGTTTTATATCGGGTATTCACTATGATCTCTTTTGTAATGTACTTATAGTACAGTTTATTTTAGGTAATAATTTAACTTTCGCTCTATAAGCAATGTAATGTTGCACACATCAATACAGTATACTTTCGGCATCTAATGCTAGCTTCCCACGGTGCGTGATGCTAGGTCTACGACTACGGACAGACACGCACGTAACATGGTCTTGTAAATATGTTACGGACATGTCTGCATTACTACGGACGATACTCTTCCCGACGATGCGTCTGTGCGGGCTGGTCCGTATCCGTTTCAAACGTTTACAATGTTTTATCCTTGAGCACACCGTATGCGTATGCGTACACGTAAGCGTAGACGTGCACGTACCACGAGTTGTAATGTATGGAACTGTATAAGACAGGACACACCGCTTGCCGTCTACGCTTACGTCTACGCATACGCATCCGGTGTGCTCGAGGCTTTAAAGCAAAAGAAAGACGTTGAAAATGTCTGAAACGCTGTCAAATGGACACAGCCAGACCAAAGCTGAAACCAAACACATTTTCGCTAAATGGTAATACGTTGTCATTTGCTCCTAATGGGAATATTGTGGTAGTATTAGGTGGAACCGACCGCTTAATAATAACTTTTTAGTTGTAAAATTGAGTGCTACGTCACCCTTCATAGTTAGCAACATGGTCTCAAAAGAATTATTTACACTTATTTGTATATAGCGAGTAATTACAGGGTTTATGTCATATCAAGACGAAAGAAGAAAAATGTAATAATTAGTTTGAGACCATTAGGAATTTTACTAACAAATAATAGCCTATACTGTGCATAAAATCGACAGTCAATGTTATAAAACGTAGCTTTAAGATAAATGGAATTTGTTTATTATAGCCATAGGTATAGAATGTGATTATGAAAATAAATAATGTATGCAAACTTACAATGTACTTTAATATTTATTTATATTTGAAGCGGCGTCATAACAACACAATAAATGGTGTAGTCGGAACTACAGGATCACGAACGAGATCTTACACCCACATAGCGGGGTCATATGTAAAAGAGCAGTGACAGGTTGCTAGCTCAACGCCTGATCATAGATGGTAGCATAAGTAAGTTACTCAAGTAGGTTTATCATGGAGTATAAATAATAGAGGAGTAGCGGCTAAGTATATTTTCATACAAAAATACTGTGCCACGGAGCGGGGGTGAAGTATGAGACGAGGGGAGCATTGAACACCTGTTGAACATTGTAGCCCTGCCAAAGAAACCACCATGTAGTGACTAGGTAAACTACTTGCTTATTATCAATATGGTTCAAGATTGTTTTACTAGTGCAATTACTCATCACTAGATGGCAATATTATACTACGTTTTAGTAAAAAAGTACCCTGATAAAAGCGCTAGTGTCTTTGTAACTAATACGGTTACATTTCGGAGCACACGCTACGGTTCCAGCTACCGCGTTACACTGGCGCTGAAGTTCCGCCTCTATCATGACGTCATGCCCTCACGATTGCCACACGACTCACTTCATAGTCCCACCTCCTCTTTTATACCTTCTTCATGAGGTATATACAGACAAGTAGGTATATAAAAAAGACCTTGCTTTGGTATTTGGTAAACATAAGTAAGATCAATACTTAGGAGTAGCATGTGCATGGGAATTTAGAAGTAACGACTAATTAACCAGAGATAACCAAATGACTATTTCTATTTGGTCACGTGAAACGTCACGCTTGGTTGAGCAGGCTTCGTGGCACGAGCCAGGTAATTTGACTGTAAACAAACTAGGTAAGTAGGTACTTGTAGAGCTTCATTATCTAGATCTAGACTAGACTATATAATATGTAGTACCTAAAAAGGGTGTAACAGAAGGTGTATGTTAAGCGAAAATCTATGTAAACAGCCTATTTGAATCTATGTAAATAGCCCACTATAGAGACACCTATTTCGAAAATTGGACACTCGAAATCACATGTTTATTTTTCAAGATTGTATGAAAATTTCCTGAGTTGTTTATGAATTCTCCATACTATGTGGCAAATTAAACATGTGATTACGAGTCTGAAATTTTGTGGATAGGTTCTTTTTAGTGGGCTACTCGTATTTACATAGCTTTTCGCTCAACATACCCCTTTTGTTACACCCTGTTTAGTATACCTACTTACTAAGATCTCATCTTAATAAAATCTCATGCTTCGAATCAGTAAGCCGTGATACAGGCGCTGTTAGTGTCATCATTTTCTTAAATAGTATGCTTATATTATGCAGGGTGTAACAAAAAGGATGTGTTAAGTGAAAAGCTCCGTAATTAGCCAACTAAAAGGAAACTACCCATAAAATTTTATACTGAAATCGCATGTTTATTTTGCAAGATTATATGAACCTGATGTATGATTCCTGAGTAGCCTATGTATCTACCTAAATGCAGTGATTCGGTTTTCAAGCTACTTACTAACATCATGAATTTTATTATACTTATCTATGTATAAAGTTCATGTGATAGGTCTTAACATCGTCTTGCGAAGAACCCTACCTATACAGGCTGTTTTTTGGTCGTCAACGATCCCAAAAACTACGGAATCTTATCATCACGATAATTTTTCTCCATGGAAGCAAACCTGGGAAGTGTCTGGTTTTCAAAATATTAGGGTCCAAAGTTGAGTAAATTGACTGCGTTTTTCTGCATAAATGCACATTGACGCGTGTAGCAAGATTTTTTCACGAGAAATAATTAATATCTGTCTATGAAAAAACTAGCATAAACACTGGACACTATAAATTTCGCCCGATCAAGAAATAATAAAATAAAAACAAAAAAAATTACATCGTTTCCCTGTATTTTTTTTTGGCATAAACTTACTTTATTTGATGTATAGAGTACGTACCTTTTGTTAAGGGTGGCAACTGAAAAAAACATCCTGTATGTATCTATTATACTAACTAGCTTAGCTTTTATATGAACTTGAAGCTCGACCTTAGCGAATGATATGATGGGGTGAACTGACTCCCTTGTGGATTGACCGGGCTGATATGAAACCCGATATTATGATACAAATCATAAGAGGTTGCTTTATATGTTTTTTAATGATTACAGAAATTCATCATGTTTTCATTAAAATTTAAGTTCTATTTGACCCACTCAAATTCTGAATGATTTTTACTTATAAAAACTTCGCCTCATAATATTCTTGTTACTTTGCCACTGTGCTACGCACACTACGTTGCTATGGATGCGTTTAATATTCACCGATCAAATTAATTGAATCATGGACCAACTGGACATCTGTAGTGGAAAAGCAGCCTATTAGAGCTGGTCGCTAACATCTGGTTCTCGCTCACCGCTCAACACTTGGGTCATCTAATCCGCTTATCCAGGTTTGAAGCATCAATGTCAATACTACGTTCAGGTTTGACCTTCATTTTCACGTGGTTTCGGATACAGTAGCTAAATCGACGATAATCCCACTCATGCGGAAGGTGAATGCCAAGTTCAAACAGTTTTGGTTATAAAGTAAATACTTAGGTGTATCTAATCTTGTAAGAACTCGACTTAAGACAATATCGGCTTTGTTAGGTACATCAACATGGTTTTTCTCTTTACAAACAGGAATTCTTATTCAAAAATTTCTAAATTGAACAAAACTTACGTAGACAGAAAGAGTTTACAAAATCAATACTAGAGTTTAAAACTTAGACACGTAGGTAAAGAAAACCTTCAGGACCCTCATTTTGATTTCACTTATAGCATATCAGGCTTATTTCCAAAATCTATAGGTAATAATTATGTACAAGACAGAATAATCCGAGCTATTTGTCCGTAAACAGGGGCGTAACATGTGTTTAGCACACGTGTACCTACATCACCCTGTATGAAGGTCACGTTGCTGGGTGGTGGGTGGCTTCACCCTTTAGGCCAATAAATGCGAAACTCTCAGCTCAGTTTGCTAATAGCTCCCACAGTGTACAGTCTAGTCTAGTCTAGTGACAAGCCTAGTTATCTAGACTCCTAGGAGTATAAGGTACCTAGTAGAGCGAAGATGAACATTGAAGTGGCCATGAAAATATCTTGCCAACTCATGCTGTGTGTTGTATTACACGAGAAATTCAATTTCGATCTAAAACTTGCGAATCGTAATTAATTATAGAGCAGGTTTTGTCTAATTAACTATATCGTTAAGCTTGTGATTAGTTTTTGCAACATTTTAGTTATTATTTTGTCACCTGCACTTTGCCAGTTCACCTGTGACTTTATTGTGACCAGAATCTAGAAATTGTTTAAACAAAATGGCGGATTGTAGCCAGAAGTTGTACCCAAACTGTGATTCTGGTGTGTGGTTGAGGTCCTGTGAAAAGGAGGTCACGGAACCTTTGGAAGGAACTATTACAGGTAAAAGGGGAGTCACTATACCACTAGGTAGGGAGGCACAAACTGTACAGGCGCTTAGACTAACGATTTCCGTAGCAGCCTTGAGGATAAAGTTGTACTTAATTAAAAAATCCTTTGAATTTAAAGACGCTAGGTACCGCTTATAAGATATAAGAAACACCACACTTCGCTTCTTAACTCGCATCACAGACGTGGGAGCACACAGCGCCAACTCAAGTGGAGCTGGGTAGAACAAGTCTGTCGAATGCACCCGCATAGGTAGGCATAGATTGGCACCGAGCAGGTGCCTGAAGATGGGCAGCGCCGCAGAGGTATGCCAAGGAATAGACGGCGTGAGGACCTGGAGCGATATCTTCCGGAATGGCTGGAGAGCGCAAAAGATCGCAAGGTGATGTCTAAGAGTTGGGTGGCCTTTGCCCAGCAGTGGAAACATACTACACACACACTACAGGCTACACAAAAGTAAAACTACTGATCAGTTCAGTAATCGATACTTTTTTGTAGCCTGGATCACTGGATCATGTCAGTCTTAATCGTTGTATTAACAAAGAGGCAAAAGCTTAATTTGGATAATTTCCAGGTGAACTGCCCACCTGGTTACGAGGGAGTCTCCTCCGCAATGGTCCCGGATCCCTGAAGGTCGGCGCCATGAAGTTCCAGCATCTGTTTGACAGCTCAGCTCTTTTACACAGGTTTATTCTAAATTATATTCAGCTTTTAGTTAGGAATATTAAAGACTGTATCGTTTATCATCTTGACGATTCGTAATATTTAGCATTATGATTTGGGTCTCTTATTCTTAAAGAAGGATTATTTCCATTGTGTAAGCGAAATACAACTAATGTTGCAAATAAAGAAATTTGATTTGATTTGAATTGAAATATAAAAAAAAGGTCACGAGGCCGGTCACCAAAATGACAGTCTGATCAAGTGATAGGTGCTTTATCTTTATCCATATTCTTCGAAATCGAAAAGCCTGCTGTCAACCGGAATCAATAGAGATGGATTTTTCATTGGAGGAGTCCCAGTGACCACGATTCTCATTAATGGCTTACCAACTATACAGGGTGTAACAAAAGGGGTATGTTAAGCGAACAGCTATGTAAATAGCCCACTAAAAAGAACTTATCCACAAAATTTGAGACTCGAAATCATGTTTATTTTTCAAGATTGTATGAACATTCCTGAGTTGTTTAGGAATTCTCCATACTATGTGGAAAATTAAACATGTGATTTCGAGTTTCAGATTTTGTGGATAGGTTCCTTTTAGTGGGCTATTTGCATAGCTTTTCGCTTAACATACCCTCTCTGTTACACCCTGTATGGAGAGAAGCGAATATGGTGAGTTTCGTTTTCACTGGTGTTTATACTGAAATGGCGAAAACTATACCTACTCGTAGGCCTTACTAATAAAAAGAGTTCAACTATTAGGTATAAGCTATTCACAGAATTTTCAAAAATACCTACAAAAAAAATACAAAATACTTTATTCATAAAACGAAGTTTTTTTTACATATTTGATGTTCTCTTTTAGGCATAATATTGCCTGTGTTAGTGTACACCGCTCTTCCATAACAAAAGGTTACTTAATTTATGAATAAGTAAGAACAGTGAAAGTAAGCTAACTAAAGTAAAAACGTCCATGTTGTCCATTGTGTGTTGTATATGTGTGTATATGTAGAAAGTGTAAGTGTGTGTTAGTGTGTGTGTGTGTGTAGGTCTATTTTTATTTAAGATCATTTTAGTACTTATAGAACCTGTTTGAGCAGTGTCTCAATATCCGAATAAAAAGAATAATTGGACAGATATTGGTGTTAGTGCAACTTCCGCGGCCTAAACTTGTGGGTTCAATTCAATAATGGATAACTGAATTCGACAGTAACTTGTAAGTTGTAAGATCGTTATAACCTAATCTGGGGATTTAAACAATGTAAAAATATGAGCGACATCAAATTGCGCTAAATAATCAAAACATTCCCTCCAATAAGAAGCTTTAATTTGTTAAGTGACGTGATGAAGTCTAATTACTATTGGTGGAAATGTTTCGATAAATTTTACATTGTCTTAGGCCTCTGTACGTCACCCACCAACGATTTCCACTAGAATAGGATCTACAGCTACAACCTGCCTATCGGTTTTAAATTGCATAATCGCTGTCAATTATGTTACCAGCTAATTACCTACCTATTGATTAATGCCTCCTTACATCTAACATTAGCTAATGTTCATCAGCTGAATGAGCTAGTCTAGACCTAGATACAGGTAGATTGCTGTGACCTTAATCTAGGTAATAGAAGTCATGCGTATAGTCACTTGTGCGGCTGCAGTTTATATTGTCTCTTGTATGTGTTTCTTGTTTGTAATTTATTCGCCTTTGTTTAAAATAACTTCTCTATTATTGGGAAAGGAGACCTAGAGACAGTAACTATAGGGTGGCAAGGGGGCAAAATGCCACGGGCCCCCGGTCAAAAGAGAATCCCAGCTCATAACATTAAATTACGGGGGCATTTGATGAATTTGACACTGACTCCTAGAGGCAGGCCACCAGCCGGTGTTCCAACGGCATAATCAACTTCATTGGCCACAGTGGATGGACCGCGTATGGAAGTAGGAGGCACACTTGTTGTACGCTAAACTGCACACTTGACAGTTCTTTCTGTTTATATAAAAAAAGCAAGACCGAATATGTGTTAATATTCAATTTACTTAAATCTAGTTTTGCCTAAGTTAAATCTAAATGGGCCTAAGTTAAATCGTTAATTAGCACAAACTGCACATCTTTTTCTTTTTATATAAAAACCATTTTCGTTCTCGATTTATTTAAATCTAGTTTAATCAAGGATGTGATTGGTGAATAAAGTAAAGTGATACCTCTTTCCACTGTGGTTTGTGGTTTAAATACAACGTGTATGACGTATGTCGCGTATAATGTTGCGTTGTAAAATCAGTACCTACCACTTTTATATTTCGATCGACTTTATTACGCACTGCAATATCCAAATCCACTCGTACCGATTCTTATTTCTTTATTGTACACAATTAAATCAGCGTCTTTCTTCCACAATGAAAATAATCCTTATATAAGAGCCAAAGTACAGTAAAGTTTTAAAAAGACAGGTAGGTATAAGTGTTAAAAGATAGGAAGCAGTTGTATGTAAAGCAATTCTTGGTATCCCCAGGTTTTCAATCCTCGACGGCCATGTTACCTACCAGTGCCGATTTCTGCAGTCCAACACATACAAGAAGAACCACGCGGCTGGCCGAATCGTCGTTACAGAGTTTGGCACCAAGGCTGTCCCTGATCCGTGCCATACTATTTTCGATAGGTAACTTTATTAGCATTATGTTTACAGGGCGCGTAGTAGACAGTAATATCGTTTCGCATCAACTTTGGCTTTCGTGACACGTAGATAACTTCCACCAAGCCAATCGAAAATGACGCTTCCTATTGGATCAAACGTATCGTTGACACATTCTATTATATCGAGAAATAATACTATTTTGTCTAAGTCCTCTGGAAGGTTTGATTTGATTCTCTGTTTGCATTGAATAGGCTTTAAAACTACTGGACTGATTTGATAAAACCATTGATCTCACCTTTTCTTGATCAGCGCTACTTTCATTCCGGAATAAATTAGGGCTTATCCGGGAAATGAAATGATGACACGGATTAAATTTTTGTGAATTTATTCTCGATTCTATATATTCAGAAGAGTTTATTAAAGATATCCTACTTATAAATTTTTACATAGATGTTAAGCATCACAGTTAAGATTTTCCCTCACAGGGTAGCAGCTCTATTCAACCCTGGGGAAGCAATGTCTGACAATGCCATGATCTCTCTGTATCCCTTCGGAGATGAGATGTATGCGTTTACCGAAGGACCTGTCATACACAGGTTAGTTAATTAATTTACTTCGTCTATACTTTGTAAACTGACAATTTAATCAAGTCATACCTCATACCTATTCTAACATGAGATAGCTACAATTGCAGGACCAGAAGAAAATTCTACAGTTATGTTTTGCGTAGCGCGGCTAGTGAATGAATAACAAGTTGCTGAAAAAGCCTCCGAGTTCCATCGACTCCTACGACAACGGGAGGAGATGCAGATGTATTCTAGTCAAGGCCGGCATCAGCACAGGAATATTCAAGTCATAATTCGGACGGCGCGGCGTCGAGAGTAATAAAATAATTTAAACTGCAGTTTCAATTGATTGGAAAAGTTGGAATTGAAACTGAATGAACCAACTCACTACGGTTCACCACAACGAAAAATCACTGATACCATACGATGACGCATCACCGCCATAACTTGAGTTTAGAAATATGAGATTTTATATCTATGTATCTTAAGTCGTATCTACACGTTTCAGGATTGATCCAGTCACACTGGACACCCTGGAGAGAAAGAATCTGATGAAGTGTGTAGCGCTGGTCAATCATACTTCCCATCCACATGTCATGCCTAATGGTTAGTATTTAGCTCATATATGGACTCTGGCGCAATTTACACAGAAGAGACATTCCGGTCATATAAAACGTATAGGTATAGAGGCATCAAGTCCGCACCCTGTCTTTTCCATATTATGTTTTCGACGATACGCTTCTACATATATACATTTTATGTGAAAATAACGCAGAAGAGATATAGTCCTTGTCCCATGTCATTTGTGTTGCTTGCGATTAAACTGCGTCAATATTAGATACAGCTACGACCATGATACCAAAGATTTGCGGCAGAAGCTGCTTTGGCAAGTTACACTCCCACTTTTTACCACGTTGTAAAGTGTAAGCGGCTGATGCTATATATGCTATAACATATATATGTATAGCTTAAAAAAAGTATTAGAAAAAGAGTAGGTATATTGTGCGTTATATCTACAAAAGTAATATTTAATCTGGATTTTTCAGGTGACGTGTACAATGTTGGTATGTCGATGGTCAACGGTAGATTACGGCATGTTGTCGTAAAGTTTCCATTTACAGAGAAAGGTGAGAATTACCATATCTTAGAAACCCTCACAGTAGCGTCATTACTTCATTAGCTTTGTCGTCAGCGTTCACGCAACTTCAACGTGACGTCGACGGCGACGACGCTCGAAAGGAGCTAGTGTTTTATTATGTTCAACCAACTCAACATGAATGTTTGATCCTAGAGTCCGTTTCATAGATTAGATAGGCAACTATAATCCTCGATGTAAGCACCAACGATACTGGTGAAACAGTAGTAAAATTTTAACGTAATTTTACTATGTGACGTATTTTGTTTTCTACTCATTCTAGAGTTATAAACAGGCCAATAAGAACTTATAAACGAAATTGTTCCAGGTGATATGTTTGAGAGAGCTCACATAGTCGGCAGTATGAAGCCCCGCTGGCCACTACATCCAGCTTACATGCATACTTTTGGTAAATTTTATTTCTTAACATTATAAATGTAAGTGAAGTAAGTTAAGAAGTGAGTTAAGACTCGACTTACGGAGATAGTTTTCTTCTAACACATAAAAAAGTGTTGCCTATCAAGTGTTTGTGATAATGCAGGTGTAACCGAGAACTACTTCGTGATAGTGGAGCAGCCGCTGTCGGTGTCCTTGTGTGGAGTAGTGAGGAACCAGCTGAGCAACCAGCCGCTCGCCTCCAGCTTACAGTGGTATCCCGAATATGAGGTGAACTTATAAATTTTTCTTCTGGATAAGTTTAAGTTCATAAAACTTACATTTTTCAATTTTGGTCGAAACCCTAATTATATGGATGCGGCTAAAGATAAATAAGCTGTCGCACGACTTTGTCCACATGGACATGCTGCTGGATGGAAAAATCTTCATTCTTAGTGGATGACGACGTCATTAGAGAAATACTTGTGCGAAATTTGAAGTTTCTAGCCCTAAGGGTTTCAATCGCTTGAATGATTGCTTGTGCCTTTTTATAGATAGATTGATGAATCATGAAGATGATCTAGCGAGCAAATGGATAGAGGGGTGTCTTTGGGACAAATAAAGATATGAATTAAATTATCATAAGTAGATTGTTCTTACTTTAGAAGGTTCCCATATCGTACCTTTACTTATAAACAAAGTAACTTGCGTAATCGTTAATTTCAGACTCACATAGTATTAATAAGTAGAAAAGACGGCAATGAAGTGAAACGCTACAGAACAGAAGCTTTGTTCTACTTGCACATAATAAATGCCTACGAATATGCTGGCAGGCTGGTCGTGGATTTGTGTGCCTATAAGGATGCTAAGATGCTGGACGCAATGTATGTTGAAGCGATTGAGGTGAGATTTGTAAACGATTAGTAAAATTTTCAACACACTTGATCTTTAGGCTGCTTTTACGTACACTATGCTTTGCTTGCTTGGATGCGTTTACTCTAATTTGCATCAGAATTCCAGGTATTGTCTTAATATCACATAGGCCTATCTAGGCTCCATTCAAGGACATTATTTACATATCCTAAAGGAATAGCTTTTTCCACGTATTTCATGTTAGATGCTGGGATCTGGTTTCTAATCACGACTGTGATTGCCTGTGATCGCAATCATAAATCAACAGATTCAAGGGTCTGCGAAGAGTGTAGGACCCAGTGGTTGAAGACATTACTGGTTCACTGGTACTGGCAGATTTGAACTTCTTAGTAGTAACTACGCCAGATACAATCTATTTCACTACATATTATAAAACAAAGTCGCTTGCCGCTGTCTATCCGTCTCTATGTATGCTTAGATCTTTCAAACTAGGGAACGGATTTTGATGGTTATTCACGAGGAAGGTTTATAATGTATAACTAGGAACCGCCCTGGTTTCGCACGGGAGTACTGCACTCTCACGCGGGCGAAGCCGTGGGCGACCGCTAGTAATATTATAAAGCTGAAGAGTGTGCTCTAGGGGTGAGCACGAACCTCTCGATAGTCCGTAACGCTAGCGTCAAACTGTCAAATCACATAGATTTTGTTAGTGAGTCGCTAGCGTTACGCCGCGTAGAAAAGTTCGTGCTTACCCCACAGAAGTGGCACCATGTGGTTCTATCGGCTCTTGGTGCTCTGCCTACCCCGTAAGGGATAGAGGCGAGATTATTTGTATGCATGTATGTATGAAAAGTTTGTTTGAACGCGCTAATCTCAGGAACTACTAGTCAGATTTGAAAAATTCTTTCAATCTTAGATAGGTCATTTATCGCGAAAGGTTATAGATTATACCTATATGATACGATTATTTCAGACAATGCAGTCGAATGCAGACTACGCAGCCTGGTTCCGAGGCAGACCCAAGCGACTGGAGGTATCTCTTAATGCAGCCAACATGACGCTGGTGAAGCCGAGGGTCCTGGCTGATATGGGCTGCGAGACTCCCAGGATACACTACGATTTGCATAACGGTACAGTCTTCCTAGAATACATCAGCTGTACCCCTTTCGTACAAGCGTAGCGTTGGGCGTCCTCCGGCCAGATGGACCGATGACTTAAAGAGAGCGGCTGGTAGTGACTGGATAGCAAAAACGGGAGATCGAGCCTTGTGGCGTGTTCTCGGGAAGGTCTACGTCCAGCAGTGGACTGCAATAGGCTGACGACGACGACGACCTCTTCCGTGCATGTTTTTAAGGATTTCGGGGGCGTTCTCTCAGGCGATGAGCTAGCAACTTGTCAGTAGTCACCATATCTGGCCGTTGTGCTAAACGTAGTTGTAAGATTTCCTTCATGATCCTGTAGTTTCGTATTTCGGGAACGCAGCCGTGTATAGTTATGTAACTAGGATGTAATTAGGAAGCTGGTTCAATTCAAAATCCACCCACTCCCCTATAATAGTACAACCAGAATATGTGATCTAAGTTAAGGGAGGATAATAACTTTATGTATATCATTCATTGCAGGTCGGCTATATAGATATTTCTATGCGATCAGCTCGGACGTCGATATTGAAAATCCCGGAACTGTAAGTTGATGCTAATTAATATTAGATACATACTTATATATATTATATAAAAAAATTGTATTTAATTCATATTTATTCCAACCCAGTGGAAATTATGCGAAACACTATAGCCTATGTTCATCCGGGTCCAATAACGATTCTAACGGTGAAAGAAATTTGAAATCGGTCCAATTTATTCGCTTGAAATAGGTCCAGTAGTTTCGGAGCCTATTCGTCAATTACTCTGCAATAAAAACGATAGCTATACAACATACAAACATCCCTCAGCACATCATACTATGTATGTGTTGTAAAGACAATTACCACCCCTTATTACCTAATAGCAAAAGCCTCGAAAATTGTTTATTGCTTGTCAAATTCGTATTACGTTAAATATCAAAGAAACTTTGACATTTCAAGGCGAATATTGTACAATTTTCACTATCGCTTTGCTTCGGCTTTGCTATGTATTGTGCCGTATCTATCAAACTCTATAAGTAGGCTATTACCTCTCTTCTTCATATCGTGTCCCATTCAAATGGAGTCGGCGCAATAATAGACCATCCTCCATTTATCTCTATTATCCGTTATCTCGGTTCGTATTCTGTACACGATAAAAGTCCATCCAACACTTCTTAAATGATAGCTATAAAATATGACTTTTATCCAAATGTCATGTACTTCGCAACATCTGCGCGAAAACTTCACACATCCATGCCGCATCTCTCTTGCATGCAGTTGATTTTCATCATTCTTCTTTATCAACAGTCAGATGCATACTTACAATACGGCAGATAGAAATAGACTTAACCCTTAATCTTAATCTTATAAGTATCATCCAAAGGGGTTATTCCATAATTGTCATATTTCTATTGACATGAGCCTCTAATCTTTGCAGATCATTAAAGTGGATACGAAGAGTGGCGAGCATAAAACTTGGTGCGAGACTGGATGCTACCCTAGCGAACCTATATTTGTACCATCTCCTGGTGCTAAGGTAATCAGCATAGGGTCATCTACCATACCTACATATTATATCTACATATGGCTATGATTTCAAATTGGGAAGCTGATCAGGAACTGCAGGGTCAACAGAATCCTTACAGCTGTTCACCATATCATAGCGAGTCTAGTTGGAAATGTTAACTGACAAGTTGCTAGCTTATCACTTGAGAAGACATCCCCGAGTTCCTTAGTCAACTCCGATGACATGCACGGTAGGAGATGCAGCTGATGTATTCTAGCGAAGCCAAGCATCAGCACAGGACTTTTAATATATAACTATTTTAGGATGAAGACGATGGCGTGCTCCTTTGCTCCCTGGTGTGGAGTTTGGATCCTCACGCGATAGGTCTGCTGGTCCTAGATGCACGGAGCTTGCACGAGATTGCACGTGTACGCTTCTGCACTCCAACACGAGCGCCCAAGTGTCTGCATGGCTGGTTCTTACCGCAACGAGGAAACCTCGATTAGGAGGAGTATCAAGATAACAAGACTAGGATAGTAGCGTGAGATTTGTGAAAGAGACATTACATATTTAATCATGAAATTTAACGAACTACGTGAGAACTAGACAATGTAAGTGTATATATTTGTGTAACAGGGGATAATGGGTTGATGGACCGTATGATTCCACTATTATGATTAAAGGTCGGTTCATATCTGACGGAACATGCGTCGCGTATTATCGGTCGCGTAAAGCTAGAGAAGTGTCTATGCATAAGTCAAGGATGTTTAGCATACCATGGCATGACTAGCACACATTTAGTATTTAATAAACACATGGAACGAGTTTGTTTGGTGTGCTTTCTATATTCAATCAAACCGGTTCTGAGATTTTGTAATAATATTTGTAATAATTATGTTTTAAAATAATGCGTAGTACTTGTATTAGAAGAAGGTGGTTAGGTAATGTCATTATATTAAATATTTTATGTAAGTGTCGGACGCTTGTAGGGCTGCACGAGACACAGGTGGAGAGCGAAGGTGGTAGGAGTGGACTGTAATCTTGATATAGGTTGAAGAGGAGACGAAAACGTAATAATTCAGACACTTGTATTTCAATATGTACAATTTAATCTTAATAATGCGTAGTCTTACTCCGAATTATTATTCTAAGTTTATTATAATATTATGACACAACCGATCGCTGTGGTGGCCGCAAGGCAAGAGAGCGGGCCAGGAAAGGGAAATTGAGTTTCCAGCATAAGAAATTTAATTCCTTAAATATTTATGTTGTGTTGCCAACAGTAAGTACGTTACCTAATATAATGTGCATTATATATAAATAAGTTAGTGATTAGTTTATACATGCAATTCTCCCTCACGCGGACGAAGTCGTGGGCGGGCGCTAGTAGGTACTCTAGAAATATAAGGTATGTACCTAATACATAGATAGATAGATAGAAAATTCTTTATTGCACTATAAAGTTATACAAAGGCGAACTTAATGCTACATAGCATTCTCTTCCAGTTAACCAGTACTATGTAAAAGAAAACAGAAACAAGATTAGGTGTCTATAATGAACTCATCAATTTCATTTATGTGGTTGTAATTCATTAAAAAAATTATAAAACGGTCTTAAATTTTGATTTAAAACCTCAACAAATAAATCCTCCTCTACATTAGACTTTTATAAACATTTTATAGATAATGTCGAAGTACCCATGGTGCATAAACAATGTGATATCGTTTGACATCGATGTTCGTTGTCGCAACACTCTCACCATCACTTAGCGGTATGAAATTATCACGTGATCGGACAAACACTTTGCGAAAATTCCATCCTGTAATGGTACGTACAGATTGCTGCCATGTAACGTCATAGCCCTATGCGGCAAACCCCTCTATGACAAGTAGCCTTGTGCTGTGCCCTGGGGGAGGCCTACGTCCAGCAGCGGACTGCAATTGGCTGAAGAAGAAGAACGTCATAGCAAGAAGATGGTCTTCGGAGTCCATGCTTCGTGTGATCTAGGTGCCAATAATGAGGACGGACCATAGGGACTGACGGGCACGAAGAGAAGATCATGTGTCGTCGGGCGATATTTGCGGCCAGAATTCAGTTCGTTCTAAATGCTTGCTAGGTGCCAGCGTCCATGCTTGCAGCGAACATACGACATACATAGCGAAAGGTGTTCGTCTTACGTTACATTGCAGCAGTCTGTACGGACCTTAAAGAGAAAATGCGTTGGTGAACCTCTATCGATATTATCGAGAAATAAAATTACTTGTCTCCATATCCCAACACCCGTATGATGAATTTGGTGAGAGCGAGATGTCTCACTTTTAAAAGTCAAATTTACAGAGCTATTAATAAACTAAGATAAACTAAGTGGATGTACTTTGCATGTAAAAAATAGTCTTAAGAATTAGAATAGACACTCGTTCTCGAGCCAGGACTGAAGGAATTAGAGCTGATAGAAGTGGTTTGCAAACCCTTTTTACACACCAAGTGGAAACACTTGCCTTGTCTAGTTATTACTTAGCTCTGTGGATATGACGTTTAAAAGTGAGACATCTCGCTCTCACCAAATTCATCATACCGGTGTAGGTATGACTGAAGTTTTACCGAAACTTGGTCGGCCAACTTGAAAATCCGTTTTTCGGATGATTCTACTTAAACAAACATAGTAATCTTATGGATAGCTAAATTATTATCGAATAACAAATATTGACGTAACTTTTGTGTTATTTTAGCTACAGTAGTTTAGTATTCAACGTAAAATTTGCCACGTCCATATTTGTTCTAGGGAGATATCTATTATGATCGAAAGTAACTCTATGCTGAAACGCTGAAACTAGATATTTTTATAGGGTTGCTGGTAGAAGAGTAAAAAATTAGTGTTATTTCTTTTCATGCCTTACATACTCGTACCTGAATAAAAATCCTAAAAACAAATTACAAAATTTCAATTGATCCACCCTAAGGCGTGTAGAAGATTGTTGAGTAGGTAAAGTAAAGTCACATATTTTGGCGAAATATGCCTCTGATCTGATAAATAATATTAGGTAACTATATTACTTACCTAATAATGACTCTACTGTACTTATGAATAATTTATTTTGTTTAATTTAAAAAAGGATGTGAACGGCCATAAAATTTTTATAACAATCGATCATGCCCTTTTGGAGAAGTTTGGTTACAAACAAAGAGGCAACACGAAAATTTAAATAATTTAAATTACGCCGCCAAAGTTTAACTGTAATAATTTATCTCTCATAATATCAAGCATACGAATTATTATGAGCTAATAAAATACCTTTATATGGGATACTCGTATAACATCATCCATTCCAAGTAGGTATGTACGAATCATTTTTTTTTTCAGATTTTCTTCCTATATTATTACGTACAATTACTTTTATCTTCTTCCGTAACAAGGTTACTTACTCGTACCCTAATCATGTGTTTATTTAATCAGATGAAAAAGAAACCATACAATCCACCTAATGAAGCTTGTTATACTAGCTTATACATATTTGCGAACACGAATCTATGAACAAACAGTTGGCTACTTGCTATAATTTTACACGCCATCGCCGTGAACAGTGTCCACTCGGCCAGTGAACATCCCGCGCACGAATTTACAACTGAAAAAATGTCTAATTATTCTGATTTTATTACTAATGACCCAAAATGGAAGGATTTACATGATATATCAGCGATGGAGGAAACCAGTTGGGTGCCTATTGTATTGGTTGCGGCTCACATTATCATTTTCTTCGGAAGTGTCATCGGCAACTCGCTTACATGTTTCGTGATATACTACGACAGGAATATGCATACCGCCACCAACTATTACCTTTTCAACTTGGCTATATCCGACCTGATAGTAACATTTGCAATACTATTGGAAATATATGAACAGATACACGAATCATACCAATTTGGCAGATGGACTTGCAAAATACATTTCTTCTTAGTGGTTGTTATGTGGAATAACAGCATATTAGTGATGACAGCTTTGGCAATAGAGAGGTACATCGCTATATGGCATCCGATGATATTAAAATCTAAGCCGGAATTACGAAGAGTGTTGAAGATTATAACGTTGCTTTGGATAATAGCAATCATTGAGGGCATACCAGAAATAGGAACATTTGAATTGATGAAATACAAAACATATAGCGTGTGTTTCATAGTTCAGTCTACGTATGCGCGGATCGTCAATGGTGTTTTGGCTTTAGTGACTTTTTTGATCCCTTTAGCGATTATGGTGTCAATGTATTCGATGATAGCGCTGAAAGTGAATGTGGCTGAGAGAACGAAGTACAGTGATAAAGTGTTCAATCACCGCAGTAACAGGAAGAAAGTCAATAAACTCGTTGGTGAGTAGCTTCTTGTTGGTCTTTCTTTTAAAGATGCCTTGTGCGAAATTAAGTATCTAAATAAACCACATAATTCGTGAGTCTGTGCTACGGATCTTTCCTCGTTCATAGGGTCTCACTCACCACATCTCTCACCACATTTACCGCGATCTTACACGTTGAGCTGCTTATGAGGAAAAGCCTCCCAGATTTCATACGTACAAAGAATATACAATACATACAAACTGCTGTGTTTCCGAAATGTGGTATATGGTCTCTTAAAAGAAGATCCCACAGCCACGTTTAGTACAGCTAGACGTTAAAGATCAGTGACAAGTTGCTAGCTCATAGCCTGAGAGTAAGATCCTGAGTTTCTTAGTCGACCACATGCACGGAAGGAGACGCAACTGATGTCTTCTAATGAAGCGTTGCATCCACACACACACACACACACACAACAAACAAAACGGCCGATTGGTGTAGTTGGTAGTGGCCCTGCCTGCTACGCCATAGGTCCTGGGTTCGAATCCCGGTAGGTGCAAACATTGATGTGATGAATATCGATGTTTGTTTCCGAGTCATGGATGTTTATATACTTATCTATGTATTTATATACCGTTGCATTAGTACCCACGACACAAGACCTTAGGGATCTCTTCTCGTGTGCGACTAAGTCAATGTGTCTGTGTGTTCGTGAATCAATGGTCAGGCAGATCCGAGGGTGTAAAAGCGGAAACGTCGCTATTAGGGCCCGGTGGCGGTGCGACATCTCGTTTCCACCACCTATCCCACTATTAGTAATAAGAGAATATAGATACATTCACGAACATTATCCCCCAAAGAGGTTGGCCAGAAGTGTGCAAATCACACACCCACATTTCACCAGTTAACCTATTAAGTCCCAGATGGTAGGGGGTGAGAAAAGAAATATGTAATTATTTAATTCTATAACCAATATTGTAATGTTCAGTAGCCCTGACGCTGTCTTTCCTGATCTGCTGGCTGCCCTTCTTCAGCACCAGAGTGATGGTGGTCGTCTCCTCGTCATGGCTTCAGGACTTAAAGGTGGATGTGGTATGAATTTTATTTTAGGCACGTATTTAACGCAGCATCAAATTAATCTAAATTCGGGATTTTAAAAAAATGCAAGGAGTTTTCTATTTCTAAATTTTATTATTATTTTTATGTAGGTAGGTATAGTTTCTATTGCAAATAATTTTAGTTCGTAGATAGTTACTATTCTATTTCGAACAATGATATATGACCTACATTATTTAAAAAAATACGGTAGAAAAATAATAGATTATTATCAATAGATAATAGAGAATAGGCAGCTACAGTTAAAAATAATTTTAAGTAGAAAGTAGCAGCTAAATAATCAGTTGTAAGATGTGATTTCATTTAAACTGGAATGGAATCGGTTTTTTGTTTTGATATAGTTGGCACTTGCACATAATTTTATTGGCCCTATGTTTGCTACCTTAAAGTAGGTAGCAGCCATTATTTAGTTTTTGTATAACCTATTGCTAAAATATTTAATCCCTGCCAAGTAATTTTTTTTAGAAACAAAATAGTTAGTCGCCTTTTAAGTTGTTAGTCGTTTTAAAAATAATTTACCTTTATTATACCAACTTTTCAAAATACAAACTGCGGTCACCAACCCGCCTGCCCAGCGTGGTAACTATGGGCAAATACCACCCATGGCAGTCTTGTGGCGTGCCCTGGGGGAGGCCTACGTCCAGCAGTGGATTGTAATAGGCTGATGATGATGATGATACCAACTCTTGCTGCGGTGATAGCGGTTAAGACTTACGCCTTTCAGTTGGAGGGCGTAGGTTCGATGCCAGTCACGGGTCTGTACAACTGAATTTATTTCATGTACGGATTTAATATTACCAATTATTACCCGAGGAGGGTTGGTGTACTTCGTGGTTATAAATAACAATATATTATACAATTAATATGAGATTTGAAAAAAGTGAGGAGACTGTAACAGAAACAAAAACAGTAGTCCTCCTGACAACGGTCATAGCGCCCATCGGATGTTTTACCTATTGACTGCGCTAACATAAGAAAATTATTTGTCGCACTATTTAAAATGTTATACAGATGCATAGCATCTTCCTAATGTAGTTAAGTTGCGGGTGATAAATTACGCTTGCATCGCGTCCTTAAAGAATACCTTGTACTAAAGTACCTAAATAAAACTTACGCTCGTTAAATGCAACTTTTCCATTGAAGCCACTCGAGTGAGAGTTGACATGAGAGTTGTTTTTTAATTGTTAAAAATATGTATTATTAAGAAAATGAAAAAATTTATCACTCCAGTGAGATTTGAACTCACAACCTCTCGCAAACTGTGCTTTTGCTCTAACCAACTGATCTATCGGGTCAATTAACTCGGATGACGAATTTTACCATCTCTTTTACATTACGTTTTTGGCAACGTTATTTTTACATCCATTTTTTTATTGTTGACTGTGATTGGAATTAGAGTCAACGTGATATGAGGTTTAGTTATGAAACCAAGGAACTTGATTCGCGACTATGATCTTACTAATATTAATAAACGCGAAAATTTGTAAGTATGGATGGATGGATGGATAGATAGATGGATGGATGGATAGACGGATGGATGTTTATTACTCTTTCCCGTGAAAACGGCTGGAGCGATTTAATAAAATTTGGTATGGAGTTAGCTGACACCCTGAATTAACACATAGGCTACATTTTTATCCCGGGAAAATATTTTTATCCCGGATAATTTCGACATTTTGTTTTTTCTGCAGTCCACGCGGACGAAGTCACGGGCGTCCACTATTTATTAATACGGAAATATTATATGATCAATAATAAAGATCTAAAAGCGAAACTACTGAATTTAATGAATAAAGCTAAAAAGTATGTTATTAGCAAACATTTGGCTATCCAATTATCCATTACGTTAATGGGGATACTTATAGTTTAGTAATAACACACCTCAGAAAATAGAATAAGTATGGGTATGAAATTGTAGTACGCACGTGTATATAGGTGCTTTTAAACTGAATGAATTTAAAAAAAAAATTATTGTATTTTCCATATCGAAATATTATATGTATAGCTATAGCCTACAATCGTGTACCTAAATATTATATCTCATGTTTCAGTGGTGGTGCACCCTGTACAGGATAGTGTCGTTCAACTGCTGGTTCAGTATGATGCTCAATCCACTGCTCTTCAGCGTCATGTCCACCAAGTTTAGGAAATCTCTCAGGGTAAGATAGATATACAGGATTTTTTGTTTTGTTGCCACCGTTTCCGAAAAAACGCAATATATTAACTCAACTTTGGACCTTAATATCTTGGGAACCAGCCACTTCCCGGGTATGCTTCTATGGAGAAAAATGTTCGTGATGAAGAGGAAAATCCGTGGTATTCGGAAAGGTTGACGACCAAAAAACATTCTGTATGTAGACCGTAGTTCGGTCAAGGCGGCCTATTCTCTATGGGGACAGCTAGGTGCGCAAGAGATATTATAGTGCAGTGCACAGCACAAGCGTGTGCGCAAACACAGGTGCACTCTCTTTTCTGTCACTCTCATAGTCCGATGGGACGGAAAGACACAACCGGGCAGAGATTAGGTGGTGCAGGACCCTTGATTATACGTGTTCCTCGAGGCACGAAAAAGTGCTGCGCTTATTATAAACATAAAATAGATACCTTATGAAGATTATTTACTTAAAATAAGATATTTCCTCAGATACTACTTTTCAGGAATTATTTCTGCATTTTAGCACGTCTTGTCTATAGCGTTGTTTCAGGTGTACTAAGTCCCATTATCTCACCTAGATACATTTAGATCCTTAGTGTCGTATATTGTGCGCGCTGACCCTATACAGGAAGTTTTTTCATTGCCACTCTTAACGAAGGGTACGTACTTTTTAAATAAAGTAACTTTTTGCCAAAAAAATGCTGGGAAACGATGTAAAATAAAAAAAAAATTACTTGATCGTGCAAAATTTATGGTGCCCAGTGTTTATGTTAGTTTTATTTATAGATAAATATAAATTATTTCTCGTGAAAAAACCTTGCGTCTATGCGCATTTATGCAGAAAAACGCAGTATATTTATTCAATTTTGGACCCTATATCTTGGGAACCAGACACTTCGTAGGTATGCTTCCATGGAGAAAAATAATCGTGATGATGAGGAGATTCCGTAGTTTTCGGGAAGGTTGATGACCAAAAAACATCCTGTATATCCAGTAATGAACTTCATTTAAAATGTGACTAATATTCTTATTTCAGACACTTTGGAATTCTAAAATGAAGATTCGTGACACGAGGGAACCCACGACTGTTTAAAGGGAAGTGACTTATTTACCACTAGTGGATGCCCGCGACTCCGTCCGCGTGGACTACAGAAAAAAAAAACAAATTTATGGAAATTATCTATACATACAGGATGTTTTTTTGTGGCCACCTTTAACGAAGGGTACGTATTCTATACATGAAATAAAGTAAGTTTATGCCAAAAAAAAATGCTGGGTAAAAATTAAAAAAAAAAAAAAATTCCTTGATCGTGCGAAATTTCTAGTGTTTATGTTAGTTTTTTTATAGACAGATATTAATTATTTTTCGTGAAAAAATCCTGCTACGCGCGTCTATGTGCATTTATGCAGAAAAACGCAGTCTATTTACTCAACTTTGGACCCTAATATTTTGGAAACCAGACACTTCCCAGGTATGCTTCCATGGAGAAAAATGATCGTGATGATGAGGAGATTCCGTAGTTTTCGGGAACGTTGACGACCAAAAATCATCCTGTATAATAAAAATGTAACGGATCGCTGTCTGTACATGGAAGATATATAAGAAAAAATATTATAGAATACCTTTATCAACGCAATAGTATCCAAAACCTTGATTTTTGGAATTTTGTCTGTTTATTTGGCTGATCACCTGTCACTACTAACCGAACTTGTACATCTCAACTATACCCTCAAAATTGGTAAGAAGTGGCACCATGTGGTTCTATCGGCCCTTGGTGCTCTGCCTACCCCGTAAGGGATAAAGGCGTGATTATATATATGTATGTATGTATGTTTATCTGTTTGTCGGTTTGTCTGTGCGTTTGTGCACGCTAATTTCAGAAACTGCTGAACCGATTTCTATGCAGTTTTCAGGAATACGAGGGCTGTTTGATAAGTCGTTTTAAAAAGTATTTTTTTTTTTTTTTTAACAATTTACATTTATTTCTCAACATAGTATCCTTTGAGGGCCAAACACTTGTTCCAGCGAGTTTCCAATTTTTTTATCCCCTCCAAAAAATACGTTTTGTCGAGGTCTTCAAAATAGGCGTTTACACCAGCGATGCAGTCCTCATTTGTCAAAAATTTTTGCCCTCCAAGCCATCTTTTCAGATTTGGGAATAGGTAATAATCGCACGGAGCTAGATCCGGCGAATACGGAGCATGCGGAACCAGTTCGAAGCCCAACTCGTGGATTTTGGCCATTGCAATAGTTGACGTGTGCACTGGGGCATTGTCTTGATGAAAGAGGACTTTCTTGGGGGACAATTTTAGTCGTTTTTCCAACAATTCGGCATTAAAACGGTCCAATAACTCTGCGTAATAACGACCAGTGATAGTCTTTCCCTTTTCCAAGTAATCAATCATAATGATTCTTTCGCCATCCCAGAAGACTGTCGCCATGACCTTTCCAGCCGACAAAACAGTCTTGGCCTTCTTTGGGGCACGTTCACCAGTCGCCATCCATTGTTTTGATTGCTGTTTTGATTCAGGTGTATAATGATGGACCCAAGTTTCGTCCACAGTGACAAATCGACTCAAAAAATTCCGAGGATTACGCTTCATCATATCCAAACACAGTTTTGAAATTCGCTTTCTTTCGTGTTTTTGTTCGATTGTCAACAAACGTGGCACCCATCGTGCAGACAGCTTTGTCATACCCAAATCTTCATGCAGGATTTTATGTACTCGCTCAGTGGAGATGCCTGTGTTCTCAGCTATTTCACGCACCTTCACTCGGCGGTCGTCGAGTACAATATTATGGACTTCTTCAACAACATCCTCAGTAGTGACTTCGATTGGGCGACCAGAGCGTGGAGCATCAGATGTGCTTGACCGACCACGTTTAAAATCATTTATCCAGTTATAAACAGTCTGCATCGTTGGTGCGTTAGTGCCATGAACAGAATCAAGTTCAGTTTTTATTGTGGCAGCACTGCAACCCTTCATAAAAAAATGTTTTATAACGGCACGAAATTCAGTTTTTTCCATAGTTGTTGAATATTTACGAGTGATCACAGTTAAACAATGGTTATACTGACAAAAACTTGTTTTTTTTTGCTGAATTTTTGACAGTCTTCATTTGAAAGATTGTGCCTGCCAGGGTTAACGCCATTTACCAGAAAAAAGGTTTTACAAATAGTTTTTAAAAGAACTTATCAAACAGCCCTCGTATATTGTGACAGGTCCCACTTAACATATAGGTTACTTTTTATCCGGGAAAATGTTTTTATCCCGGATAATTTCGATATTTTGTTTTTTTCTGTAGTCCACGCGGACGGAGTCGCGGGCGTCCACTAGTCCGGAATAAAAACATTTTCCCGGGATAAAAAGTAGCCTATATGTTAAGTGGGACCTGTCACAATACATTCCTGAAAACTGCATCGAAATCGGTTCAACCGTTTCTGAGATTAGCGTGCACAAACGCACAGACAAACCGACAAACAGACAAACATACATATATATAATCACGCCTTTATCCTTTACGGGGTAGGCAGAGCACCAAGGGCCGATAGAACCACATGATGCCACTTATTACCAATTTTGAGGGTATAGTTGAGATGTACAAGTTCGGTTAGTAGTGACAGGTGATCAGCCAAATAAACAGACAAAAATTCCAAAAATCATTGTTTTGGATACTATTGCGTTGATAAAGGTATTCTATAATATTTTTTCTTATATATCTTCCATGTACAGACAGCGATCCGTTACATTTTGTTTATATGTATAGATTTTCAAAACTAGAGAGTTAACGAACCTAAGCATTAATTACTCAAAATTTTACAACAATAAAATTGAATCTGAGGCAATAGTTCTCCCAAGATCGGTTATTAAGAATGTTTGCTCAACACAAAGTGTTCAGATAAATGGAATTATGAATCTCGTAATTACTAACATACCTATAAGAAAAGGTATGTTTATATGGCTAGATAGCCCATTTATCGAGGAAGGCTATAGGCTACTCGTAGAAACCATTCCCGGCTTCGCACGGGTGCATTGCCCCTTCACGTGGACGAAGTCGCGGGCGTCCACAAGTAGCGTATAAAAGGAAAGCAAGTTCTGCTGTTTGCTCATTAACGTAATAGATACGCGTTCACAAACATATACAATCTTTAGGTAGTATAACAAATTTTGTAGATAGATTGTATGGCTTTTTTTCATCTTCAAATAAGCACATGATTAGGGTGACCTTGCTATGGAGAAAACTGAAAAATACATTGTAGAATGTAGATATACCTAATGATATAGGAAGAAAATGTGGAAAAATAAATAATTCGTAATATAACAGTATTGTTTAATTATGACGAATAATGAAGTAATGATATCTACCAAAGCGAAGCGAGGGCAGGCCACTAGTGTTAAATAAAATATTTACTCCGTGAAAGCTCCAGTGACTAGAAAGCCATACAACGTGGTAACGCTGCCATTCTGGGCAATCTCCCGGTAGACGGCAACTTTGTAAACACTCGTACATACAGGGTTAATTTTAAAACATCAATAACCTCGCAGGATTAGATAGCTAAAATCATAAACAATAACATTTGTTCTACGAGTTTTATCATAACTCAATACATTAATTAAAAATGATTTTCCAAGCTTTTATTGTACTGTCGTGACATTTGTAAGTCTATGTTCCATTCGTAGGTATACGAAAAGGTTGACGGCCGCAATCGCGCGCGCCTCAGTATTATGTACAGACTTAAGAACATTAAGAGGTAATATTAAATAGGTCACCAACCAGCCTGCCCAGCGTGGTGACTATGGGCAAATACCCCCCATGGCAGTCTTGTGGCGTGCCCTGGGGGAGGCCTACGTCCAGCAGTGGACTGCAATAGGCTGATGATGATGATTAAATTGATATTTATTTTTGTATGAAAGTTAAATGTGACAAATTATCAAAACTCGTAGAACAAATGTTGTTTATGATGGTAGCTACCTAGACCTGCGAGGTTATTGATGTTTTTAAATTAACCCTGTATACAATAACAATAATAGAATCTAAAATTAAAATTAAATATTAACTACCTATAAACTCCAAATATTTACAAATAAAAGACGGCCTGCAAATCCTCCACCGATGGCACCCTGTATACATATATTTCAGATTAGGTAAGTTGATGTTATAATTATAGGTTTGCGTTATAAAAAATTTATTAATACACAAGTACGTCATCTTTCGAACAAAACTTGACAAATATCGGATGTTTAGCGCGAAGGACGATGTCGCTCAGGAAGACGATGTCTGCCGGCCTGGTGACTGGAGCCAGGTAGAACTGACGCAGGATGCCCGACATCACCGTCTTCAGCTCCAGCATAGCGAACTTCTGACCTGGGGAGTTAACATAGAACATTCCATTGGCGGTCTACACAGCTTATAGTGGCATCTCGCTTTCACAATGAAAACAATCCTGCTTTATTTCTATCCAAGAGGAGTAAAGTAAAGGTCTGTTTACATCAGTGACGTGTTTACATAAAGGTCTATCTATAAAGTTAAGTAGGTATTTATTTTAATTATTACGGCATTGCGTAATGCTTTTAAAGGTTATGTGATCTATAATTATGTCACTAATAACGTTAGGTAGTTTTAATTCTGTGAAAGAATCAGAGAATGGAATTGTAAATTGGAATGGGACAAAAATATATAAGTACGAGTAAGATACATATTCTGAAATTGGAATGGGACAAAAAAATATATAAACATGGTATTCTGACCTATACAGTTTCGGGGTCCAGCACTAAACGGTATGTAGGCGTAAGGGTGTCTCTTCAAATCAGGCTCAGACAGGAACCTTTCGGGATGGAACTGCTCAGGGTCGGGATACAAGTTCGGATCCCGATGGATGTCATAAACGTGAATGTTACAGATTGTGTTTGCTGGTACTTTGTAGCCACCTTAATATAAAGAAAGAATGTATTTCTTATCGTCTTATTCTTTATTGTACATATACAAAAGAATACAGCATAAAAGTTAAAGAAGAGATTCATGTACAATGGCAAGCTTATCTGTACAAGAGATCTCTTCCAGTAAGCCAAGCAAGTAATCAGAAATTGTTTACAAATACAGGATAACATGTGCAATGAAACTAATTCTAAAAAACTAACTACATTGAAAGAAAGGAGAGAAACATATGACAGCATAGTCAAAGAATGGACAGGTAGTGATCCTTCAGCTTTTTCCTATATGTGCCAATGTGAATGCAGCTGATGTATTTTAAGAAAGCTCCGCATTAGCACGGGTCCCTTCCGTGCATGTCGTAAGAGTCGATTAAGGAACTTGGTTATTCTCTCAGGCGATAAGCTAGCAACTTGTCACTGATCTTTAACATCTATTTGTCTATATGTCTAAATGTAAATGCATTTACAGAACTGGCTAAGATTAGATTGCTTGAAGGTATGCATTTAAAAAAATCTTTTTAGGCACAACATACTATGTGTTTATCGCTCCAGGTTCAGTTACAGCGCCAAAATCTCATGTTTATGACGACTGACTTACTCAAAACCACGTCTTCAGTAATATATCTGGCTATGTAGTGCACACTTGGGTACAGTCTTAGAGACTCCTTGATGCAGCACTCTAAATACTTTAGATCGTTCAGGTCCTGGATGGTCGGCATTCTCGTAGATTTACCGAATACCTCTGTCATTTCTTCATGAAGCTGCTTCTACAATATATCACTTCAAAGTAATGAGTCTGTAGCGGAGCTATCTCTCGGACGCATACTGAACCAAAGTCCAACAAATATCCTCGAACACGCACAATGATTGGAAGTCTCTTATTGAGTGAGGTAAAGCATTAAGTTGTTTAGGAATTTCACACGTGATTGGACATACAATAGCCAAGAGTCAAATAATGAATAATGACCTGGTGGGTCGGAATACGGATACTTTTATATAGCGTTCTAGAAATTTGTTTCTATCTACGTCCAATAGATGGCTCCGCTATACAAGTCTATAGCCACCTGCAAGAGGAACTTGGGCGGCACACAGTATTAGTTTTTAAATAGCATCTTTCATAGCTAGAGCATAAATGTTGAGGATAACAACTTTTCTTATAGATTTTTCGCTGCTACCACCTTTCCTACCAGTAGATTGCATACAGTAGCTGTAGTCAAACATGACCTCAAATATGGTTGTAGTTCTCCAGAAAGCGACCAAAGCCATTTTTTGCTAAAATGAGTTAGCTATGCCATCACAAACTAGATCTTTTGAACGAGTATATTCTGGTAAAATCGACTGTTTTTTAGCACAATTTTTTGATAAATTTCTGAAAACGATCAACAAGAAAAACAAGTATTAAATAAGTTAAAAGCAGCCACCTTGATCGAGTTGGTCTGATTGAAGAACTATTCTCCAATTAAAATATGTATCTTTAAATCTGCAGAACACAGTAATTTCACTCAGTCGGTTTTGGTAATAACCTGTATTACTAATGTTCACAATATTTTATTCTGCATAAAACGACTACGTAGATGGTCGCTTTCTTCGATTTAGGTTTTCCGTTCGTCCCATAATTTGGTCGTATTTTGCTTTTAATATTTAGTAATCAACATAGAACTTTGTTGTCATTCCATCAAAGAATATACTTACTCTCTAACGAGAGCATTCCAGTTCGGCTCTTACCTACCTATACTCGAACTCTATGGTCACGACAATTTAAGATTGTCAAATTCCAATAAGTAAAGAGTAGCTATGCAATGTCTTGTTTTTTTTCCTTTTTAGCTAAGTATTTTGGTAAGTTTTTTAAGCTGACAGGTTTGTTAATTACTAAATGTAATTTTTATCTGACGCCCTGTTCATAACCGTTTCAATAAAAATAAAATTTGTGATATCACATTTAGAAGGAAACGACTACAGTTTTGGTCGTTTTAATTTGGTCATGATATTATAAGTATGTTATATTCTGCAGGAAACGACTACTTGTTTTTAAACCAAGATTATTACATGAAAAATAACTGTAATCTCTGTAAAACCTATTTAATATTCTGCACGAAGTTCATTTTTACCAAATGACATAAATATCTTTCAGGAAAATCGTAACGGAACTTTTTTAAAAAATAAAGAAACTTTAAACATATATATCTCGAAACTCGTTTTTTATAGTTGGTTTCTTTCTGCAGAACTACGGTCATATATCCCACTAGCGGCCGCCCATGGCTTCGTCCGCGTGAGAGTGCATCACTCCCGTGCGAAGCGGGGACCCCTAGTTATACATTATAAACCTTCCGCGTGAATCATTCTATCTATTAAAAACAACCGCATCAAAATCCGTTCCCTAGTTTGAAAGATCTAAGCATACATACGGACAGACAGTGGCAAGCGACTTTGTTTTATAATATGTAGTGATATGTAAAACTATTATTGAAAATAGATCACTAACCTGTACTTTGGGTTCATTTGCAATCCTCATTATCATAAAACATAACGCCATTGCTGTTGTATCATGTCCCTGAAAGGTAATAAAATTAATATGTTTAAAATTATATTCTAGTACGTAGAATCGGTGCACAATATCAACCGCAAGAAAACATGTAAAATTTTATTATACACGCAAAAAATCTCAAATTACATAATGGGTATTTTTTCGTTGCACCCTTAACGAAGGGTACGTACTCCTATACATGGAATAAAGTAAGTTTATGCCAAAAAAATGCTGGGAAACGATGTATTTTTTTAAATTACTTTATCGGGCGTAATTTATAGTGTCCAGTGTTTATGCTAGTTTTTTCATAGACAGATATATACTACGCGCGTCTATGTGCATTTAAGGCTCGAACACCGGATGCCTGTAGACGTACCTCTGAGTTGTAATGTATGGAACATTAAACTCAGAGGTACGTGTACGTCTACGCTTACGTGCACGCATACGCATCCGGTGTGCTCGAGCCTTTATGCAGAAAAACGCAGATCTATTTACTCAACTTTGGACCCTTATATCTTGGGAACCAGACACTTCCCGGGTATGCTTCCATGGAGAAAAATTATCGTGATGATGAGGAGATTCCGTAGGTTTCGGGAACGTTGAGCAAACATCACCGTGTATATGTACCTATGTGTACTGTTACCTCAAACAAAAATGTGTCAACTTCCTCTCTAATCCCTTTAGTGTCGATTTTTCCTTCTTTCTCATTCTTCAGCAGAAGATCTAACATAGCCAAAGGATTTTTTCTACCGTATTCTTCACCAACAGAAACCTCTTCAGTTCGTTCCCTATATGCTTTTCTCTCGCTAATTATCCTGTTTGTAAAACTGTGAAGGTCATTTAATGCTACTTTCTGTAGTTTCCCAATATAAGAGAGTTGGCTTATCCAGTTTACATGAAGCCATATTCTACTGGTCTGATAAACTACACACTGACCCAGAGTCTGAATGGCTTTGAAGTATTTGCTTGAAATAGTTTTTGCTTCCTCGCTCATTGATGTACCCATGGATGTTTCTAGAAAATAATAATACACGTAATCAATGCTACTAAAAATAATATCTGTAGAAAAGCTGCATGTAATTGAAATTGGCTGAAGTTTGTCATCGTTACATCTTGTACGAAGCATTCATTTAAGCATTGTTAAAACCTATGTTATATCTATTGAGGGATCGCCCACCACCGGGCCCTATACCCTCCGCTGACCCTCGGATCTGCCGACTCATGATCACGAACACAAGACACTACAGTCGCAACGAGAAGCCAGATCCAAGCACCTAGCATGCAACCATAAATACATAGCTGCTAATCCGAAAATCAATTAAAATTTTAATTGTAATCGACATATGTTTCGCCAACACCCGTGGCATCATCAGGATTAGTTTTCCATGTTAGTTCTATCTACCGAACCAACTAACTAACAACTAAAACCTAAAAAATATGTTATATTGCCCAAGCCAAGGTATATTTAAAGCGTGAAGAACTAGTGAACTAATCGTGAAACTATTTACTTTCCTTAAGAGTAGATGGTTCTTATAAAGAGAGACGAATATCAAGCATTCCTTACCACACATAATGTCCAGAGTGGCCTTGCTAATTAACGGTACCAAATCTGTTTTCTCTTTCCCAACTTCCTTATGCAGTAGCTCCAGAAATACTTCCGTCTTCTCATTAAAAATGTTCGCGAACTGCCTCAGGATGTTAAAGTGGAACGCTGGTGTTAGAAGCTTTCTTCTTTGACGCCATTTGTCTCCTGTATTTTTATATAGGTCAATGGAAGCCACATTCTTTAATCTAACCACCGATAGCTATATACGGCTAGCCGTATTGGTTATCCGAAGGACGTAATTTGGCTTCAAAGACTTCATCTAGTTATTTAGATTAGTTTTAATTATCTTGTTTATGATAAATGAACGAATATACTATCATTTAAGGATTTATTTAGTTCTGATATAAAGAATGAAAGGATTTACCCACCGTTACTGATGAGCAGGCCCTCTGCAAGCCAGGGTCTGAAGAAGGTGTACGGTTGTTGTTTTTCGTTATACCGTGTAGTTGACAGGATTGTCTGTATTCATAGCAATTGATAAAGCTTTTATCATTGGGAAGTATGAATACGTAAGTACGTGTAAGAGCTATCAAAAAGGCTTTCTGTTCATTGGATAAGTCATCCCTAAAGGTTTAAGTTGGATGATATTTGGTAGAGCTTAGTTGTAAGACATGTTTTTAGCTTTGTGCTGATGCCGGGTTTCCTAGAATGCATTAGCTGTATCTCCTTCCGTGCATGTCGTAAAAGTTGACCAAGGAGTTCAAGGGCAACTCTCAGACGATGATAGGTATAGAAAATTGTCACTGACCCTTTACATCTGGCCCCGTTATGCCAAACGTGGCTATAGGATTTCCTTCCTGATGCTGTACTTACCCTATTCTCACAGCAATTTGCCTATGTATGTACCTGAGTACACTGAGAGGGGTGAGCCTACTGCCGACATTACTGGAGTAATAATAACATAATTATATTATTCTATGCTGCTCTGGTTATTCTATGCTGCTCTGGAGTGAAAAAAAAAGTATAATACTACAGCTGCTTCTCTTCCTGGGCATACTGTACAATTCAGTAGAGGGACAAGAGGGTCTTGGCGATGGGCTGACCACCTGTCACTACTAACCAAACTTGTACATCTCAACTATACCCTCAAAATTGGTCAGAAGTGGCACCATGTGGTTCTATCGGCCCTTGGTGCTCTGCCTACCCCATAAGGGATAAAGTCGTGATTATATGTATGTATGTATGTATGTAATAACATAAATTAGCTACCTCCACATCGTCAGGGTCGTATATGTTGACCGCTCTCACGTTGAATGCAGCCATACTCGTAAGACCTCGAAATGTGCTTCGAAGGGTCCTCAGGAAGACGAAAAGTGCCTCTGTAATTTAATTTATTAAAGACGCTGTAACTTGCGTCCAAATTTAAGGTGGTGGCAAACGTCATCTTGGGTATCCTTCGCCAACATCGGGACGGCTGGTTGCCTATGCAATAAGGCTATGAAAATAAATAAAATATATTAACATCATACTTATATTTGCTTCTTCTTTAATATAAAAGCGAAAGGTCAGTCACTCATAATGTAATCTCAAAGATAACTTGATCAAGGAAGCTGCACTTTGGTAGTAGATAGGTGAGTTAGATTATGATTAGGAGAACGGGACAGGAAATAACGGATAATTTTAAGTTTGAATAGACTAATTACTTTCAAACTTACCTGGAGGCAAAATAATATCAAAAGTATTGCCGATAAGTGGCCATTTTGTTGGGCCAGGTATCTTGGACAGCAGCCTGCCGGCGCGACAGAACCGTATGTACAAACTGGCGCCCCCCAACGCGAGCACTGTGACTAACAATACAACCCCGAGGAACATGATAACCGTTTGAAAGTGGCGGAGAAATTGTCTCCTTGTCTACCACATTAGGAGCCCTTGGTTTAATTAAACCGTTAGGTGATTTTGGACCAATAACTGGACTGGAATAGCCTTTTTACCGCGAGGAGCAGGTTGTTTTTTTAAAGGGTTTTTAAAATTAAGAAACGCTAAGAAGACTCGCAGTCAAAGGTATATTAGGCACGTGGTTCAACATTGGATCGTAAAAATCATCGCCCTTTGGCTGTTTGGATTGAATTTATAATTAATTAATTTAATCATTGATTTGATGGTTCATGGTCACGGTCTAAATAAACCTACTACCGCTTTAAAACTGGTATAATAATAAATTATATCAAATTATATTCAGAACCCTTGCTCAGAAAACATATTTGTTTATCGTATAAACACTTCACTTCGACATTCTTAAAGTTCCTCTTACAATGAGCAATTTCGATATCAAGTAAAACCCTATTTATTTTTGCGCCCTTGGCGCCAAGATAAATACCTATCCTATCGTCTTGAGGTACATATACATTTCAGGGAGGCGCGGGTGTCTCCTACTTGTAAGTCGACTCCTTACAAAAAACCTCGCTTCAGCCTCCCCTACATCACTATCATGTTAAACCTAAGCTGTAGAAGACTTATATAATACTCTCAATATTAGTCTGGAAAATTTAGAACATTACGAACATACCCCTTTTGTTACAACCCGTATATTTATTAAGGTTTTCTAAAGTTTACTTAGGTCTTGTGCAAGTTCCTTTACTAAACGAGTTCACTCCTTATCTATGCGCTTTCTAGTCTTTATAACTAAGTAGATACATGATTTATATGTTAGATACAAGCAAACAAACGCATCAATCATTGATAACGTTACATAATATTGTGGACATTGTTCGATATATTATGCGTTAACATAATATTTCATGTGGTAGGTCAGTAAGCTTCATGAGCGGTGATAGCCCAATAGTAAAGACTGCTTATAGACGTGAACGGACAACGGACCGAGTTTTTTGAAGGATTTTTACACGCAGCTGACAACGGACCGTCGAACTTTGACGGTCCGTTATCGGTTCACGTCTACAAGCGCTTATAGTGCGCCAAACAGTCGAAAGGGCGTGGGTTCATCACGGGCCTGTTCCACTGAATTTATTTCATGTACGGATTTTCTAGAATTGTCACTCAGCTATACCCCAGGAGGGTTGGCATCAGGTAGACAGGTGGCCGTAAAACTAATGCCAAATCTTTGGCGATATAAGCTTCCAAAGAAAATAGTTTCGGGAAATCTGTTCTTAGTGCTTCCTCACACTCCATTGTGATACATGCCCGTTTTAATTTCTGTATGTCAAGCGGTATTCGTGAAAATATGAAATTCTTGATTATCCCTATCCCATGGGAATTTCTTAAAATATTATCAGTGTTTTATCGCATTTCTAACGAACAAAGCTTGATATGTAAAGCGGATTTCGAAATATGTGATATTTTTCGAAAATCCCTTTTAACCCGTTCCCGAAACCATCATACAAAACAAATGAAATTAAAAAAATCCGTTTTGTATCTGTTACAAAAATTTTGTTAAAATAAAAATAAAAATTGTTAGTTAATTCGACAGCATTATCAGTGTCAAAAACACCGCAAACGAATGAATGAAGAGTAGCTTTGTAGAGAAGTCTACAGTAATCACTTTCCCTTTCAGTCATTACGTGCTGTGTCCCATAATGCGTAGGTAGAGAAGATAACGGGTTAAACCCGAATAGATATATGTCTACAAACATCCATGCTACCTAAAATATACAGTTGCAAGCTCATTACCTCAGAACATGCCGGAGTTCTTTAGTCGACTCATACGAATTGCACGTGATGCACGTAAGGAACAAATTAATTCAACGAAATATTGTTAGTAGTAATATTTTTATTTAATGTTCCATTTTTACATAGTAGGACTTAAAACACAATGACTGTACCTATATTTAGATTCAAAGACATTGAAATTAATTCAACACTCTCATTTTTTTACTAATATTAGGTACTTTTTTACAATGTTAGGTTTATCTATATTTTAATACGTGTGCACATAATGAATTTTATTGTCATATATTATAAAATTTTCTCTATACCCATTGGTTTGCTGAAAGAAATCTTTTTTAGAGATAAGCTCACCTTTGTACTATTTCTGGTTCTACTTATACTCTACTTATACTAAATAATATGTGTACAATAAAGAATAAGAATACAACATTATTCTCTAAAGTATATCTGAAGTATTGCAAACGTTGTTCTATTTATATAGTTTGAGATTATAAAATAAACATTTTACGAGAAGTACTTTGATTGAACAACACTATTAAAATGTTGTCATGCAATCAAAATAATCCTTACATAAGACAGCAATTTTATAATATCCTAATTTAAAATAATGTAGGCATTTGTGCTTAACATATACCTATATAGGTAGGTAGTCATCGTCTGCTCTGCGAAAAACGAGTTGCATTGACTAGATAGGTAAGCCGTCAAGAAAGAACTATTTACATATCGGCACCGTAAAGCACCTGTCGTTTTGTGTTTATTACGGCTGCTAACGGTATCGTTATCCTAGAAAACCTAAACTTTTGGTATGAATAGCGAATACTCGTTTTTTGCTCACGGGTAGCGCATATCGCATTTACTATGTATGTATTTGTAGTAGCAGAGTCGAAGCAATGCGATAGCGTTATTGATCTCATTTTATGTATCCTCCCGTGCCCAGCACCTCGCCCAGCGCACACACCCAATCTCAATTTTCGTTATCCCATTGCTTCGGCTCTGCTACTGCAAGTTACGTAATCTGGGGGCGGGAGTCGATTTTTGTTCATTCGATATCATAACCAAACTTATATCGTGATCATGCCGCGGAAGTGACCGTGCGGTGACTTTCTTCTATCTGAGTTTGAGAACAGCATGGGACGGTGGAAGTGAATCTGTTTGACAGATTCCTTTCTTTTTTCACGTCTGTACAGCAAACTCGATATTTTCTTCTTACTTTTGTATCCCACAAGTTCTGAAACGGTAAAACAAAGTTTATTAATTTGTATTTATATCATCATTAATGGATCCTATTATAACGATATAAATAACATAAAATATATTTCATAATTCATACATCGATTACATCAAGTTAGAAATATCTTATTCTCAATAATGAAGCTTCGCGGATTTTTGTGGAATTAAACCAAATACATGACTCTGTATTAGAATTAACTAGAAACTAGCACTTATAATAGGGAACTTTGTGAGCGAAACGTGCTACACATGATGAAATATTTTGACAAGCCTACACATGTCAAAATATTTGATCTTTGACCTCTTAATTATAAATTCACTCAATTGACCTCAACTTCCTTGAAAAAATAGGTAATAACTAGAATAAAGAAATTGAAATGTTATAAAGAAAATGTATAGGAGTTCAATAGGTTATACTCGTACATAGATTCGAGTCTATAGGTAGGTAAGGCAAACATTAATAACGACCATAAAGATGAGGTAAAGAAGATACTTCTCAAAAGTCTATTTTCGATTCTATATTCAATAAACTTAGATTATAGTCATCAAAATTTCAAATTTATCCACCAATTTGCATAACATTAAATTATGGGATGATTTTACCATCTCATCCCGGGCATACTGTACAAGTCAGTAGAGGGCCAAAAGGGTTTTGGTGTTTTGTAGGCGATGGCCTGACCACCTGTCACTCTAACCGAATTTGTACATCTCAACTATACCCTCAAAATTGGTCAGAACTGGCACCGTGTTGTCCTATCGGCCCTTGGTGCTCTGCTTACCCCGTAAAGTATAAAGGCGTGATTATACGTATGTATGTATGTTTACCATAAAATTAGGTGATCGTGTTTACCTTAAATGACTTCCTGAATTTAGTAGACATGAGGCTGAATACCAGAGGGTTCAGTATGATGCTGAACCAGCAGTTGCAGGCAACGATCCTGTACAGCGTCCTGCAGAACTGAAATCAGGATTGATGAAATTATTTTTGTGGACATGTCCACGTGATAGATAAGTCTGTAGGTAATAAAAGTTTTATAACAGTTATCAATATTCCAGAATGTAAAAACAAAACTGTATATAATATAAGGTAGGTAGATAATCTCACTCGGGTGAAGATTTTTTTATTTTCTTATTAATATTTTATAATAATGTAGGTAACCTGTTTGTGTGTTACTATGTTTATGCTATTACTTACCGAATCAACAACCATTGGATTTTTTGTGTCTGTCGTGACCACCACTATCCTCATGATGAACAGTGGTAACCAGCACACCACGAAGGACAACGTCAGGACAACTAGAAAAATACACAATTTTAAAAGTTTAACTTAAACTTAGCTAATATTCATCATAATTATTTTATAGACGCTTGAGATAAAACAAGACAGTTTTCCTTGAGCAGGGCTTTTGTCATAAAAGCCTTCTGAAGTAAGCGTATATTATTATCTACCGACCTATATTAATTTACCATTTCTATGGAAAATACACGTACTTACGGATAAATTACATAATTTATCCAGTTTAAAACAGTTTGATGTAAAAAAGAAGTGCGAAAAATATTGTTTTAAATTAAGGATGTGAGTAACAGCTAGGAAAATACTGAAATGATGAACAAGTACTATTAAGTTATGGCTACGACAGTGTTATTACTCGCTGGAAATACATTTTTAATTTGATTCTTTGCAATGTTTGTTTATTAAGCCATTATTTTAGGCCTAATTTTAATCGACCTGCACTATTTCAGTTTTTTAAAAAAGACGAGAATATTTTGGTATTTTTCTGCAAAAATATTCAATGCTTTTCGCCTCTGAATCATGATGTATGTATGAAGTCAGCATATAAATATTTGCCTGGCTGTCACCCACGCCCTTTGTAATACAACAAGGCCAGAACAGCATCATTAAGGAGATCCAACAGTCACGTTAAGCATAGCGGGATCAGATGTTAATGAAGAGTTAATTGAAGATGTCAATGAAGAGTTAATTGAAGATGTCAATGAAGAGTTAATTGAAGATGTTAATGAAGAGTTAATTGAAGATGTTAATGAAAGTGACAAGTTGCTAGCTTGGCTAGTGTGTATATTATGTATGTATGTAAGTATTTGCTCATGTATAGACGAGGTAAGAATTAAGCAATTAATTGGGAGAAAACACTAGGCTTTTGAGACATACCTAGCGTGTTGTTACAAAATAATTAAAATTTTGTTTAAGCTAGATTTTGCCTAAATTTGAAAGTTATTTATACATTTTGCTGTCAAATATCATTGAAACAGTGTCTACCATAGAGGAGATACCAAATCCCTGGTGTCTACCGTCTACCTTAAGACGCGGTTTTGTAATAATACTGACAGTGTTTCACTAGATTGGGAGATTTTGTGTCATTAAACGATAACATAATCATGATTGATTTGATTATAAGTTAAGCTTAATATGTAGTTAAAATATATAAAAAATGCCGTAGTGTGATTGACGCAAGAAATGCATAAGAAATAGTTACCAACAAGTTTGTTCAATTTGCTCCTGTTATCCGGATGATTGAAGACATTCTCAGCATTGCTTGCCGTTTCCACCTTATTCACTTTCAAAGCTATCATCGAGTACGCAAATATAATTACACTCAATGGAATAATGAACGTCACTATAGACATTATAATGTTCAAATACTTAGCATAGTGAGATGGGTGGAGAAAACAGAAATTTTTCCCTTCACTTGTTTTCATCAACTGGAAGGTAAACACCTCTGGCGTGGTCACCAGTAACGCATAGATCCACAAACACACAATCACTTTCATCACCCTTCGAAACACTCGTTTTGTCTTGAACATCCATGGATACCAAATGGCTAGGTATCTCTCTATGCTCAACGCCGTCACAATCGATATGCCGTTGTTCATTAGCACTATAACATAAAACAGATGGATCTTACACGCCAACCATCCAAAGGGATACGTGTCGTACACGTGCAGGTTCACTTCCAGTAATATCGCGAAGGTCACAATCAGGTCAGACACTGCTAGATTAAACAGGTAGAAGTTGGTCGCAGTGTGCATGCTCTTGTCGTAGTAGATCACGATGCAGATCACTGAGTTGCCGATGAGACTGCCAAAGAAGATGATGACGTATATACAGAAGATTATCACATGCGACCAATGGGGCTCATTGGCCAGCATCCGTTCCAGAAACTTCGACCATGTTTGATTGCTGTCTGCTTCCAATATATCCGTGATATTTGTCACTGTCATTGAGAACTCGTTTTTGTGTACTCTACGGTTTAAAGTAGTTTCCTCAACGCGTACGCAGCTGCTGGCTGTTCTATTAGCAATACGTGGAAATGATAATCCTACATAGGTAGAGCTTGTTTATCCATTATTATAATGTGCGTGCAGACTACTTTACTGAATTATCGGACTTACGAGAATAATGGAACGAATGTATGTATTAAAACGTGTAAGTAGGTATAATTTAGGCCTAAATGAATGGAATATTATTCATGAAGGGAATAATGGAAATTGTCTTGGACCATTTACCCAATAGACACCCTAGGCTACTGATAATAAAACACGTAACAGGCAAATTTAGTAGGTGTGTGTAAGGCAGGCCATTGAACCAATCACGGTCATAGCTAATTTTACAATCACCGGTGGGTTAACCATTTTTAACGCGATTTTTTCCTCAGTTCTTAAGTTTTATGGCAATCTACACACATTGATTTGGGTTTGCAAAAATCGAGCAATTTAAACGTCAGTACAACGTAAACGTAATGTCTATTGGCTACTTGCTCCGAGGTTACACGTGTGTATTGCACGTTTCATAAATATACAAAGAAAGAAGAAGGTACTACCTACTTAAGTTATGCGGGCGCCCGCTCGGTCATTCATAAAGTACGAAAAAATAAGGTTATTTTAGCGGGCTAGGTTTTCATAAGCTTTTATTTCCGCATTTACATCATAGACGTGGCGCTTAATTCAACACCGCCTAAGCTTATACCGGTTTTTATTTTAAGGTACCTATGGTTCGCGAGATTTTGAAATAAACGGAATCTTGCGAGATTTATTTTATAATCTCGCGACATCTCGTAATGGCAATAATCTCCCACCGTCATTCCCTTCGCACTGTAACATGGAACAAATTTAGTAGAAAGATAGTTAGATAGATAGAATTTATTTGAAAATTTCCTACACATACACGGTCAGCAACAACATAGAACAAGACAATGGAAATAGGGTCGAAACAGACACAGTAGAAAAGACTAGGCAAACAAGTACGAGTAAGAACACACTTGTAGAAAAGAATAGTAACAAGAAGGACTGTAGGTAAAATGATGAATCTTTTTTCAAATATAAATCAATACCTTTCACGCGCGAACTTCTACAGTGTTTGTGGCCTTAAGAGGAAATAATAGGAATAGGTAGGTTATTGGTTACCAAAATTTTATTTAATCTCCGAATCCAATTTGCATAGATTAATTATAGATTGGCCATGAGTTTATGACAAACAAATAACAAGTAAGATAACCGAGACTCATCACACATCTCATAAAACAAGTGAGAATCAATCCAAAATACTATTTTTGATGATTTTTTGTTGATGTAAAATTATCTATATATATTAAACGCCGTAAAAAATAAAGTCAATTTGTGTGATTGCTCATACGCGGGTATTGCAAGTGGATGGACCTAAGGATATTACCTAATTAAAACCACATCTAACTTAATTAAACGCCAAACAAAAGGAATAAATCTAATAAAACATGAAGCTTTTTACCCGACTGCGCGACGCAAAGGAGTGGTAATGTGTTTAACAGCCTATGTATGTATGTTCCTTTGAAGCACTATACAGACCAAACGCCTGGACCGATTTTTATGATTCACACGTTAATCGATTCCTCTTAGTCCGGCGAGTGTCACTAAAGACATGACGTTAGTGAAAATTCAATATGGCGACTACTGGACGCCTGGATTATCCGACAGCCAAGCTAATATTTCAATGGATCCTGGCTGTTCAGTTGTTATGTTACGATCATTAGAGAATATTTTATGTTCTTCAATAGTATTCATTCCATAATAATATTATAGAATTCTAGACCACCGGACATCTAAGTGCTTGTTTTTTTTCTTTTCATTTTTTTAATATGTACATAGCTTATAAAAAAGAACTACTTTGGTTCTGAAATTGTAACTCAGCTATGCCGAGGAGGGTTAGCGTCAGGCTGGCAGCCGGCCGTAAAACAAATGCCAAATCTTTAGCAATATGAGTTTCGTAAGAAACCATCTTATTGCGCCGACCCCATAAATAATGGGTTTAAATAATTATTTATTTCTTGAAAATAATAAAATAAAGATGATGATGATAGGTACTAGAGTTCTTAAATTTTTATTATAAAATAATGCCTAGGTATTAGCGAATACAATAATAATTATCTAGTTATCACAATTTCCCGGCTTCCACTATTTCCTTCAGTCGGAATTTTTGTATTTTTCCTGAAGCAGTTTTGGGGAATACCTCCGCTAGTTTCAGGATGCGAGGTATCTTATACTTGGCTAATCGGCCGGCTAGATGGCGCTTTACGTCGTCCAGGGTGACAGTGGCACCATCTCTTACTCTAAGTACTGCGCAAAGTTCTTCGCCGAGACGTTCGTCTGCTACGCCGATCACCTGCAAATGGGAGTGATTAATTAGCTACAGTGCGTTTCACAGTATAGTTCCGCCCCCTTATTACCTAACTAGCAAAAGCAAAGCAATAGCGAAAATTGTAAAAAAATCGCTGATTGCTTGTCAAATTCGTATTACATAAAATGAATTTCAAAGAAACTTTGACATTTCAAGGCGAATATTGTACAATTTTCGTTATCGCTTTGCTTCGGCTTTGCTATTGCAAATGAGGTAATCAGGGGGCCGATTGGATGATGGCGCTAGTTACTATGTGTTTAATTACATTTTTTGTGTCACTGCATACAAAAAATGCTAGTTCTGAAATCAGGCATAGGAACTATTCTATGAAACGGACAATAGTAATGGTTTCATAGATTATCTTCTACGTTTGATTTCGAAATTATAATTTTTTGTATGCAGTGACACAGAAAATGTCATCATAGCTACACGTAGTAACTAGCGCCATCATTCAAAGGATCTATACAGTGAAACGCACTCTACTTTGTACGTTTTGAGAGGGATTTGCAAAAAAACTTGAATAAGGAATGCCCAACGAAAGTAACGAAAACAGTGTACAGGTAGGTACGTAACCAAAACTACCTCCGCACATTCTACTTGGAAATAAATTTGGATGAAAGGGTTACTGTGCAACAAGATAAAATTATGGATATCAAGTTACCCACTTCGTGTTTTCTTGCCAATTTATTTTTCTTGGACATTAATATTTATTCTTTTGTGTTATAGTTGAAACTTAAGAGAATTTAAATACTAAATTCCTTTGTGGCGTGTAAACCGCCCACTAATAATGTAAACGGTGAACGCGTCCATAGCGGAGAACGCTACTCTAATTGTCTCTGACATGAGCTGTCATATTTGGCAGCTCTCTCTCTTGCCTGTCGGCCGCCGCCGCGTTCACACGTCTCTCTTTCTCTGTGCGTAAGCAAATTGTGAGCCTAGTTGTACAATAAACTGCATATACCACATCAGTATTCGTACTCATTTATTGGAAGAAACCTACTACAACTACCACTCCAAACCTTTATAAAAATATGTTAAATCACTGTTTCCGATGTTTTGTGCGATACCCATTATTTACCTTGAATAATTGTACTAACCTGGCTTTCCACCACATCAGGATGTGTGTTGATGAGATCTTCAATCTCCTTCGGAGCGATGTTCTCTCCACCGCGCACGATTATGTCCTTTATCCGTCCTACTATCCTACCGTAGCCGTCTTTGCTTATTACGAATTTGTCACTGGAATACCAAAAATATTTTTATCCGCCACAGAATTTCATTCTAGAAAGCCACGTCTTATGTTATGGCTGGTCAAGCAAGGCGAACTGCAGTATCTTTGCAATAATTTTCTATCGAGGCAAAGCTGCGGAATCGTGTCTTAACGCGTAGAAAAATAAGTTTTTTTTTCGAAAATTTGATAATGTGGTGCCTCTAGAACAGTGGTTCCCAATTAGTGTTACACGTACCCCCAGGAGTACGCAAGGTTGCATCAAGGGGTACGCGGCGCGTACCAAAAAAAACTAAAATTACCTACCAAGAAATATTTATACAACCAGATTTTTAAGAGTTGTGCAAAGAAAAATGTGCCCATTTGTCACATTAATAAAACTGGTGTTCTCTGTCATTTTGTATTGTATTTTGATAGTAATACATTCTAAATACTTACATCTGATTTCATATCTTATTTATCGTTCCTGCAATAAGGGGTACGCGAGTTTGAGGTCTTTCATAGAGTGGTACATAGAAAAAACTAATTGGGAACCACTGCTCTAGAAGATATAAGATAAAAAGTAATATTCATTACCCAGTTCTTAGCCAGCCATGTTCATCCAAGGTCTCTCTAGTCTTCTCCGGCTCTCCCAAATAGCAGATCATGTTGTTGTACCCCCTGGAGACCAGCTCACCAGGCTGCCCAAATGGCACCATCTTTCCATCCTCGTCTATTACCTGGTTGGAGAAAAAAATAAATAAATTATGTACATACAAACAGTTACGCCCATCATCCCCCAAAGAGGTTTGGCAGAAATGTGCAAATGACACACCCACTTTTTACCAATTAGCCTATTAAATCCCACGTGGTAAGGGGTGAGCCTACCGACACTTTTCGGGCACAAGTACAACAGTCCTGCGACCAGTAACGACCGACAGTTGCTTCCGTGTCATTCTTAATAGGTAGGTATCTAAGGCATGCCAATATCAACGTTATTTCACGATAACCTGACAAATCTTAGATAGGTACTAAGCTACCTATCATGATTGTAAAATTGTCAGTCAACAAGTGATTAGCATCCCAGAACGCCGCGGTTAAATTATAAGGTGGAATAAATAAATAGATATGGACATACCTTCACCTCCACGTGATCTTGTATGTAGCCGACAGTCTCGGCCACCAGGTCAATGCTTTCTCCGTAGACAGACTGGAAAATGGATGCCGTCGACTCTGTCAAACCGTATAAATTCTGAAAGACAATGTGCATGTAAACTACATCTGCAACCTCCTTCGTTATTTCACAATTTACACAGACAAGGTATACAACTTTATAATGCTGATTACGTACCAAAAGTAAAGTATTCATCAGTAAAAAGTTAGATATCTTAGTAACCAAGACAATATTACCAACCAGCACATTATTTGCCTTCAGATACTTCTGTATATCCCTGATCAGCTGCGGGCTGCTGGGGGCGCCTGCTGACAGCACCATGCGCAGACCTGATGGGAATGTACCTTCGCGGCGCAGCTGTGTCAGGACATCTACGTGCATTGTCGGGGTACCCGTCAGTATCGTGCAACTAGATAAAAAAGAAATTTCATTCAGTATAAAATATGAAACTGTAATAAAAAGCTTGGGGGACATAGGCTCAGCTTAAGAGAGGCCTATGATCTGCAGTCGACTTCTCATGGCTTGGAAAATAATGATGATGATGAAAAGCTAGGTAATTCAAATTCCTTGTATACTAACGTATACAAGCTATAATAAGCTATATTATCTATCTATTTATGGATGTAGTCTATAACATAGGTCCAAAAATCAGACTGCGGTCACCAACCCGTCTGCCCAGCGTGGTGACTATGGCAAAACGCCCCTATGGCTGTAGCCTTGTGGCGTGCCCTGGGGGAGGCCTGCGTCCAGCAGTGGACTGCAATAGGCTGAATACCGATATACTGAAAATGCATCAAGCAAACGCGAGTTTGGTTCGCTGGTGGAATCGATGTACACACATACATTACACACAGCTGCGTCCCCGAAATGGTGTAGCCAGAACTGCAGGGGCGCGAAAGAGTTTCCACAGCTGCGTTTAGCATAAGCTGCAGATGTAACTAACTCATCCGTATGTATTGTATTGTATTGTATTTTATCTATCTATATTTATATACTTACATTATAATAAATGTAAAGATATGTTTTGATTTTATAGTTTACCAATTAACCAGCAGGTTAATTGTATAAATAGCTTGTGCATTTGTGTAGTTACCATATTGAAAATTTGATTTATATATTACTCGTATAGTGTATTCTGGAACACTAATATACGGGTCCAGCTGAAAACCAGCGCTGCAAGCCATCTGTTTTGGTCTGCAGCTGTATGCTGAGCTGGGTCCATTTCAGCATAATTATGTTTTTCTGTTTGGCTGTATTGTGAAACATTTTTGAATACTGAATAAATCATTTCTTTCTTTCTTTCTTTCATCGCCTGAGAGAACTCGCCCATATCAGCTTAGCTAATGTGGTATTTTTATAATTTGTTATATAACTTCTCTTCCCGGGCATATGGGCCATGTACAAGTCAGTAGAGGGACAAGAGGGTCTTGGTGTTTTGTAGGCGATGGGCTGACCACCTGTCACTACTAACCGAACTTGTACATTCAACCATACCCTCAAAATTGGTTAGAAGTGGCACCATGTGGTTCTATCGGCCCTTGATGCTCTGCCTACCCCGTAAGGGATAAAGGCGTGATTATCTGTATGTATACATGTTATATAACCCCAATATGAGCAAAAACTTACTCTTGGGTATGTAAAGCCTTCACAGTTGCAGAGGGGCTGTAACTAGGGGCAGCTAGCACTAAACTTGATCCGTGTCTAAGGGCGCCTAGCGAGGTTATTATAGAACCCAAAGCATGAAACAGTGGCACCTGAAAACAGTGAATTAAACTAGAAACATTACAAATATCATTTAGTCTTTTTAATAGTTAAAATTACAAAAATATATACGAGGAATCTATAGTTTAGCTGGCCAAGTACTTAATGCTATATGGATGCCTTAAAATTTTCTTAATAGTCAACCATGTGGTTACCCATATTGTTGATGAGAAAAATAGAAAATTTAACTGTCTGATTTAAACTCACGAATAATATATTATATAAATAGGTATTTGTGTAATTTATTTTACTAAATAGTTGGCAGTTTTTTTTACCTGAACACATATTTTATTTTGACCCTCGCTGAAACCATTTCTTTTACCGGTGTAATACGCGTTGTTCACGACTCCAAAGTGGGAGTCCAATACTGCTTTGGGATTACCTAAAATAAATAGTAATTTATTGGTAATTATGATAAGAAATGGTACCTGCATAAAGTTATTCTTTATTTACAATACACTACAGTACATAGGCAGCCATAGCGAAATTTGCATGCTACAAAAATGGTGCAATAGTTGAATTGCTTGAAATAAAAAAGATGTAGATATGTAGAACCAGATTGCAATCATTTTAGTTCTTTTTGCTCTTACCAGTAGTTCCAGAAGTAAAGTGAATGATGCTGCCATCCTCTGGGGTGACTTCGGAGCTGTACTTGGTGATGTCATTAGTGTTCTTGTAGTCAGTCAGCAACGAATCCAGTGTAAAGGTACCACTGCGGAATGATCATTAGCTGTTACGTTTAATCAAATACAAAATGCTCTAGTGTCATATGTTACTACAATATTAGATTAGGTAGTTGTTAATTCCTTGAAAATTAGTGGAATATCTATCAAGATTGAAACAACGTAAGTAATCTGGCAGGTGAATTACTTATTCGTATTAGTCATGATGAGGATCTGTAGTAAACACTGTTTTGCCTTGGAATTTCATCAATAAAAACATTAGATAGACTATAATTTCTTCTTATGTATCTTCTTATTGTTTACCTAATCTATTACTGTTGTTATTTCTCCTTGCTGTTTCTATTAACATGTACTCCATGTTTCTACTCTTTTTGTATTATCTTGGTTCAGTTGCTAGCATCTGATTAGAAATAAGACAATTATACAAAATTTCGTCTCCATTTAATTTATAAACTAGCGTCGTTGCTTGGCTCTATCTATTGAAATTAGTACCATGATAATCTTAAAAGAGGATTGTTTCAATTGTGGAAGCGAGATATCACTCTACATTGCTCATAGCGGCGTCTTATTTCTACAATGGAAGAATCCTGCTTTTGAATCATCTAATACTTACTCCAATCTCTCTTTCTCTGTTGTAATAATTGAGGTGAGCAAAGGAAACTCCTGTGAAGCAATGGACCCAGGTCTTGAGGTCCTCACCTCAGGTATGAGCTCGCTGATCTGCTTGTAGTAATCTTTCGTTGGGATCCTGTCACCGATGTATATGCTTTTCAGGCCTGCTTTTTTGATGCAGTATCCTAGTTCCCGGTTTTCGTATGCTGGGTTTATGAGAGTCTGAAAGTTTTTTTCTGTTAGATAGATGATGATGAAAATGAATAAATGAAGTTACTCAAAAATTATCAGGATGAGATAAAGTTTTACCGGTCCATAGTCAGAGAAAATATGATGAACTAACCACCTAGTCGTGGTCGCGAGTATCTGCTGAATGTAGGCCAATCTTAAACCGGTTGCAGTGGAACTGTGGAAGTCAATATGTATCCACCTTCAAAAGAACCATTCCTATTTCTTTCTTACCGACACAAGTCCAGCTCTTGCGGCTGCCACAATGGTGACCAGCCATCCTGCGTTGTTGTGGGACCAGATGCCGACTCTATCTCCCTTCTGAAGACCTTGAGCTCTGAAGGCACAGCCGAGGGAATCTGCCTGGAATGCAATTCTGAGATTGAGGATACTACTGGGATATTATAAAGAGCACTGTCATTGTTATCTATAATACAGAAAAGTATATACTTAGGTAATAATACAAGCAACAGCCCCCCTAGCATTACCACGGCAATGTAGATATCGTATCGTACAATATCGTATCGTTTCTATACAAAATTCAACATGGCGGCTATATTTATCATATTTTGACAGGCTAAATGTGGATTAGTCGGTTTATCATAAAGTGTTTCGCAGGTCATGCTACTTGTGCAGAGATAAACATATAAGTAATATTATCCGTATTACGATGTGTCCTTGTCAAATTATGACGAGGAGGTAATTATAGCAAGACAAGAAACCATTAAAAACTTATTTTGAAAAAATATATACAATAATTACATAATAACTGCTCATATCAATCATTATGTTTTGTATGTTATTACGCAACCCAATCTAGTTTTGTAAAACACAAGTTTTAAATAAAAACCCGACAGCGTAAGATTACCACAAGAAGTTTGATTAGGTCTTAAATAACTTAATAAGATAACTTAAAAAAAACTTTTTTATCTTGCTCTGTTTATAAGTTCTTTTTGCGCTGTCAGGTTTTTTTACACAACTGCACGACTGCACGACGCAAAGGAGTGGTATTGTGTTTAACAGCTTATGTATGTATGTGTGTTTGTATGTTCCTTTGAAGGAAGCACTACACAGACCAAACGCCTCGGCCGATTTTTATGATTTATACGTCAATCGATTCCTCTCAGTCCGGCGAGTGTCACTAAAGACATGACGTTAGTGAAAATCCAATATGGCGACTACTGGACGCCATTTTGTGAAAATTAAAAATATTTAAGTCGACAAACTATATCGAGTGTGGTATCGTTGAATAGATATATAAAAATCATTTTTAAGTTTATCTTAATATTTTGCGATTTGACCAATCGTTTAGGATCCATATCGATTGAAAGTTGCGTAACAACCAAGTTTTTAGACAGCAGCAAGACGAAAACTTCTTGTTGCCTATTAGTAGCTAGGTACTCATAACAAAAAAGTATAAAATAAAAAAAACATAATTTAAAAAAACCAAAAACCCGACTGTTTAAAAAAGATCCAAATAATGTACATAATAGAAATCTGAAAAGAAAAAAAACAAGCACTTATATGTCCGGTGGTCTAGAATTCTATAATATTATTATGGAATGAATACTATTGAAGAACAAAAAATATTTTCTAATAATCGTAACATAACAACTGAACAGCCAGGATCCATTGAAATATTAGCTTGGCTGTCGGATAATGGATCCCGACTGTTCAGTTGTTATGTTGCGATCAATAGAAAATATTTTATGTTCTTCAATAGTATTCATTCCATAATAATATTATAGAATTCTAGACCACCGGACATCTAAGTGCTTGTTTTTTTTCTTTTCAGTTTTTTTTTATTATGTACATTATTTGGTTCTTTTTTTAACAGTCGGGTTTTTGGATTTTTTAAATAATGTTGTTTTATTTTTTTAGCTTTATTTAGCGGTTTAAAGTCAAATAAACTTAAAGATTTGCAAATCCGACGCTTTTCGGGCCTAAATTCAACAATCTACCTGCCTGTAAATAATCCAAGTGGAAATTTGGTGAAGTTGTATGCAAACTTTTTCGAGAATAAAAACAAAAAGATACAATGGAGATATAGTCACGTGGTGGATAAATCCTAGCTGGGAAATTAAATACCTGATTTAACAGCTGTTCGTAAGTGAGTGATTTTCCCTCATGCAGCGACGTTACCGCTAGCATACCGGGCTGTTTGTGAGCGGTCTCTGCGATCACCTCACCGAGACTGGAGTATGTGAGGGGCTCGGAGCCAGGGTTGTGCAAGTAACTCCCTCTGGCGTGAGCGTGGCGGGATATGCTAGAAAGGATATCCCGCATTTTAAGTACGCTCTTATTAATATAGAGAAGACTAGATTGTTTGACGACTGATTGGTGTAGTAGGTAGTGGCCCTGCCTGCGACGCCATTGGCCCTGGGTTCGAATCCCGTACATTGGATGCGAAAGTCATATAAGTATATGAGGGTGAAGGTATGTTCGATCTATTATATTTCTCGAAATGATATGTTTATTTTTCATGGAGATGTTTTCTATAAGTATCTATTGTATTTATACAGGGTGTAACAAAAAGGGTATGTTAAGGCGATAAGCTAGCAACTTGTCAGTGATCATTAACATTAGATGTGGGGTCTCCCTTATGATCATACAGTTTTGGCTACCCCATTTCGTGAACACAGTCGTGTTTACATGTACTCGTATATGTATATGTAATAGGTCTGACTTATCCACGGCTGATATCATCATCATCATCATCAGCCTATTGCAGTCCACTGCTGGACGTAGGCCTCCGCCAGGGCATGCCACAAGACTGCCATGGGGGGTATGGGTTGATATATGGGTTTGTAAATTATAATGAGCCCCAAGTAGGAAGATTTTCTTGTTTCTTTACTCTACACACATTATTATTATCATTAAGTGTAAGTATAAGGAATTATATAATACTAGTGGACGCCCGCGACTCCGTCCGCGTGGACTGCAAAAAAAAACAAAATGTTGATATAAACCCGATTAAAATATTTATATGATATTTTTTCGAAATAAAAAGTAGCCTATGTTCTGTCTCAGGGTCTAAAGATTGTCTGTACCAAATTTCATCAAAATCGGTTGCGAGGTTTAAGCGGGAAAGCGTAACAGACAGACAGACAGACAGACAGAGTTACTTTCGCATTTATAATATTAGTTGGGATTTATTGAATTACAGAGATATAAATAATTCTGCACATATTATTTGTAACCTTGAATGTGATAAGATTACATATATTTATATTACAAGGTTGATATAGTGTAAGTATCAAATGTAAATTAGTTACCATTACATATACTCGTACATATATGTTAACGGAAATGTATGTAATCCATCATTGTATACAATTCCTAGGAAATGTATGTAATTCCTAAAATCCCACGGAAATATGTGAAATAAATTATATTAGATACATCTATACATAAATCTATACATTTCCTAAATAGCAATCGGAAATGTAAATAAAACATTTGAGATATCAGCCAGGGGATGGGTATAGCTTCCTCTGATCAGGCGATCGTGCTAGTGCCGCGTAAACTGTATACAAAGGCGTGCTTATCTCAATTGAAATACATTTCTATTTATCTTCTTCGGCGGATCCGAATCTGGCAATAAAGGTTAGTAGAATAAGAATTCTTCGGTGTTAGGTTTAGGTTACATATTTAAGTTTAAGACGATAAACTCTCTGCGGAAAGTTTTATTATTTGCTTATGGTTCTCATTTTAACAACATGTTTTATTACAGAAAGTATTATTTTTATACATTTCCTAATATGATATTGGAATTATATACAGTTCCTAGGAAATGTACACATTTCCCAGGATATCTATGTATTAAATAGTTATTAAAATAATATTTTATACATTTCCTAAATAGCTTCGGAATTGTATACATTACCTAGGATTTGTCTACAATACCTAGATTTAATACATTTCCGGTAACATATACAATACCTATATAATCCTGTCTATAAATTTATTTTTTCACAGTATGTAATTACTGGTATTGGTTTTGTGATCTACCTAGATCTGATCCTAGGACCATTTCTTTCATTGGATTTCATGTCGTTATGATATATTCTGGATTCTGTGCAATATTTTTACTTCCAAAGGATAAAAGAGAAAGGATTTCGCTTGTTATATAATAGAAGGCGCGACCTCATACGAGTATCTCACACCAATTAAACTTGAGTTTTTAAATTGACACGCATCGCGCATTCGTAAATTTAAAAATCTAGGTCTCTTTGTATATTTATAAATTGATAATAGGAACTTTAAATAATAAATTAAAGGAAATGAAAGACATACCTTACACTGCACAAAGTATTATTCAATCCTTTGGCAACAAACTTTGCACTGTTATTATACATTTTGCACATAAAACACTAGTTATTCCATTTAAGAGTTCACAAAAATTACTTATAAGTAACTGATAAATTCACATTCACACAGCGTTGAGGTGTTATCTAATATAAATTGATAGCGATGTTATAATCATTAGTTTATATTAGAGTTATCAGTAATAAAATTTATTTATTTATATTTTTAGTTGGTAGACAACATACTCGTACAATTACACCGAGTTTACAGCGACAGTGCATATATTTAAATAACATTATGTAAAATATAAGTTGAAGCAATGTCACGTATCACACGATTATCACCATTGCGATACGAAAAATTTAATGTTATTACAGGAATATATATTGGTCACCAAACCGACCGTGGTGACTATGGGCAAAAATCCCCCTATGGCAGTAGCCTTGCGGCATTCCCTGGGGCAGGCCTACGTCCAGCAGTGGACTGCAATAGGCTGAAGATGATAGGGATATACTCTTGTATATGTACCCTAAGTTACATATAAACACATCAGCCTATTGCAGTCCACTGCTGGACGTAGGCCTCCTTCACGGTACGCCACAAGCTACTGCTCATAGTTACCAATTTGGGTAGACAGGTTGGTGACCGCAGCGTGATTTTCAGACTATGCTGTCAATACGGAAGGCGCTGTTTTCCACCTCCCGGAAACCCTTATCGACTCTTACGATAACCATAGGCAGACATGATTATGATTTTTTGATATATTGAATTATTACTTGCTCAAAATAAAAGCACTGTTTTCACAAAAAAAAAAACAACACAGAACTTGTACGAGAAATAAGACTGTACTCAAGGCAGGCCTTACTTATAATAAGTTACGCTTATATCTAGCAAGTTTACCTCTTACGTAACTATTGAAATAATGATATACTATTATGTAATTATAGTAGTTATCATCTACCTACACAAATATAACATAATAAAATAGTTTATACTGTCTTGTTTGTCTGTCCAGTGCATAGTACACTAGGTATTTTTACCAGACTGCACAAGACTTCAGTTTTTCAAGTGTACCTATGTATGTTTGCATTTAAGTGTGAATCTATATTGCTTTAGCACGGTCTAGTTAAAGTAATCTAGAGCTTAAACATCTGGTTGCATTTGAGATTGAGAGGTCTTCAGAGATTTCATAGTAGGTATTCAAATAAAAGAGCGAGGAGTCTTTACTTGATACAAACTTTAATTTAGGCAAAATGTTGTAACACAGATTAAGTAAAGCAGGGACCAGCAGATAGTATTTAAGATAGAGGTATGTAGTTATATGTACATTATTATATTAATGAATGCATGATAAGGTTACACCTAGTAGTCGCTGTGATATGAATGGGCGTTTATCACTTGACGAGACGACAACGACACGATCACGACATTTCGTCATCTAATGGGCGTTTTTCCAATAGACGACACGACCACGAAATTTCGCTATCTACCTATAATATGGGGGACCGTGACGTGGTCGTGTTATCTTGTGGAAAAATGAGCCATAATATCTAATACATTTTTGCTTCCAAAAAAGCCGTGGTCGTGTCGTGGCCGTATCGTCTAGTCGAAAAACGCCCATTGAATTAAACATTAGATTCATGATAGCTTCTACTGGAATATTGATAAAACGTACATTATCTAATGTACGACAAATCTATTAACGAAGATAACCAAATTAAAATAACCTAATCCTATTTTTGCAGATAGCATTGTGGTCGATTCTGGCCATGCCACTTTTTAAGTTTATTTTAAGAATGACAGGCAGAATGGACGACATTAACGTGGAAATATCTGTCTTTCTGTATGTTTGTAACGAGGAACATCAGAATGACTGATTCCATTTTTTGACAACAAAAAAGTTTTAAAGTTTGTTTTTTACTCCTTGACGCTTTATTTACGCAACTAATCTTCATGAAATTTTGCGTATCTATAGTTGGGACGACAGAGGAGGACATAGACTATTCTGTAGACCATGCAAACGAAGTCACGGACAGCAGCTAGTAGTAAATTTTACTCAGTTTCGTTCGGCGCCTCCTTTCTCATATCAATTGTCACCAACATAACAAAAATTAACATCACACACAAAATGATCTGCCACCTTATTAACAGTATTAATCGGCGGACCACGGTCAAGTCTCCTTTATCAGATGGTGGCAGGAATCGAGGCCGCCACCCCAAACCGCCCTGCGGAAGCGAGTGGCACGCGACCACCTACTCTACGTAGGGTTGCCAAACGTTTATATATCTATTTATTTAGACACACTTACAAAACATATATTAAGAGCAACAATAATTACACTTACAACTAAAAATCTGATGTATGTGCTAATTATAGGTGTGCTACATCATTCACAGATAATATTATAGTGGAGTGTGTTTTCATCAAACAGCTCCCCTGGGCGAGGGCGCCAGCTACTATATGTATGACTACACCATCTGTGTCACTGCATACAATAAATGTTAGTTGCCAAATCAGGCATAGGAGCTATTCCATGAAATTCACCCCAGATTGAGGTAACATTGTTACAAAAGTAAAAAAGAGACAATACTTGAACATGCATATTTATGTGCCTACAGCTAACTTCAAAAACCCCCACTATAGACACTTCTCTAACACTCCTCGCATAACAGAAATCGAGTCACAAAAAATATCAATGTTCATATTATTGGACTTCAGCATTCCCATGACACGATTGTAGCTACTGCACAGTCTTTTTATCGGACAGGACGACCCCAAATTTGTCCTAGAGGGAGGGATGTGGAACAGTGACTTGACCTGAAAGCGTGGACGGGAACGAGGAACAGAGATGTTGAACAGAGAACAGAGAATAGAACGTTCCATACTTATATGACGATCCACTGGCTTATACTCGTATTTGTAACTTGCGACCAGTCGGCAATGGCCCCCTGATTACCTAATTTGCAACAGCAAAGCCGAAGCAGCGCGATAGCGAAAATTGAGAGTGTGTGCGTGCGCGCAACGAGAGCAAGGCGTCCTCCCGCTCCTCGCACCTCGCCACGCGCACACATTCTCAATTTTCGCTATCGGATTGCTACTGCAAGTTACATAACAAGAGGGCCGATTGCTAAAAGACAAAAGACTTTTGTACTCTCTATAGAGTTTTATCTTCGTTCCACGTTATGTATGTTGATATGTGCCAGAGATAACACATGTGAAGTCGAATTTGGCTTTTATCTCATTCCAAAGGTTGTTTTACAATGTTTATCTCTCCTTAGGAGTTAATGAGACTACTCGTATTTATTGTAATAACAAACATTACTTCTCAAAAAACTGTTGGCCAAATTTACAAATATTATACATGCGAAAGTTATTCATTCTAAATATTACTCGTATAAACGTTTCTTCTATGCTGCTCTGGGAGTGAAAAAAAAACGCATAATGCTACAGCTGCTTGTCTTCCCGGGCATACTGTACAAGTCAGTAGAGGGGCAAGAGGGTCTTGGTGTTTTGTAGGCGATGGGCTGACCACCTGTCACTACTAACCGAACTTGGTCAACCACTACTAACCAAAATTGGTCAGAAGTGGCACCATGTGGTTCTATTGCCCCTTGTTGCTCTACCCCATAAGGGATAAAGGCGTGATTATATGTATGTGTGTTTAAAATTAGTTTGATATCTCTTCACGCTTTATTGCTTAACCAATTTTAAGAGTTCAGAAAAGAACTTAGGCTACATTTTGTAGTCCAAGCGGACTAGATTTCATAAAAACACCAAGCAATTCTACGTTGAAACTATTGACTGACTACGAGTAGGTAGCATACGGGTCAAAATTACTTTGCCGTCAACCTAACCTAACGTCAGATAGCTTATCAGAAGAATAGAGACAGCCTCAAATTTATTATTCAGATAGGCTATCTGATATTTGTGAAAAATCAGTATTTAGTCTTGTATAATAGTTATGTGGAATTGACAACCCTATACCTAAGGGAGCCTGTGACGAGGCATGCAAATTCCCGACCTCGTAAGGTACCTGAGACTGCGTTACCGCCTGCGAAACAAGGCCGTAGGGTTAAGGGACGATTGTCTATGCGTAGGTTCATTGGTGAAGTTGGTAGTGACCCTGCCTGCTTGGCCGAAGGTTCTGGGTTCGATTCGGATCCAAGTGGGGTATATTTTGATACATTTAGGTATATGATTTGGATCATTCGTAAGGTAATCGGCAGTGATCCTATCTGCTTGATTCAAGGTGCTGGGTTCGAGTCTTGCTAAAAACTAGCCGCTGTAAACTAGGGCTAAAATACGTGACTATCTATTCATGGATTTCTAAAGGGGTCAAGTTGGAGTTCTTAGGTTCGATTTCTTCTGGTTGCAGAAAGTTGGTATGGTAAATACAATATCGCTCACGGTATTGTTAAATTATTTTGGATATTTGAAATGATATAAGATAGATACATATATAGATACATATACCTAGAGCACACCAATGTGCTCTAGGACCGCATTTTCCTTTACTCATTAATTAGTTAGATGTAAGTTTTGGGCGAAATAAAATAGTCAAATTTTAGTAAGCGGAAAATAGCCTAGTTTATTTTACTAACTTGGTCAGTTTAAAATAGTCTGTAAATACTACCAACCACATCTGTACTAGCCGCAGTCGTAAAATCCGGGAGATCTACTTACTACATAATTATCTCGTTTTAGTGCATATCCACCTGGCGCCTTCCGCTATGACCACAACAGTATTACTGAGTGGGTTGGTATCAGTAAAACTGCCGGTTTTTCTAAACTTCATGGTAAAGACTAGCTGATAGTCAATTTTGTGAATAGGTTCTTCATAGTGGGCTATTATCACAGCATTTTGCTTAACATACTCCTTGGGTTACATCCTGTACAGTTGTAATAGACTGCAAACTGTATGCGTATTGTTTGTTTTGACTAAAAAATGAGTAAAAGCAAGAGAACTCTACTATTCTTCTACTACTATTCAAATTTCCTATAATTTGTGTTGATGGATAAAGTTTGAGGTCAGCCTAGCTAGGAGTCATAGGCAATATGCACGAAGGATCAAAACCAAGTCATACGAGTACATACGACAATACCTATTTATTCGTGGTGGTCGTGGGTTCGATTCCCACTCGGGTGAAGAATTTTTTCCATTTTCTTTATTAATAATTATATAGAATTGAAAAGGAAATCTCAGCACATAATAGGTGTATCGTAAGTAAAATTAGCATAATCAGTTAGTACGAGTAGTACAGTAGGATGGTAGGTGTATTATAATGTACACCCCTGATATCTATAATTTGCTATATACCTTTTACGAATTGTTTGCTAGAAGAAATCTCGCTTCGAGGCAGGCACGCCTTTGTACGCTTTCTTTTCAATAAACATATTTTAATAACATTTGGTTTGCATACAGTCTTTACTGTATACAAAAAGGAATTAGAATAACATACTTTGGGTTTATGAATTTGTGCAAATCATATAAAATGCACTGCTATTGCTAAAACTAGTGGTATAATACCAATACATTGCGCAAATGTAATCGAATTATTTAAAAGTGTACATTAACTTAATAGAAAAAGCAATGGAATGCAAGATGCTTACTTTTAATATGTAAAATGCAACCAATATGGGTATTGCTTCGACTAGGAACTTTTGTAAATAACAAACAAGCATATGTAAATTGGAGGAAAATTTTAATTGAAAATTATAGCAAAACAGGACTTACCCCTCGGATAATAACTCCCGCAACCATTTCGACGACACGATATAACGATAACAGAATTCAAAATAGGTCAATGCATGAGACATTCTGGTACTTGGCCTTTCTTAGCCGTACATTTATTTACCTGGATCATGCAAGAGTCCGCGCTACGCAGTCGTGCCGCAGTCATGCTCCGCCCGCCCTGCGAACAGCCCGCCTAAACGCAATGCCGTCATGCTAGCCGACACACGGGCCTGTACCGCGACTAGAGCCTCCATGAACCATGTCTCAGGCTCCAGGAGGGAAGAAGGGCAAGGGCCCCCCGAAAAAGAAGGATGAAGAAGACAAAGCACCAGCCAAAAGCGAAGACAAAGATGAGACGTCTTCTAATAATGGAGAGAAGAAGGAGACGAAGGAGGCCCCAGCTGGGGATGTGCCCAAGCCTCCTAGCGCTGGGATCAACATTCGGGAGGTGGCTGGGAAGATCTTGGTGCTGGCGCAGAAAGGGGAATGGTCGGCGGTGGAGCAGACCCTCAAAGTTTTGGAGAAGCTGGTGGCGGCTGGTGGGGAGGATATCGTCTCCGTGCCCATGGCCGGGATACTTGATCCGGTATTTACCAGTTTTTTTTTAAATTAGACACTTTGTGCGGATGTGACGATGAGTGACAGAGCCTTACTTCCGGTCAATAGTAAAGATTTCAACGCGGTGAAGAGGCGGTCAATCGGTTATCGGTTTTGATGTCTCAACGTTTTTATTTTCAATTAAAATTTATTATAGAAAATATATTTTAATTAAAATAATATAAATTAAAGCCTATTAAAGTATAATGTACATTTATTTCAAAATTGGAACAAATGTATATATTTAGGTACTGTAATAAACTAGATAGGCGAATTTATATTAACTTCACAAGAGAAATTTGTCTGCGTATTTCAATTTTTCAGCTCTTTTAACTTGGACAGTTACTTAGTTAATAATTTAGTGTACATTAAAATGTTATTTATACAATATACCTATACACTAAATTCATTAACGCCTTATGGTAGCTTACCAGAGGGTGAGAGTAAGGTCAATTAAAGGCCAATTAGTAATAAAAAATTGCATAAGTGACAAATGTAAAAGAGTAACTAAGTATTATTATTTGTGCCTAATACGAGTGCTTCACGGACCCACAGATCTGTCAGATTAGTTCGCACACTGTTTTCTTACAATATGTAGGTTTAAAGAATTTTATTTATTTTATAAGAACGAATAGAAAATCAACTTATAAAATATCACGTTGTAATTCACTGATCTATTGTATATGACCCCGCTTTGCTTTTAAACGTGTCTATAGGATATCCTACGTGATCTTACAGTTTTGGTTACCCATTTTGGGAGCAAATGTAATTGAATTGAAAATAATGATGTGGACTTACCACATTTGCTCTGCTGATGCGAGACTGAGACCGAGACACTGAAAATTTTCGCAGGAAAATTCTAAAATTTTCCGATTTTTTTTTTTCATATTTTCAGGAAAAAATTGTTTAGTTCGTTTAATTAGGCCTTTAATAATTACTTCAAAATAAAATAAAAATTGAATTAAAAAAAGTTGCCCGGCATGTATATGTTATGTAAATAACAATTTGCTGTATAAGAACTACATAGTTGAACATATCCAACTGTGTATATACTTCTTATAATCCGGATTTAAGAATGAGTTGCAGACAAAGTCATGGGCATTGCCTATACTAGTTCTTTAAAAGAAAACGAAATTATGACAGACTACAAATTATTATCGTTTTAAAAAGAATGTTTGGAACGGGTTCAAAACAAGCTTAGAAGCATCGACTTGCATGCAAGAAGTTAAAAGTACATAGTCAAAGTCTAACAGCACTGAGTCTGTAGGAGTCCTACCATAATGTTAGTATACAGTCTGTACCTAACTGTCCACGAAAGCAAGCACGAATAATGTTAAACTTTGATAATTTATCTAGCTAGTTCATTTTATTATATACTTAGGTATATATATATTTTTTTTTCGTATATTTTGAAAATGTACGTAGATATTCTTCCGTTTACAAAAGTTTATCTTTTAATTTCAATTGGTTTAAGAAGATTTTAAGAAAAGCATGTGCCTCAAACCAAGAGTTTCAATATTTCACTCGAAGCAACATGCTATTTGAATGAAAGCTCTTGGAAGCTTTCGCAGAAAACATATTTTATAACTAGTGGACACCCGCGATTCCATCCGCATAGACTGCAGGAAAAACAAATTACATACAATACGAGTAACACATACGACTGTGTTGCTAAAATGGGGTCGGTAGAACTGCAGTATCATAGAGGAGATCCCATAGCCGTGTTCAGCATTGCGGGGACAGAAAACATAATTGCTAGCTTATCGCCGGAGAGAATACTCGAGTTGTTAAGTCGACTTTTACGGACGGTGAAATATTTATCTGAAAGAAAGTACATACTCGTTTCTCAGATTCTAAATTACCTGCGTAACAAATATCACTTAAATTGGTTCAGCAGTTTTGGTGTGAATGCGTCACTGATGGACGGACAAAGAGATACTTTTGCATTTTGTTGCGAGGATATTAAGGCCCACTTACACTAATCTAAAATTGTATTTTTGCTAATCGGGGATTAAAGTAACCATGAGATAGATCCATTAGACTCGCTCTTCATTAATGTTGATACTTTATAGATAAAACTAAAAGGTTTGATGAATTAATGAAACATGATAATGGAGGTAGAATCACTTCAACGACTGGATAACAAACAAAGGCACTTAACTTTTCGTGAAAAGCTTAAAATATAAAAGATAGTTAATCTATTTCATCAGATAATGTGTATTTCAATTAGATTATCAGCAAACTTCGTCCGTGAATGACTGTAAAAAAATTATGAAACTTATAATGTGTTATTCTAATGTTGGTGTAATTTTCAACTGCCAAGTTTCATTCGATTCGAAAGATTGCGACACATAGACAAAAACAATCGGGGACTCTATGAACATCCTTTTGTTTAGATTTACATGGTTACGCCAATATTTGACAGAATTAACATTATGAGGACCCTTTTCCCTTTTTATGTTGCTTTTGTTTGTTGAGACGCTCTAATGAGTATAGTGTCAGAAAAGAAAAATAAAATCTAACTAAGGGCTGATATTTCCAATGGTCAGCTAGCCTATAGGATAAAGATGCTCTCATTCTCTAAAGCTTGATTAAAATAGAGACAGCTTTAACTATATCCTTCAAATGGCTATCTGACCATTAGAAAATTCAGCCCTAAGGCTGCCTGTCCACCGGAGTTGAGAGAGGCTGTGGAGCGTTGAAACTGAGAAAATTTAAACAATAGGATTGCATCAAATATCGGCTCAGCTCCAGTCCTGCAATCCTATTGGTTAATATGTCTCCGATTCGCAAGACAGGCAACCTAAACGTAAAAATCGAATATTAAGTCATCTATACATAAAATACTAATGCAATTCATGCCTTTACTATTTACCAATATTTTGACCAGGTATTTAATAAACTTTCAATGCAACGGCAACACGTGATGTAAAGTTTGTGTTTGAATGAATACGTTCAATACAAACCTCTTTGATCTGTGATAGTAAAGTGAGCTGAAACCAATGTTACTCTCAGACCAAAGAAAATTATGAAACAACACTCGGAATAGGAAAGTGTAGTTTTGTAAACATATTACCAAATGCACCGTGAACATAAAGTTGATAAATGTAGGAATTAGAAGACTGAAGTTGGGCAGAAATTATGGCGGGTTTATGGAGACCGCGCCTCGGCAAGCGTAGCGTTGGGCGCCTTTTGACTTAAAGAAGACGGCTGGTAATGACTGGATGGCAAAAACTCGAGCCATGTGGCGTATTTTTTTATTCGATACAATATATTTTACGCGCTAGCCAAGACAAGTGTTAACATAGATTTTAAATTTCTAAGTGTTAATGATATTCTACTTCTGGCCCAGATATGCTAAACGTGGCCGTGGGGTTTCATTCGTGATCCTGCAGATCTTTCTACATTTTATGAAGTGTATCCAATAATGTGGGTTTCTTTTGAATTTCCAATAAGTAATAAAATCTTTTTTGTTTATTTATAGTCTGCAAGAATTAGGTTTATGATGGCGGTTTAGTCTAGAGCAGTCTAAAATTGACAAGCATATATGAAGAATTTAATGAATGTGCACAAGGTGAAAGACATATGTTTGGAACGTATTAAATGGAGATCTGTAGTCCCTGTATACCCTTAAATAACATAGGCGTGTATCTATGTACATGTGGCAATTTAAAATAATGGAAGCCAAACTTTCGAACAACATTAGTTTTTGTTGCGTAGATTGTAGCGACGACACTTCGAGTCAACCGCCATATTGCAGTCGTCTGGGTCCAAATCGGATTAACTTATCGAACAAGGTTATCTAGGAGCGTGCTATGTTTATTTTTAGTCTAGCTTAAAGTGGAACACAAAGAATTCTAGTACTAGAATTTGACTGCAAGTTGCCAAATCTTTTTTGGTGTGGGCTTGTTTCTAAAAGCTAAAAAATTAATTAAAAATCTGAAGTTCCAAAAGTTTTATATTTACTAATATTGTACTCGTCAATGCGAAAGTAACTTCGTCTGTCTCGTTTTCACGCCAAAACCAACAAACCGATTTAAATAAAATTTGGTGCACAGGTAGTCTAGAGAGAAAAAGTAGCCACTTTTTATCCCGGGAAAATATTTTTATCCCGGATAATTTTGACATATTGTTTTTACTGCAATTCATGCGGGCGAAGTCGCGGGCGTCCACTAGTGCCTAATATGTCCTAAAGTTTTCATGATTGGTTCACACATGGTTCATAAGACGAGTTAAAATTTATTTTATACTAGCGGCCGCCCACGGCTTCGCCCGCGTGACAGTGTATTACTACCGTGCGAAGCCGGGGCGGGTCCCTAGTTATACATTATAAGCCTTCTTTGTGAATCACTCAATCTATTAAAAAAACCGCATCAAAATCCATTCCCTAGTTTGAAAGATGTAACAAAGCATAGGGACAGACAGCAGAAAGCGACTTTGTTTTATACAGGGTGTAACAGAAAGGCTATGTTAAGCGAAAAGCTATGTAAATAGCCCCTATAGAGAACCTATTTCCAAAATTTGAGACTCGAAATTACATATTTATTTTTCAAGATTGTATGAACATTCCTGAGTTGTGTAGAAATTCTCCATACTATCTGGAAAAATAAACATGTGGTTTCAAGTCTGAAATTTTGTGAATAGGTTCCTTTTAGTGGGCTATTTATATAGCTTTTCTCTTAACATACCCCTTTTGGTTACACCCTGTATGTAGTGATATTTATAATACTACTAACTGATGCTGCTTTGTCCATGCAGACTATACAATAACCTAAGTCCTTAGCTCCGTAGGTATTTTCAACTATTTGTAGGTATACCACATTTCAAGAAGATAAGTTGAATAAATAAAGGGTGATGGAAGATGTAATAAACAAACTATTAATCTAACTTAAATTCGCATTTTTTGGTATTAGTTGGTATTTCTTCAAACTGAAAGAATAATATTAGGTATAACCCACTGCAGGTAATAAAGGGGTCATAAAATGGAAGATTCTTAAGTAATTATACCATTTCTTTACATACATATAATCACGCCTTTAAGTCATGCAATTCAGCGACTGCGCATGCGTGAATTTGATGGATAGTACGAAAGGCCACGGCATACAAAAATCAGTTTTTCCACATTACCATATCAGTAAAAGAATGGAAGTTTGTTTTGATTGACTAGACGATAGATAGTCGCTCATAGCGAGTATAATATTATATACTCTTAAAATATTTTACTCGCGAAATATTAGATATACACGATGGAAGTGACAGCCAGGCAAATATTGATAGGGCGACTTTAGACCATGATTCTGAGGCGAAAACTACAGAAAATTTTCGCAGGAAATTTCCAAAATTTTTTGAAATTTTTTTCAGGAAAAAAAAAAATTGTGTAGAAACAAATTTTTAACCTATGGATGATTTTAAAAAATAAAGTTGGTCCCATAAAATTTAAAATACTGATCAACCCCAATGGAGAGTCACAAGTGATCCAAAAAACAGTAATGTATCTCACAATAACCAATAAACCCATTCAACTAGTCACAGGATCGCCCGATACACATTGGCGCGGAAAGCAAACATTGCGGATAATCAAATTCAAAATGCATTTCCTGCGAGTAACACTATCGTATAACTTAAAACAATGGTACTTGTTCAATATTTCAGTATTTGCCTGGCTGTCACACACACCCCGTATTATCATAACATTGCATTCTCAAATAATATTAATATTATTCGCTTGTCCACTAGTACCTCGCCTTAAGGGAACGGGGTAGGCAGAATACAAAGGGTCGATAGAACTCATTGGTGCCACTTCTGACCAATTTTGAGGGTATAGTTGAGATGTACAAGTTCGGTTAGTAGTGACAGGTGGTCAGCCCATCGCCTACAAAACACCAAGATCCTCTTGTTCCTCTACTGATTTGTACAAGTATGCCCGGGAGAGAAGCAGCTGTAGTATTATACGAATTTTTTTCATTCCCAGAGCAGCATAGAAGATTTGTTTACCTATAAAAATACCTAAATAAGAAATGAAATTTTGCCCATGTTTTTTGTTATTATTTGTTAAAAAAATCTAGGTGTTAGGGATAACATATTTAGATAGCTATTTAGGTTCATTATACGGACGCTGCGTATTTAGCATATGATTAAACTGGGTTAATTCTTGGCAAATAGTCAAAAATTACCTATATATTGCAGGCCAGTTATTGCAGTTTCCTGTTATTTCGCATTACCGTGGGAATTTCAGTGGAAGGACAGGTTGGAATTTTGGCAATAAACATAACAATAAATTAACCATACATCCATATGCATGTAGAAAAATATTTTAATAATAAGTACATACAAAAACTTACTACAATTTTATTTATTTGCATGTATGTGTATTGTATGTAGGTATATAGATGACGTTTAAATTTTTTTATAATACTTTAGTTTATACTTTAATCAATGGAAAAACGAATCACTTGTCTCTTATTTCATATATTTGTATATTTACATTTTTTTTAAATACTGTAGCACTTGTTTGCAATATTAACTAAAATTTTGATGATGATAAGATGCATGATGCAAGATGCATCTCACATTTTTTTTTAGAACAAAATCCACATGTTTCCATTAGGAAATAATTGTTGTAAGTAGTTGCTGCTTTGCCAGTAGGTAAATTAAATAAGATATTACATACAGATAGAAGTAAATTGTATATTTATGCAACTAATTATATTTCACACACATTACTAACGTAAACGTATTCTTAGTAGATGTAAAAAAGTTTTCCCTTCTTTATTCGATGTATTCACGCGATTTCACGGTTGACTCGCCGAGACATGTGTACCTAATGTCGGCCATATTGCCTTGCAAGTACCTAGTTAATGGTCACATTTATTTCTTTAGTCACTTAAAAACTTTAATAAACCTAATTTATGAGTATAACTAGAAGAGTTTAGGTACAAATTAAAATATCAGATACTTACGTCTATTTAAAGCAGGGGTTCCCAAACTTATTTTGTCTATTGTGCCCACTTTGAGAAAGGATAAAGTTGATGCTGTCTCTATGTTAGTCAAGGGTTAGAAAAAGACAGCAAGTATCATTCATCAGTTAGAACTATCTGCCCATTGAAATTCCTGTCCTAAAATTTGTCCTAAGCTATACAGGGTGTTTGTGACAGCCAGGCAAATATTGATATGGTGACTTCAGACCATGATTCTGAGTCAAAAATCACTAAAAATATTCGCAGGAAAATTCCAAATCTTTCCAACATTTTTTTTTCATATTTTCAGAAAAAAAATGTTTAGTTCCTTTAATTAGGCCTTAGATAATTACTTAAAAATAAAATTTTAAGCAAAAGATGATTTAAAGAAAGTTACCCTCAAAAAAGTTCAAATAATTTTGATCAACCCTAATGGAGAGTACAGGTGATATAATAAACAGTAATGTGTCACATAATAACCAATAAGCCCATTTAATTAGTCACAGGATCGCCCGATACAAATGGCGCGGAAAGCAAAGATTACTGATAATCAAATCAAAAAAACATTTCCTGCGAGTTATAACACTGTCGTATAACTCAACGCAATGGTATTTGTTCAGCATTTCAGTATTTGCCTGGCTGTCACCCACACCCTGTATAGGGTAAATATAGTTTTATTTGAAAGTGTCATTATATGACTTGTGTATGTATTATATGACCAGAGTTAGACCATTGTAATTTAAATATTGTAATAGATTTGTAAATGAAATTATGAATTATTAACTTTCAAGAATGTTTATTTCTTGTTTATCTTTTTCTGATTTTGAAACAACATAGAAACTTTTTTGTTCTTATGACTTCATAACTTACGGACCGTAAAGTAATCCGTCTAATAATTCGAAAAAGAATTCAGCACGAAATTTCACGATTTTCGCATGACTCAAAACTGGCCTCCGACCCTGACTCAACATACCAACTCTGACCATTTCATCATAGATTAGTCATGTAATACTGAATTACATGAATAACGTTTTTCATTGAATTAATTGAGTAAGGCTTGTTTCTTTAAAGGTAAGAGATTGACCCTTAAAGGCTTGAAGTCATGAATATTAAATTGTGCAAGGGGAGAAATCCTTTTTTATGTGTTTTCATAATTTTATTGTTATATAGCAGATTTGACCTAATGTAATAAAATTAAAAGGCGTCAAATTATTCATGGGCCAATTTTTTTTGGTGGATGCTATTATAATGGTAGAAGGAACTATTTTCTCAAAAGGTTTCTTTTACATTTTCTTTAGCGTCTTAAATTAATTAAGATCTAAGGAAAAAGCCAGTACCAAAACAGGTTACTGGAATACCAGTTTCTAAATCAAAAGCCCAATCGAAAGAAAGTCACTACAACTCCTGCATTTTGCATAACTACAGAAGCAACTCCCTAGGAGTCTCATAGGTAAATGTATAACCGTGGAAGAATCATACGGTAAGAGATTGTCGCACTGTTAGCACATTTAGGGAAAATCTGAAGGATGAACCTGTCCATTATTTGAATATGCTGTCATTTGTTTATCTCCTTATTTTTCTCTATTTAGTTATGTAGTTTCCTAGAATTTGTTTAATTGCACATGTTGTTAAAAATTTCTCTTTACTTGCTTGGCTTGCTGGAAGAGATCTCTGGTAGAGTTAAGCTTGCCATTGTACATGCATCTCTTCTTTTATGTTGTATGCCATATTTCTTTTTGTGTATGTGCAATAAAGAATAAGAAAGTTAGTATGCAAGGAACTGCTAGCAATCTAATCAGTCAACATCAATGCCCTTCCAATGCTTCAAAAGACAAGACCGAATTCAAGGAAGTTGCGGTAGGGACCAAGGGCAGAATCTGCCATCGATTCGCTGCACGCAGAACTGGCCGTTGGCCTTGACACAGAAATGGTCAGTTCCCCCTTCCAGGCTCCCCCAATTATGTGGGCCAGTGGAAACGATCAACGCCGGAAGTCGGCCCTCGGCTCACGGACGTTGATCCTAGCTAAGACGGCCTAGTGTGAAATTGTTTTTGTTTGTTTTATTGATAAGATGTTCTTTTATTTTGGGAAGTCCTCTTTTTTGACAGATCATAGGACAAGTTTGCTCGTTGACCAAAGTTTTCAATGCCTAAGTTATATTACAACTGTTATTCCAGTGTTTTTTGAAGGGATACACCTAAGTGTCATTACATACATTTTTTAACCTCATTGCATTAAACATGCCTACTTTAATCTTTGATCTTATCATTCAAGTTATCTTTGTGGCAACTTTATTATGAAACTGTAGATATCATCACGCTAACCTATGTTCCATAAAACTTTGGCATAAAGAAAGTCAGGCTAATCTAAACTTCGCCATACTAATGAAATATATGATTGAATTCATACGAGTATATATTCATAATAATGTGCAATTTTATTTATGTAGTCTAAATTTCGAATTTTGTCCAAAACACCTATTTCGAAGTCTATTACGAAAAGATAAGGCATTACATACAAAGTGTATTTCGTCGTTATTTCTTCAATTAGTCATCTCTAACGTATGATATTTATAGACATAGGAAAATGTGTGATTTTTTTCATACCCCAAACTATTTTTTATACGAGTTGATAGTAATATAATCTATAGGCGCTCACATTTTTTATTTAAATGGAAGGAAGGTTTCTAGAGGAGCGTAAACTGACAACCTTTTTAATCCAAAAGGATACAAACCGTAATTTTAAAAGCATTTATTTCATATCTATTAACAATTACGTCACTGATCATTAAAAAACGGGGACAGTCCGTGATTTTTTACTAAACGTGGATCTAGGATCTCCTTTATGATCCTGCAGTCCTGGCTACCCCATTTCGGAAATGTGCAGTATTTTTATATATATTATAATATTGTATAATTATGCTCTGTATTCAGCATAACATATTACCAAAGACTTATAGCCAACAAAACACGGGCTATACTTACCATAGGAATTAAACAGTCGAAATGTATTCATACAGCCGCTTATTATTCCTATGTTTGGGGTTCGGAGTAAAATCGGCGGGGGTCTGACACACTTTCCCCCTAAAACCCTCCTCTACCTAAATCGTGGCAACTTTTTACCACTTTTAATTGCTTACTTTTCCTACTTATTGGCCAGCACGAGCTCGTAGTTCTTATTTATCGTCACCAGAAATAGAATGGCGTCGAGTTTGCTTTAGTTTGATGACTAAATCACGGTTTTCACATTTAATTTGTATGTTTTAATCCAAATAGTGTAAATAAATATTGGGTTGGTTATAATTATCTGTGCATTTCGCGGTTGTATCAACAGTTTAGAATATTTTTATCTTTTACTGTTGGTTACGTGTGGACTTTCACGTACATACCTATTTGTGCATCGTGATAAAGATAACCTTTTTATAGTAGGTTTTAAACAATTAATTTGGTAATAAAATTTACCTACACTTATTACGTTCTAAAATATACCTGTCTGAGATAAAAAAATGAAAAAAGATTTAAAAAGATCTCTGAGATGAGGTATCAATCCAACAGATTTGCTTTTAACTAACATGGCCAATGCATTTGGAAAAGTGGTGCTGGTCGTGCCACTTTAAAATAATTAATTACTTATTCTTATTCTTTATTGCACATACACAAAAGGAAATATGGCATACAACATAAAAGAAGAGATGCATGTACAATGGCAAGCTTATCTCTACCAGAGATCTCTTCCAGCAAGCCAAGCAACAGGGTAACATGTGCAGTTAAACAAATTCTAAGAAACTACATAACTACATTGAAAAACAAGGAGAGAAACAAGTGACTGCATATTCAAATAATGGACAGGTAGTTATTCTTCAGCTTTTCTCTAAATGTGCCAACAGTGCGACAATCTCTAACCGTATGGGGTAATTCATTCCAGAGCTTAACCGTCTGAACCGAGAAAGAATACCCAAAAGCCCCAGAATTAAATCGGGGAGTTTGTAGCAGTGATGCCGTATTGGATCGGAGAGGCCGATCTCTTGAAAATATAAATTTGAAATAATTGTAATAATAATTGATTTATCATCTGAAGTAATCTCCCATTCCCTATCAATCAATCTATCAATGTGAGTGTAGATGAATTGTCATTGTTTAAACTAAACCAAACTTCTCCAAGTTTTTCTAGAGACAAGACTTTAGAGCCAGTATCAATAAAAATTCTAACCATAAACCATATTCCGTGAAAGGCGATAAAAGGCAAATCACATCAACAAATATCAAAACAAATCATACAAGGCATGCTGATCGATCCTCGAAGGGATGCCTTGCCTCCGCAGTAAACGTGGGATGTTTTGCACGCGACGGTTGCCACGCTATCGAATATACAGCTTTGAGCAGCCTGTCGATTCCATGTTTCCAACTTGAATTCACTCACATCTCACTTCGCTTCCACTACGTAGTTGATATCACGTGGACTTCATGATATTCTTGGGGAATTACCTTTAATATTACATATTAGGTATGTTAGGTACATTACCTTTTCATGGAAAATAGAGAATCAAATCTTCTACAGGGTTGCTGCTCACACAATGTAACATTTTTTGGCATCCACGTTCGTTGTCTCTCTCACCAATAGCGATAGGAATTTATGACGTGATATGACCAATGCCCGAAAATAATGGCTTCCTATAAGAGCAAAATACCTAATCACAGTTTGCCGAAAATCTTTAGTAGAACGTATCGCCCAACCATAAAATTGTATCCACTATGGAGCGAGACGCCGACGCCGCGCAATTATATATTTGCAGCGTAGAGCAAAATGTTAAATATTTTGAGTGTTTATGGTAATACTCGTACCGCTTTTTCAATACACTATGGTACTGATTCTTTCTACGGGTAACAAAGCAGAGAGATGATAAAACTGATGTCTAAAAGGGTACATAATATATTTTTCTATAAAAGTATCTACAACACTCATGTAATGTTCCAGAACAAAGAAAGAAGATAGAACTGAATCAATATTTAAATGTTCATATGCCTAGTCATTTTATAAACAAACCATGACACCTATACCTACCATTATTAAGCAGGATATGAACAAGCATTGAAATCAGGTCGGTAATCCTGCTAAAAGCATACTCCGGATATTAATGTGTAACTAACCGCCCGTAGTTACTATACGATGCGGCTAAATAAATCAGGAAATTGGTGAAATGACTAATGAATTTCATGGTAGAAAGCTTCATGTAGAGGTCACTCTATGTTTGATGGCTTCTCTTTATGTTTGTATAGTTTACCTGCTTCGGGTTATTTGGATAGGAAATTGACCATTTACCATAATATTTTATGCCTAATCATAAATGAGCAATTTTTGTACACCTATAGCTAAGATACCCATGCATAAGTAGGTACTACGTTCTTGGAAGTGTCTTTGAAAACCAGCGCTGCAGACTATCTGTTTTGGCCTGCATCCGTATGTTGAGTTGAACTCTTCTTTTATCCTGCAATTTATATTTTGTGTATGTATTATAAGAATACATTACACACATACATACGTTTTGACATAGTGCTTATGTGGTCTTCTGCATTATAATATCTCCGCTTTCGTGACTCTAACTACTGTATAACCTAGATCAAAATTCAACCTAAACTCAAATTACAATGTGGAACGAAACACAAGACCAAGGTGTGTTGCCAAACCCATTCTAGTAGCCTTTAACCTAAATATAGGTACTTTTAGTCTAATTAAATTTAGGTATTATAATTTTCATGACTATTTGCTTTTAATGTTGCATTGGTTGGGGTAATGGCAGAGATTTTGGCATAGGACTTTCATTATTTTAATGGTAACAAACGACATTGAACTAGCAACTTTTCTTTCATAGAATTTAGGTTCTATTGAATTTGGTCTGTCAAAAGATTAACCAACAGACATGTTTCTTTTGAAAATGATTCGGGTAATAAATATTAAAAAGGTAGGTTTTGTAAATAATAATAATAATATTAGGAAAATGTACTAAAATACGCACCCACTTACATATTAATAATCAGTTACTTCAACATTGTATCTACAAACCTAGATTTCCAAAAGATATAGCTTAAACGTTTTAAATTAAGGTCAATCTAATTAGAAAACAAGTGTGAACCCTTGAAGTTGTGTTCATGTGAGCGCAGACGAAGGAGATCATTAGTGCAACAATCATGCCGGTCACGCTCCCTGCGAATACTCAAGAAATTGAGTTTTAATTTATACACTGAAGCGGTTATAGGTGATGGTTGTAAAATGTTATTTTTTTGTTTTCTTTCTCGACATACTTGTCCACTTTGTACTGGATCTGGAATCAGAAATGCTTTTTTAAACCCACAAGCAGTCTTGTTAAGATGTCATTCTATCTAGTGCTTCTCGGCAATTCGATTCCACAGTGAGAACAATACTGCTCTAAGAGCTCAATATCATACAACAGGTACAGACGGTAATGCATACATTTTAGCTACCACAGCGCTAAAAGACACTCTATTGCTCTACAAAATCTATGAATAACTGACACTGAACCACTGAACCTAAGATTTGGAGTGCACCCTGTATGCATAAACTGAAAGAAACGTTGATGAACATAAGTAAGACAATTTATTAGAAACCATCTACGTGGATTGCCAAATAAATAAAAAACCGGCCAAGTGCGACCTGTTTTATTATATGACGTAATTAAAACATTACGGTTTTCGCAATTTTTCTTTAATCTGTGCTATATGACTTTGCTTTGTGCCAAATTTCAAGATTCTGAGTTCACGGGAAGTGCCCTGTAGGTTTTGATTCCCTTACGAGAGTCGAAAATTTGCGGAAATTTACGACGTAAACGGCTGTATCTTTTGATTGCGTTGGCTTAGAAGTTTGATTTTTTCACAGCTACGTATTTCATATACATTTCAGTTTGATACTTCCACGCGTTCCTGAGAAAAAGGGTGTTGACAGACAGAGAGACGAACAACAAAGTGATCCTATAAGGGTTCCGTTTTTACCTTTCTTTTTATCCTGTCTTGTAGATCTTACCCATACAACATAATAGTAATTCCCATTACATAATTCCTAATTCCCATCAGTGGGTTATAATACTATCGTTGAACTAAACAAACAAGCTCTTCATCATATCATTGTAGGATTATAGATTATTCTGGATACATACAACCTTGCGCCAAAACCGTGTATAGAAATTGGTGTGAAATTTCCGTCCAGCGCTCGAATAATGCAGGCTAATTTATATGAATGACCTTCTTATTTTGGAAAATACTGCAATACATACCGCATACGTTTAGTTCATTTTCATAGTTATATACAGGGTGTAACCAAAAGGGTATGTTAAGCCAAAAGCTATGTAAATAGCTCACTATAGAGAACCTATCCACGAAATTTGAGACTCTAAATCACAAGTTTATTTTTCAATATTGTATAAAAAATCCTGTGATGTTTAAGAATTCTCCATACTATCTAGAAAAATAAACATGTGATTTCGAGTCTCAAACTTTGTGAGTAGGTTCTCTACAGTGGGCTATTTATATATCTTTTCGCTTAACATACCCTTTTTGTTACATCCTGTATAGAGTTCTATGATTTCATACATAATACATAACTCTATGTTTCCTAACACGTGGTAGCCAAAACTGCAGTATCGCGAAGGAGATTCCGCTTCCACATTAAACTTAGCGGAGCCAGGTTAAAAAAGATATCATTCCTATTAGTTTTATTACGTTAATTTGATGGGCCTTTGGGACCTTCCATGTTTTTTTGCATTTCTCTGATTATCCCTGTCTGATGGTCCCTCTCGGTTGTTTCCTAATTGGCAAGCCTTCGTTTATGTAGATATTAATTCCAGCTTATAATAAAGATAAAGATCTGTCTCTCTGTCCTCAAGTGTTTTTAAAATTTACCTTTGAACTAACAACTTACTTTCGTAACACCAAATTTCGAATAACAGAAGAGTGGTATAACATGACTTTCTTTCAAGCCACCATATACGGTATCAGCTTGTATTTTAAGCCACACCCAGGGTTGGGCTAGTTATCGGCACGAACCTGAACTGGAGTGAAACGTTGGCAATTATTTAGCCTAACAACGATTAGGTGACCTAAGGGAAAACTGCAAAGTGCTTGAAAGTTTTTTGATTATAATTGGTCTGAAAAATATTTAAGGTTACTGAATTATTTTTATTTTACCACAATTTTTTTACTAAATAATTAAGTAAATGTCCTAAAAATCTTAATACTAAAATCATTTATAAATGAGTTAAATAACAAACTTAACTGTGCTATGGCCAAGCTCCATAAAATGGAAATATTCAGTCCTTTTATACAGCTAATGAATTTAATAACAAAGAATACATCAGCTGCATCTCTGTAAGAGTTAGCTGAAGAACTCAGGGGCGATCCCTTTGGCAATGATGCTAGCTCTGTCACATACCTACACACGTGCGTGTTTCCGAATTGGGATAGCTAGAACTGCATGATCGTAAATAAGATTCCATGGTCACGTTTTGCATAGCGGGGACAGTAAATAATCAGTGATAAAGCTAGCTCATAGTTTACAACACGCACGGAAGGATCTGGAGCAGATGTATTCTAGTGAAGCCCCGCACCAGCAGAAGAAGATTTGATTTTAAAGATAATTTTATTATTCTAATTTTCCTATTCTTATTGCAGACTACCGGTATGACACCCCTCATGTACGCTGTCAAGGACAACCGTACATCCTTCGTGGAGCGTCTCATCGAGCTGGGCTCTGACGTCGGGGCTAGAAATAACGTGAGTTCCTATATTTATTAGCGATATCTAAACAAAATATAACAGAAGTGTACGTCATGCTATAAAATAGCTACAGAGACTTGAAAGCGGATGATAATTTTTAGACCATGAAAAGATGTTCATAAAATCTAGCGAAAAATAACATTTTGATTTTGTCATAGGTACCTTGTGTCTAATCTCGTGGTAGAGTCCGTTTCATAGAATGACTGCTATGAACTAATATTTTTTTGTATGCACTGATTAATTCTTCCATCTACTTTCACAAAGTTTTACGTAATCAAACATAAACTTTTATACCACAGCTAATAAATATGGCTGTTTAGAAATGAAAGAAAACTGGAGCATAGTACTAATTTCCTAGAGCGGGGCATGCTTGAAACTTTAGTAAGGTCTATACACATTGTTATACATTATAGCCAATCGTCTACTGCCAACTAAACTAACTTGGTTTTGCTTAGTTCAGATAGTAGAGCCAGTTTTTTAAACATAGGTGTCCACCGCAAATTATGCACCTTTATACGTAAAAAACTGTCTCAAATATGTAAGCTAGGTTTAGTTGGCGATGGACGATCGTCTTATAACTTGTGCAAACTTAATTTAATATTCACATAAAAGTGTATGAAAAGTATAATTTCAAAGTAAGTCTCGAATATTACACAACTGAGGGGTAAGCACGAACCTCTCGATAATACGTCCAACTGTCAAATCACATAGATTTTGCTAGCGAGTCGCTAGCGTTACGCCGCGTTAAAAGGTTCGTGCTTACCCCACTGTACGTTACGTCTCGTCATTACGATTCGCAACTGTTAATGCTGGTATTAAATGCGACTACGAAAAGCGTAGTTAGTTCTCGTAGTCGGACAAAATAGCAGTCTACGAACTTTGTGTTTACGAGTAGGTATTACTACTGTAATATTACAAAGCTGAAGAGTTTGTTTGTTTGGTTGGGCGCGCTATTCTCAGGAACTACTATTGGAGGCAATTTTTGAAAATTTTAAAACCGAAACACAACCACTAACGTACCGTTAAAGAATCGCGGTGCGAAGCATTATACATATGCTTACTGCTTGAGTAATAAGGTATATTTTTGCACGCATCGGTCGCGAGTGTGACTGAATAAAAACAAATATCTGTCTCGTGCTGAAATGTGTCTAATTACGTCACCATAAAGTAATTATTGCTTTGTTCTGAGCGTCTACAACCGTTCCGCTTCGACTTCGTTTCTACTCGAGACTTTTCAAGAATTGTCCCCCTGGCCCAAATTTAAAAAAAAAAAGAAAAATGGCCGCTAGAATAATATAAAAATAAAACCTAACTTGTAGATTAGACGTTAAGCTCAGAACCGAACGGGATAGCGTAAATCTGTGGAGGCCCTCTGCCCCAGCTAGGCAACACAGGAACATAAAGGAATGTTCGTTGGATGGTGGTGGAAGGTGTGGAAAATGAAATAAAAATATATCAAATGTAGTTAGTATTTGTAATAACCTTTTAAAATAATATATGTAGAAAATAAAGTGCCTTAGACTAATATATAAACATAAATATAGTGGTAATCAAAAGTCAAATAAATAATTATAAAAATCAGGAATCAAATTTAACTTGCGTCCATGCATAGGAAGAGAGAATGCGCTGTGCCCCAAATTAAAGTGTCCTAGTTATTCTATTATTGTTTCATCTAAGACATTCTTAAAAAATGTATATTATCTATGATTATCGTTATATTATATGTAGATCTGATTTATCTTTAACATTATAATAGCTGTCATCCATTTTTGTAAAAAAAACTAGAACAAACATAAGAACTAAAATTACCTTTATGCCGTTCATTTCTTTTTTATTTTGGTACTTTTGTCAGTTTCATATTAGTTAAATCTTTATACATTATAGCTAATCGTAGATCGCTAACTAAATAAAATTAGTTTATAGCAGTTCAGATAGTTCAGGGCTAATAAATATAACCTAAAATATAAAATATAAGCATGCCTTTGTACATTTTCTTTCATAACTTCTAACTGTAGGTATGTATTGTATGTGTACAATAAAGAATAAGAATATAAAGATAAATCTTAAAGAACTATCTAACTACCTGAGTGAATGCCAGATGAATAGAATCATCTAAAACTTTTGTTTACTTACGTGTGGACGCGCCGTTACCAACACAGCGTTTAGTCGGGCTACTTTTTGCGCCTTACCGATGGACGATAAGCCTAGTACGAAGTACAATCCATCACGTGGTCGCAGTATAAGCTGGATCTTAGAATCCGCTGTTTTATGTAATAGTCAGTTGTATTATACTTATGTAATTTTGTAATCATATGGAGTTTTTTTCCATTTTTTTCTTTAAACCTTAAATTCCCGAATTCTGGGTGAACATAAGTGCCAAGTTTTATCAAAATCTGGTACTTTTTGTGTGAAAGACTAAGAAACATTCATACATATTTTCATGGAAACTTTCGAGTTTGTAATATTTGTAGGCAGCAGGATTATGGTGATTGTACCATTGTACGAGTAACACAGATCTGTGTGTTATAATTTCCTGCTACCCTGAAAGAAACGTGTCATACATTAAACACGTAATTACTAAACTTGTGCATAGTATATTTCTTGCCTACGGTTAAGATGGCCGATAAGATTCCGGCAATTTCAACCGGAATCGACCGGCCGGCGGAGGTCAATCCGGTTGAATTGCATTCGTAAAACTATATAGGTATACTTTCTGATTCCTATGTACAGTACAGTACATAAAGGTATATTTTAGATATAATCACGCCCATTATCTTCAAAGAGGTTGGGCAAAAGTCTGCAAGTTACACACCAAGTTTTCAACGTTGCCAATAGGTAAATAAGAGATGTTTCTGAGTTAGCTACAACATCTAGTATTTTGCATATCGACCTCGTTTAGATGAATGTAACTCAATTATCGACAGAGAAATTATAAATTTGTTCTATACCTGTTGCGAGATGGAATATTGGGCGGCGCGGCCGTAAGTGTGCACCAGTCATAGTTGCATGTATCAGTATTGTGTTACAATGTATAATCATTATTCTACCTTTTTAATACATGTGATGTTGGTGTGCCTAATCTTAATAAATAAATAAATAAATAACCTTCTAATAGATGCCGATCAGTTAGTGCTTCGTGAGATACACAAGACTTTCTATAGAGCCGGCTATCTCTTTCCAAAGATCGAAATGCATATTTTATTGCCCAGGTACCTACTGTACTTGAGTGAAGCAGAGGGGGATTTTCTTACTACTTCAATAAATTCAAGAGTAGTGAGAAAGTGAGTAAAAAAGCCATAGAGAATTCTTCTCCATGAAAAAAGCTCACTCAATTCGAAATTGTCCATAATGTAAGTGACCTAACACAATGACCCTTAGCACGGTCTTTAGCTATGTCATCGTCATTGCCAAAGAAGTTAAAGTTGTGGGCTTCAAGCTGGACAAAGCAGAAAACAATTATAAGTATTAAAAACCTTTTCTTGCTATGTCTCTGTTAGTTTTTATAAATTTCGCGGAAAAGTCGGTATAAGAAAACTTATCGAAGCTTTTAAAGGCAGTATTCCTTTTCTACTGGTATGCAAATCACATAGCACATGCCACACTATAATTGAAAACATGCGATTAGGAAAAGGACGTTACTTTGAAAGGTCGCTCGATAAGCTTTCCAACGCCGAAATTTCTCTCTGAGTTTATGAAAAAGAAAAGGCAGCTTAAATACGATAGATTGGAACTTTGGTTGTATTCGTTCCACTTTTACAACATCCTTGCCCTCTGCTGAGTCAGCCCTGAATCACAAGGACCGTGACATTAAGGCGTGCACAACCTAACGTCATCCGCTAAGCCTGACGCACGCAAACGTCGAATTATTCGTCTCATTTCACCCCCCACTTGAGGACTTTGCGAGTGTTTGGTGATTTCCTGAGGGCAGCTAATCAACACCTCGCTGATTGTTACAAGTTTGTTTTGTTTTTGAGTCTTAGCCAGTACAATTATCATCAGAAGAATAGGCAATGCTTTTTTGTTTTAAAATATAATGATGAATTAAATCGATGTTAACCTTTAATTTTGAATAATTGTGATAAAATCTGACTGCTTAGAGGTTCGCAAAAATTGCATTTGAATGTAATTTTACATCAGTCCTCACATTTGCTGATCCGGTTCTTCTCTAGAATATGTCAGAGGCATCTCCTTCTTCTTCGAGGTGATGTGCCACTTGGCACTGATTTATTTAGGTACTTCTGACCCGCTGTGCTTACCGTGGCTGCAGTTCGGGAACTCTGCTATGTATATTAGTAGGTAATGAAGATAAGAGCTATAATCGTACTGTAGTTAGAAACACCATTTTATTTTTATACATACGTAATAAATTCATCTCCTTAGGACAACTACAATGTACTTCACATCTCTGCCATGTATTCTCGAGAGGACATCGTCAAGCTGCTGCTGTCCAAGCGAGGTGTGGATCCGTTTGCTACGGGAGGGGTATGTTTAATACGAATCTGATGGCTTTTTTTTGTGACAAACATAAATTATAAAACCACCAACTCCAGACCATAATTCTGAAGGCCACCCTTCAGAAATATTTGCCTTTACTTCTTAAATATTGTGAACGAAATACTATATGTTTTGATCACATGATCCTAAAATAACATTATTTCTACCTATAGAGTCGCCAACAGACCGCTGTCCACCTGGTCGCCAGCCGTCAGACTGGTACAGCTACCAGCATCCTCCGAGCTCTCCTCACGGCTGCTGGGAAGGACATCAGACTGAGGGTCGATGGAGTAAGTTACTTAGTCAAGGTAGCGCTGATAGCATTCCAGATATGTGGGGCAATCATGAATCTTTCGATAGTACGCTATTATCTTACTGTGATCTCATAGATTATGCATGCGAGTCGATAGCGTTACGGTGCGTTAAAAGGTTCGTGAGTAAGCATGACAGTACAGGTTTATTCTCTCCTTCGCACCGATATCAAGTTTAAGCTTAATACTAGGTACTGTATTGCCGCTCATAGTAAACGCCAGCCCGATTTACTTACTCTGCGGTGGAATTACATACAAGGCTAATTCTTACTGATCGACTCTCTCTGACGTGACAAGTATTTATACTGATATAGGAATAATTACGAGTGGACCTATAGCTAAATACTTGTAGAAAGCAGACGTATAGGAGCCCCACGTTGGGCGCCATATCATGTTCATTACGAACAAATATTACAAAATCGAGAAAGGAGACCCAAAACATCAAACACAAACGACCCAACATAACACAGTCTCAATTGATTCAGTTCACGAAAATGGAAACTTTATTGTTTGGCTAGTAGAGTCGCTTCTAATATGGAGACAGGGATGCATCGTACACGTCGCGTGCAGCGTCACCTGGCACCGCCATCCGCGATCCCAACTACCCCCAAAACACCCCTAAATATAACTTGTAAACACCCCCCACCTTAAACTCTGAAAGAAATAGTAAAAACAAAAAGGAACCATTGAATAGGGTGAGTGAGTTACACGCATAACGAAGCTATCTGACAGATATTAATTAAGTTTAGCTTGGAACACCGGCCTAACCCCAAGGCTGAGTGTTTTAAGGACATTCCTATAGTAATACCTTACCCCATCCCCCTCGCGAATAGAAACTAGCTAATTATCCGTCGAGCTTCAGCCGAGCAAACGTCACAACGCGAATTTACAATGCAAATCACTCGCGGAATATTAGTTATAACGTCAGCGGTGAAATTCAAAATTACTAATTTTAATATTATAAGTTTCAGTCGGTCCTTCGGCACGCCTCGAGGAGGCAGCTTTGCAATGCCCTCTTGTAAAACTTTAATATTCTGACTCCAATGGAACAAGTACGTATCACCATTGGCGCATTACACAGAAATTGTTTCGAATTCGCATGTCTAGGAATTGAGTGAGAATCACGACAGACAATCGATTTCAGTCTATCGAAGATTGCACATAAGTCGAGAACTATTGTCTGTGCCACAGTCGGTGTCGTGCGGCGGTGCACCGCAGCGAGCGTGTTGTGCATTGACACTGCATTCTGAGTGCAGTCCTGCACATTCGCTCCTTGGGATATGATCGTCACACATGTCCGACAGCGGGAAAGACGCCCCGCGAAGCGCGAACTTGCGTTCTGGACCCCGCAGTCCACCCGCGAACTCTCAGTCGAAAGAACTCCAAAAACTTGAGCTCAGTTTTATTGAGCTGAATAAGGAGCGTGCGAAACAAAAGGAATGGAAAAAGCTAATTCGCGACATGGTGTTCCAGAGAGGGAAGGTGCCGCTGCTGCTGGCGGTGGAAGCTGGCAACCAGAGCATGGTCCGCGAGCTCCTCAGCGCGCAGACCGCAGAGCAGCTCAAGGTATGTTAGTCAAGCGCCTGTGCTCTTTAACGGCAAATACACAAATACACCAAATTAAGGGCACTGTGATTTATGTAAGTGGGCGTTTAGGTTTAACGCATTTTTTACGTTTACTGTTCTTGTGTGCTACAATATTTTACGGCTCGTGCCCACGATATGTAAAAATTATACGGTTCATGTGCTGATTTCGTTTTTTAATTAATGAAGTAACGGAATTTGAGCGTCATCAGCAACTTTTGGACAAAACTCACCTACGCTATTAAGGGACCGGCTGGACAACAGCTTAAAAGGTTTAAATGTTCCAAGGGACGTAACGAAGTACAAGTGTTTGTAAAGGCTAGAACGCTGGATCTGTCTGACTGTTGCAATAAATCTTTAGTTTCCTATATGAATATCATAGATAATTTTACATAGGTACTACAAATTAATCTTCATTGGGGTAAGCATACATATGCTGCTGTAGGTATATACAGCAGTGGACTTCTCAAACCCCTACTAATTAAAATAGTATAGGTAAAAATAAACGGAACTTACACGGAATTTGAAAAAAAAAATGGATAACAATATTTAAATGTCATTCTTTCCTCTTCTAAAATAAATTTTGAAAGTACATAAGCACGAATCAATACTTCTAACATATGAAGGAAGTTAAAAGTTTGGTGCTTCAAAACTTTTCGATCAAAAGCAGCACGCAAAGCTTGAATATATATTCGCTTATTTACTTAGAAATAGCACACCACATCAGTATTGTGCAGTTAATTAAGAGGTTAAGACACATACTCGTAAAACTAACGATGCTCTAATCTAACTAGCTATTCCGTTAATTAATGAGTATCTATCGGATATAGCATTTTTATATCGTATTGATTATTATCCTGTGCTGATGCGGGGCTGCACTAGAATACATCACCTGCATCTCTTTCCGTGCATCTCGTAAAAGTCGACTAAGAAACTCGGGAATACTCTCAGGCGATGTCCTAGCAACTTGTCACTGGTCATTTACTTCCTATATACTTAACATGGCAGTGGAATCTTTATATTACCAGTCCTGTAGTTCTGGCTATCCCATTACGGGAACAAAGCCGTATGTATTACCTATGTATGTCTGTAATTACCACTTCATCCAGGTGTTGCTCTATTGAGAATAGAGAAGATAATCTTAGCTTTTACTGGACTGGTAGCATTTTGACCTAAACCCAGAACCACTCATAACGCCAATGTCACCTTATATTTTTGCATAAAGTAATTTATTACTTTGCATGATTACATTTTTGTGTTCAGACCTAGTTTGCTTCTCACTCCGTTATTTAATTTTATTTTATACTAGCGATCTTCTACGACTTCGCCTGCGTAAACTTTAGAATTACCGTTTTCCCGTTTCTGTTTGAATTTCTGAAAATCCTCCCTTATCGGATGCCAACATTATGTAAATATAAGAAAGGAAGAAAATTATAATTCAATGACACACTTGGCAGTATCAGAAGATTTATAGATATACCCATTATAATGGAAGACAAATGAATTTCTCAGGTATTTAAACTACTACTGCCACACAAGCGAGTATGTAGGAAAGCAACGTAAGTGTCATCGCCTAGGGACTACGACCGTAAAGCATCTTCATATTGCATTGGATCTACCAATGCTTTAAGTTTACATATATATCATACTGATTTTCTATATATTCAGGAAAAAAAATCTAGTTTAAAAGTGATAAAGAGTTGTATACAGGGTGTTTTTTCGTTGCCACGCTTAACGAAGGGTACGTACTCTATACATTAAATAAAGTAAGTTTATGCCAAAAAAAATGCTGGAAAACGATGTAATTTTTTTTTATTGCCTACTTGATCGGGTGAATTTTATAGTGTCCAGTGTTTATGCTAGTTTTTTCGTAAACAGATATTAATTATTTCTCGTGAAAAAATCTTGCTACACGCGTCAATGTGCATTAATGTAGAAAAACGCAGTCTATTTACTCATCTTTGGACCCTAATATTTTGAAAACCAGACACTTCCCAGGTATGCTTCCATGAAGAAAAATGATCGTGATGATGAGGAGAATCCATAGTTTTCGGGAACGTTGACGACCAAAAATCATCCTGTATACTATAGTGGTGAAAGCATTCAAGAAAACAGACATTTTTAGCGATACAAACATACAACATAGTTTTCCTTATCGCATCACCTTTTGTTTACACCTTCCAGGCATCCACCCCGGCTGGGGATACAGCATTGCACTTAGCAGCTCGGAGACGAGATGTTGACATGTCAAGGATCCTGGTCGACTACGGAGCAGCAGTTGATGCTGTCAACGGAGGGGGTCAATCAGCTTTACATATAGCTGCAGCAGAAGGGGATGAGCCGTTGGTCAAGTACTTCTATGGAGTGCGGGCTAATGCGGCTATTGCTGATAATGAAGGTGAGTAGTTCCAATTTTGTCATGATTGCCAGTTTTGTGATTCGTCATCTTTCAGAATGATGAACATAACAATGGACGGGACATGAGAAATTCGGAACGAAAGTAAGCCACCTATATCGAAAAAATCGAAAAAGTCTTTCCTATCAGATGCCTACGTCATGCAAAGGCACTAACAAAGACCCTAAAGTTTTAGGGCTCTCATATCAGCGGTTTAGTCAAATCTAACAGTCAGTCAGTCGGTTTTCTTTGGGCGTTAATCTATCAATCTACGTATACCTATACCTAGATATCTATACATATAATAAAATTGTAACGGATTCGATGTTTGTACACGCTAATCTCAGAAACGGCTTGCAGTTTTCAGGAATATATTGTGACAGGTCCCACTTAACATATAGGCTTCTTTAATATTAAATAGGTTTACGCTTGACCACAAAGCGCCTGATGGTAAGAACCGTTGCAGTCTAACAGTGGGTTCCCACGGTGCGTGATATTACGGACGGACGCGCACCAGCCCGCACCACGGATTGTGGGAACCGGAGCGTCCGTGGTAATATAGACGCGTCCGTGGTGCGCGTCCGTCCGTAGCCGTCGGTGCGTTCGCGTCCGTCCGCGAAATCACGCACCGTGGGAACCCACCTTAAGATGGAGCGCGCTACTTTTTCTTCTTCTGAACATTTTCTTAACATATACATACTGTTTCTTAAATGTATCCTAGGTTACATTTACTATTTATCACGGGAAAATGTTTTTTTCCCGGATAATTTCGACATTTTGTTTTTTCTGCAGTCCACGCGGACGGAGTCGCGGGCGTCTACTAGTAGGTAATATATATACAAAATCACCATGTAGCCGACATTTCTAAATACTTCTGAGTTTCCGTTGTTTCACAGGAAATGAAAGTATGTAAATTATATTAACAGTACATACATTTTATGCTAAAAATAAATGTGCAATTTCACTACTCAGTATGATTACTAAAGTACCTACTTAAATTAGCAAAAAAGCCATGAAAAAATACCAGGGCTGTATTAATCAGGCAGTAATTAATTCGCCCAAGTGTTCTATTTTCACGGTTACCTCAAGGACGAGGCATGTAGACCATGATGTATTAGGTGGGAAGGCGCCATTTTTGGTACTAGTAAGTAGGTAAAAATGCTGAAGGTCGAGCAAGAGTTAAGGTAACGCTGTTTTACATGCACATAGTTACGTGGTCGTATGAGAGCTTAAGGATACACTGATATGTTGAACTACGGCAACCTGTGTTTTTACTTTAAAATTAAAAAAACAACGAATGAGCTGAGCGAGCTAAGCAAGCATGCGTGCCGCGGCGGAAGCTGCCGGCAAAGTGCTAGGAGGAGCTTTTTCTGGCATAATGTACCTGTATAGTTACTTACCTAAAGGTTTTAAATATAGATACACTGTCACAGTGGGCTTTTAATTACATACCCTATTATCACATTTTCCTAGTTTATACTACATTTATTCGGATTGTACATATCATGGAGAAGGTATAAAAGAGGAGGTGGGACTATGAACTGATTCATGTGGCAATCGTGAGGCCATGACGTTATGAGAGGGGCGAAGCTTCAGGGCCGGTGTGTGTAACGCAGTAGCTGTATCCACACGCTTATGCAAGTAGTTTTACTAGTCACTACAAGGTGGTTTCTATATAAATGGGCAGGACTATAGTGTTAGGATGCTCCCCTCGTCCCATACTTCACCCGTGCTCAGCGGCACACTATTTTTGTATGAAAATATACTTAGCCGCTGCTCCTCTTTTATTTCTTCTCCATGGTACATGTGCAAACGCAGGCGATGCATAAGTTTTATTAAATTGATTTCTGTTATTATTATGCGTTATAGTACACATTAAAGTTTTTACAAATAAATTGTATTATAAAAAAAGAAGATGTACAAAGGCGTGCTTATCTCTTAGAGAGGTTTCTTCCAGAAAACCAATCACGAATATTTGTGATAAATCAGAACAATTTTCTTCCAGACCGCACACCAATGCACTTAGCAGCAGAGAATGGTCATGCAGCAATCATTGAGCTCCTAGCAGACAAGTTCAAGGCGTCCATTTTCGAGAGGACCAAGGATGGAAGTACCCTCATGCACATCGCATCTCTGAATGGTCACGCTGATTGCGCTATGATGCTGTTCAAGAAAGGAGTCTACCTTCATATGCCTAATAAGGTACGAGTTCAATGTTCACACAGCATTGTAATGTAACTTTATGAATGACTGATCCAGTGTGGTGCCCTGTAAGCTCTTGTTCAAAAATATTAATTTATAATAAATGATGTTCCCCGGGATGTACTATGATTTTGGGGGGTTGTTTATGTATCTGGTTGCCTCTGTTGAATTTGGATTACAGTTGCAGTGGCGAGAAGGAATGGTGGGTCAATCGATAAGGTAAGAGTTGTTTAATAAATTTTAATCTCTTAAGCTTAAGTTATAGAGGACTTTCTTATTTATTTCCTCCTTGTTTCACAAGGTATTGTAGATACGTAGACACCGTTCGGCAGAGATATTTCATTCATAAATACCTGCAGTCCCCACTTTATTCATTGACCTTATTTTCCAATGATTTGCCAAGGTTATGATGGGATTGGGAATTGATATTATTGTAAATTCATTATTCGGAAATTCATCATCCTCGATTTTGATGACCACAGGCAAATACTAAGAATCCATCAAATCCTATTTCTATTCCTAGTAAAATTTGATTCCAGGATGGTGCGCGGAGTATACACACAGCGGCGCGGTACGGTCATGTTGGCATCATAAACACACTGCTGCAGAAAGGAGAGAGCGTCGATGTTACCACCAATGTAAGTTATACCTATATCATCTAAATCTTCAGGATTTAGGAAATTTTCAGGATTTCCCTCATAATTATTATTGCTCTACCCTAGCATTTGAAAATTCTGTAATTTAGAAGATTGAAGTTTACGACATTGCCTTTTGATATCGCTAGGATATCGGTGAGAGTAGCCTGGTAAAAAATTTGAAATTATCAATCAGAATGTTCATTTACTATACTAGAGCAGCTTACAGCTGAGAAAGAAAACTTCGAAAGACATACTTGCTATTCAGGCCTTCACGGTCTAGTAGTCAAAAGAACACATTTTCAGGACAATTACACAGCTCTGCACATAGCGGTGGAGTCCTGCAAACCAGCGGTTGTGGAGACACTCCTGGGTTACGGTGCCGATGTACACATACGAGGGGGGAAGCAGAGGGAAACCCCATTACATATAGCTGCCAGGATACCTGAAGGTACTAAAGTACAAATAAGATATTGGTTTATTAACGTGTTGTAATTTAGAATAACCGGCTCCCATTATCGGAATCGGTAAGGGAAAGGTTTTAAGTGGCAAATATACATTTAACATCAGCAAACTAGTTTTCATGACATTCGTTTGTACCTATATCTATCTTTATGTTTACAGAAGCCGTTTTGCTACTAGATACATTATTGATAAGACGTAAATTTATATTTTTATTTGCTACCTGAAACCAAAAATCACATACAATCTTTATCTTTGGATCAATCTATAACTGGCAGTTTCATTAGATTCTATTCTTTTTACAAATTTTAACATTAGTACGAATTCGGAGATATGGTCAGCTATTTTTCTACTAGATACATTATTGAGGTAAGAATCAACTCCTTCACTTTAAAGAAAGTAAATTTATCCGACCCATTTTTATTTGCGAACGCGCCCGAACGCGCGGTACTACCTGACGCAACCAACGAAATCGAGTATATACGAATATCACGAGCGACAGGCATGCCGTTTAGTATAAAATTTGTTCTCGTAATTATAATTTTATTTCTATTCATCTGTTTTATTTTGATCTTAAGTATTTTGTTTTTAATGTAAATAAAAGCTGTTTGGATTTGGAATTATAACTGTTTTAGTTTACCTACTGTGATTTTTAAAAGCCTATCAAATTTCTAATTATTATTTGGATAGATCATCCCAATCTATCTCGGTTCGCTTAATTTTACGGATATGTACGCGGAGTTGGATCTTTAAAAGGACACACAACATAACCAAACCAATCCCAGTCATATCTCGCGTCACTTAAATCTCTTCGTTCCCGGATTACACGCGGAGATATGGTCAGTTCAATCCTTTCCCGGATATTTAGCCCATGCCTAATTTCAATCATAGATTAGATATGACTTTGGTAACTAGATCAATAAAATTAATACGTATCTACGTACCATGAAAGTATTTAGATCAAATTGTAAATGCAAAAACCTGCAGATTATGAGGTTAGTAACATAACTCCTATCTATGTGGGTCTTGTACTGCATTGATTTTTATGTCTTGCTATCTAGGTTAAACTACAGAACGTATAAAAAATAGTAAAATAATCTTTGTGGAGAACTCAATTTTTACCAAAATAAATATCGCCTTTGCTACAGAAAATCCTGTAAATTTTGACATTTCCTATATGCGTATAAGTGAAATTTGGTACTGCATGTCTTGTAGAGGTCCAATCCAAAGGGCACGTAACAAGTTGTCTAAACATTTGTCCCAATAGGAAACCTTAATTTATAAAATCTAATCGCTAATGGTAAAAATGTATCTTTTAAATAACTTTGCGCTATCGCTCGTTAAATTGGTCTCACTTTGTGCAAAGAAACGTTAATGAACAATGGCTTGACGTAGGCTTTTGTCAAGACACGTAACTAATTTTATCTCGCAATATCATACACGTATAATAACATTATAAATACACATAAGGGAAAACGCATTAACTACATGTATTTATACAGGTGATAAATGCGCGCTAATGCTGCTCAAGTCTGGAGCGGGGCCAAACAAAGCCACGGAGGATGGTATGACGCCTGTCCATGTCGCTGCCAAGTTCGGCAATATTGGTACCTTGGTGCTGCTGCTTGAGGATGGTGGCGATCCGTTAAGGAAAACAAAGGTGAAGAGAGATACCTACTAAGTACTAAACGTTATAGTTTTTTCATAAGTTTCTATTCCCTCGACTAAACAATCTGCATAAGAAAAATAAAAGGTTTCAAAATATAGGTAATCAGTAGGCTAGAGAATATGAACAATTCTGTCTTCAGAATAGATGATGACATGTAAACTCATGTCTCTTTCACATAATAATTTGGTTTACCCAACGGCAATTTAATAAAAAATAACTTGGTATTACAGTCTGGTGAAACACCCCTCCACATGGCGTGCAGAAGCTGCAAACCAGATGTTGTACGACATTTAATAGAATTTGTGAAAGATCACAAAGGAGAATCAGTTTCTACTTCTTATATTGACGCTGTGGATGAAGATGGAGCTAGTGCCTTGCATTATGCCTGTAAAATTACAAGAGAAGAAGTGAAAATTCCATCAGCCGATAAAGAAGTAGTCGCCTGCCTTTTAGAAAATGGTGCTGATGTTACATTGATAACAAGGCACAACCATGAAACTGCTTTTCACTTCTGTGCTATTGCTGGCAATAATGATGTGATGACTGAAATGATTAATCATATGTCTGCTGCTGATGTCAGTAAAGCATTAAATAGGCAGAACTCGGTTGGTTGGACTCCTTTACTTATAGCTTGTCACAGAGGCCATATGGAGCTGGTTAGCACGCTATTGTCGAACCATGCTAGGGTAGACGTTTTTGACGTAGAAGGTCGATCAGCACTGCATTTAGCAGCTGAACATGGTTATTTACAAGTATGTGATGCGTTACTAACAAATAAAGCATTTATAAACTCTAAAGCTAGAAACGGAAGAACGGCATTACATTTAGCTGCTATGAATGGATACACGCATTTGGTGAAGTTTTTAATACGAGATCACAATGCAATGATTGACGTGTTGACATTAAAGAAGCAAACACCTCTACATTTAGCAGCAGCGAGTGGACAAATAGAGGTTTGCAAACTATTGCTTGAACTTGGTGCCAATATTGATGCCACTGATGAACTTGGCCAAAAACCAATACATGCAGCAGCTCAGAACAACTATTCTGAAGTTGTTCAACTGTTCTTGCAACAACATCCTAATTTAGTAATGGCAACTACAAAAGATGGCAATACGTGTGCTCATATAGCTGCTATTCAGGGATCGGTGAAAGTTATAGAAGAGCTTATGAAGTTTGATAGAACAGGTGTAATTTCCGCAAGAAATAAACTGAATGATTCAACGCCATTGCAACTGGCGGCAGAAGGTGGTCACGCAGACGTAGTAAAGGTTTTAGTTAGAGCTGGAGCTTCATGTACAGATGAAAATAGGGCAGGCTTAACTGCAGTACATTTAGCAGCTGAACACGGCCATACAAATGTATTAGATGTGATGAGGTCAACTAACACACTAAGGATATCAAGCAAAAAGTTAGGTTTAACTCCATTGCATATAGCGGCATATTACGGACAAGCAGGTATGTTTTAGTAATTCAAAGTCTTTTACGCATAGGTACATAATATGTTTACTTACTTGATTTGGTTTTCGTTTCTTCTGCAGAAACTGTCCGGGAGTTGTTATCACACGTCCCGGGTACAGTGAAATCAGAGCCACCAACTGGAGTGTCATTGGTGCCTGTATTAGGGTCTGAATCTGGACTGACACCTCTGCATTTAGCTGCTTACAATGGAAATGAAAATGTCGTACGATTGCTGCTTAACTCGGCCGGTGTGCAAGTTGACGCTGCATCTACAGAAAACGTAATTTATCAAAATTTATCTTTACCCTCCAATGTTTAAGTAACTTTCTTTTTGTGACTTTTCACTTCAACTTAGGAATTAACTGTGATTCCAACGTTTTCAGGGATACAACCCACTTCATCTCGCCTGTTTCGGAGGGCACATGTCCATTGTCGGGCTATTATTGAGTAGGTCAGCTGAACTTCTTCAAAGTACAGACAGACATGGCAAAACTGGATTACACATAGCATCACAATATGGACATTATCAAATGGTGGAAGTTCTACTTGGTCAAGGTGCTGAAATAAACGCCACAGATAAGAATGGTTGGACTTCTTTACATTGCGCCGCTAAAGCAGGTCACCTCAATGTTGTGAAACTTTTATGTGAATCTGGTGCATCACCAAAAAGTGAAACGAATTTAAACTGCGCACCCATTTGGTTTGCTGCCTCGGAAAACCACAATGATGTATTGGAATACTTATTACATAAAGAACATGATACACAATCACTTATGGATGACAAAAGATTCGTTTATAATCTAATGGTGTGCTCGAAGAATCACAACAATATTCCGATTGAGGAATTTGTATTAGTATCCCCAGCACCTGTTGACACAGCGGCAAAATTATCCAATATTTACATTAACTTATCGACGAAGGTATGTATTAATATTCAGTATTGTATACTGGAATTTATTTTTAGACACATTAATATTTAAAACGCATCGTTTGTCATATTAGGAAAAGGAACGTGCCAAAGATCTTATAGCGGCGGGGAAGCAGTGCGAGGCGATGGCCACGGAGTTGCTAGCGCTGGCGGCTGGGGCGGACTCAGCTGCACACATCCTCACCGCCACCGATAACAGAAACATAGAATTTCTAGATGTGCTCATAGAAAATGAGCAAAAAGAAGTAATTGCCCACACAGTTGTACAGAGATATCTTCAGGTAAAAAATAGGTAACTTCCCATATCGCAGCAGTCGACAAGTAAAATTTTATGGGCAAAATTGTAATCTGATATTTGTTTTAGGAACTCTGGCGAGGGAGCCTCAAGTGGTCGGGCATCAAGATTATGTTCCTCTTTGTCGCATTCATAATTTGCCCGCCAGTTTGGCTGGTATTCTCTCTTCCATTAGGTCATAAATATAATAAGGTTCCAATTATTAAGTTCATGTCGTATTTGACCTCTCATATTTATCTTATGATATTATTAGTTCTGGTAGCTATTACACCTATCTATAACTCAATTTTTAGGGAAAGTTTAGTACCGAGATGGTACGAGTGGATACTGCTCATCTGGTTGAGTGGTCTACTTCTTTTTGAACTTACTAACCCAAGTGATAAATCTGGTTTAGGTTGGATAAAAATTGCAGTATTATTATTAGGGATGATTGGAGTAGCGACTCATGTAGTCGGATGGATATTTGTCCAGGCAAGATATTGGCCTACCTTGATGTATTGTAGGAATCAATGTTTCGCCTTATCGTTTTTACTGGCTTGTGTCCAAATTTTGGACTTCCTATCCTTCCACCACCTATTTGGTCCATGGGCTATTATCATTGGTGATCTCATGAAAGACTTGGGCAGATTTCTTGCTGTTTTAGCCATATTTGTGTTCGGCTTCTCGATGCACATCGTGGCTTTGAATCAGCCTTTCAGAAATCTAAACAAAAGCGAAGACAATAGATATGCAAGACAACAGAGGAGAAATCTGTTTTCCGACGGTGAGTGTTTTTCCTTTGCATCATTTTATGTTAACCATTCGCATTAACCGAAAAATATGTGTAATATATTTTTGGCATGTCATTTATGTGGATTTGATTATTAACGTGAAATATTGATATTAGATACTAACCCAAGAACAAAACGACAGTCATTTGACTCGGAATGGACTAACAACAATCCCGGAGAATCATATCGACGGAAACAACTGACTATAGGACGTAAGAAGAATCGAGTTTGTTTAGCGTCTCCATGTCACCTCGCGATGATCACATAAATCTCGATGTGCTTATATTTTACTTTACTTTCCAATAATTATGCATCCGCTTGCAGGCTTGAGCGTCGCCGTCACATCGAGAATGTTATCATCGTTTCCGACATTAATTGTATTGTTGATAAGATAGAGATATATGTTTATAGCATAAAACACAATATGGAATGTGTTAGGTCTGTAATATACAATAAACACCGGAAATCATCATAATTTTCTTAATATCAAAAATTGTGATGTATGAGAATGTGCGATCTAGAAATAATAAAGTCACAATGCATATTCTGCTTCACACGGTAGCTTTTCGGGAACGTGTGTTCCTCGTATCGATGTCGACACAGAACATGTATTGCGCGTCACAACCCTAGTTTTAGTGGAATGAGTGGCCGATATCACCGCATTTGATGGAGCAAGTATGATTTGCGCATGTCCCGTGCTGGCTTAATGTCCTGCGTTTGTCACGGTGTCTTGTCGTACCACTTTATGTTCGGACTTGTTTGGATATGTTTGGCTGATTGTTGTCTACGACGCCGATGTGCGCCCACGCTGTCTATGTCATGACACTTGTAGAGGGTATCAGGGTAGATGTATGCATTTAACTTGATTTAATTATTTTTTTCTATAATTTTTTTTATTTCAATACAAATTTGGTAGAGGTTTTTTCATACATGCTAATCTACCCCACGAACCCAGAGTCATTCTAGTTGACTCATAGTTTTTTAACGTAGGGGTAGATTGATGTTACTAATGGTTTTTAATAAGGAGAGCTACATTAATCTGCCCCTACCGTTATGTGTCGAGTAGTTTAACTAAGAGCAAGATCCATTTGCGTCTTGTCTTCTAGCGACGTTGTCAGCATTCGACGCGTTCGAGAGATTGTTCTTCGCCCTTTTCGGCCAGATCACATTGTCAGACCTGAACTACGTCTCAAACCTGCGACCCTTGTGGAGCCAGAACCTGTTCAAATTCATCTTCGGCGGCTACCTTCTGATGTCGGTCGTGGTGCTCATAACGCTCCTCATTGCGATGATGTCGGACACTTATCAGCGCATACAGGTAATGCCATTATGACGTCGTATTTACGTTTTGTTCGCAGTGACCATGAACCCGATATTCTCGTTCGAGCTGCTGTTCTTCGCGGTGTTCGGTCAGACGACCACCGACCAGACCAGGGTCCACCGCAACGACGCGGAGATACAGCCATCGTGGACGAACTACTTGTTTAAAATCGTGTTCGGAATCTACATGCTGGTGTCAGTTGTTGTGCTCATCAATTTGCTCATTGCTATGATGTCAGATACGTACCAAAGGATCCAGGTAAAATCTGATTTGGTTAATGATCGTGTGAAGCACTAACGACAATTACTAATACCAATGTAAAATAAACAAATGAACAAGTTATGAAAGCATAATATAAATTGATAACCCTAATATTCATGAAATAATTATGTCTAATTATGCACTATTTACGCCAATAAGAGACTGAACAGGTTTTTTATATCCAGCTTAAATTAGATTATGCGGTACCTAAACATGTAATTATTATTATATCCTTCATTAGTAGGTAGATTTAATAAATTGATGATAATCTAAATAATGCGCAAAATGAAGGCTTAACATGATGACAATACGATGCTATTTTGGGGTATCGTGCGACTCGGACCAAAACCAATTCGGACCGCGCCCGAAAACATTTTTCGTTCGGTCGACTGGGACCACATACCTAATTACCTTCAAGTTCAGTTAACAGAAAAATCTGTTTGGATTTTATTTTATCGCCCATAATTTTTCGTATGATATGTATGGTTTCGAAACCGACATAAATACTTACTGTTTTTTTGTCTAAACCCGTACTATTTACTCACGGCATTAAAATAACCTGTTGAAAAGTCGATTTATTTCAATGTTTAGATAGCCTATCTGAAGCATCTTTGATATCTCTCCAGATATAGCGAAATATGTCTTTCCTGTCCTTACTTTATCCTAAAGTTTCGCAAAATAGGGTCATTACGACCTGTCCCATTAATGGAACAAAACAGGGTAACAGATCGGAATAGACCACCATTCACCAATTTTTAAAAAGTTTTTGCGGACATTAAGGTCTGCTTTAATTACTTGTTATGATTAATAGTTTGATGTTTAAACTTTAATAATTGAAATAAATAATAACATGAATTAAATAAAACTGTGATAAATTTTCTAACACTCTGGTAAAGCTATTTGTGCAATATACCTACATACACTATAAATGACATCCAAACTTTAAGGTTACTTGTCTTTAAATTAGATTTATAACTTTTATTCTTGATTTTGCACAAATATCTTAACCCGGATATTTCTTTTTTAATTTCACGATTAACTCACATTTTTAAATGTTAATTTGGGTTTTACAAACAACCAATCGAATTCATTTTCAATCCTAAATTGTCCCGTTTTGGCACGTATGAAATAATCTGTTAATTTAAACAGTATTTAGATTATACAATGTCTAACGTTTACTATCAATAACGCCCTTAACGTGCAAATTATACCTATTCCCTATCTTGGTGATAGGTTTGAACAAAGAGCAGATGACGCCAGTGAGTTAATATTGTAGTCTATTGTCCTAAACTACGATAAATTCCCGAACTTAAGTTTGTTAAGCCCAAATCGACGTCTACCTACTTTATAGAAAAGTGTCTAACAGTTATGGAATTGCAGGCACAATCAGACATAGAATGGAAGTACGGTCTCTCGAAGCTGATTCGAAACATGCACAGAACGAATACGGCACCTGCTCCGCTAAATCTTGTTACCACGTGGTTGATGTGGCTCATTGCCAGGTGCAAGGTAAGCATGAACTTTCATCATACAGTAGGTACTTTTACTTGATTATTGTAAAATTACAGGGTAAGTCACTTTTTGTGAATGTTGATTATGAAATAGTAATGTGGTGGATAGCATAAAATCTAGGTCATGCCATTGTTTCAATGATTTTTTTAAACGCAAAATGAACGCTTTGTGTCCCAAAGCGGCCGACCATGGTAGCGACCAAAGTAAATTCCATGACCGTTCCCAAATACGTGATATAAAAAAAACATCTACTGACTAACAACCTTCGTGGCTTAGTCGCGCCTTGTATTATGTTCTTTAATTGCTTGCAGGAGCGACTGAGTAAGAAGAAGAGGCCCAGCCTGGTACACATGATCGGCCTGCAGAGGCAGGACCAGATGAGCGCGAGATCGAAGGCTGGAGCGAAATGGCTGTCCAAAGTTAAACGAGGGCAGGTGGTACCCAAAGGTAAATTTATTGTTTTGCGGATTAAAAAAAATCATTTTGTCGTCATAACAATAATATACTAGAAAGAAGATAGCTAACTCTAAACTAAAGAGTGTAGGTGTAAGGCTGTGGTGTAAGGTAATACGTAGTATAGGTATACCCGGTCACTTGATGGACGACCATCACCATGAGAACTCTTAGATCTACTTAATACTGGCGATGGTTCCCTAAAGTGTAACTGAGTATTTTCATATGAATTCACTTAAATTCCAATCCTCTTTAGCCATTCAAAAACTCATGTCCATGGAAAAGAAGGACTTATACTAGCGACTCTATTGTAAATTTTAAATTCAACTTTAATTTCCAGATTCAACAAGACTATCAGTGGTACACCTCAGTCCTCTGGGCTCTCAGCTCAGTTTCAACAACATGACGAGGATCGAGAATGTGGTAGACTGGGAGGTCATCGCCAAGAAGTACCGCGCTCTGATGAGGGATGAGGCCGATGAGCCTATTACTAAGGAGAATGAGGCAGATACCGCTGATGATGTATCGGAGATAGTACCCAACAATGTTGCCCTATCTTGAAGTTGAAGATTAATAATTGGGTAGAAGATTAAAGCAATGGATTTACTAAAAGTTGCTTAAAGGCAGCAGATGTATGTATCATGCGAACACAAACCTAGCGTGTCAAGTGTTACGAGTATTAGTGTCGAGGGTTTTAGGAATGTACTTTAAAAATGTGTTGGTGTAAAAATTTTTTGGAAAATCCGGATGTGAAATTCATAGGCCATATTCACCTGAGTTACAAATTTAAGACCATATAAATCTATAGACACTGTTAAAAGTTGGGATAGAAAGATGGCATTGAAAAACTTTATGCTTTGTACAGTAGATTTACTTTAGTACAATAATAGGTATAATTTTGCACGACCTTTTAATTATGTGACGTGTGTTTTGAGATTGGTTTCAGACAATATGATTGTAGAGCAATACTTTTTTCTAATATTTAAATCTAAATAAGTATAAGTGATATGCTAGTTGACTATATATATATAAATATATTTTTGCATTTAAGTGTAAAATTTGTCTAGAAATAACGACCACAAAATGTAGATTTTACACGTTGTCGAAATGTAATTTAGAGGATGCAACCTAAGGAAAGATATCAAAGTCATTTTACTATGTATAGGGTCAAAAAATTCATAAAGTTACCTCCCTACCTGCTGTTCTTAAATCATCATCATCATCATCCACTGCTGGACGTAGGCCTCCCCCAGGGCACGCCTCAAGACTGCCATGGGGGGTATTTGCCTTATCATGGTAGTCATAACGCTGGGCAGGCAGGTTGGTGACCGCATTGTATTTTGGACTATGTTGTCAACACGGGAGGCGCTGCTGCCCACCTCCCGGAAACCCTTAATCGCCTCGTACGATACCCACGGGCAGGCATGGGCTGTTCTTAAATAACCTATGCTATTTTTGTAATTTGGCTAATTCGATTGGAAAAAGCTACTACATTCAAGATGAATGTTTCAAGACGAAATATATATTTTGTTATTAGATGCGAGGTGTTATAAAAGGGGTATCATAGACAAAATTTCATAATGAAACTAAAACATTATGGACAAGTTTTTTATAAATGATATTGACCCTGTTTATTATATCAACAATTTTTTTTCTGATTTATATTTGTATTGCCTAAAGAATAACTTCCCCCCTTTTAGCCATGAACATACTTTCTTGTACCTAATTCGATCCAACCAGCCTAAAATATTATAATTCCAATAAAAATAAATTAATTAATAGGTACCTAAATTTAAGTATGCCTTAGTAATTTAATAAAGTAATGATTTTAGAAATATTTTAGTAATTGGTATTACGTAATTAATTACAAGTATTTTATTAATATTTTTGTAAATAACTTGTTACAGAGATGACGTTTGTGTACTTTTGTTTCAAATAAAATAACTTAAATCTCAATCGAATTTTATTCTATAATAAAGCTATTTTATTACGTCATACCCCTAGTATGCATGAAGAATATCATAAATGTCTATGAATAAAAAATAAGGTCCGTGATCCTACCTATCCGGGAAAGAGGCATGATCTTATGTATGTAATAGTCAGTAATAGTACAGATTTTCATAAATATTAGGTCATGATAAATTTCATAGTGCCATATTTACACTAAAAAGTTATCTAAAAATTAAAATAGGACGCTACAGCACGTTGATGTCTTTTCTCTTCATATACATCGAAAAGTCACCTCCTGAAAATAAACAGCATTTGAGTCACATAGTGATAACTACAATGTTACGGTGGAGGGCATTGAGAGAGATCTATGTCCAGCTGTGGTCTACTTATGACTGAAATGAATAAATTTTACCTATCGGCGGATTGAGAAGGGCAAGACCGACACATCTAACATCTAAACCACAAATTCCTAAAGATAAAAATGGGTAGGTAACGCGAAATTCTATGAAAATTTAATTGAAAATGATTTCTATGAAAATAAACAATAAAAGTCAGGAATAAAAACAATCCATGAGAATTACATGTGATTTCGAGTCTCATGGATAGTTTCTCTATGGTGGGCCATTTTCAAAGTATTTCGCCTTTTTCTTACACCTGTTACGCCCTATATATTCCCCCAAATACCATCTACTTATTGGGCGTAGGTCATTATTATAACCAAGTTCCTAGTGTAGGTCCAAGTGCCAAGCAACTGACATCTGCCATTGAAGATGCTTAGTCACAAATAAGTTAAACCACAGATAATAATGCAGCTAACCTTGTTTTAACACGATAACAGTGACAGTATGAATTATGCATGTTTTGGTCAGCTAACCTCTACCGGGGTCACTGACCATTGTCAGTATTGTCACTAATATATTTATTTAAATATATCCTCAACTGAATCCCCACCTGATGTTGCGAAAGTAAACCACTGAAGCGATTTAAATGGAATTTAGTACATAGAAAGAGTAGGCCTTGGGGTATGCAGAGCGGCGGTCGCAAGAAATAATATAGGGGACTACTGTTTAAACAGTATATGAAACTATGTCTGGAGGTTTTACATCGTCAACGATTTCTATTTGCAATTCTGTAGTCCACGCGGACGGAGTGGCGGACCACAGGTAGTGGTGAATTGGTGGTGCTGGATTGGTTGAAATTGTTACAAAGTATCATGCAACTAATCATGGGTATCGAATCTTTATAACGATGGCCAGACTATATTTTACCATAATCATCCAGCCCATCCACTGCTGGATTAAGGCCTCTTTCCAACTATGCCACTCACTCCGTTCCCGTGCATTCCGCTGCCTACCAGCAATTACGGTGATGTACATACTCGTACATATAGCAGACATATTGACGCCCATTATTCTCCAAAGAGGTTGGGCAGAAGTATGTAAATTACAAACCCACTTTTCACCAGCAATATTAAGTCCCACGTGGTAAGGGGTGAGCCGCCACCGTAATTTATGTTAACTATTTTTAGATAGTATAGGTAATTTATCCTAATCGCCACATAGATTGACATGCATTATTCAACAGATAACTGACCTATTGGGGCGTAACTGTGGCCATGGAGGTCAACGGTAGAGGCCTAACTCAAACTAATACGAAAAGAAACCAATGAAATACCCACCTACCTTCGTAAATGGAAAAATTGGGAAGAAAAATTTATTAGGTGTTCTTGAAAATTTATTTTATCTATTTAATATGATGGACAGTATCATCTATGACAAGTTGTGGGTATACGTATTTGGGTGCTTTATAATTTTTTACTTGTTGTTTTTTCTTTTTCAATTGTCGATGCTAGGTGTCACTAGACTATCATCAGTTGCATCTCTTTCCGTGCATGTCCTAGAGTCGACTAAATAATTCAGGGAACTTTCTCGGGCGATGAAAGAGCTAGCAACTTGTCATATGAAATCACATCTTTATATCTAGTCTGTATTTTTTTTCAATAATACATTTTACTTCTTACGAAAGTATTATTAAGTAACAAAAGTCCTACTCTATTTACAGAAACATTTTTAATCTTTCACTTGTTATACAGCAACAGAACAACTAAATGTTTTCCTCTTTAAGCATAATTAAGGGGGTTTTCCTCCAAAGGACGACCTCGGCTTAACCTTTCTTAAATTAGCTACACATCACTCGTACGACCTACTGGAGATGCATAATAGGCACAGTATTTACATAATATGTAGATTAACATGGTCACATATTATAAAATTATTAATAAAGAAATGGAAAAAAATTCCTCACCCGGGTGGGAAATTGAACCCACGACCTCTGCATCCGCGTGCCAGCGCTCTCACCACTGAGCCACCGTCACATATCTTATACCTTAAAAAAAAACTAAATACGACTAATTAGGTATAAAATTTATTAAATATTTCCTCTAGGAGATATTTTTTAATCATCTCTTTCTTCAAAATTATATTATAACTAGGGCCTACCTTCTTTCTTATTATCCAAGGTAGGTGATGCAAGTTGGTCTGCCTGTCGCGCTTCCATGTCAAAACTACTGAACAGAACAACTTAAATGAAGTTTGGTACAAGGATAGTCTAGAGACTGAGGATGGACATAGGCTACCTACTTCATCATGCGAAAAGGTGTTACTACAGATTAAAATAAAATTTCATACAGAGATAGTCTAGAGCAGAGGTTCCCAAACTTTTTTAGTCATAGATCCCTTTTAAAAGTTAACTGTTTCTAGTAGACCCCCTACAGGCCTACACCACACAAAAATTTTAATTGTGAACCTCCATTTTTTTACACCAACGTAGAACCCCATCGAGACTCCTGTAGACCCCTGGGGGTTCACCTGGACCACTTTGAGAACCACTGGTCTAGAGCCTGACGGACTACTTACTTCTTAATTAATGTGAAATTAGGGGGTGAAATTGATGTGGAAAATACGTAATTTTTAATGCTTGAAACTATTTTTTTAGATGATACCTACGTATAATAGATAATATGCGATTCAAAGTTTTTCAATATTTTACTTTAAAGGGGTTTAAAATAGCAGTCCGCACAGACGGAGGAATAGTGAGCGTCCACTAATATTATATATTAGTAACATAAACAAATCCATCATAGAGACGATTATATATAGATTTGAATATGAACATGTCTCAAATTAAAATAATGGCATAATTATGCAGATTTACGATGTTTTTCATTCATATATCTATATGTGGCCCTGAAAATCTTCTTAAATTTTATTGTCTGAACTGTCGTAGGTCAAATACGAGGTCTTCGCCGCAAGAAATCTAACAAATCGTGCGCACGCGCAGTGACCTCCGTTTGCGGAATTATTTTTGCCGAATTGTCCGACGATTGGAAATAAATTAATTAACCTGTATTGATGATTTATTTTATTTTATTCCGTTGTCTAATTTTATATCAAGTAACTTTTGAATTTTTTCATTGTCTTAATAATAGTCCTGTGCTGACATTTAGTTATTTACATTATTATAAATAGGTATGTTTTTCTATTTTAACAGCTGGTGGACGTGTCTGTGAAAATAATTGCAAAGAAATTTAATTAGGTATATCGATCTGTAAAAATAATAGATATATATATTTTTTTTACATTTATCTGCTTACTGAGACCCTGAGTCATATCATAAAGAGTAGGTGTAGATACCTACTAGGGTATTTAGATACCGTTTCCCACGGCAGTCTAAAAAACCCGATAATCGACAGGATAATTTAAAACAAACCAAACGTATTAAGGAGCTTGTAAATCACCTAAACCGTTATACTTACCATACATAAATGTATCTCCCAAAATAACTTCAACTAATGCCTCCTAAACACACGGTTGCATCTAGAAGACTTAGATAATCGAAATATTTTACGATCGACACTGCAGTTTGCAAAATTATCGAAATATTTCCTCCTTTAGTTGAACGAGTAAGAGTCGACTTTCATTAGTCAGCGACGTACTCACAGGCGGTTATCTTTTGTACATTCTGCCCCTATCTATGCTAACTGTCGCTGGACGATCTCCTCTATGATCATTTAGTTAAATAAATAAATAAAATAAAAAAGCCTTATATTTCTTACAATTAATTTCCAACAATCAAATTCAATTAAAATTGTAAAGTTTAACTATTAATTATTAGTATTAGATTTTTATAAATTTTTGATAGTAAACGATTTTGGATATTAATAATGAATTAATTATACACAGTTTGAATTAAAATAACAATAAATATAAATAATTAAATTAATAGGTAGGTATGTCATGCAAGAACCCCTCGTGTGAGGGTAAAGGCCTCCTCCAGACCACTCCATTTATCTCTATCTTTGGTTTTTGTCATCCAGTTTTTCCCGGTTAATTCCCTGATGTCGTCTTCCCAGCGTACCCTAGGCCTCCCTCTCTTTCTATTTCCTATTGGACCAGGCCACGATGTCAGTCGATTTGTCCAACGGTCATCGTTCATTCGGGTGACGTGACCAGCCAGTTATGGGTATCCAATTTCGGAAACACAGTTGTGTGTATAATATTAATAATGTATATGATTGAAGGGCTTTCTTCTGTACAGAATGGTATCCGCCCCCTTATTACCTAACTAGCATAAGCAAAGCGATAGCGAACATTGTACAAAAATCGCTGATTGGTTGTCAAATTCGTATTACGTAAAATGAATTTCAAATGAACTTTGACATTTCAAGGCGAATATTGTAAAATTTTCGCTATCGCTTTGCTTTGCTATTGCTTTTACGTAATCAGGGGGCCGTATCGCTGACGGTTTTTCTGCGTGCGGTTGATAAAGAAAAAAATAATCTAGCCATTAAATAATTTCTGTTATGTACTAAAAATTAATATTAAACGTTTAAGTCTCTTAATAAAATAAAACAATTATCTTCAGATAAATTAACACTAAAAGTAAATAGTTCTACATATTATACCAAGTATATAACCTGTGTACACGCGGTGGCATTACATTTAGTGTGGATGAAGTGCGCGTGCGCCGGTCTTAACGTGCACACATTAAAACGCATTTCATGCACGGCGTAAATAAATAAAATAATGAGCATGGAATAAAATAAGTCGTGAGTTTAAAAAAACGCTTACTTTTCTTCTTGTACTTCTTTTTAAAGAAATAAAAAAATAAGTGAAATAAATAGTTAGCGCTTATTTTTAAATAATAAATCAGTGTAATAAATAGGTTACCTTTTGTCAATATGTGGCTGTGTACAAGTATAAAATTATTTGTATCAGTGATTTTACTATCAGGTGCGTGAATATATTTCTTACTAATACGAGTATTATAAACGCGAAAGTTTGTAAGTATGGATAGATAGATAGTTTGTTACTCTTTCACGTAACAACGGCTGGAGCGATTTTAATAAAATTTGGTATGGAGTTAGCTGACACCCTGGATTAAGACATAGGCTACTTTTTATCCCGGGAAAATATTTTTATCCCGGATAATATCGACATTTTGTTTTTTCTGCAGTCCATGTTATCTTCGATAGGTACGCTAGAAAAATAAAATTTAACAGAATCAGACGGACTTTTAGTCTATGTCCACTCTACACTTACCTACACCTTTCCCAGCTATACTTAACGTGAATGTGGGATCTCGTTTATGATCCTGTAGTTCTGAGCTACCCCAGCTCGGGTACATATAGTGTGCGTTCACTATATCTATGTAGGTATATAAATGTACTGCATTTATGTACCGCTGTAGGTACTTGCATTTAATTTCGCCTGGCAATGAAATAATTTTCAATAATAAAAATTAATGTACAGAATGTAGTTAAAAACGCGAAATAATTTTTTTTCAGATGTATGTCAGCATACCGAGGCAGCTTCGATATACTGCTATGTTGAGTAAGTATCTACGTAGATAATTTTTACTGAATGGTTAATGAACTTTTGCTAGATTAGGTACTTTTGCTGATGCAAAAGCACCGGCTGCACTGCAGATGCACTTGTGCATGCCTTAAGAATCGTCTAAAGAACTCGGAGACGTACTCTTAGGCGATGATATAGCAACTTGTCACTCATCTTTCATCGCCTTTTGGTATAACAATCACCAGTATATTTTAACTACTACTGAAGCATGTGTACCTAAAGGTGGGTTCCCACGGTGCGTGATATTACGGACGGACGCGCACCAGCCCGCACCACGGATCGTGGGAAACGGAGCGCCCGTGGTGCGCGTCCGTCCATAGCCGTCAGCGCGTCCGCGTCCGTCCGCGAAATCACGCACCGTGGGAACTCATCTTTAGACAGTCGTTGACAGATTTAAAATCCACCCCATTTTAGTGATGAGTATAATAATAATAATATAAGGTCACTAGTTAGCTCTACCTATTGAGTCCTATGTGCACGTAAAAACTCATCTATAAATATAAGAAGGTACTTTCTTACAAATTTCAAAAAACACTTTCCACTTGTTTATATTTTCAATTTACTTACAATATTTCACCTTCAAATGTCCCTTTATCATAGCAACCGCTCATATTTTACTTGGTAATTCCACAGAACAGGTACTTAATAGGTACACATGATATTCATTCAATTATTTCCCAATATCCCTATCTTTAGCTGCAATGAATTTAGAAATAGCCGCAGTAATGGACGCAGAAGTTTAAAATTATATTTCATACATACATACATACATATAATCACGCCTTTATCCTTTACGGGGTAGGCAGAGCACCAAGGGCCGATAGAACCACAGTGTGCCACTTCTGACCAATTTTGAGGCAAGTTCGGTTAGTACTGACAGGTGGTCAGTCCATCGCCTACAAAACACTGAGACCCTCTTGTCCCTCTACTGACTTGTACAGTATGCCCGGGAAGTGAAGTATTATTAGAATTATATTTCACTGGTAAGATATTAATTAAACAATATTTTTATAAGATTTTGCAAATTTATATAATCATTAACCTCTAAGCATCAATAAATAATAATCTTCTTTCTTTAATTGAAGATATCGCGTCCCCTGAATGCCCAGCGTCAAGTGTCCAACCTATTGAATGAGAACACTTCGATCCTCCCCTTGTGCTCTCCTTTTGTGATACCTTTTCATACTTTTTATTCGCCGAATGTAGGTGGGAGAACTAGATCCGTGTCAAGCTGAAGTGGAACAGGAAGGTTAGATAATGTAACAATTCAACGACAGCGAAGTTCGCAAAGTTATCGAAACGTATCAACCAATAGCTGTTAGACCTTATTACGTCATTTTACGAAAGCGCTATGTACCTAAATGCTTCCTATAAGGGGAAATGTTTCAATAATTTTACACCAACAGAAATTTACTCGATTACCAAGTCACTGATTTCGTTATTTGTTATCGTTGTTTCCATAATATGTAGTATATGGGCTTAAATGTAAATAAACCAACCAAATGAATATTGAAAAAATAAACAATGATAGTACGAAATGTTGACCCATTAAATTGAGAACCTATTTATCTATATAACTACTTACATAAATTACTGATAAATATGGATTTTAAAATGTGGTCAGTAAAATTATGTCAGGTTAACAGCAGCAGCGGTTACTCACCACGGTAGTACCTAGGTAGGTATGTTACATATTAGGCACATTCCTTGTTTGCTGGTGGTCAGTCGACTGTTAAATCTAAAGTAATGGTGTTAGTTCTTAAGAGCAAAACCTATGCGATTTACAGTTCTATCGTCAAACTGTCAAATCTCATAGATTTTGCTTGCGAGTCGACATCGTTACGGCACCTAGTAAAGTTATTCGCTATCGCTCCAGAATTGTTATAATATCATCGTCAAACTGTCAATTCTCATAGATTATGCTTGCGAGATTGATAGCGTTACGGACTATCGAGAGGCTCGTGTTTGCTTCACTGATTTATACATATCTACTGTAATCAAGGTAAATAATGGGCATAGTGGAAATGATTTTGATATTATAATTTGTTTCGATAAAGTTGAAATTTAGGAGTTTTTGGGATTAAAATACTTCTGTAAAATTGTTTTTCTAGTGTTGTACGAATTTTTCGATGTTTTGCGATGCCTATTAATAATCTTGAACAACTGTATTTTCATGTGCACCCGTGCCCCTACTCCCTTCCTCTAAATTCGCATGTAGGTGAAGTCTATCCAAGTGTATACTATGTGGTGTGGTGCACTATTTTACAAATCAATGACTTTAATATGCAATTAACTCGTAACGCCTCGGTACACAATCATTACGGCTTGGTAACGTAATGTCCACGAATCCTGTTTTCCACGACCTTGTACCGATTCTACCAGTTACCAAAAGTATCTATATTAGACAGGTCCTTATACTAGGGTTGCCATCTCAAACTTTGAAAACCAAGATTTGAGGAAGAAATACCAGGACATTTTGATTAAAACCCTATACCATACATGTGCGAGCCCAGTGACAATACGATTGGAGGGAGTTAGTGGCGTGCGAATTTCAAAACATAGGTCTTTAACACATTCAGTGCCGGTATTTGCTACTTTTTAGGCTTTCTAGAGGTGCCGCTAACGCTTATTTGCCCGATGTCGGCACCCTTAGAAAATGTGCCGACAGCGAATGTGTCAGGACTTTAAAAACCAGGTCGATGCTTAAAAACTATTCAGGACAGCCCAGGACACTCCAAAAAGCAGGACATGTCCTGGGAAAACAGGACGGTTGGCAACCCTACCTTATACCTATACAAGACCTATACATATATAGGTACATATGTAATAAACATGTGATTTCGAGTCTCAAATTTTGTAAATAGGTTCACAATAGTTATTTGCATACCCTTTCTGTTACACCCTGTATAATTTCGCCCGAAAACATACACGCCATACATAAGGTTGATACATAATGAGGTTGGGCAAAAGTGTGCAAATTATACACTGACTTTTCATCAGTTAGCGATGGGAAATGTTTCCGAGTGATTCTAACCAATTATTACAAGCTATTAGCGTCAGAGCCTCGTCCGTTGAATAGCAGTGTGCACCACTTATAACTTTGGATCTTATGGTAGGTATTAGTCGAGCCTACTTACACCCACCCGAAAACGTTAATATTTCTTCCTTAATCTTACTTTTTCATTCCAGCACCTTGGAAAATCCATTGATATTCCCACTATCGGATCCGTCCGGGATCCTGACATCGAAATGCTACAATCCCACTCGGCCAACCATACTTTACACCTTTGGCTTCCAAGGGAAAGTGGATGGGAATGCCACTACCTCTGTATTGACAGGATTTCTTCAAACCGGGCAGTATAATGTATGGCTGCTGAACTGGCAGGAAGAAGCTAGTGCCACCCCTATTCTGGGATACAGCGGGATCTACGCGGTTTATTGGAGTTACGTGGTGAAAGCTGTGCCAAATGCTAAGAAGGTAAATAAAGTTCCAATTTCACTTGTTTCAGATCCCACTCCAGTTATAAAAGTCTATTGTGAGATCAGTGTCACAGACCTCTAACTATTTAACCCATGTGGTATCCATGGAAACTCTCATTTCTCTCTCATAGGTCGGATTCGTCGGATCGATGATGATAAATGATTTACTAAGTTCGCCTTAGCCTTATGCTAAAACTGAAGAAGATGACATTAGCACTCTATAACATCTTATTCCTCCATGGTATAGTGTGATACATTGCTGTTTTATTGGATGACTCCATTAGGGTTGATCAGTTGTTTGAACTCTATTTATATTTTTTTGTAAATCATGACGTATTGTTTAAGATATATTTCATCTAAGGCTTAATTTACTACACTATTGTGGACCTGAAAAGATAAAAATATAGTCTTGAGACAGTGGTTCCATATTTTTTCTGTTTTTCAGTGATTTTCTATTCAAAATAATGGTCTAAGCATATCAATATTTCTATTGAGGGGTCGCCCACCACCGGGCCCTACACCCTCCGCTGACCCTCGGATCTGCCGACTCATGATCACGAACACAAGACACTACAGTCGCAACGAGAAGCCAGATCCAAGCACCTAGCATGCAACCATAAATACATAACCGCTAATCCGAAAACCAATTAAAATTGAGATTTGAACTTCCGAGTAGTGACGCCTGATACAATTAAATATTTAAATATATCAATATTCGCCTGGCTGTCATTTATACTCAGTATACCAAAGCGAAGTTATCTTTCCAATAAAAAGAGGATTATCTTTGTTTGCAGGTTGGCGTCGCGTTGGGAAATGCATTGGTGATACTGGCAAAGAGAGGGCTCGATTTAGACAGCGTTCATCTCATAGGCCATTCTTTAGGTTGCCACACTTTGGGAAATGGGGGCAGGGAGGCTAGGCTGCAAGGGTATATTGTTGGAAGGTGGGTACTGCTGACTGACAGAAGTGCGGACTATTTTCTACATATGATGTAGATATCTTAGAATAAAATGTCACTTCGATATATTGACCAACTGGTATATAGGTTCCTCACGCTATAATAGTTTTTACCAGTTTTTATAAAGTTTTTGTTTTAGGTTAATTTTTTTATCTATTTAATAAGGTAAACAATGAGGAATAATAGATAATGCTGCTGTTTCAGAATAACCGGCTTGGATCCTGCAGGCGCGCTCTATGAACCACCGTCTCCAACTAACTTGGGGTTGAATAGTGATTGCGGCAAGTTCGTGGACGTCATCCACACGGATCCTAACAATTATGGAACGACTCGAGACCTAGGGACGGTGGACTATTGGCCAAATTACAGTGGACCTGGAGAGGTCACGCTGCAGCCTGGTTGTCCTGACGGAAAGTTTACCCCGTTTTCAACGGAAGGTATTACGAAAATCAATATTCTCTAGTTGAAAGTAGTAGGTACCTACATCTTCGGTGAAAAACTTAATATAGTTTACTTATCCAGAGATAGATTAGGGTTTTTTTTTATGTTCAAATAGAGTTACCATGAGAAATAAAAAAAGCCAGTGCATCAATTAGTAGTAGATTGGACTGATTTTTCTACCTACAAGTCTAGGGGTCGACTTACTAGGTCTACTTACCCACTTATTCGCCGCCGGCATTCCAATACATACTAACGTAGATTAAATGTTTCCAGATCTCTGCAGTCACGACCGATCTTGGGAATACTTTTTAGTTTCGCTAAAGATTAATGAGGCGTTCGTAGGGATCAAGTTTGACACATACGATGGTTGGAAGTATTCCACCGATGCCACCAGGCAGGGTCATCCAACGAGCTTGATGGGAATAGTGACCAATTACCAGTAAGTATAGGTAGATGCTTATGGCTCCTAGCAAGAAAGGCCCACAAAGAGTAGAGTGGAAACAAACCTATAACAGAGATTTGGCTAGTGTATAGCTATCGGGATGAAGAATAACGTTGCCAATATGTAATTTAGAAAAGAGATGGTAAAATTCGTCATCCGAGTAATTGACCCGGTGGCTTAGTGGTTATAGCGACTGGCACGGTTTGCAGTGGGTTCGATTCCCACTCGGGTGAAGAATTTTTTCCATTTTAAACATAAACGTAAAATTAGTCCTACCTGTCATTTTCTCTCTCAGCCATTTATGTTAAGAACGGAGAGAGATAGACCTGACTAAGATTAGGTTTAAGTGTGACTGCCGGAATCGACCATATTATTAATTAAATAAAACTAAGTATATCTACTCCTCCCGTGTTGACAACATAATCCAAAATACAAACTGTGGTCACCAACTCGCTTGCCCAGCGTGGTGACTATGGGCAAATACCCCCCATAGCAGTCTTGTGGCGTGCCCTGGGAGAGGCCTACATCCAGCAGTAGACTGCAATAGGCTGATGATGAAGATGATGATATCTACTCAGTAGATATTACAGATCCATTAGATATTACAGATTAATTAACAAAATATACCAATTAGTCAGACTATTACAGATAAATTAACAATCTATCTATACCAATCAAAAGAAAGATTTGTATGCTCGAGTGCAATCTCGTAAAACTCGCGAGACCTCGCCCTTTTTTCGTCCGAGATCAATCTCGCAAAAAAAGGGCGAGATTGCATTCCCTAATCACGTGTATCTGCTTGATGCAGGCCACTTCAAATCTGTTGCAGTGGTGGTGAGGGAATGTCTATTTTCAGCAAAATAGCTGATTAATGATGATGCTCACAAAGTGCACGAAGTATTACCAATGACTGACTTATTATTCTAGACGTAACAGCTAATGGTAGAAACGTGTGATTTGGACCGTGGCTTCCTTTTGTGACATAAAGGTCCACTAAAGATTTTCCGAAATTCCCACGGAACGGGAAATTAGTAATAGGAATACAGAAGTTTACACCGATGGTCATGGGCATTCGCCAGCAAAATAGCAGTACCGAGCATGTTAGGTAGAATACAAGTCACCAACCAGTTACCAAGCACGAACGCATTAATAATTTAAACTCGCTCAATGCTGAAAAAGTTGGACTAACTACTTTACATCCTTCCAGAGCAACTGACGACTTCTACTTGACGACTGACGCAAGCTACCCTTACGGCAAGTATTTAGAAGGGGTGGCGCCAGATTCAGATTCTTTCAACAGAATTAGACGAAACACTGACTTTGCAACTAAAATTGAGGAGCTCGAAGAAGGGGAGTTACCAACTTAACGTGTTAATAAAGCGTAGCGTACAACAATAATTCGGTAATATATTAGTAACTCAAAGCTATAGTATAAAGAAATTGTAGTGATCTCACGATCACCCGTTTTGTCACGGACTTAATTTTATGTTGTTATTGTGTATTGTCCAAATTATTATTTACAAAATTATTTATTTGATGTACTTATACAATTATTTTATTTACAAGTGTAAAATATAAATCTAATAAATATATCGAGGGACAAACAGACAGCGTCAAACTATGTCGCGCATTAGATAATCTGCGACATGACGCAACCGGCGTCTATTGTGCACAGGTTACCTCAACACCGCGCACCCCGTGCATTCCCAAGGCCTGCGCTAGCCTGCGCACCCAACGACTGGCCGCAAGCGCCACCTCCCGGCAGTCTTCCCATAACTCCGACGCGGAACGTATGTCTGTTTGCTCCCCGACGACTCGCTTAAATACGTGCGTTCTCATTTGCAATATCCCATTGCCTATTGCTTTCCTATCTCGCTTGACTGTGCAGCGCCTTCTATTCCTTCTTAAGCTTTTGCCTACCAAACGCTTTAGTGGTGACCCCGAATAGGACACAATGTTGCAGTCAGACAGCGAACGGAAGACAGAAGAGGCCGTTAATTTGAACCGAGTGAGCGTACGGGTACCTCCATTTTACCCGTCTAAACCGAAACTTTGGTTTGCTTCGCTGGAGAGCCAGTTTGTACTTGCTGGTGTGACGTCGGATACCACGAAGTACCACTACGCCGTGTCCCACCTGGAGCCTCAGTACGCGGAGATCGTGGAGGACATCGTAGAGGGACCCGTCACCGCCAACAAGTATGAGACGTCGAAGACGGAGCTCGTGAAGAGGTTGTCCGCATCACGGGAGAAGCAGGTGCAGCAGCTTCTTCATCACGAAGAGTTGGGAGACCGCAAGCCGTCCCAGTTCCTGCGGCGATTACGGAGCCTGGCTGGTTCTGAGGTGCCGGATGACCTACTCAGGACCCTGTGGGCCAGACATCTACCCAGTAGTGTGCAGCCCATCATCGCATCCCGTGTCGCCGAATTTGCAGGTAGCAGCCGTTTCTGCAAGTTCCAGCAGATCGAGTGAGATCGCAGCGTTGACCCGGCAAGTTGAAGCGTTGGCCGCGAACATAGATTACCTCCTAAAGATACCTCATACAGGATAAGATACGCGCGCCACTCATACTGTTTCTGGGGTATATACAATTCCGCGCTCGGAAAGCTAGCCCCAGTAAGTTACCAAGTTAATGACCCGTGCGCACGTGCATGTAAATTGCATTGTATTTATTTTAAAACTTATTAATTTTCATTAAACAACCGTGTCATCATGGGTTATTGTTCCTTGAAATGGTGTGGAAAGAACTTTAAGACGTCAAGTTACAAAAAAGATGGCATAACATTTCACCGGTAAGTAAATTAAATTTTCTTCTTTTTTCTTTTTTCTGCCATTTGTTTTCAATGACAGATAAAAAAATATGAAAATTTGATTGTGTATTTATTGTTTTATCAATGAAATTACGTAAAAACATCAAATATTTACCGGTGAAATGTGATGTTATTTATTTTCTTATGTTTTTAAGCATAGTTTTGGCAGGATCTCAGTGCACATTTCGTCATGGTAAGTCCTTTAGGTTGACATACACACGTAGCCACTGACCGCTGAGCACTGAATGACAGAGCCGCGATTGGTTCAAATTTGCACCCATAAAAATTCCTAAAATCGGCCTTCGGACTATACTTCTATAGGTTATAATTCTATTAGCTGTGGATTTTTGTTAAATAAATAAAAAAAAATAAAAAAATTGATAAATTCATCTGATTATTGAAATATGAGTTGCTATTAGGAACCTAAGTATTTAATATGAGCGACTAGTAATAGAAATATAACCTAGGTTTCTATATTTCTATTCGACTAGTATAGGTATATACCTACCTATAGGTATGAGTTTATAGTCAAATAATAACCTATTCTATTCTATATTATGGCTACTGAAGTATGAGGAAGCTTATATAAATGTAAGACAATTTCTTAATATAATTGGATTTGTATAAATTAAAATAAATTCAAATTTTGTTGCTCTGTAAATAGAGATTTATTAAAATAAGAAGGTACCTACATATGTAACTAAAGATATTACAATAATATGTACCGAAAGTTACGACTATCCCAGGTAGCAATATGTTACCAACTAGACATCAAAAAGACGACCAAAAAAAGTTTAGGATAACTTTTTAATCGTCCAAGAAGTTATCTCATGAACAGCAAATAGGCGACAAATGTCCGCTTTTTTGTTAACCTATGCGTGTCTAAATGTTGGCTATAAGCTATCTTATAATGAATACCAATATGCCAGCATAAAGTTAACCTATATCAGCTGCCAATATGATAACGTGAAGTTATCCAATTGTCCATAGCCAGAAGATGACGTTGTAAGGGCATACAATTTACTGATATCCATGTTAACAAGCCGGCAACTTAAAGGCAACAACGAATGGCATCCTTAAGATATCTCATTTATAGATATGGGACAGGCGTGCGACAATGAAGCGTGCTAACTGAAATATAGATGTTAGATGAAATAATTTGATTGTTAATATATAAATTATATGTTAACAATCAAATTATTTCATCTATCATCTATATTTCAGCTAGCATACTTCAAAAATAATGTTTTCTTTTCGTAGAATATATATCGAGGAATACTTTTTCTTTAATCAACAAATAAATAGAAAAAATTATGAAAAAATTTAAAGAGAGCACGGCAAATTCCTTGGAACATCGTTTTACAGCCGTCTATTGGCTATTGCTGTGGCGCATTTGATTCGATCGCCTCCTCGACGAAGCCAGTCCGCTATTTTATGCTCCACCTCTTTAATCGTGCAGCCTTCGAAGCGATCACGAATAATCTCTGTAAAATATTAAACAAAGATATTTCAATACAAAATATATGCAAAAATATTATAATAGAAATTCAATGCCCATGTCAAATCTAAGTTACGAGGATTTCACAGATGGTTATGTGATGTGACGGTTATAAAAAAATACAAATTCACACTTACTTGGAGATTGTCGTTCCACAATATGTTAATTTTGCGACGTATCACTATGATTTGCACTATATTTTATTGGGAGTAAAACTTCCTGTGTTACGTTTTCGCTGGTTTTCGCCGATTCTTGCTTGACATTCCATAACCTTAAAAAGCCCGCGAAAGATATCTATTGGATAACTGTTTTACCGATAATTTTGGTTAACCATTATCTGTTGACTTTTAGATGTCTTTATAACGTCATCTATATGCCATGTAGAAATGTCATCATAAAGATGGCATTTCTACAAGTATTAAACTTGATACTTGGTTGACATTAAAAAGTCATCTTTTCGGTATCTAAAAAAAGCCATCTGTTCCACAAATGTGAGAGTCTAACATTTCGACAACTACTAGACTTATCGTTTTGGGAACATTAAAAACCCACCTTTCAGATAACCGTACAATTGTTGAAATTTCAAAGCTGTCATATAGTCATCTTTAAGATATGTCCGAAAGACAACCTGATCATGGCAACTTAAAGATGCCGATTGGACATTAGTGCTACCTGGGATGCTATAATATTAATGTAAAATATAAGAATATCTTACCTGTAAATAGAGAAACGACATTTAAAGTATTTTAAATTAAAACAATTTTTTTTTATAATACAATAACCAAATTAAAATATTTCAATATAAACAGTTAGTTTTGCCATGGCAACCAATGACAACTGTCAACGACAAATAGCTACATTACCGACCGTAGCCATGGCGCCATCTATGATATTTACAAAGAACTATCATTACAACTGAGCCTACCGACGGCGACGAAAGTACCTAAGAAACAATACCATGTTTCTTTACATAAATATAGTAAATATCTAAGTATATTATAGATAGTAAATAAGAAAATGTTAAAACAACATGAACAGTAGCGCCAACCAATGGCTGTATATAGTTTTTGTAATTTTATTCTCAGTTATGTCTGGGAAGAGTGTTGCATTTTTAGATTTAAGAAGTTATCCGATAAATTACCTTACGGTAAATGACAGAACCCTTAGTATTTTTTGATATACCTACGGTCTTTCAAACGGCAGCTAACAAAAGCCAGGCTGCCGGTTTGTCCTATAATAGATCCCACGGGCACTTACAATTTCACCGCCGAGTCGCGAGCAAGAGTGCTCGCGGAACACTTGGCGGTACAGTTCACCCCACATCCTCCCAGCAGCGCTCCGAGAATTATGGAGTTTCATCGGACGACCGAGGAGGCAGTCTCTGACTTCATGTCAGCACCGGTCCCGCCTCTCAGCGGAGACTCTTTTATTTCGCCCGCCGAAGTTGCGAGTGAGGTTCGCAGGATGAACCCTCGCAAAGCACCCGGACATGACCTCATTCCAATCATGGCTTTGAAGTACCTACCTAGGAGAGGATTCGCTTGTCTAGCCCGGCTCTTCAATGGAGTGCTACGTACTGGCCACTTTCCTGACCTCTGGAAAGTCGGTAGAGTCGTAGCGCTACCAAAGCCGGGCAAAGACAAGCGTTACCCGGCCAACTACCGCCCCATCACCATCCTGTCCAACATCGCCAAGTTGTTTGAGCGTCTATTGTTGCAGCGCCTGAAGCCGTATGTTTCGCTACGCGAGGAACAGTACGGCTTCAGAGACGCGCACTCTACGACGCTTCAACTTGTGCGTGTGTTGGACCATTTAGCAGCAGAGCGGAACCACAAGAGGTACACGGTTGGAGTCTTTCTCGATATGGAGAAGGCCTTCGACCGTGTGTGGCATCCAGGTCTGCTGCGTAAGCTCATTGGCCAGGGACTGCCGCCGGCCCTCATAAGAATCGTCGCGTCATTTCTAAATGACCGGCGGTTCTTTGTAGGGGTGGAAAACGCGAGTTCGCAACTCCACCCCATATTGGCCGGCGTCCCTCAAGGCAGTTGCCTCTCCCCGGTCTTGTATGCCATCTACACAGATGACATACCGACCGTAAAGGTGGTCTTCCATGGGAATTTGAAGGCATGTTGGCACTGTACGCGGACGATAGCGCGTACTTTGCCACATCGCGCAGCTCCCCACTGGCGGTGGATCAAATGCAAAGGGTCCTCAATCTTCTTCCGGATTGGCTTGACAGATGGCGGATGTCGGCCAATCCGGCAAAGACCGTTGCCCTGCTGACGGGTCAGCAGCGAGAGCTCCCCCCAGGCTCACGCTTCGAGGGCAGCCGATAGCCTGGCAGAATACTGTCAGGTATCTAGGCTGCCAAATCGATCGTGGGCTGCGGATGACTGGGATGGTTGAGCACGTGCTGCGCAGCGCGAAGACCGCGCGCGCCCTGCTGCGGCCTGTCATGCAGTCCACGCTTCCCCTCCGAACCAGGCTGACCATGTACAAGTTATATGTTCGGCCGCGTCTCACGTACGCGGCCCCGGCCTGGTTCCAACTTTGCTCTGTTTCAAACAGAAAGAGGATTGAGGCCTTGCAGAGCTCCACCCTCCGCAGCATTGCGAGGGCCGGGCGGTACGTCCGTAATGACGTCATCGCTCGGGACCTCAAAATGACGAAAGTGGAGCAATTCGTGGCCCGAATGGCGCGTCGAATGTTCGACCGCGCCGACAACGGGCCGCACGCCCATCTCCGCGGGCTAGCTCCGCTTCATGCGAGGCCGCCAGACGGCCGCCCACAACCGAGGGAGCTGTTGAGTATCCCACTCGACAGCGATGCCGGGTAATACCGGATTTGACCCCCATACCACCGGACTGACCCACAAGTAGGCGCACTATGGCCGACTCATCGGCCCTAAGCGCCTACGAAATTGTACATAGTTTCTATGCCCTGGTGGCACAATTATAATATAGTTGTTTTGTCCCTACCTATAACGTCTGTCCCATAATTACATTGTATATACTTGTTCTGTCCTTTGTCATGTCTTTACTCGGTAGGGCGGCGGTAGCGGGCGGGGGGTGTCGATCGGCCGAGGGCGGGGCAAAATCTCCTCGTCACCGACCGATCGGCGGATCTACCCGGCCATGTCTGCCTGCCGTCCTACCGACAAGTTGTGTCGTCCCTAGTTTTCTAAGTGCATGGGCATTCCCCCATGCACTTACTTGTAAATATAATCTTCTTAATATATATAAATCTCGTGTCACAATGTTTGTCCTCAATGGACTCCTAAACCACTTAACCGATTATAATAAAATTCGCACACCATGTGCAGTTCGATCCAACTTGAGAGATAGGATAGTTTAAATCTCAAATTATAGTCGCAATTTTAATTTATTGCTAATTATTTGTCTATAATTAATTGACAGTCACAATTATCTGTTAACTTCAAAAGATTCTAACAGATGTCGATACTTTTCGACTGGATTAAGTAATCAATAGATGGCACTTTTGGTAAACCGACAAACGTGTCATATAAGCTACAATTCAATTTCCACGCGGACGAAGTCGCGGGCGTCCACTAGTATAATATAAGTTTTGTCCTTCGCTGCCTCGGTGACTAAGCCGAGGCAGCGCGGCCTCCGGCCGCTTAATAGTGACCGGCGCGCTGTCGCGCGCCGAGACTTTGCCCGGGCACAGGGGCGTCCCCTAAGGCCCGCAACCCGAAGCGCGAGCGCGCGCTTAGGAAGACCCCCCCAGTTCCAAACCGACTTATGCCCCTAGCACACTTTGAATGTCTTTCGCCCGGGCCATAGAGGAATAAGATGTAGACATAGAGTCAAGGGCGGATCCAGCTTTGGCGCCAGGAGGGGGTCACATAGTCAAGTCAAGAACTTATAATTTAATTTTGGTAAGAATAGATACAAGTAAAAAGTAGGTATTTTATTTATGTACTCAAAAATATTTATTCTATATTGTACACTTGAAAAACTTAACTACAGAAAAAACAGCCTATGTGTTAATCCAGGGTGTCAGCCAACTCCATACAAAATTTTATTAAAATCGCTCCATCCGTTTGTAGACGTGAAGAAGTAAGAAACATACTCCCTCAAATATTTTCGCCTTTAAATAGTGTAATAGTTTAGTGTAATAAGTAGTCGCCGAAACTGAATGTGTAAAAAATGTACAAAGAAAATATTATAGCGCGAGCGTAGCGAGCGCAATATTTTTAGGGTTTTTTTTGCACACTGTTACCATTTATTTCTCGGAAATGTAGACTCTATCGAGAATTTGTGACGATCGCTAATGCATCGTGGTAATGCTGATGCAGGTGAAGCGAACGATAATTATTAGCCATTTTCTACTATTAAAGCTTCGATAATTTCTTTGTAAAAAATAGCATTTTTACTATTATATTTTATTATTCTCACACAAGAATTTTGTGTTAGGCCAGAGGCCCCGTATTATTGTGAGGTAGGTACGGCTGATGCGGCGCAGCCGCGTCTTTAATACATAGAGCAGGATGCGCGGAGTGTGGGGGTGGTGAAAAGGGCAGCGCTTCCGGCACCACCGGGCCACTAGTCGTTGTTTAACCCATGTATATATACCAATCATTGTAAGAAACTTCGATATCGCGTTTTAGGATTTTGCATTAGATTGTGGTTCTCTCCTGCATCTAATAGATGGCTCAGTTACATTACTACCCTTCCAGACCGGACGTCGATATGTCTTTGGCAGCACCCAGGGTGTATTCTCACAAGTATGCATTCGGGTCAGTGACTCGACCGGAAAGTATTGCGACGAGCGTGCAGGCGAGATGCGTTCTGGTCTTTGAGGCGACTGGGAACGTGATGCGGCTGATGTGTTCTGGTCTGCGCTTGGAATGGGATCATGTTATTCCGTGATGCCGATGCGTGCGTGCGTTGCTAACAGGTCCAGGAAGCTGTCATGGCGGCTTCTTATGAAACTGCTGGCTACTGGCGTGCTGCTGTCGTGGAAGAAGAGGAAAGGTTATGCTGTTGTGTGATACCTTTGCTGCGGAGTGCTGCGATGATGGTGAAGTTCCTGAAGACTGAAGGTTGCGTATGTCCAGTTCACAGGGGTCACCAATGTGGGGTTGGTGAAAAGGGAAGCGCTTCCGGCCCCACCGGGCCACTAGTCGTTGTTTGGTCCATGTATATATTCCAAACATTGTAAGAAACTTCGATATCGCGTTCTAGGATTTTGCATTCGATTATGGTTCTCTCCTGCATCCGCTACACGGAGCAGGGCGGCTACATTTTGGTCCTCCAAATTTTTTTACTATAAAATGGCGTAATTGCAAAACATATCCTTCTATCAAGTTAATCAGATTTCCCCTGACATAAAAAGTGTCCGGGTTTTTATGGATGCCAGCCTTCTGCGGGCGTCACATCTAAGTTTATCCTACTATAGTGAGCGAACAACTTCGAGAAAAGCAAGAGACGAACTCACGTTCTATTTCATGGCGTATACGTTTGTATCGTATTATACGAAATGATCAAGGATACAATACACTGTCTGATTATACATATTTTGTATTCAATTATACGATCTGGCAGCCCTGAGCTAGACGTAACGTAGTCGACAAGCGCGCGCAAGTGTGGCGCGGTAAAATTCAAATTTTCGATGTGCTCGTTCCCAAACGTTTGACATCATACAAAGTTAATATACTACATATATTAAATTAATTTAATATTAAAGGTATGTAGTTACATAAAATCTGTATGGTGACAAAATATATAAATAAAATCATTATGTTCAATTAGTCGTCCACCTAAGTCCTGGAACCAGCTCAGGGGGGGGTCATGACCCCCATGACCCCCCCCCTGGATCCGCCGTTGCATAGAGTGCTAATGTCATACTAACAGTTTCGATGCACCATTAGACTTTTCAGTGCCTCACAATTCTAGTCCTTCTGGAAGTCTAATCATGCATCGAAACAGTTACGAGTAGTATAATATTAACACTCTATGACATCTTATTCCTCTATGCCCGGGCGGTTTTGTTGATCGACTCTAACGCACACTTTTTGATACTAAAACCGCACTTGATCAGTATTCACCTATATGTATTTCGCACCTGACGTGCCTACTATAATTTAATTTGGATACAAAAATGAAATAAGTATGAAATGTTTTCAAGTCGAATAAACACAAAAAGAAGTTATTTTGTCTATTAATTTAACTAATAAGTATTCATTTTCTTATTAATATTTATGGTATATAATATCTCAATTAAGATAAATTTATAAGATACTTAGATTAATGATAGGTTAGGCTCAGAGCGGTGCGGATTATTATTCTATGATAAGATACTTCTCCGTAATATAATCCGCTAGGACTAGGATATGGTTAATCGTTTCATCACTAAACATTGTGCTGAGGGATTCAGCTTTGTTTTTCGTCGAGATTTGACTAGTGTATAGCGATAGCGATGAAAAAATTACGTTGCCAAAAACGTAATTTAAAAGATGGTAAAATTCGTCAGTCAGTTGGTTAGGGCGATGCACGGAATGCGAGAGGTCGTGAGTTCAAATCTCACTCGGGTAATTTTTTTTTTCATTTTCTTATTAATATTTATAATAAGTATGTATTGAACAAGAGACAATATTTCACACTTTGATCCCTTATGTTGATATAAGAATAAATTATTAGACGGCCGATTGATGTAGTAGGTAATGAGTAATGACCCTGCCTGCGACGCCATAGGTCCTGGGTTTGAATCCCGGCAAGTTGTTTGCACCCTGATGTAATGAATATTGATATATGCTTCCGAGTCATGGATGTTTCTATACTTATCTATGCATTTATATACCGTTGATTAGTACCCACGATACAAGACCTTATGGAAGATCTATATATAATAGGATCTATATCTACCTATATACATATAATAAAAATGTAACGGATCGCTGTCTGTACATGGAAGATATATGAGAAAAAATATTACAGGAGACCTTTATCAACGCAGTAGTACCCAAAAGAATGATTTTTGAAATTTTTTATCGTACTAGGCGATTAAGGGTTTTCGAGAGGTGGGCAGTAGCACTTCCCGTGCTGACAACATACTCCAAAAATCACACTGCGGTCACCAACTCGCTTGCCCAGCGTACCTTGTGCAGGTCTACGTCCAGCAGTGGACTGCAATAGGCTGAAGACGATGCGAAGGTAGATAAGTAGGTACCTAATGACGTTACAGAGACTTTCGGCATCCTTACACACTATCGGCATGTTGCAACGTCCTTTAGAATGCCATACCTACTACCGTTCGTAGTTGCTTCCACAATGTGGGTACGTTGCCTCGGCGCTGGCAAAGGAATTGACGTGCACTGGAATGAACGTACGCCGAAGTATCCTTAAGGCTGCCGATGCAGCTGCCTAAAGAATGTCAAAGCGGTATTTTTGATATTAGGCTCATCATCATTCCCCTTATCCGATTATTCATATTGCCAAGAATTTGGCGTTTGTTTAAACGGCCGGCTACCTCTCTGACGCCAATGCTCCTCGGGGGGATATTTATATGTAGGTACTAGCGACCCCGGGGCTACTGCAAAGCCGGGGCTTCGCACGGGTGCAAAGATACTTTAAATATAGTAAACTTTTCTCCTGAATCTCACTTTTACGAATCCGCATCAAAATACGTTGAGTAGTTTAAAAGACCTTAGCATACATAGTGACAGACAACGGGAAGCAACTTTGTTTTATACTTACTATGTTATTAGGTAGGTATTTGTTACCAAAACAATGTTTTCAGATAGTGGGCGCCAAGCATTAATTATTCCAATATACAAGAGAGACGCCGTCGGTAACTATAAGTAGTGCTATACAATAGTAGGTAGTGCTACACAGATGCCCCAAAAAGAGGTAGCTATTATTTTACTGTAGACAACCGCGTTCAGCATAGCCATAGGGACCAGCCACATGTAAATGACCAGGGGGCCAATTCTCGAAGTCTCGAGTTGGAACGAAGCCGAAATGGAACCGTTGTAGACGCTCAGAACAAAGCAATAATTACTTTATGGTGATGTAATTAGACACATTTTAGCACGAGACAGATATTTGTTTTTATTGTCATACTCGCGACCGATGCGTGCTAAAATATATCTTATTACTTTAGCGGTAAGTATATATCGCTTCGCACCGCGTTTCGTTAACGGTTAGTCAGTGGTTGCGTTTCGGCTCAAAAATTTTCAAGAATTGCCCCCCAGTGGAAGTTGCAAGGTGATCGATCACCTGAGAGAATGCTTTTGAGTTCCTTAGTCTACTCTTACGTCATGCACGCAAGGAAATGCAGCTGATGTATTCGTAGGCAGAGAATAACTAAAGTAAAAAAACAAAGGTCGTTAGCAAATGCCTGATTTTAATATTTTCGCTTATTTACACCCTTTTATATAATTGCATAACATAATTGTCCTTAGGTACGATGTTAAATAGGTACTACTCTCTGAAACACAACAGCACAGCTCCACGATCAGTACATAAATACATACATTTGCCGCGGCGAATCTTTGCGGCCGTTATCGGATCTTTTTGGACAGTACATAGTGGTGCAGAATTTTTATAAAATTATGTACAAAAATTTGTCAATCATCATTCAACCACCATTCTATGCTTGTAAGGTAGGCACGCCTATCTTGTCTTAGCAGCATCCAGCTGAAAAGGGACCCGTTTGGCGGTTGCACGTACACGGGACTGACGGGCTCCAAATAGGGCACACAGTTCTACTTACTGTTCTTCGTTTCATGTTGCTTCTACCTGTCTACCTACTTCTTTTGATCTGTATTTCTACCCTATTTCTATTGTCCTTTTCTATGTTACTTCTGTCCGTGTATGTGTAATTTTCAAATAAAAATCTATTCTATTCTATTCCTTTACAAGAAAACGATTCATTTTCGTCATATATAAAAAAAAACTCAAAATAAATATTTGCTTAATAAAAGCAACAACAGAGAAAACTAAAGATCTAGGATTGTTACTGTAATAAAGTTAAAACTAGGTTTATTTATTACATGAAATCTACATATGTAGTCCCATACAGATAAATAAAATTGGAGTGTCCGTAAGAATGAATAAAATAAACTCATTTTACTAAATGCATTATACACGGCTCATACAGGGTGATTTTTGGTCGTCAACGTTCCCGAAAACTATGGAATCTCCTCATCATCACGATAATTTTTCTCCATGGAAGCATACCTGGGAAGTGTCTGGTTCCCAAGATATTAGGGTCCAAAATAATAGACTGCTTTTTCTGCATAAATGCACATAGTCGCTCGTAGCAAGATTTTTTCACAAGAAATAATTAATATCTGTCTATGAAAAAACTAGCATAAACACTGGACACTTTAAATTTCGCCCGATCGAGTAATTTTTTTTCAAAAATGCATTTTTTTTGGCATAAACTTACTTTATTTGGTGAATTAAGTAGTTCGTTAAGGGTGGCAACGAAAAAACACTGTATACATAAATAAAGTTTTTCACAATTTTTGTCCTTTGTCTTTCTAGTCTCGGAAATGGTTAGACAGATTTTGACAGGACCTTCACTGGCAGATAGTTGATGTAACAAGGACTAAGCCACTAATAAATATCGGTAAAAAAGTTAAAGCTATGTTTATTCATTACATTAAATTATGACCTGAGATTAATTTAATCTGTGTTCCGGAATAAGACGGTTTTTTTTATCTAATCTATGTATAAGAAAATTTCATCATCATAATATATTAGGTTATATCCATCGCCTTGGAAATATAAAGGGAGAGGATCTAGATTTTTTTCTGGACACAATGGGTAGATTTAACTTGAAGTCAAGATCTCCGCCCATATTTGCGTTAATGTACAAGCAAGGGACGCGTTACAGATTGAACCAAACATCTATACAAACGTGATATCAGTTTCTCAGAACAAATTTGGAATATAAAAGGGCCAAACAAGAACTATTGGCTCAGTAGGGCCGGAAGCGCTTCCCTTTTCTTTACCCCCGTCGCTTTTCTACCACGAAAATCAAGGTAGGTACCTATAACTGTTCTAATACATAACCAATGTTTACAAATGTATTACCTATTTAACCTGTATACATACATACATACATTATTATAGTATAGTCATGCCATTATTAAAGGGTTGGGCAGACGTGTGCAAAAAGCACACGCACTTTTAATTTCACCTATAAAATTCCACATGGTAAGTTACCATGTCTAACTATACACATTGCATTCACGTTTAGACTCCTCTAACGGTGGTTACAGGAACCTAACTGTACATATTGCAACCATGTTTAACACCATCTAACGGTGGTTACAGGAACCTTTATAACTGTACATATTGCAACCATGTTTGACACCTCTAACGACGGTTACAGGACCCTTTATAACTAATACATATTGCAGTCATGTTTGACGCCATCTAACGGCGGTTACAGGAACCTTTATAACTGTACATATTGCAACCATGTTTAACACCATCTAACGGCGGTTACAGGAACCTTTATAACTGTACATATTGCAACCATGTTTGACACCTCTAACGACGGTTACAGGACCCTTTATAACTGTACATATTGCAACCATGTTTGACGCCATCTAGCGGCGCTCACAGGAACCTGTGCTAGGTTGGGGCGGCATTGTACAATCGTTTGAGACTTCCGTCGATTTCTACGATGGCTGCGTGCACGCCGTGCGTCGATGCGCCGATACCTTCGAACGAATTGGCAAGTCGTTCTATAGCTCGCGCCTGGAAACACGTAAATATTGTTTAAGACATTTTATATGCATAAAAATTACAAATTTAGTTTCATGAGAAGGCAAAACACTTATATAAAATTGTTATTACAAACTTTTTAAAAACAGAGATACATAAAGTCGCCTTTTCACTATGGGATGTAATGTAAAAATGTATCATTCATTATACATACATTTTATGCAGATGTAGCGGAGTCATCTATCGGACACAGACAGAACCAAAGTCCAATACAAATCCTAGAATGCGATATCGAAGTTTCTTACAACTTTTCAAATATAAAACAAGGATCCAAAGTACCAAATGGTACCCATCACAAGGTAGTGCGTCTTCAGCTTTGTAAAGATAGAAAATCCCTTCAGGCTACCATCATGCAATGCAAAAAAAAAAAAAACTAGTCGTCCGGTGGGGCTGAAACTCTTTCACCAGCCGCCCATGCGTATTAGCATCTGCACCGGTATGATGAATTCGGTGAGTGACATGTCTCACTTTTAAAGTCTCACTTTTACATGCACAGAGCTATTAATTACTAGATAAAATAAGTGGATGTACTTTGCATGTAAAGAATTGACTTAAGAATTAGAATACACTCGTTCTCGAGCCAGGACTGAAGGAATTAGGGCTGATAGAAGTAGTTAGCAATACCATTTTACACACCAAGTAGTAACATTTGCCTTATCTAGTTATTACTTAGCTCTGTGGATTTGACGTTTAAAAGTGAGACATCTCGCTCTCAACAAATTCATCATACCGGTGCTGCACTTACACCTGCAACTGTGGGCTAAATTTCACATTCCAATTCGAACTCGTTAGCGTTAACGCAAACCAGCCAACGCAAACCAGCCAACCAATCACATTATAGCGTGATGACGCGATGTAATAAAAGTGAGAGCTACGGCACTACATGTACAGGTTGAATATTTAACGTTTACGCGATAAAGTTCGAAGTGAAAACTCGCACTGAGCCCTCAAGTAAACAAGGCATTAATGGGAGATGACCTGTATCTGCGAGGCCTCGGCCAGCCGCTCCAGCGCGAGCGCGTGTCTCTGTGCCGCACCAGCCGACGCCGACAGCGCCGCCGCCTGCGCACCCATCACCGACACCTGACGATACGCCATTGGTTAAGCAATCGATTTTTTTTTATAAATACACATTAAGATCCCTGAGGTTTTGTGTCGTGGGTACTAAGCAACGGTAGATAAGTATACAGGATGTTTTTTTGTGGCCACCTTTAACGAAGGGTACGTATTCTATACATGAAATAAAGTAAGTTTATGCCAAAAAAAATGCTGGGAATTTTTTTTTTTTTTAATTTTAAATTCCTTGATCGTGCGAAATTTATAGTGTCTAGTGTTTATGTTAGTTTTTTTATAGACAGATATTAATTATTTTTCGTGAAAAAATCCTGCTACGCGCGTCTATGTGCATTTATGCAGAAAAACGCAGTCTATTTACTCAACTTTGGACCCTAATATTTTGGAAACCAGATACTTCCCAGGTATGCTTCCATGGAGAAAAATGATCGTGATGATGAGGAGATTCCGTAGTTTTCGGGAACGTTGACGACCAAAATACACCCTGTAGAAATACCAATGACTCAGAAACAAACATCAATATTCATCATATCAATAATGTTTCCACCTACCGGGATTCGGACCCAGAACCTATGGTGCAGCGAGCAGGGTCACTACCTACTACACCAATCGGCCGTCTAATATGACCTACAGAAGGTAAGTTTCAACCATACGCAAGGCGAAAAACAGGTATAAAATATTTGACATTGTGTTGATTGCCACGAAAATATTTTATCCTAGATAATTTCAACATTTTGTTTTTTTCTGCAATTCACGCGGACTAAGGCGCGGGCGTCCACTAGTACTTAATAAAAATATTGTGAAATTTAATATTTTAAGTGACATTTTAAACGACAGCACCGAACACTATATACTGGGCTACATATAGAAACATCCATGACTCAGAAACAACCATCAATATTCATCATATCAATGTTTGCACCTACCGGGATTCGAACCCAGGACCTATGGCCTTGCAGGCAGGGTCACTACCTACTACAATCGGCCGTCAACATCTAACATTTTACCTAACCACCCATTCTAGTGTATTTAAATAGTGTGACCACACCATACCATAGGGTGACCAGAATGCAACGAGGAACGTTGTTGGTATCATAGTACCTTGGAAACTCATTGAATAGGTCTTAATATTTCCTAATTATTTAATCTAGAATTCAAACCCTAACAAAAAATTATACAAACCAGTTTCTCCATAACTGCCATTTGCCTTTCCTCCATATCAATAGGCACATCAAATTTCAGAACTGGATCTAAATCTGAATGATCATTCAAGACCTCATCATCCTCTAAGAACGCATCCTCTATGAAATGCTCTTCTTGTTTTACCTTGCTCCGTGTTTCTGTAAATAGTTAATGATCTATGTATCTAGGGGAAAAAGGCTATATGGCATAAGCCCATATATATAAATGGCGCTTATCCCAAGCCCCTCTATATGAAAGTATTCCATACTAAGTGATTTTGTGACAAAGAATACATATTCAAATCTCCTGGATGTAGAATAGATCCTGGATATGCGGAGTTAAAAGTGGATTATTTTAACCTCTTAGAGTGGAGAGGGACATACATAACAAATTTTAAGTTTACATAAGTTTTAATTTTAAGTGTGGTGGTGGCTTAAACCTCCAATATCATCATTACAGAGGCTTAAGCACCAGTACATATGGGATCTCGCTAACTGAATTTTTTGAATATGAGGTAGTCTCCAGTGGGAGAACAAACCTTAACTGACACTCAAACCACACAACACATCTGCTAATGGTCGAATTGACCGATTGCAAATTAGATTGAAAGAAGAAAAAAAAGTGTGGTGGTCAGATACAATGATATGTCTTGAAATTTGTGTAAATATGTAAATACATAAATTAGATGTCTTTACTCACTTTTCTTTGGCCCAGTACTGCTACTGTTGTTACATAAGAACAGATCCCATATCCTCTTGTCTATGTTTGAAGAAAGGCTGTTCGAGTCCCCTCCAACAGAAATCACTTTAGTTCTTACAGTGGACTTTTTATCTGCCCAGTACTGGAAAAAAAACATGTTAAACAACTAACAAATATAATGTAATCATTATGTATATTTTAATATTTAATTTAGACATCTTTTAAGTAAGTGTCCCAGAGTCACTAAGCGGCCCTTTAGTGGTATTGCAAAAATAAATGAAAATATCTAAAATAGGTATACAAATATAAAATCTTATTTTTGTATACTAAAATTTAACTAGTTTTATGCTTATTATTCTAACCTTGATCCAAGATTTCATTGGTCTAGTCGGTCCCGGTAAGCTGTTGACTATTTTGCTCAACTTATGCCACAGTTTCTTGCTTTCCTCGCGCCCTTCAAGACCTCTCAACTGCCCAAGGCCTAGCGAGGCATGTTTTGCCATAAAGTCTACAATTGCAATAACTTGTTCCATACTTGGGCGTGACTGGAAACGATAATGAAATACCGTATAAAACTCACAAGTAAAGAAACTAAAGTGATTGACTAAAAAATAATAGGTACTGGCAGCAGAACGAAACAGTAGGCAGCCGGTCTAAATAATCATTCGAGTCGAGTTCTGTTCTGTCTAGAATAATTAAAATAGTAGCACAGCTAAACACAGCAGAAGTAGCACCGCCAACATACCGATATTGAACGTTCCGCCATTGTTAACACAATTTAAACACTTATAACTCACTTATATAAATACAAATTGAATTTAAATAATGCAATTTTCTTGAATAAAACTATAGTATTAACTTTATTACGGTTCCCATTTTTTGGAAAGTCGATAAAGCAGCGAACGAATAACAAAATGACAACCATTGGTTGGGGCTTCTTCAGGTCGCGGCAAAGGCCGGTGTTACCAACGCTATAATTAAAACTCGCCGAAAGCCCAATAAATTTGTGAAAGGTATACTTACATAATAATTAATTTATTGTTAAATTATTAGAGGAATGTATAAAATTAAACTTATAATTCTATTATATCTAAGAGAGGATAAAGATATACCAAAATCATAATCACCACCGTAGAAACAGTAATTATCATAAACAGGGGAAAAAAAGCGGGTGGGGCTGTGTCGGGGCACACGGCCGTTGGTTTTAACGTGAAACGTCTATGTTAGCGAATCGCTTTTAAAGTAAAAGATTGAAATGAAAACAAGATGGACGCTGTTTTAAGTATTTTAATAAAAAAAGAACAGGTACGTAATAGAAACATAAAATACATAGCAAATGTTTATATATTTATTGTCACTTTCTTGTTATTTAAATAGCAGCCGCCCACGACTTCGTCCGCGTGAGGGGGCGTTGTACCCGTGCGAAGCCGGGCAGGTTGTTGTATAGACTGTAGCCTTCCTTGGTAAATGGGCTATCTAACCACTGAAAGAATTTTTCAAATCAGACCAGTAGTTCCTGAGATTAGCGCGTTCAAACAAACAAACAAACAAACTCTTCACCTTTATAATATTAGTATAGATATAAATACTGTCCAAATTACACTTATTTTTGTATAAATCAATCGGTTCAAATAAACTTGACAAACACACGAAAGAATCACCACGCTATAAAGTCGGAGTCACGAGTTACACTGAATAGAAACAAGCGCGAGCGCCGGTTTCGCACAGTTATCGCAGTATCCCTCCCCCCCGCCCCCCGCTTGACCCCGACACGAACTCAATGTCATAACAGCGAGCTGACTATATAGTAAGTGAAATATTTACACCACATTTTGTTTCTAAGACCAATAGTTTTTTAATTATTAAGGTACGATGATATAGACCTTTTCGTTACGGTCCAGTTTTTAAACCTGGTACCCGTATGTGTCGGCGCGATTTTAAAGACGTTTCACGTCAAAAACTGCAATATTTCGTAATAACTTTGTTTTTTACGCTATAGTCAAAATCAGATTCTAACACTTGCATGTGAAAAGATTCATCACTGTCACTAGTATCGCTGTTTCCAACATTGATAATAGCGACGTTTTACCTGAAATTAAAACGTTTATTAAACATACTTACCTTATTCGAAGCCTAATAAAATATGAGAGTAGCGTTCACTTCCTTTTGGTGCTATTACGCACTTCCAGTCCATCCACATCCCCCAACTTCCTTCCCCTTCCCAATCATTTCTTACGACGCTAGCGCCACCAGTGGCAGCTGTGTTTTAAGCCTTGTTTTATCCTCATTGCGTCTCTTTGCCCCAGGCAGGGTTAAAAATTATTAGGCTTCGAATAAGGTAAGTATGTTTAATAAACGTTTTAATTCCAGGTAAAACGTCGCTATTAAACAGTACTGTACCGTTATTCGAAGCCTAATAAAATATGAGAGACGTGTTTTATTATCGCCTGGTGGCGCGTAGCAACAACGCCAATGTGATATTTTCTATAAGATAGGTAGTATGCTCACAGAACTTAGGATTTAGACAGAGCTACAGATTACAAGTGAAATGATATTCTGGTGAAGTTAAGATATTTATTTAAACCCAAATGACAGATCAACAAAACAAATAAAAATTATGTTTACCTACATGTTATTATGTAATAATTATTTTAATTAAACATAAGTACACTATCTATTCACTAATTGGTACAAACAATTTGTATAATGATTCTGAATCATAATTACTAGATATATTCTTATGATAATATTTCTGAATGTGTTGGATGATTTCCCAATTTCCACGAGCGAGTATCTCATCTAGAGGGGCATTTTCGATCCAGCTTTTAGATGCACAGCGGATCTGACGCTGCCAGCAGTCGCCTGTATGCCTGCTTGCTTGGAGGAATTTTCTCACCCATCCTGCTATTATTGTGCGAGATGCAGGTCGTGGATTTTCAGTCAGTGTTATAAACAAATCATCTAATGTGAGTGATCTCTTTTCCTTCGATAAATTAATAAGGTGTGTCACCCAATGTACGGGGCAAAGGTGTTTGTCTTGGGTATTCATGATTAATTTCCATAATGATTGCTGATGACTATCCGAGTCTGTTTTCGACCCAAAGACCGGTCTAAATACAACGTAATCATTACCAGCAGTATAATGATGAGAGGAGATCTTAAGGAGCGTTAAATCATGTACCCTTCGTCCTGAACAGAGAAGGAGTATAGCAGCGGTTGCACTTCGATGCTTCATACAGACTAGGGTGTATTAAAATCCTTAGTAGTTAAGTAACGTCGTAATATATCAGTGTCCCAAATAGGTGGCTTTTTCAGGTTTTGGGTTGCTAACGATATAGCTTTCAGGACCTGTTTTACTAAGCTATGCGAAACTTAGTTTCTCCTGTTTGTCCGGGTTAGAGAATGTGGCCACAACAGACTTATGCACTAAAATTGTACTTAAAGAGAGACCTTCCTTTGATGCAGATCTGCCAAAAACCGAGCGAGGTCGGAGCCCGTGGGGCATAAAGGTTGTCTAAACCTTTCTCTTTTGTCCATGTCGACCATCTTTTCCATGCTGGTCTATAGGTCTTTAAGGTAGAGATTTGCGCCAGCTTGATGACAATAGCTTTTTCTGTTCATCTGACCAATCATTTAGTTGCTGGCTCCACCCCCACATTTCCAGGCCTCCAGTGTCATTTCCGAGACTTTCGGCGGGGGTAGCCCTGTCGTTACGTCTACTAAGACCTTGATGAAGGTTCCTGATTGTGAATGGAGCGTCCAGAGCTCGACTCTTCAGGTCTGGTCTCCAGAATGCCCCCTCCCACCGCGGTACTATCAGTATGTATGTACCGCATGCTCTGTTCAGTTTCGCAAGGACTCTCGGGATCAGGTATGGGGGAGAGAAATACCCATGCCAGGTTGAAATTCCATGTGAAGCTCATGGCATCGTGAAACGACGCCCGTTGATCTTTTCGGTTCAGGGTGCAATATGTCGGTATCACGTGCGCTTGGTGTGACGCAAAGAGGTCGACCGTGGGCATACCCCATTTCCTGAAAATGGTCCGTGTTACTGATTGGCAGTAAATGCCATTCCGGGGGAAGTCTCCTTCGGGATAGCCGGTCGGCATGGCAGTTGTAATTGCCTGGTACGTGAATGAACTGATATGTGGATGTCGTATTGATCCAAGAGGTAATATACACTGTTCGTGAGTTCCATCAATGCGTTCGACTTGGTACCCCCTTGATTGCGGAGATATGCTATTACCGACTTGTTGTCGCATTGAATAACCAGACCTTTCGATTTGAGCGTTACTCCCCAATGTCCAGGACATTTCGAATTGCCAGCATTTCCTTCTGGTTGCAATGCAGTTGTCGTTGTGAGCTTGTCCATGTTCCTTGGAGAGGCTGATCGTCGAGCATAGCTCCCCAACCTAGGTCGCTCGCATCTGTGGTGAGATAATGTTGTGGTGGAGGAGGTATATGTAATTGACCGCGAACTCGACAGTTGACCAACCACCAGTTCAGTTCCTGGACTGCCTGTTCTGGTAACGCTAGTGTTTTTATCTGTGGAGATTTCAACATCAGGTTGGACTGTGCTTGAGGGCTCGATAATGAAGGCGTCCTCTCTTTACCACAAAGCTGGCGAAGTTCATTGTGCCTGTTACCTTCTGCAAATCTAGCAATGTAGCTCTTTTCTTGCATAAGAGGTTTGTGAAAGTGTTTCCATTTTCTTTGTCAATCTCCTTGGTAAGTATTTTAGGTTTTTCCAGGGGTCCCAGATTAAACCTAAAAATTCCAACCGTTTTTGCGGTGCCAGTATCGACTTCTCCATGTTTATTTCCAGCCAAGGCTAAGTCATGAGATTACTGTTAGAGCAATGTGTTGGCTCAATATGGCTGGTCTTGATTGACCAAGCAGAAGTCGTCTAGATATATACTAAGACACGTACACCGCGATCCCTTAGATACTGATACGACCAATTCGTTTAGGCTCGCAAACGTTTTTGGCGCTGAACTTAGCCCGAAGGGCAGACATGTCATTTGCCATAAGTTGTTTGCGTAAATTAGGCGTAGATAACGTCTGTGACTCTTTGCCACTGGTAAGTGGAAATAGGCCTGGCTTAAGTCTATTTTTGCCATCCAGTCTTTGCTTTGTATGAAGTCTGGCACACGTTGGACATTATGAGCCGAAAGGTACCGCGTGAATGTACCTGTTGAGTTTGTTCAGGTTGAAAATGGGCCTGGAGGTGCCGTCTGTTTTTGGACGTAGGAATATTGTTGACGTGAAGCTGGGTGATACCCGTGCTTTTTCTAGTACACCCTGAGATATGAGCTTCTTTATTATTTGCAACATTTCTGTCGACTGTGGCGTTTGCTGTTGAAAATTGGGTTTGAGCAGAGGCGGCTTTTGTTTGAACGGAATTCGATAACCTGTCAACATTTGAAGTATATGAGGCGGCGCCCCAAGATACTCCCAACGGTGATAGTATTGACGAAGTTGCCCTGCTCGGAATGGTTGACTCGGCAAGTCAGGACCTTTTCCTAGGTTGATCTCTCCTATCCCGTCGGAATGAGGGAGAGTTAGATCGGTATTTCGGTTTATTTGCCGATTGACCTTGACCATATTGGCGCTTACCTCCTCTGAGCTTTCCGAAACCGGCGGTGTTAGTATTGGATTTATTCGGCCTTGTCTGAAAGTTGCTTTTCGTGGGCCCCTTGTTTGCCACGGGTTTTGATACGTCCTCAGAGGGACGTTGATCGTATTGCGGCGCAATTTTGCGATCTTTTTGTAATGGCCAGAACACCTTGTTCACACCACCTGCCTTATCTATAACAGCGCTGAACTTCTCAGCGTCAAAAAGGGTTGAGCCAGAAGGCGGAATTTTACGCAGGGCACTTTTGTGAAACGGGTCCTTGACATGCACTAATAAACCTTCACGGCGACTTTGAATTAATTCGGCACGATGGCCACAAACCAACTGTAGCACATCACTAGACGTTTTCACAAAATTGCCTTGGGTGAAAATTTCATTTATTTTAGCCTGAATATCTGTATAACTCAGAGAATCTGATAGTTGAGCCCAGATCAAAAAGTTTTGCATTTCGGTGTGCAAAGCTTCACGCTGTTTAAGCAATGCGTGAGTTATACTTGCAAAGGATTTTTCCATATTACATGAAAATTTTGAATTATCATAACGCTTCACCTCTTCGTTAGCGTCGAGAGAGGTGAAGCCAGGTGTATGTAAGTATAATTTTTGCACGTCCGAGTACCGAACGTCTTTCCAGTCATCTTGTTCAAAATGCTGTAACTCGATTAATTGCTTAAGCATAGTTTCAGATGTATGAGGTATAGTTGGTTCTTTAACTTTAGTTCCTACATTTAAATTGAATTTTGGTTCCACGTTAGATTCGTGTTTTTCGTGCAAAACCTCACTATTTTCCATGCCAGATATATCGTCATAAAGCTCACCACTTGCGTCTAAATCAATTTCGTTTTCGCAGTCGTGCCTACTGGATCCACATATACCCTGAGGGGGTTTGGAGGTAACAGCATGTTCACGAAGAGAGTTCACTGATTTAATTAAATGTTTTAACTTACGGTTGTAATGTCGAGATCCTTTCCTGCGTTTTTTCTTGCCTTTCCTATGACGCTTACGCTTATCTTCTGACCCTGAGCTTGAGCTACTTGTGGAACTTGATGATGTGTACGAGCTTGAAGAGCTCGATGAGCTAATAGACCTTTTTCCGCTTTTTCCTAAGTTTAGCAGCGTTAATCAGCTCAGGGCTTCGTGCTCTTTGTTCCAGATCCTCGCGGTGTTCGTCCTCTGCTTGCTTACTGGTGGATGGACCGTGCTCACTCATGATGTCTAAAATAACGTAAAAATTTAAATTATTTAATTAAAGATTTCTAATCACGAACGGCAACGCCGTTAATTTCTTAGGTTAAGTAGATAATTCTACCCTCAATTAATTTGCGTATAACTTGTGCATTTACTTACGATTTTTAGCGAATTATTTACCACAATTTTTATAAGTAGACGCACACGCAGCACTTTGAGACGGTTTTATCCCACGTAATGGTTGACACGACCGCCTCGGTCGTGGAAACGAAACGCCAATGAGGATAAAAACCAAGGCTTAAAACACAGCTGCCCACTGGTGGCGCTAGCGTCGCTAAGAAATGATTGGAAGAAGGGGAAGGAAGTTGGGGGATGTGGATGGACTGGAAGTGCGTAATAGCACCAAAAGGAAGTGAACGCTACTCTCATATTTTATTAGGCTTCGAATAACGGTACAGTACTGTTTAATAAAACATTCTAAATTTTCTTCTCTTATTCTGTCACGTTCTTTATATTTACTTTCAACATGTATGACATGGTCAGTCATTTTCTTCCAATCCTGCGAAGTTACATATTCGAAGGGATCTTTTATAAATTTTTCTAATACTGCTGTAAAAAACTGTAATATTTTTACTAGCCACTTTACGTTTAGCCAAACTCCCCACAAGCTCAATCGCATTTAAACCACAGTGGTAGGGTGGAAGTCTCAATACCTCATGACCGTGCTGTTTTAAAATTTCATCGGCTTCATACATTGGATCAGGAGTATTTTGTTTTACAATACACAACAGCTCAGCTTTAGTGTGGTAGTCCTCATATTGAATTTCATTAACATGTAATTACTCTCTTATGTAACTTTTACGTGTTTGTGTGTTAGGAACCTTATTTATGATAACTGAATGATAACAAGCATTATCCATCACAATTACTCTTGGTTCTTCCAAATTGGTTATCAGTTTTTCTTTAAGCCATTTATTAAAATTTGCAGCATTCATGTCGTGGTGGTAATCAGCATTTTTTGATTTAGTGCTGAAGACTAACAAGGAGTTTGGTACCGGGTCTTTTTCCGATCCAGCGTGAACGATTATGTACCGTTTCCCTGGTGAAACATTTTCAATTGCACCACTAGTTAATGGATAAGACTTCTTAGGCTTGTAGTTTCTATGGACATAAGTCTCGTCTAAATAAATTATTGGCTTTCCTTCTGTACGTTTTCTAGCTATAGTTCTTAAGAACCTATGTCTCCAAGCAGATATGTCATTGCGATCTATTAATACAGAACGTTCATTTTTATTCTCCTTAAATTCATAGCCATTTTCCAATAATAAGCGGCGAAGAGTTTCTCGGCATCCGTTTTCTTTTTTTACAATATAAAATTCATTGATTTTGTTACGAATAGCATCTATGTCGAAACTATCTAGGTTAGACACTGTAGGTTTACGTGGGCGTTTCTTCCCCGGTGTACTTTATTCTTTTTAGTATACTAATACTCACTCCTGCAAAGAAAAAAAAACAAAATGATTAATTGTTGGTATTATAATGTATAAAATCAAAGGTTTTTGATGATTATATTTGCATAAATACAGGGTGATTTTTGGTCGTCAACGTTCCCGAAAACTACGGAATCTCTTCATCATCACGATCATTTTTCTCCATGGAAGCATACCTGGGAAGTGTCTGGTTTCCAAAATATTAGGGTCCAAAGTTGAGTAAATAGACTGCGTTTTTCTGCATAAATGCACATAGACGCGCGTAGCAGGATTTTTTCACGAAAAATAATTAATATCTGTCTATAAAAAAACTAACATAAACACTAGACACTATAAATTTCGCACGATCAAGGAATTTAAATTAAAAAAAAAAATTCCCAGCATTTTTTTTGGCATAAACTTACTTTATTTCATGTATAGAATACGTACCCTTCGTTAAAGGTGGCCACAAAAAAAAATCCTGTATACATATACAGGGTGATTTTTGGTCGTCAACGTTCCCGAAAACTACGGAATCTCCTCATCATCATGATTCATTTTTCTCCATGGAAGCATACCTGGGAAGTGTCTGGTTTCCAAAATATTAGGGTCCAAAGTTGAGTAAATAGACTGCGTTTTTCTGCATAAATGCACATAGACGCGCGTAGCAGGATTTTTTCACGAAAAATAATTAATATCTGTCTATAAAAAAACTAACATAAACACTAGACACTATAAATTTCGCACGATCAAGGAATTTAAAATATAAAAAAAAAAAAAAAAATCCTAGCATTTTTTTTTTTTGGCATAAACTTACTTTATTTCATGTATAGAATACGTACCCTTCGTTAAAGGTGGCCACAAAAAAAAACCCTGTATAAAAGAAACTTACCAGATATAAAATTATTAATAAACTTACCAGTTGTTGAAGCTATTTCCTCCAAGTATTGAGCCCGAGTTTTTATCCTGTCTTTGTGCTCTAATTCAGTAAGATTTTCAATAGTTCTCACTATTTCATCAACACCTGCTACATCCTCTAGATTCTCTGTTAAAAGAAAGTTTATGGTTTTAAAATTACCAACAGCGATACAACATTAATTAGGTAAATTATAGGTATAAGGTGTAGTGTGTTGTGTATATAAATAGGATGACTGATTTGCGAATGAACATAATTATACTCTAACCATTTAAAAGATAAGACTCCTTATAGCTACCCGCACCTTATTATGTAGTTATACTTACATAATAGGAAGATGCATTATTAGTAACGTGTTATATTATGTAAAATAGAGTTATTACGAATCAAAATTATGATGAGTACGTAGGTATTCAAACAAAGTATCAAACTATATTGTCATCTAACCTAAGAAAATCAACACCAACCAACAACAATCTTGTTTTTATAAAATTATTAATAATAATATAATAATAATAATCTTGTTTTTGTTTGAATACGGCATCATGCTGTTTTTCGTTGAACTTGCTAATCATGCAAAACAACATCTTTCGTACTCCACTTTTAATAGATTTGTTCATTTTAAAGATTTTATACTCCATAATATAATCAGAATCACACCAACGCACACGACTTCACACTACCGACGAAACGACAACCGCCATTTTGATTTTCAAATTTGACATTGACGCTCATATATGTAGAGTTGCCATATAAAAGTATACAAATAATTCTAGGATCAACTCTCGTTAGCCAGACTCTACCTCCCTAATGGAGAATTTGAAATTTTATTGAAAAATTTAATTCTTCAGATATAATTTCAGGAAAAAGGTGTAACAATAATTTTATTGTCAGCTGGCTTTAGCTAGCGAGTAGGGCCAGTTTAACATTCAATAGGTCATTTTAACCAAAATATTTCGCTGACTGACTCCCACAACTAAATTCACACGACCTTAAAAATTATAGTCTACTAGCTGTTGCCCGCGACTCCATCCGCGTGGACTGCAGTAAAAACAAAATGTCGAAATTAACCGGGATAGTAAAATTTTCCCGGCATGAATAGTGTCCTATATCCCAATACCTATAAGAATCTATATAAAGTTTCATGATGATTGGTTGAGTAGTTTTCGCGTGAAAGCGTAACTAACATGCCTACTTTCACATTTCTAATATTAAGTAAGGATTAAATTAGTGTTATTATGATTCAATCATAATCTGTTGAGTGGTTTCTGCAAGCGTAGAAATGAATGGCAGAGATGTGGGAATCTCAAAGTTAAGCGACAAATCCCTAGAAACTAAGTATCTACCTAAGGACCTACGGTTTTACTTGCTTTCTGATTCTGAGGCACGAGCTAGGTGACAATTTTATTTTACAACATTAAAAACTGTACATGAAATAAATTGATTGGTACAGGCCCGTGACTGGGATCGAATTTACGCCTCCCGCTTGGATGGTGCACGTCTTAACCATTGGGTTATTATTAATATTATTATTATACTGTAGGTACCTAGTATGTGATTCATCTCGACAAAAGGAAATCACAGTTTCGTTTTTGATTTCCCTTTAGTTTATTTGTGTGGTAACATTACCTAACTTATGAACTTGAAAGGATTCGGCGGGAAAAGCTGGAAGGGTGCAGGTGTAATTTTCTTGTGAAAATCAAAAATTATTTGTAAACGGCTTGTATGTGTTCGTAAAGTGATGTTTTCTGGTAGGTAGATGAGTTATATTTTGATTACTTGTGATGTGAATCTAGTGTGTGTGCATGGTTTTATACGCAGGTAAGCTGAGTAAAACTTTAGCCGGAATACGATCTCTTCATGGGCCCATGTAAGTTGTTTCTGCAATTAATTTTCATTTTGACTAACTTTACACTTGTTCTTGAGGATTTTCCCGACGTTTCCATTCATCATCATTGTCATTCATCATAAATTCAGAATACATTTTACTAAACAATGATTAGGCTGTATGGGCTTAGTTCCCCTTGCCTTTCCTTCGGGATAACCAAAAAAAAAATATATGAACTTGAAATCAGATATATAATATGCCCCGGTATAAACAATCGAAAAATCGGGAAGTTTAGATATTCTAGCAACACTAAAATATCGACTGTCAGTCTGCTTAATTTGATTGGCTGAGTTTTGACTTTGACGTTTGGTACTATTGACACTTTGGAACGCACCAATTTAAAAAATACTTTTTGAAGAATACTCAGATTTAGAGCTACCGCGCACTGCCACTTTTTGCCGTACGTTTTTTTTTCGCAAAAATTGTGAAGTATGGAACTTCTTGGACGTGCGCGCACACCGGAAAATAATCCGCATGCGGTTAAAAATCTGTGATTTGCTACAGATTTGTTGCGGTGCGTCGCCGCACGTTTTATTTGCAACCTATGGACTTGTATGTATCCCCGCTCATTGCGGTAAAAAATCCGTGCGGTCGCCGTAGTTACTCTCACTGTGTTCATTGTTCAATGTTCATTCGGTAATAATAGCCGATTTTTTTTTACAATCTTAAGTCGCCGTGTCAAATAAAAAAAAGCGGGTGGGGCTGTGTCGGGGCACACGGCCGTTGGTTTTAACGTGAAACGTCTATGTTAGCGAATCGCTTTTAAAGTAAAAGATTGAAATGAAAACAAGATGGACGCTGTTTTAAGTATTTTAATAAAAAAAGAACAGGTACGTAATAGAAACATAAAATACATAGCAAATGTTTATATATTTATTGTCACTTTCTGGTTATTTTAAATAGCAGCCGCCCACGACTTCGTCCGCGTGAGGGGGCGTTGTACCCGTGCGAAGCCGGGCAGGTTGTTGTATAGACTGTAGCCTTCCTTGGTAAATGGGCTATCTAACACTGAAAGAATTTTTCAAATCAGACCAGTAGTTCCTGAGATTAGCGCGTTCAAACAAACAAACAAACAAACTCTTCAGCTTTATAATATTAGTATAGATATAAATACTGTCCAAATTACACTTATTTTTGTATAAATCAATCGGTTCAAATAAACTTGACAAACACACGAAAGAATCACCACGCTATAAAGTCGGAGTCACGAGTTACACTGAATAGAAACAAGCGCGAGCGCCGGTTTCGCACAGTTATCGCAGTATCCCTCCCCCGCCCCCCCGCTTGACCCCGACACGAACTCAATGTCATAACAGCGAGCTGACTATATAAGTGAAATATTTACACCACATTTTTGTTTCTAAGACCAATAGTTTTTTAATTATTAAGGTACGATGATATAGACCTTTTCGTTACGGTCCAGTTTTTAAACCTGGTACCCGTATGTGTCGGCGCGATTTTAAAGACGTTTCACGTCAAAAAATCCTTTCATAGGCCGCAATGCTACGAGCGGATGTACCTACCCAATACTGTTTGTTAACTTTTTTTTACGTGTTAGTAATTATACACAGACGCAGATTTTAGCGTGGTAATCCATTTTCGGCGTGCGTTTTCTGCGGGTGGGAGACTGGAACAGGGCTTTTGGCTCCGTGATCTTTGGACTGGAATGGCTAATACGTGCGGATATTTCACCGCTGCGCGCTTGCTGCGCGCGTATTGTACAAACACCGGTTATTATTCCTTGCGGTTATAAAAACGCACCGCAAGTCACAGAAATTCTGTGCGCGCTAGCTCTTAGACTATGTACACAATGAGAAACAAAAACATTATTATTAAAGACAGTAATTTTATTAACTTAACTGTCTTTATTGACAGGAGTTTCCTTGCACGCTTTTATACGAATGTATTCACAGTCATATATTTTTTCCTCTAGCGCTACATTGATACTCGAGAAGAGAATGACTATCTACCTATGAATTAATAAAACCTATAGATATATGCCTGGACAAACCTGCTTACTACATAGGTACATACCATGGCTTACATACTTTCCTTGGCTACCTCTACGTACCTTCGTCGTCGTACATATAATAAAAATGTAACGGATCGCTGTCTGTATTATAGGAGACCTTTATCAACGCAATAGGACCCAAAACGATGATTTTTGGATTTTTTGTCTGTTTGTCTGTGCGTTTGTGCACGTTAATCTCAGAAACGGCTGAAATGTAAGTTAATGTATTGTGAAAAAAAAACGATTTCGATGAAGTTTTCAGGAATAGATTGTGACAGGTCCTACTTAACATATAGGCTACATTTTATCCCTGATAATTTCGACATTTTGTTTTTTCTGTAGTCCACGCGGACGGAGTCGCGGGCGTCCACTATTAGCTAATATGACGACCAGTTTCAGGGATACTTCCTACGTACGGAAATATGTAGGTAGTTAGGTTAGGTTAGGTACCAATGAGTCTCAAAACTACCAAACCGATTTAAATGAAATTTTATAGGTAGGTAAAGTACGAGGACTACAGTTCGACACTAGTCTGAGAAACATAATAGTCTATTTTTATTCCGGAAAAAATATTGTTTTCACCATTTCTATGGTTTCTACCCGCCCCCTGATTACGTAAAATAAATTTCAAAGGAACTTTGACATTTCAAGGCGAATATTGTACAATTTTCGCTATCGCTTTGCTTTTGCTAGTTAGGTAATAAGGGGGCCGGAAGACTTCGACATTTTTATTTTCTACAGATTAGTTGCAGGACTTTTTACTTCCCAACATAGCGTACCCGCAACCGTGACATGAACAAACGCATCTCTACCTACTTAGTTTGTAGAACAAACGTTGTCAGACCAACTCTTTATCGCGCCGCCACCTCTATGGGTCTAAGTATCTGGTCCATACAACACAAATACGAGTACTGACTCACCGGTTATCGACTCGGAAGCTTAGCGTTAGGTGGCGTAAGTTAAAAGAGTAGGAGGTTACATTACTTAAGAGCTAAGCTTAAGAGTATTTCACAAAAATATCACGCTCGAGTTTAAGTAAAAGACTGCATCATTATTTATGTTGCGTAGCTAGTCACACGTACGCAATGTAAACAGAGTACAGCGCGCTTTGAGTTGGACAAAGAAATCTTGAGCCGTGATCATAATAAAACTCGATAAGACATAAATTTTAAATATTAATAAAGTTTAAACTTATAAAATTACTCTATGACTTAAACTGAGCAGCCGCCCGCAACTTCGTCCGTGTGCACTTTAGAATTACCGCTGTTTCCTGTTCCCGTAGGAATTTCGGGAATAAAAGTAGCATAAGTTACACGTTATCACATCAGCTATCTGTTTGTGAAAGTCTTGTTATAATCGGTACAGCCGTTTCAGAGATTAGCCGGAACAAACAGGCAAATTGACAACAGTTACGGCTAAAAGGCTAAAGGCTGAAATACCCGAAGTGCGGTATCTAGATACATAGCTAGAGCGGATATCTACTGCTCTGGTACCGCCAGCATCAGCGTGCCCAGTCCAGTTCATCCACCAGGCTGTTCACGCATACCTTTAATTCTAAACCTAGTTCTAGCAGAGGATAAAGTAGGAGACATAGTTCTAACCGCCTGTGGTCGGCTACGTCTAGTTCTTATCTAAGAAAAGTCGGATGCCTACATCTAAATCAGCCGGATACCTACAGTAGCACTTTCGCAATACAAATACTGAAATGCTGAACAAGTACCATTGTGTTGAGTTACGAGTATACGCTAGTGTTATTACTCGCAGGAAATATATTTTAAAATATATTTTTGATTTGGTTATCAGTAGTAATCTCCGCGCCAAATGTATCCGGCGATCCTGTGACTAATTAAATGGGCTTAGTGGTTATTGTGTGACACATTGCTGTTTTTTGGATCACTTGTGACTCTCCATTAAGGTTGATCAGTTATTTCATTATTTGAGAGGGCAACTTTTTTTGAAAATCACATTTTGTTAAAAAAAAATATGTCTAAGCCATTAGCAAAGGAGGAACTAAACTATCTTTTCCTGAAAATATGAAAAAAAATGTCCAAAAATTTTGAAATTTTCCTGCGAAAATTTTCAGTGTTTTCCACTTCAGAATCATGGCCTGAAGTCATGGTATCAATATTTGCCTGGCTGTCACAAACACCCTGCGGATCGTGAATGGATAAGTGCATATAGCCACAAAGCTTTTTAGCACACTCGTAGCTAAACGTATGTAGAATTTGATGGGTTGCACCATAGATTTAAGTGCACCTACCTGTACCGCTACGCTACATACCTAGGTACTACGCAAGCAAATTTGTCATCAATCCTTTGGTTCCCATATTATGCTATTGGCATGACAGATCTAACTGACATGCCAATCCACACCCAAATACGGTCAGTTCTAAGTGTTCTAACTGATCCTGCTTGCATCATGCCGATTGGACGATAGGAAGGATGGTGTTTGGCCAGAATTATCCAGTCGCTTCTGACTTTTAGCTTGCAACTTACGCCAAGCTCCAAGGATTTGAACCTTACTAAGTCGTGCTCGGTGCGTTGAGTGCACGCGCACCGATCTGCCCACTGGTTAGAGTTACGAAACGCAGCGGCTGCGCGGCTGTCAGTGAGGTAAGGGTTATTAGACCCTGACAAGGAAATAGGTGCAGTTCGTGTTCTCCGTATTTTCGCAATTATGTATTGACACCACTTTTTAAAAGGCTAATATTAAAATAATAATAATTAATTAAGCGGCCATCTATCCAAATATGGTTTATTCAATAGAGGTTTTTGATTAAAGACAAAGTATGATTTTAACTTATGATGACCTTACCGACCGTTTTCAGCCACATCAACTCTTGGTCGGGTTGAAGACTTAGTGCATGCGTATCCTCCTCAGTCAACAGCAGTCCACTGCTGCGCATAGGCCTACCCCAGGATACGCCACAAGCTTCTGGCTATAGGGGCGTTTTTGCCCATAGTCACCACGCTGGGTAAGCGGGTTGGTGACCGCAGTGTGATTTTTGGACTATGTTGCCAATACGGAAAGTACTGCTGCCCACCTCCCATAGACTTAGCTAAGTAGGCAAACAGCAGAAAGTATCTTCATTTATTAGACTTTAACTTGTTAAATTATTGACTCCTTAGCATATAAAATTGTTAATTGACCGCTGTGAACTGCTTGTTTATACTGATCTTTTCTAAATTAATATTTTAGCCTTGAGCTGATTCAGAGCACTGTTATGCTAGCTTCCTACGGTGCGTGATTTTGCGGATTATAGCGGACTGTCAACGACTACGCACAGACACGCACCATACTGAGCATGTCTGCATTACCACGGACGATCCTCCTCCCACAGTGCGGTCGTGCGGGCTAGTCCGCGTCCGTCCGCAATATCACGCACCGTGGGAAGCCAGCATTATACTACTATTCCAATTTTTATTTGTCCCCATTCCGAAATCAGTAAGCAGAAAGAACTTCTTAAGTGATGTTTATCAATTTTATGTAAATAATTTCCCATGTTTATACGCAACAGGATTTCTATGAGTAATATGTAGTAACAAAGGATTTGGACTTTACACTTTTTAGTACGTCCAGTGCACGTGTACTGGTAGGGTTAGTATCTCTGGTAGTTACTGAACCGGTTGTTATAACCAGCTTGTTATTATAATAGTGTAGAGTCGAGAGTAGATATTATTTGTGATGACAGAGATTTAAGCCTCGAGCACACCGGATGCGTATGCGTACACGAAGCGTAGACGTACACGTACCTCTGAGTTTAATCAAAGACAATTATTGTCTTTGGTTTAATGTATGGAACTGTATAGGCAGGGCAGACCGGATGCGTATGCGTAGACGTAAGCATAGACGTCAAGCGGTGACAGTTCCGGTGTGCTCGGGGCTTAATCCGTAGGTATACGCAAATGCAGAAAATAGAATTTAAAAAATGTAGCTAAAGTAATAATAAATAGACAGGGTGATTTTTGGTCGTCAACGTTCCCGAAAACTACGGAATCTCCTCGTCATCACGATCATATTTCTCCATGGAAGCATACCTGGGAAGTGTCTGGTTTCCAAAATATTAGGGTCCAAAGTTGAGTAAATAGACTGCGTTTTTCTGCATAAATGCACATAGACGCGTGTAACAAGTTAATATCTGTCTATAAAAAAGTACAACATAAACACTAGACACTATAAATTTCGCCCGATCAAGTAATAAAAAAAAAAAAAAACCCAGCATTTTTTTTGGCATAAACTTACTTTATTTGATATATAGAGTACGTACACTTCGTTAACGGTGGCCACAAAAAAACATCCTGTATATACAGGGTGTTTTTTTGTTGCAACCGTATACGAAAGGTATGTATTCTATACATCAAATAAAGTTTGTTTATACAAAAAATATTGCTGGGAAATGAGTTTAATTTTTCAGGTAATTTTTTTTATACATTTGGTCGCGCGCAATGTTAAGCTAACATCGCTCAACTTCGTCCGTAACGTGGTACGAGGTTACGTAAAACGGAGAATAACATCAGTGCATAAAACTTACCTACTAACCTATTTGTTTAGTCGAAATCCTCGGGAAGAAATATTATAACAAATGCGAATTATCTGCCATCTTATCCTAGCATAAACCTTCCAAACAGAATACTTAATAGCAAGTAGGTACTGCATTTTCCACCGGCATCGCCGTCATTTTACCATTGCCTAACTCGCGAAGCGAATCACCAAGGACCACAGAAAACCTACAGCCATCACAAACAATTAACATCATAAAGAAACACATGAAATTAAAATTAAACTAAGACAATATTTTTTACGTAAGTTCCTAAGTACCTAAATGATACGAGTATTTACCAACAAATTAAACGGAACACAAAGAAAGATCTGATTAATAGTAGTTAGGTAACTTAGGTACCTACCAAAATAGTTATGTGAGAGGCAGGTACTTACCTAATTGTTGTCGGGGTCGTCGGGAGGAGGCCTCTCAATACGTATCAAATATTGCTCAATTACTGTAGGACACGGCATGTCGAGAGCGATGGCCATGCCGCTGGCGGAGCACTCGAGCCGCTGTCCGAACCCCTAGCGCCGGATTCACGTTCATGACGGCGAGAATAGCGTCCTGAGCTGCAACTGAAATTTCTTGGCCACTGCCATGGGAAACCGGGACAATCGGCTGGTTTTCCAGGATGCGGTAGACGGCCCTCAAAATAACCGAGAATCAGTGGGTTGCTGTGCTTCAGGATGCCTGATGCCGTACTCACGAAGAGCCAATGCTGCATTTCCATCGGCTCTGCCATAGCAGTACACCATGTTTAGGTATTCGCGCGAAGTGTACTGATGCGGCATTTTTTCAATGTTAATCAATAAATACCTAAACTGCACAATAAAACAAATACACACACACACACACGCGGTAATCAGTACTTAAAACACAAAAACACAACTCGAGAAAAGAAAAAGCGTACGCATCAGGAGACGTATCAAACCGAACTGAATATGAAAAAAAAATCGCAAATAATAGGTAACACAAAAAAATTGTCATTAGGGCGAACTTACACGTTCTCACAATTTAACACGTACAACACTGAGCCGATTTCATTGCAGAGGGAAGTGAGACAAGGAGATGTTATTTCTCCGAAAAGAAAAAAACTAGTGGATGCCCGCGACTTTGTAGACTACAGAAAAAAACAAAATGTCGAAACTATCCGAGATAAAAATATTTTCCCGGTATAAAAATATTTGCCCGGGATAAAAGTTAGCCTATGTGTTAATCCAGGGTGTCAGCTAACTCCATACCAAATTTTATTAAAATCGCTCCAGCAGTTTTTACGCGAAAGAGTAACAAACATCCATCCATACATACTCACAAATATTCGCGTTTTTAATATTAGTAGGATTTTCAGAAATGATCCAATTTTAAGTGTGTCCTATTTCTCTTGCTCTAGTCTCGCATATTTAACCCCACGGTCCCGCAAATCTGTGTAAGTATAAAAGTTGGCAATCCTAATCGTGATACTGTAGTTGAATGTGTAAGATTAAGTAAGTAAATAAATCATGATATATGGGTGTAATAGTATAACTAATCTAAGCGAGAAATTAATGATATTACGGTCCGATATCGTCATCAAAGTATCAACCAACATACATAAACATCAGTCCCGATTTGTCCCGTAATATCGACGAGACATCGTCGTGTATAAAAGCCCTAATGGATGAACTAAGCGGTCATCCCGTCCATTGATTTTAAATCTTAGTGCATGACCATAAGATTTATTTTTCAATTATTTATTTGTTCAATACTTTTGTGCTTGATAGGTATGAATTTTATGTAGGTAGGTGTAGGTAACTTGTCGATTTTATTGAAGTTTGAAGAAGTTTCTGATTATTGTGAAGGATGTTAATTGTGCTATTAATTTAGTTAATTAAAAAACAAAGTATGTACAAACTAAATAAAGTACCATTAAATACATACTAGAGTACGATTCACCATAGTTTTGATGGATGATGGCGCTAGTTAGTATGTGTATGACCATCTGGTTCACTGAATTTTCGAAATCAGGAACTATTGAGGAACTTGCTTTTTAAACTTTACTTTTTACTTTAGGTACTTACAAATTCCGGTTTTATCCTAGGTTTTTCGTGTTGTTTGTTATTACTAGACTAGAGTAAGTAGCAGATATTTAACGCGTAATGCGCTGTAATTATGCTTTGCTATTTTGAATAGAAATTTATGATATTTAGGTAGATAATAGGGTCGATTCCGGCATTCACACTTAAACCTAAACCTAATCTTAGTCAGGTCTCTCCCATCTCTCTCCATTCTTAACATAAATGGCTGTGTCTTAAGCATAAGTACCAGTTATTTTTGAATGGTTGAATGTGATTGAACCTAACTAAACGCACGATATCAACGAATGCATTGAACATCAGTCCCGGAGGAATATCGATATGTAAGAAAGAGTGCAAATAAATGTGCGAGCGAGCGCGCGCGCCGCGCTCCTTTGCGGTAGTTCAAAGGCGTTGACAAAGATACCGCTCGCTGCTACAAACAGACACCGCCGGTCGGTCGACATGCGTGCACGGGTTCAAGGGCGGGCAGCTTTACACGTGCCACCGTCTGTAGCGTGATAGCTTTCGAATTTTGTTACCTAAATGCTAATACCGACGAAGAATTTATTGTTGTTACGTTAATTTTGACAATGGTGTTTACTGTTTATAATTAATTTTCCGTTATTTATGTTATGTGTGACTTCGTCATTTTATTAAACTTGAAGTTATTGATGAAGAAGTTTGTGATTGTGATTTTTGCCCTAGAAAAGGTACCTACTTACTTACTCGATTGTTTTGTAGCTTAGGTAGCTCGAAAGAACCTAAATTAAGGAAGTTTCCCGCGTATCGCGTAGGTAGTCAATAGTACCTACTACTATTATTAATAATTTACACTGTAGGTACTGTAGTTTCAAGTTAGTGTGCCTACCTAGTTAGGTTATTCCTGTATGTTATGAGGATTAGTAAGAAATAGACACTGGAAACTGGAGAAGTTTCGATCGATAGCCGGCAAGAGCTCGACCGGGCAATCAGCTGATCGCTAGCGAACCACGTTCCTGTCATACCTAGTAGGTATTGTGCACCATCTCTCATTTGTGTGTCCTCGAACTTTTCCACTAAGAATACGATCGTAAATGTAGGTAGGTACCTACTTCATTAATAATAAGAACTAACTTTTTTGTGTTAATAACAAAGTAGTAGTTTTGTCTTAGCTGGATTTTTCGTGTTGGTTGTTGCTGCGAGTGTAGCCTAGTGTAGGTTTGAATATGCTTCGCGCGAGAAGCTAGAGAGCCGAGATACCGATTCTAGTACTCGTAGCATTACCCACCGCGCGCTGTAACTTTTGCCTTGGATTTTTGATAGGAAATGTTTGGAATTTAACTAACGTTTCTTCGGGAAAGATGTTTGTTAGTCATGCCTACATGCATTTCTGCCAAAAAATGCAACTTGATAAGTCGACTTTAGACCTCAATATCTTGGAAACCAGACACTTCCCAGGTATGCTTCCATGGAGAAAAATGTTCGTGATGATGAGGAGAATGCGTGGTATTCAAAAACGTTGACGACCAAAAAATACCCTGTATATATTTTTTTTTAAGACAACTAAGTCCATAGGTAGTTAGTACTAACATAAATATTTTTAATACAAATTATACAGAGTGTAACAAAAAGCGTATTAAGCGAAAAGCTATGTAAATAGCCCACTGTAGAGAACCTATCCACAAAATTTGAGACCCGAAATCACATGTTTATTTTTCCCGATAGTATGGAGAATTTTTAAATATCTCAGGAATTTTTATACAATCTTGAAAAATTTAAATGTAATTTCGAGGCTCAAATTTTGGAAATAGGTTCTCTATAGTGGGCTATTTACATAGCTTTTCGCTTAACATACCCTTTCTGTTACACCCTATATAAAATCAAAATAAAATAAATTAAATCAACTGAATTAAAAATGAATGAAAAATTTCGTAATACCTACTTACCATGTGAAATGTGTCTGGAGGATTTATTTTGTGATCCTGTAGTTATTTCAGGTGTCTAGAATCATAGTCCCGGTTCTTTATGACCCCAGTTGCTTGAAACCGCTGTAAAATTATTTTCAGTGGTTTATTTATAGGGTCGGCGCAATATGGTTTCTTTCTAAAGTCATATTGCCAAGTATTTGGAGTTTATTTTACGGCCATAGAGCTAAGTAGCTAATTAGCATTTTTAAAATATTAAAATCTGTAAGTACTTACATTAAATAAATTTAGTGGTACATGCCCGTGACTGGGATCGAACTACGCGTTTCGACTGGAAGACAGCACGTACGAGTATTATGACGAATTTTAATACTACGAGTAGGGATCAAATTTGATCTTGGATTTTTGAATCCTAGTCAGAAATATGTATGAAATCAATTAAAGATTAAAATATGGGTGGTAAGCAGCACGAACTTTTCTCCGCTGCGTAAAGCAACACGCAAGTAAAATCTATGAGATTTGACAGTGTGACATTCGATAGGTTCGTGCTTATCCCACTGTAATGTGAAAAAATCTCCCAAGATCGGTTATGGAATCACCACTTACTTAGAGCAACGTCTTCGAAAAATACAAGTCAGTATTCGTAACCTTTTCTGCTAAACAGAAATAACATTTAATTGCTGTAATTGCCTACATGCAGTAATAACCAATTATTTCCATCTTGCGGCACTCCGGATATGCTGCTACTCGTAGTACCAACATGTAAGTACTAAGTTTTAATTATGGAAAAGTATTATTAAATGAGTATACAGGTGTTTTTTGTTGCTACCCTTAACGACGTGCCCTTCGTTAAGGGTGGCAACGAAAAAACAACTGTATACTCATATAATAATATTCTATACATAAAATAAAGAAAAAAATTCAGGGAAACGATGTAAATTAAAAACAAATTCAATTACTTGATATGGTGAAATTTATAGTGTCCAGTGTTTATGCTAGTTTTATTTCGAAAACATACAGCCTAATCACTTAAGTGTATAGACAGATATTAATTATTTTTCGGTAAAAAAATCTTGTTACGCGCGTCTATGTGCATTTATGCAGAAAAACGCAGTCTATTTACTCAACCTTGGACCCTAATATTTTGGAAACCAGACACTTACCAGGTATTACTGTAGTACTTACCTACATGTTTCTGTCAGGGTGAATGGAGTTAGCAAAGAACCGAAATGTGTGGAGTCAAAAGGCGGACTTGCTGGGCAAGCAGTGGGACACCATGACGGCTACATCATCATTCACATCACATGTTTTTCCATGCAAAATTTTAATTACACACCAAAGCTAAGTTTCTAGTCGTTCATTGATCGCGATATGTATTTAAGAGTTGATTTTCCCAATGGTCAGATAGCGTAGGTATCTGAAGAATAAAGTTGATGATTAATCTAACTAAAACAAGACAAATACAGCACCAACTATACTTCAGATACGCTATTTTACAATTGAAGAAATCAACTCTTAAATACGTACCGCAATCAATGAACTACTAGAAACTTTGGTCTGGTGTGTACCTAATTGAAATTTTGTATGGAAAAAACACACAGGTAAACTCTTGTCGCATAACTTTATGCACCTCTTTACAGCATAACCTTAGTAACAATAAATTAATAATAATGATCATTCTTCAAATAAATCCCCTCATCCGTAACAACTTAGAAATCTTATAAATGAGGAAATAACCATTGCTCATTCATGGAATTGATTATAGAAGTGGAATGTCCAGTCATTGGTGAAACATATTATGTCATACAATAAAAGAGGGGTATCTACACCGTTAGTCGCGTGGTTCCGGCGGAGTTGAGTTTATACCACCCCTGCCTGCCCGTGGGTATCGTACGAGGCGATTGAGGGTTTCCGGGATGCGGGCAGCAGCGCCTCCCGTGCCAACATAGTCCGAAAATCACACTGCGTTCACCTAACCGCCTGCCCAGCGTGGTGACTATGGGCAAAAGCCCCTGTGGCAGTAGCCTTGTGGCGTGCCCTGGGGGAGGCCTACGTCCAGCAGTGGACTGCAATAGGTTGAAGACGAGACGAGATCTACACCGTGGAACATGGGCATTCTCTCAGGCGATAAGCTAGCAAGTTGTCACTTGATCATTTATCCCCGCAATGCTGAACGTGGCTGATGAATCTCCCTTATGATCCTGCAGTTCTGGCCACCCCATTTTGGTAATATAGTTGTGTATATAATATGAACGTTTATTTGTATTAATAATGCGTGATGGATAAAATTAACTAATTTCCGATCAATATGTACTTAGTATGATTTTATAAAGCCGTCTACTTCCACGCAGCTATAACTCGGGCGACTTAACATGACACCTGCACCCGTATGATGAATTTAGTGAGAGCGAGATGTCTGACTTTTCAAACGCCAAATTTACATTGCTAAGTAATAAATAGACAAGGCAAGTGTTTCTACTTGGTGTATAAAAAGGGATTGCAAACCACTTCTATCAGCCCTGATTCATTCAATCCTGGCTCGAGAACGAGTGTCTATTCTAATTCTTAAGTCTGTTTTTTACATTCAAACTTAGTTTATCTAGTTCTATTCTATTCTATTTTTGTTTATGGCCTTTATGATCGTGTGTTTATCTAGTTATTAATAGCTCTGTGAATTTGACGTTTAAAAGTGAGACATCTCGCTCTCACCAAATTCATCATACCGGTGCTGGTCGTGCCGTGCACATCGATTATCTGTCGATATTTCTTTGTTCTTAGATCAGGATATCACATGTACTTATCTTTAGCTAAAAAGTGCCAAAAACATAATTATTAATTAGTTTTAATGAAACTTGTATTGATTTTTTTCGCGGCTGTGTAACTAACTATACAAACGTCATTTGAGCCAGGTGGCAAGTTCAGTCGCCCGAGTTGTACGTATAAATTGGTATTTGTCACTTGATCGCATCGCGACAGACTTTCCAATTTTTTTCAAAACAACTCCTAGCGACCGTTGTGAAACAGATCTGTAAACTAAATCGCTAAAGGTTTACCGAGACACACTGGAGTTTTACAAATAAGTATACTGTGTCTGGGTTATGTTTACCATATTTAAAACCAAGCTGTGGAGGAAATTGGAACTAATGAAGTTGGGTATGCGTTTATCGAGATGGCAATACCAAGTGGTCCCATAGTTTGATTGTATGGTGTATAATGGTGGTACAGAGGCATTGTTCCATGTCGGCAAGTGCTCTTAGTGCAAGTGCACTCAATTTGCATTGACGAGTGTAAATATTCGCATTGGTGACAATTATTCGTATAGTTTGTTTGAAAATTATTAGCACTTGTTATTGATGTCGTGACTATCTTGATCTAGTTTAAGAGAAAGACATCATCTTGCAGATAGGCTATCTGACTATTAGCCGTTAACTAACTAAAACCTACCGTAGAAAACTTTACGTACCTAAATACTCATAAAGTGAGAGTACCTATTATAAATTGCTGCTTCAATTTAAAAGTACCACAAATAAAAAAAAACAAAAACAATTTGATTCCAAAAAAAACAATCGTGTATACGATTGGTTTTGATTTTTTTTTATTTGTGGTAGTTTTGAATTGAAGCAGCTTTATGTTCAATAGAAATGCGAATGTTTGGCCGAAAACAAGCCAGCCTTTATCACGTGAAGTAAATTCCCGGCAATGGCGCGCGGTGGACACGAGTCTCTATATAAAATGTACCTAATATTTAAAAAAAAAAACCTATATCTTTACTTAAGATAACATACATTTCACATTAAGCTAGTCTAATCCTCTACTATGTAAGTAGTAACTAAATTGATACAGCGACCAAGTTATTGTTATCACCGATCGAAAGTATGCAATTAATTTTTGGCTCAAACCTCAAACAAAATAAAATAATAAGTACTCACTCACTCGAGTATCCTCAAGCATACAACTAAGAAATACCGGCAGAAACGTTCCGTAGCTGTTTCTATTCACTTGTGTATAAATGACCTAAACACTTTAATGACTTTAATTGAAGCCATTAATTACTTTAATCCAGAATATTGAAATAGGCATTCAGGGTTAATTTCCCGAGTGTCTTTCTAATTTTGGGATCATTTATTAGTCATCTATTAGCGACGTCTAAGATTTTCTGGAGAATTTTCCGGTTCCAATGTTTACTAATGTATTGTAAGGTATTGTATTTCCAGTGCTACTTGTATGTCAACAGGAGATAAAATAATAATATAATGTAGATGCATTTACATACAAATAACTGCCAGAACATAGCCAGAATGGGGAACCAGCCACCTTCAGCATAAATGTTTAAGATCAGTCATTGACAAGTTGCTAGCTCATCGTCAGATATGTAGGCATCTCTGGAAGACCCGCATCAGCTCACTACAACATATAAGAAATTTGGAAGTATACCTTTCAACTACCGAACAATAATTCATTTATATGTTTTTGAAATTTGCTCCGAGCTCTTCATGACCATCTCATATGTAATCTGAAAATCATGTAAAAGTCAGTGGTAATTGATTGATCCGTCGTCAGCCTATTGCAGTCCACTGCTGGACGTAAGCCTCCCCCAGGGCACCCCATACGGCTCGATCTCACGTCGTCCAACGCTACAAGCGGGTTCTATAACCCGCTTACTCCGTCCATCGGTTCTACGACAGATGTTATGAAAATTGATTGATTGATATTGATTTTCTTATACAGTACCTACATTTATAAATTCAGACGTTTATGATAGTTATAGGTTACTTAGGTACTGGACGTGCTGAGTCACGTGAATTTATTATTTTACGGGGACTTGAAAATTTTTGCGCCGTCATTTATATAAAGTATTATGGTTGTTTCCTAGTATTACTATCATTACACTCTTAGAATGTTTTATGCATTGTAAGTAGTGCTGCTTCCGCTTAAGGGGGGAAACCAGTTTAGGAGGCCGAAATTTTGTTGTTTTTCGTGAATTTTTTACATATGGATAATATAAACAGATTTTTTTTTTGAATTTGAGAATATTTTATTCATGGTTTGAAATAGACTTGAGAATTTTTTCAAGCGATTTCCGCCGGAAACAGTGTCGCTAGATCGTGCTGTCCATGGACGATTACCATCGGAGTATTTTGCTGGTGGGCATTCCTGTGGTAGCAATTTTCATCTGTAATCATCACATTTATTTTTTTTTCGTTAACAACATATTTCCTAAGAATATGAACCTGATTGTGTAAAAAAAAATTGAAAATTGCATTTTTTTGAGGTGTTTGAAGACAATGTTATGTTTTTATACCATATTTTTTCACCTTTTTCGCATAAAAAAACATATTTTTAATAATCATATAATTCCAGAATTAGGTTCATCTAGATTTGAATTGAATAAAGAATGTTCACACCAAATTTCAGAACGATTGGTCAATAACTTTTCAAGCTAGAATGCCCACAAGTGGAAAAAAAGTCGTTTCGAGAAAAACACGTTTGAAATAAAATGTAGCGAAAACGAGATTCGAGGCAGTAATTATTTTTTATTAATTATATAAAATTATTAATTTTATTAATATATACATTTATCACTCTGGTGTGTTGCTTACCATGGAATGATCTCTTACGTAGTCTACCACGTCGTTCGGTAAACTCACGGGAACCTTTCGGATACGCTGACATTTTGACAACACTCGGTAAGAAAGCCGGAGCTGAACTAGCCAAGCTCGACGCTCTGTCGAAATATCGTAAAGTTCTACCCCAGGTCAAACAACAACATCTGCCGAGATGCCCCCCTCTCTATTATTCCTTAGTACAGCGGTACTAAGGAATAATTGAGGCAGGTAACCGAAAAAGGGTCACTGAGCGACCGCTCCGTTCTAACTACCGCGCGCTTCGACTCCGGACCGACGGGCGGTCACTCAAGTCCTCATAGCATTGAAAATAATGCGAATTTTGCTTTCAAATTTTGACCACATATTCTTGACGAGTTATACTAACGATTTATGCAATAAAAAAATGTCGATTTTTTGATCGGTCTAAACTGGTTTCCCCCCTTAATCCAGATATACATACATTGGGTGATTTTTGGTCGTTAACGTTCTCGAAAACTACGGAAACTCCTCATCATCAGTCATCACGATCATTTTTCTCCATGGAAGCATACCTGGGAAGTTTCAAGTTCTTAAGATATTAGGGTCCAAAGTAGAGTAAATAGACTGCGTTTTTCTGCATAAATGCACATAGACGCGCGTAACAAGAAAAAACTATAAAAAACTAGCATAAACCCTGGACACTATAAATTTTGCTCGATCAAGTAAAGAATTACATCGTTTCCCGGATTTTTTTTGGCATACTCGTATACTTACTTTATTTGATGTATAGAGTAGGGGAGATCGGGGATAGTTGACCAATTTTCAAAAATTAGAGGTGTCTATTTTTATTTCTTTACAGTGAATCTTTTTAAAAACAGGTACAGTTATTAGATTGACTATTAAGCATTGGAAATAAGTGGAAAAATGCACGTTATACATTATGATATAGAGTACAAACCAACTTTTGGACAAAAGGAAAAACTGGTCATCTTACTCCAGGACTGGGGTAGGTTGACTATTCACCTGGGGTAAAGTGAACAATGACGTTAAAAGGGCAAAATTTACGAGGAAATAGTATAAAATATACAAAACTGTATAGAAAATTATTAATTAAATCCAATAGACGGTTTTTCGCAACTTCAGATTAATCACAATAAAATTCAAGTTATAAAAATAAAACAATCAATTCGAGTATCTAAAAACAAACAAAGTACTAACTTATCAAGTATTTCAAACAAAACGAGACAACTTGTTATAACCTTTCACTATTTGGTAATAAACAATCTCGTGTAACTAATGAAATTATATTTGTTATTTGGTAATAGTCATAATATACAGGGTGTTTGTGACAGCCAGGCAAATATTGATACCATGAGTTCAGACCATGATTCTGATGCGGAAAACACTAAAAATTTTCGCAGGAAAATTCCAAAATTTTCCGACATTTTTTAAATATTTTCAGGAAAAAATATTTTTGTTGGTTTAATTAAGCCTTAGATAATGACATAAAAATAAAATTTTAACCAAAATATAATTTCCAAAAAAAAGTTGCCCTCAAAAAATTTCAAATAACTGATCAACCCCAATGGAGAGTCACAAGTGATCCAAAAAACAGCAATGTGTCACACAATAGCCAATAAGCCTATTTAATTAGTCACAGGATCGCCCGATACAATTCGCGCGGAGAGCAAAGATTACTGAAAATCAAATCAAAATACATTTCCTGCGAGTAATAACACTGTCGTATAACTCAACACGATGGTACTTATTCAGCATTTCAGTTTTTGTCTGGCTGTCACCCACACCCTGTATATAGGTCAACCAGCCCCATCAAACATTAGTCTACTAGCCCCGAACTATCATAAATTTGTTTTATCAAGGGCCATAATCTCAAAACTGCGTGAAAATCAAAGAGAATAATACATAAAAGAAAAAACATGAATCAAACATTCATTACAAATGCTTAAACAATCAATAATCATGAATAAATAGGCATTCTTACAAATAATATTACGACAAAAGTAGTTATTAGCATGCGTTCTCTTTCAATATTACGTTCCTTCTCTCAAGCGACTTGCGTGTGCAACGTCGCCTTTTTGGTGATTGTGCGGGGGTCAGTGATAGACTCTTGTGCATCACTGGTTGCCTTAAAGCTATTGCACCGAATGAGTTTTTGACAGTTAGTCTACCTACCACTCTAGTCAACTATCCCCGGTCTCCCCTACGTACGCTTCGTTAAAGGTGGCAACGAAAAAACGCCCTGTATACACTGCTGTATTCCCGAAATTGGGTGGCCGGAACTGTAGGATCATAATGGAGATCGTATAGCCACGTTTAGCTTAGCGGGGACAGATGTTAATGATCAGTTCCTTAGTCGACACAGGATAATGCAGACTTAGAGCATGAACGTATAAAGAACAACGGACGTAATGCTGTCACTGCACAGATTGAAGCACCGTTATGGCGGCGCGTTGCGCATGTATGCGTATTTTCTAGTAGGCTTCCGAGCTTACTATGGTTTGTGTGGGTGAATAACGTGTCAATACACATCACTACTCCATGGAATATCGTTACCGTGCTTACTATGAATGCTTCACTCTGTGTATTGACAACACTCTGTCCGTTATTCTTTATACGTTCATGACTTAGAGTAGATTAATTTAATGTTCGCTTCGTAGTCGAAATTAGGCTATACCTATCAGGGTAATTAATTTGATGTGTATCTAGTCTATTCTGCATAAAAAATAGGCGAAGAGAATATTAATTATATAGAAAAAACAAAATGTCGAAATTATCCGGGATTGAAATATTTTCCCGGAATAAAAAGTAGCCTATGTGTTATTCTGATTATGTAAGCTATATTACGAGTATTGTGAAGTTTCATCAAAATTTATTCAGTAGTTTTTGCGTGAAAGAGCAAATAACATCCTTACATACAAGTTACACTACTACTTACATACAAACTTTCGCGTCTATAATATTAGTCGGATCTACTTATGCTGTCCCTTGGTCCCTAAAGTTTTCCTATAAAATGTGTCTTGTCTACAAGCCGATGTTTCAAGCTCTGTGGTCGCATAATTTGTAAATAAGGTATACAAAACATAGGTAGGTATATCAGAAAATATTTTCTACGAAAGCGGAGTAAAAAGTAATTGCTTTCAAGACCACCAGTATCAAATGATGATGATGCTCGTTCGCATCCTTAATGATATTTTCTTAGAACTGAACTATTTCTCTTCTTATAATTTATATTTTGCTAACATCCATTAAAGGGAATACGTAGAATGTTAAGTGGTACCATTATTCCTCTATGGTGGTACATAGTAGATTTAAAAACTAGCTATTCTCCGAGACTTCGTAATATTACATTAAATACGATTATGTACAAATATTTTTGAGGTGAAATCAAAACAGAAAACGTGAAGGCAAAGCGTGATGACGGAGAACTATGGAGTACTCTCTGCCCCATCTGGGGGATATAGGAACATAAGTCAAATAAGTCATAGTAAAAAGAGAACAACTATCAAATTTGTCATACTTACTCCCTTAATATACAGCAGTGGTTCCCAAAGTGGTCCTTGATACTTAGATTGCATTACTATTCGATGCATTACTAATGTAGTACGTTACTATACATTACACTAATAGAATCTAAGTGTCAAGGACTGGAATTGTGAGGCACCGAAAAGTCTAATGGTGCATCGAAACAGTTAGAATGACATTAGAACTCTATGACATCTTATTTCTCTATGCCTGAGAGGATGCCAGGGTTCGAATTCGGAAATTTAAATAGTGCGATAATATTATTACCTACCATTATTTTATCTCAAAACAGAAACACAATATGAAGACCTATTTATTTTGTTTGTTTGCGATTGAGTACATCCGACGAGTCACCGAGTACAGCCAGCTGCGCGCACGCATTGTGATTAAAACTGATTGACGCTAATAGATACCGAGTTACCGACTTGCTAACGAAACACAATTGTAAACCAATTGACAGGCAATAAGCTATTCGAGGCTGTATTCAATATACGAATTCTGTTGAAATAAATATAATTTTGATCTGACTTTGATGAGCTAGCAACTTGTCACTGATCATTTACATCAGCCGGGCTAGCACGACCACGATAAGTAGATATACGATAAAGGATTTCGTATCGTATCTATACCACCATAATTATCGATAGTAACCGATGCACATGCTCGCATTTTATCTATCATATCTTATCGTGCCGTGTAACGTTACCGGCATGGTTATGTTCGCTGTATCGATAAAATTCATCATGGCGGCTATATTTATCGAATTTTGACAGCTAGGTATCGATAACTTGACTTATCATATCGTGTATCGTTGGCCGTGCTAACCGGGCTGATGTCAAAAAGGAAAAAAAGAAAAAAAAGAATGAACGACAATTGAAAAAAAAGAAAAAAATATTTTTTGACTTTAGAAATATTTGTTTAACTTATCTTGCGCCTTATCGTATCATAACACGGGATAAATCTTAACGTAACGTATCGTTCCATGGTCATGATCGCGAAATCGATAATTATGGTGGTAAAGATACGATACGAAATCCTTTATCGTATATCTACTTATCGTGGTCGTGCTAGCCCGGCTGGTCCCACTAGGTATGCTAAGTGACTGTTGGCTCTCCTTCGTTATCCTGCAATTTTGGTTACTGCGAGTGTATATTATGTCATTAGAAGAGATACATCAAACCGAATCTCCAATGTGATTGCATTTCAATTGGGATTGAGTTTAGCGAATATGTCTTTTGAACTATCAGGCGGCATGACCCTCCTACTAGCCTTTAGATTTGTATAAGGTTTCAAATTCACCTCTGACTTCGTTTTTTACTTCATTTTAAAAGTTGATTACCACGAGTCAGACTTTATCGTATAGGTATCACATAGGCTTGTTAAGATATTATACAGGGTATAACAAAAAAGGTATGTTACGCGGAAAGCTATGTAAATAGCCCACTATAGAGAACCTATCCACAAAATTTGAGACCCGAAATCACATGTTTATTTTTACCGATAGTATGGAGACTTTTTAAATATCTCAGGAATTTTCATACAATCTTGTAAAATAAAAATGTGATTTCGAGCCTCAAATTTTGGAAATAGGTTCTCTATAGTGGGCTATTTACATAGCTTTTCGCTTAACATACCCTTTCTGTTACATTCTGTATAGCCGTTTTACGAATCATTTGTATTTTCCACATTCTTTGTTTCTTTTTTCTCAGAATAATTGTCCATGAAGCAGGAAACAATCAGATAATACATATAATTTAACCGTAACTCTTTGTGTTTGCTACCAGTATCCACAGATTAAAACAAACAGCATCAAACTGTATTATTCATCATAATTAAGATCCCAATTATTTCGACCTTCATCGGTGACTTTATGGAAAAGTTTTTGAGCACTGAAAGATAGAAGGATGTTGATTATTTCAATGATTTGTGTTATGTCTACAGATACCTTCTGCAGTCTTATCAAAGTGAGCATAATCCAAATAGTTAGGTTAAACAGCGGGATAAGTTGGCCTATAGCACGGTAAACAACCAAGTAATTGGCCCACCACCCCTTCCAAGGCCTAAAAGCCCTTCCGGGCTCAAACTAATTAATTGTTTCATCGATTCACCAAATAAACATGTGGCACTTAGTCCAACCCATAATTTTAAGCAACACATGAGCCACCGAACGGTTGTTACTCAATTTGATGTTATTGTGGATATTATAATATAGTGACACCTGATACAATTAAATATTATAATCCTACTTTATAATCCTACTATAATATTATAAACGCGAAAGTTTGTGAGTATGGATGAATGGATGGATGGATGTTTGTTACTCTTTCACGTAAAAACGGCTGGAGCGATTTTAATAAAATTTGTATGTATGGAGTTAGCTGACACCCTGGATTAACACATACACTACTTTTAATTCCGGGAAAATATTTTTTTCTCGGATAATTTCGACATTTTGTTTTTTCTGTAGTCCACGCGGACGAAGTCGTGGCCGTCCAATAGTATTTAAATAATCTATACTATATAGTCAAAATACCTACCTACGTACGACCTACCAAGATCTACTTAATCTGTAAAGGTAGCAATGCAGGTCTAGGCAAAGTAACATTTATTATATCTCGTTCAAACGTTCAAATAAATAGAGATTCGTCATCGAAACGTTTGCTCCAAAAGGATTCCTTCATTTTCGCTCGTTTGTCAAATCACGTCATGAAGTTTTACCGCTATTGTTATCCAGTGTTACGACAACGAACGTCAATGCGAAACGATGTTACATTATCTATACAGGATGATTTTTGCTCGTCAACGTTCAAAACCACGGAATCTCCTCATCATCACGATCATTTTTCTCCATGGAAGCATACCTGCGAAGTGTCTGGTTTCCAAAATATTAGGGTCCAAAGTTGAGTAAATAGGCTGCGTTTTTCTGCATTGTCTGTTAGCTCACAAACACAAGCCAACCAACCAAGGACGATTCTGTTAATGCTTATGACCAAATAATATACTTACTCTCTGTACATTTCATTTGCAAAACTGCAGATTTTATTTTACGACTAGTGGACGCCCGCGACTCCGTCCGCGTGGACTACAGAAAAAAAACAAAATATCGAAATTATTCGGGATAAAAAGTAGCCTATATGTTAAGTGGGACCTGTCACAATATATTCCTGAAAATTGCATCGAAATCACTTCAGCCGTTTCTGAGATTAGCGTGCACAAACGCACAGACAAACAGACCAACCGACAAACAGACAAAAATTCATAAAATCATTGTTTTGGGTACTATTGCGTTGATAATGGTATTCTATAATATTTTTTCTCATATATCTTCCATGTACAGACAGCGATCCGTTACATTTTTATTAGGTATATGTATAGATTTCAGAGTTGGTCCCATTCTAAACGTTGTTATTTCTTACCATTGGTCTCATGTTAAAAATAAGCAAAACAATTTAAAAACACCTTAAATACGTAACATTTTCTATAATTTCAACAATGGAGCAAACTTTATTAACTTTGCGAGTTTTAAACTTACCCACGTAACAAAAATTGTGCAACAAATAAGAACTAGCAATCAAGTCTGTGCTCGAGGCTAAAATAGAGTTCCCCTTTACTAAGTATACCTTTCACTGTGTAATGTACCCTAATGTCGTATCTGGTATACTTACTTGTTAATTCCTGTATGTACCTACTGTAAATAGGGTTCATTGCACTCAAACTTGCCTATAAAACGAAGCCTAGATCTTTTAACAGTTGCGATAAGCAAATAACGTTGGGCAAAATTTCTCGGCAGCTTGGTTTTTAGAATACTCGTAATAAGTTCTCAACAACCCAATATCACGCACATTTTTGAAGTGACCTAAATTATTTTTATTTTTCTCCTTTCTAAAAATTTATTATAACTATTTCTCGATTTGGCTACGATCAGCGGTTTAGAAGAGCAGAAGATGCGGTATAATTGCCTCTATTTTTGCTTCAATAGGTACGGAGATGGACAGCAGCGTCTCTAGTGTTGGCAACATAGTCCGAAATTCACACTGCGGTCACCAACCCGCCTGCCCAGCGCGGTGACTATGGGCAAAAACCCCCCATGGCAATGCCTATTCTTGTGCCGTGGTCTGGCGGAGGCCTACGATTAGCAGTGGTTTGCAATAGGCTGACGAGAGGTACATTTACCATGCCTAGGGTAACTAAATGATCATTAAATGTATCCCACAGCCAAAGATCAGAGACAAAATGCTAAGAGAATGCCCGAGTTCTTTAGTCGACTCTTAGGTATGACATGCACGAAAGGAGATGTAGTTTATGTATTTTAGTGAAGGCCCGTATTAGCACCAGGACGAAGAATGATGTACAGGTACATTTATTAACCCAGTTGGGCTAAAATAAAAAAAATACGTGGTACGTTCTCAACTAACATAGAGTAACATAGAGACTATATAATCGACTAACATAGAGTAATAGTTAGATACTCTATAATACAAAAAGTAAAATAATGCCATTTATCCCTAATTAGAATTGCTATTTCCACCTATATGACACCTTTATAGATCTTTAAGTTAAACTAAAAACTTTAAATTAAACTGCAAATATCACTAATTTTCTAGCTGGGAATTACGAGTAATTTACCTAATACGGGTAACAATAACAATTATAGACTATTTTAGTCACAAAATATAATGACTTTTACCTGACCTACCTCATCAAGTGACATAGGTTATAAAAGACATCATTATAACTCCTATCGTTGATATGACCGGGGTTATCTTTTATTAATTGCAATATCCGCAGTTAAAATAAATATTATTTTAATTTGTATTATAATTTACAAAGCGTAGATACAAATGTTTTGCTATGTTAATTATAATATTGAATATTGAGACAATAGGTTTAGACTTATTATAGGGTCACGAAGTCGAATAAGCGCATGGTAGCGGCTATATTATGGACACACTTTATTTTACTATAAGTATTTAAATTAAATAATACGTTAATTTTAATCTTCAATTCTTAGTTGTTATAATTATATAATAACTCAAGTTAATATTTCTACGCTGCTAAAAATATTTAAAAAACTTAATATATTAAAACCTTAAGGCTTAAAACTAGTCATATCGTTCTATTATGATATTTTAATACGGTTTACTTTAATACCACATTTTTTCGTTATTAGTTATATACCTAAATAATCATTAATGCGGTACATTGGGAAGGATATCCATTATAACAAATATTTATAAATGGGAAAGTAATTTTGTTTATTTGTAACCTCTTAACGCTTTATTTAATTAACTTTTTGAAATATTGCATACGATGGACGGTGGAGTAAGCGTGTTCTCGAATGAAGACTACTTGAAGAGGGTGGCTGGCAGTGACTGGATAGAGAAAACCCTACGTCCAGCAATGGACTGTAATAGGCTTATGAAATACTAGTAGGAGTATGGAGATAACCATAATCCCAACTAATATTATAAATGCGAAAGTAACTCTGTCTGTCTGTCTGTCTGTTACGCTTTCCCGCTTAAACCTCGCAACCGATTTTGATGAAATTTGGTACAGACAATCTTTAGACCCTGAGACAGAACATAGGCTACTTTTTATTTCGAAAAAAAGGGATGAAGGGGTTGAAATAGACGGGTACAACGCCCCCTCACGCGGACGAAGTCGTGGGCGGCTGCTAGTATGCTATATTTTGAAGTCCATGCGGACGAAGTGGAGCCAATAGTTTATATAAAAAAAAAAAAGTCCTCGATTTTTGGATAGATGAAATAGTTTTGGCTCCCTTATTATCTAACTAGCAAAAGCAAAGCGATAGCGAAAATTGTACAAAAATCGCTGATTGCTTGTCAAATTCGTATTACGTAAAATGAATTTCAAAGGAACTTTGAATTTTCAAAGCGAATATTGTATAATTTTCGCTATCGCTTTGCTTCGGCTTTGCTATTGCAAATTAGGTAATCAGGGGGCCGATTCAGATGTTACGACTGCATAAGATTGTTTACGGGATGTGGTATTAGAGAAAAAATAGGTCATCTGGCTTCTATCTTCTTTAACGGTAGCAGGTTAACGGTTACAGCGCTCTGTATAATAAATTATTTTGAACAAAATATAAAACAACAAGTTAGGTACCTATGCAAACAATTCGTTGGTATTTTGAATTGGCTGTTAACAGCCATAAACTAACTTAATTTAAATTTTTAATTCTTTTTTAATTCAAATTAATGTAGTTATATCACAGATTACAGAATAGTTATGGTTAAATGTCCAATGTTTCCATTTCGTGCATGTAAAACGTTTCCATACATGACATAACATAAGTTTAGTAATTTAACTATTTTAAATTTAGATTTCCTAATATTTTTCCCAGTGCAAAGCTTAAACGTGATGGTAATAAAGGTCTAATTTAATTTTAGTCTAGCTCTAAATTTAAAATTCTATTCACCTCAACAGAAGGTGCCAGAACTAGATCGTCTAAAACTATATTGGGACAAAACTGAATGAAATCGAAGCGAGACTTATTATTACACGGAATGCACTCGGTGCATTGGCAAAATTTCTAAAATAGGACAAGCATTTTCCCGACCACGTTCCACATCCGCAGTGCCGTATCCAGACAGAGACGACATAACGCCAGAAAGAGAAAGCGAACGAAATCGATGTAAGTACGAAACGGAGCTACATCGCCGCTCTCCCTCTCCGCCGGTACATTTGCACCGAATGCACTCGCCGCGGTTAGTACAAAGAGCAGATACGGAGTTATGTCTGTTTTTCGTTAAAAAAATTTAATTAAACTATTTACGTACACAATTTAATCAATGTTATCTAAAAATTTAGGTCAGGCTCGTGATAATTTTGCATGTCTGCGTTTATTTTATAAATATTAGCGTTATATGAGCGATGGCTACGTGGCTGCTATACAGCAAACAGTATTATAATCGTAACCGTAACAAATGAAAACATGGTTACGTCACTATAAAATCGGCAATCGATTCGCTGGCAATATCGCGGTTCGGAAACATTAACAGCTGTGCCTGGCGTGTGACGTTCGCCTTTGTTCGGAACAGCACACATGTATACAGTGTTCGTATTTTAAATTCGGTCCAACCAACAACGGGGATCGTTGCGTGTGACTCAGTAGTCGCCGAGTCTGTGTCGGTACTATGAAGTCAGTAGCACATGAGTCGTAGAGTGGAGAGGCGCGTTCAACGTTCGCCGATATTCTAATGAACCCCAGAATCTCATTTGCGTATCTGTTGAAATAGATATAGAACCGTTATAGGAGTGAATAGTGCTTTAGTGGTGTGTGATTGACCAGCCGTTTTTTAAGGTAATTGTTTGATCACTTTCATCAGTTTTGTTTAGGTGTGCATATAAATATACGAGCATCTTTCGTAAACTCTATATTTTTGTTTATGTATGTTCTTATATCAGATTCTTATAAGAAGCATGCTATTAAATTTTTCCAATATTTTTATTTCATGAAGATTTTATTTCACATTTTATCGCAAACGATTTAATAGTTAGTATTAAATCTTTACGATCGATAAAAACCATTATTTTTTTGGATAAAATATTCATCGAGTTTTCGTTAGTTGAAAATTTTCGTCCATTTTATATTAATTATTTCCATGAGTTTACCGCGGATATGTGAATTAATTTGCGTCTACTTAATTGATACAATATAAAAGAACTTGACCTGATTTAAAAGTTTGTTGTTTTTACTTGGTACTTGACCCCAAAATGGGCATCAAACATATTATGTACTAGTGGACGTCCGCGACTCCGTCCGCGTGGACTACCTACAGAAAAAAAAATGTTGAAATTATCCGGGACAAAAACATTTTTCCGGGATTAAAAGTAGTAAGTATATGTTAAGTGGGACTTGTCACAATATATTCCTGAAAACTGCATCGAAATCGGTTCAGCCGTTTCTGAGATTAGCGTGCACAAACGCACAGACAAACCGACAAACAGACAAAAATTCCAAAAATCATTATTTTGGGTACTATTGTGTTGATAAAGGTCTCCTATAATATTTTTTCTCATATATCTTCCATGTACAGACAGCGATCTGTTACATTTTTATTATATGTATATAATGTATAGAAGACAACATTTTGATAGAACTCAAACAGCGGCGCGTGGCAGGATGTCTCAACGACATCCGCATGAATTATTGTAAAGCTGTACCCACACCGTTTCTATTCATCATCACATAAGCACATACTTACATATTCACACGACTGTGCTGTTCCCAAGATGATGTATCCAGAGCTGCAGGAGATCTTACGAGATGCACGGAAGGACATGCTGCTGATGTATTCTAGTAAAACCCCGCATCAGCGCAGGCAACATTCATCTTCATCATAATATAAAAAATATCATCATTATCATCCGGCTGCACCATTTCCAAATACAATGGCTGCGTGGCCACAGTTTTCTTTGCCTTTCCTTCGGCATATAAAAAAAATAAGTACTGTTAAACGGGGAGAATCGGGACAAAACCCAACTTCTCATTGGGTTGTTATAAATATACTAATTAAGAAAATGAAAAAAAAAAATCACCCGAGTGAGATTTGAACTCACGACCTCTCGCAATCCGTGCTTTCGCCCTATCCAACTGAGCTACTCGTATCGGGTCAATTAACTCGGATGACGAATTTTACCATCTCTTTTACATTACGTTTTTGGCAACGTTATTTTTTCATCCCGATAGCTATATTTTTTCGATGTGTTAAGCCCTCCTCCTAAACATGGCTGTAGGATTATGATTCTGCAGTTTTAGTTCCCCATTGCGGGAACCCAGCTGTAAAAAATGCCCCGTGTTTTTTTTGGTATGACATCTACTATGGGGCGCCATAGAATACAATGTCATCAACGCGACGTTCCTACTCTGCTCTGCGTGGGTACGCACGTAGTCACGCAACCCGTTTGTATCTTGGGAGCTGCATTGCGTAGGGTAACGCATACGTCTACGCTTACGGCTACGCACATGCATCCGGTGTGTCCTGTCTTATACAGTTCCATACTTTACGAGTTCAACTCAGCGGTACGTGCACGTCTACGTTTACGTGCAGGTCTACGTTTACGTGCAGGTCTACGTTTACGTGCAGGTCTACGTTTACGTGCAGGTCTACGTTTACGTGCATGCATACGCATCCGGTGTGCTCGAACATACATATTTTTCAAACTTTTAATAGATGTTCTAACCACTTATGCAAGCGCGAGTATATAAGCGTTATGGCAAATCGCGCAGACTACATTCAACATTAATTAACCGTATGAGACTAAATACGATTAACTTGTTATTTTACTTAACAACTGCTTATAAGGATACTTGTTGACATTCAAGGTCTATATTTGTAATTAGGTAGAGACATAGCTCATCATCATTATCATCAGTCTGTTGGAGTCCACTGTTGGACGTAGGCCTCCTCTAGAGCCACGATTTTCCGTTTTTGCCATCCAGTCACTGCCTCTTTAAGTCATAATAAGAGACTTAAGTTTCATTAAGTATCATTACAAAACCGCGTCTAAAGTTAAACCCAGTTTAAACATGATATTTGACAGCAAAATGTATTGTCATACATAAACCGTTAAATTTAGACAATGTGTAAATTCTTTAGTAATGTTATTTAGCGGTTCATTTTTATATTTATAAGCTAAGCGCAAATCTCGGGAACGGCTGAACCGATTTCGCTAATTCTCAATAAAGATACAAAGTCAACCTCATCTGCCTATGTTATTGCTTTCTATACAACATAGTCAACATTTTCCATCACGTTAGTAACCGACCATTAGATTGTTGTTAGTGACCAAAAGCAGCGGTCGGCTCCAATCTTTCACGTGCAAGAGGCTAATTGGTGAAAACTGAATTTGCACACTTCTGCCCACTTCTTTGGAGATATACCTATTATAGTCATACAATATTGTATGTTGTACCTCTATATAACAATACATGCCATCTTCGACTAGAACGTTTACATTATTTATGTTTTTATGTTATAATTAGTAACGCTAGGATATTTTGCTGTTTTTTATACATATCTTGAATGTCAACGGTTCAAACAATATAACAACATCTAACAAACAACAACAAAATATCTTCGAGTTTTAGCATGATGCAAGTTTAAATTTATCAGGCGTCACTATTCGGAGGTTCCAATTTCCATTGAGGGGTCGCCCACCACCGGGCCCTACACCCTCCGCTGACCCTCGGATCTGCCGACTCATGATCACGAACACAAGACACTACAGTCGTAACGAGAAGCCAGATCCAAGCAAACCTAGCATGCAACCATAAATACGTAGCTGCTAATCCGAAAACCAATAAAAATTGTGATGAATGGTTACATAAATCCATTTTCATTATATTAATATTATTAATATACATAGATGTTGAGTTGCATAGTATGTAACGCGATGAATCGGGTTTATTCAACTGCAGTCCGGTTCACTGGGCCTAAAACGCGATCAACATAATGCATCTTACCAAAAACATTATTATGTAAAATGTTTCCAAAGACTCGTACTGACAAAAAGTTTATAACTCTACCTACATGCCGTAACTGTACAAGGCCTAACTTCAGAAACTCTACAGCCTAAGTCAAAATTGTGGCTTATTTTAAATATTTTTTAATTTATGGGCATAAAGTATTGTCTCATCATTATTTCCCACTCGGGTGAAGAATTTTTTCCATTTCTTTATTAATAATTTCATCATTATTTGTTTGTTATCATAATAGTTCTTGTTATATATATTATAAATATTAATTATTATTATGAAATAAGTAACAGTTAATAAATAACTAGAATAATTATTATCAATTTCTCCCTATTTTATAGCTGCGTAATATTTTATATTATATTAATAATATTTTCTTTTATCTAGGTGGAATTTTAAAGGTACATAAATATTTTGTTCGAAATATCAAGGACGGAAAACTTAGGAAATAATAATTCAATTATTGAAACAACTATCGGAGGTAGACTAATATAAGAGATTGATAAAAAATATCTTTTAAAACTCCATAGGTTATTGAGAAATATATCAAACTTTATTTTCTAAAAGATATTGCCATTCCCGGAAAAGGAAATTACGAAAGCATTTTGTTTGTATGCAAATTCGTAAAGTAGGACAATCGAAAACAGTGAAAACGCCATTGAACTTGATACAAATGTAAGTTATCGAAACGTTATCGTTATCTAGTTATCAGTTAATTCACACCGATTCGATTGCTCTAAGGTTAATAACTTTAGACAGTTCATCACAGGTCATGGTTAGTTTTCTCAATATACCTATTCCATACCTTCTCAAAATACCTACTTAAAATTATGACTGATATTTCATTTAAGATTAGATAGGTAGAACAATGCATTTTGGAATATGAAAAATTTCAGTTTCGCGTAAATGAATTTGTTGACATAGCTGAGACGCGGACGTCCACTAGTAGAAACTATTTTTCGTTAATTACGCATAACATTTATCTCTGTACGTGTTGTAAGAGTAACAAATTGCTTTTTAATATAGTAATCTAGTGAAAACAGTTATGTTTGTTACATTTTTTTTGCAAATGAAATAGATAGACCATTTGGCCACCCAACGACTCGGACCCTATTTATTTGGACACCTTGTCTGAATCAATTTTTTCCCTTCGACGATTCGGACTTTATCACAATATTATAGCTACGTAATTATTAGTTATAAAATGAAACAGCAATTAAAGTAACTGAACTTTTTAGAAAATTATAGTTGCCCAGTAGGTATCTACTATAGAATAAAAAGTCTCCAGAAGGAGTCATCAATGACAAATGTATGTCGTGTAGTGAAGCAAAAACGAGGCAAAAATCCCGCATATTCGACAATTCTAACCCGAAGATTGTTGCCAAATCGAGAAATATTATAAAACTTTATTTGTGAAAACTTTACTGTGTACAATAAAGCATAATAATAATAATAATAAGCCCGCAGGGCAGCTTGTGGCGAGCTGTTGGGAGGTAGCGTTCCCACGGACCTTAAGTACTCCCGGGGGAAGACCCTGTTCCTCATCTCCGGCGCCGGAGTGAGATCTGACGAGGAACAGTTCCCCCACCTCTACCTTGCCTTCGCCGGCCGGGCAGAGTGGAGTCGCGAGAGCTATGACAGCTCGAGGGTGGACGTGCCCGTCAGTAAGTGGCGAGTTGGCTTCGGTTTAAAGTCCAGGGGCACCCCTCCACCCTAGCTACTCACCAAATGTTGCCCCCTTTGTCGCTCCGTGCGTGCGGCCGTTTCAGGGGGCCCATGAAATGAGTTGGCGAGTCACCGCTTGCCACCTAACAATTATGAGAGTTGGTTGTAATGGCAGGCGTCCGTTAGTCTCCTTCAATAGCCCGATTTTCCAACCCCACCCAAAATTCAGCGCCATAGCCCATGACCTTGTTTCCCATCGCATGACAGAGCTCTGCACTCCAATAGTCTTGCACATGGCGGAGACCATCGCCGGGTGTATCATATTGTGCGTTCGGCGATGGTATCCGTCATGTGTATCCAACACCATATTAAAGTTCTCTTAAAAGGGCCTCTACATCTTGGCTACGGCCCGATGCACGCCTCTCAAAGGACCGGGACTCTGTAGTCCCGAGAATTTAAACAGAGATATAATAATAATAATAAATATTATCACTTTTTAGAGTTTTAATATAGTGAATAGGTTGTAAAAATAGCCCATATGTAAAAAAATTGGCTGAATGTAAATGTAAAAAAATAGACTCATAAAGGGGAGAACTAAAATTCAAATAGGTCAATTTGACCAACTAAAAGTTGCTTCAAAAATGTACGTGATCACGGGTTCTGGGAGTTATTATTCTATGGTCTACCTAGCACGTAAACTATTTTTCGTTTTCATAGCACCCAATGGGTTAACGACTTGGACTTCACCACCTCGTTCACCTAACAATAAGTATGAAGAGAATAAACATCCGGTCAAAGGTGGTGGAAGGACCTTATATTTACGACCAAATAAAACGGATCTGGAAGAGAGTAGAAATGTTTTCTTGTAAAATGTTAAAACAATACAATAAGTCGCTTAGCAATAGAATGTGTACAAAAATATGATTTTAAGTATATCATAAAATCTTCTATTTACTTCTTAGATTTACCTACCCTAGGTAGGTGTATAATAAAATAATTAGCAAATCGAGGCTGATGTTGAGTCACGTCGCCACAGAACCTGTGATTTGCTAGCTCAGCTAGCTTGACCTGAATGTTACCTACTAGTCAATGCATGGAAAATAACATGAGAACGAAATACCACATTACTGTTAAGATGTTTATTTTAATAAATTATGAAAATAGAACCTAAAAAGAAAAAAGGGGAATTAAAATTATTTTCATAGTTACCTTCTACCAGGGGAGTGCCCAGAATGCTGGCAGTAGTGCCTTCATGTGTGGACCTAATTGCTCGATTCAGTGATGCACGTTAAAAAGTTGCCTAAAATACGTAAAAGCAATTTAAAGATTATTAAGTAACACGCTAACACCAATAAGCATATGAAATAAAATATTAATAGTCATATGGCTAGTATCGATCGTGTCTACTACCTTTGTCTAGTTCACAAATAAGTGTTGTAGGTTGCGAAATGGCTCTGTCCGTTTCAACCAACGTTTCATATCAAAGTATAATAGGGTATAATAAACAAATGTGTTGAGAAATGTACCTACGTATGCATTTTATTGTTTATACTTGTTGATTTGCTATTATGCAATGGCTTAGTAACTACTCTATGAGACGCGGCCGCCCAGCCCACTAATTTCCGTATTTTTCCAGTTCTCATAGGAAACAAAGTAAACTTCATGCTAATAACTAACAAAGGTGATAATAATCTAGAAAGCTGAAATTTGGCACTCATGTTCCTTGCGGACTATAGGGAAGGACTAAGAAGGGATTTCCCTAAATTCCTACGAGAACAGGAAAAATAGCGCGTATTCTTTTAGAGTCTAAAACAATATGCGCCTAGAACTCTAGCCATTCTTTCAAGCTATGCAACGCCTTTTAATGCGGTTTCATTCATAGCGTGTAGGTACAAGCTAATGTTTTATATGTGCCATGCAAATAGTAAAAATACCTAAACTACACACAGGCCAAGTCACAGGCAACAGCAACAGTTAATAACATTGTGCTTGCATAAAATCTGTGTGTTTTGTTTTTTCACATAATGTTGTATAAATTGATAAATAAGTAACAAACAAAGTGTTTATTGTTTCGTGATAACGTACATTTTGTTGACACAATGATAACTTATAATTATGATACAATTACATACATCAATGACGTAAATACGCATATGAAGTACCTACTTATTTATTATAAATATATATCATCAAGATTTCTAAAGTAACTAATATACTTTTCATTAAGTAGGCATATAATGAAATAAAATACCTAATTCACCTTATTGTTTCTTCTACCACACGTAATAATAAGATTTAGAGATGAATTACATAGGTAACTAGGTATATCATCATGGGATTGCGTGTAAATTGAAATGATTTAATTAAAGTATCACTCGGTACTTTAAAAACTTGCCATGAACTTTGCACTCAAAACTTAATACGAACTCCAAAGCATTCTATTTTTTGCTAAAAAATACAGACAAAAACACGAAGATTTTACCAGTTGGCTATAACCGGCAGGGGTAAAAAAATCCATATTATAATACACTGGCTCTCAAAGTTAAAGACACATTTTGAACTCCCCCAATAGCAAAAGATTTGAGGTTATTTAGAACCTCTGTTCATTAGACGTACATGCATTGCATGTATATACTGTTATGTTACCAAAATGTGGTAGCCTGTACTGTAGGATTCTGAATGAAAGCCTACAACCACTTTTGGCATGATCATTATTTATCGAAAGTAATCAATACCTTTACTGTGTAAGGGTGTGATAGCTCAAAGCCTCCTGACAAAATCGTTTTTGGATTAAACATGACGGTGATGGGTCATAATGGCAAAAATATATTATCATTTTAGAAAAACTACTGAAAAAATAAAATCCATCTAAATATAATTTTCCAATAGTCTTATCTATCTGAAGTCTCTATCTTGATAAAGTTTTAGAGAAAGACAGCATCAAATGTATCATTCAGATATACTATTTAACCCAGGGATGGGCAAACTACGGCCCGCGGGCCGGATCCGGCCCGTATGAGGTTTTAATCCGGCCCGCCGAACGTTTTTCAGAAAAATTTTAATATCAAAAATTCAAATTGTATTATATTTTTAGACCTTAAAATATTTTATCTACGCTTAAAACATTTAAATCTCGTATTTTTTATCACAATACTGCTAAGGTGACAATTTTTTTATGTGAAAAAGTATTTAAAAAAAAATCATTTAAGTTTCTAAAAAACAATGTTTTTAAACTTTACGCTTAGTAGCCTTGCCCCAAGTTAAGTTTTTAATTAACCGGCCCGCGGCAATATTTTTTTTTAATTTTCTGGCCCGCGACAATTTTTTTTTAATTTACCGGCCCGCGATGAAAAATGTTTGCCCACCCCTGATTTAACCATTGGAAAAATTTGCCCTACATACATACATAAAATCACGCCTTTATCCCTTAAATTAAAATAAATAGAGTAAATTAAAGCTCTTCCTTGACTTAAATTATCTAACAACTGAAATAATAACACATTTATTTTTATTAAATTAGTTTTTTTTTTGTTGACCAAGACTCGACTTAGTTAAGTTAACTTAAACGTCCGCCTGGACTTAACTATCTGTTGAGGTGGGTACGATCGCTCACTTTGAGAACCTAGAAATCAACTACCTATGTATAAGAAAAGCTTCCATATTGCCTGGTCATTCACACCATACTAGACACGATACTTGAAAAATAATAGGATCTAAGAAAATAGGTGAGTATCTGCTAAAATAATAAAATAGAATCTGGCACATGACTAAATATTACTATTAGGTCACTCTGGACCATGGAATCACATAGTAGGTATATTGCTATAATATACACACTGTAGCATTATAAACACCATCAATTAAGTAATTGTTACCTAGTCACATTAACTTTTCCTAAGTATAGGAAGGAATCAACTAAAAACAAGTTTAATAGGTTCTCTTTAATAGGATCTCACTTTGACCTACAGATATGGTGTTAGATTAAATTAACCATGCGTTGTTAATATGTATGTATATCTACGGTTTTCATGGCTTACACCCATATTTATAGAGAAGAAGTAACAACTTCTTACAGGTACTCGTAATAAAATTTATGCTTTTAATATAATGAATATAAAGTTAATAGTCTTTTCGGAGATAGAACTGTCAAAACTCAACTAACATAGAATAGAATGAACAGCGGTAGAATTTCAAGTGTCAAACAATAACATAATTAAGAACTCATTTAGCAATAAGCAATTGCTTAAGTGTTTTTTTTTTGTAGAGACGGGTATTAAAGTTGCCCGTGTCGGTCCCGTCTGCTTTTAAATGAATTCGTGGGGTAAATTATAACGGATCGATGTTTGTGCACGCTAATCTAAGAAACGGCTAGGCCGATTTCGATGCAGTTTTCAGGAATATATTATGACTGGTCCAACTTAACATATAGGCTACTTTTATCCCGGGAAAATGTTTTTATCCCGGATAATTTCGACATTTTGTTTTTTCTGCAGGCCACGCGGACGGAGTCGCGGGCAGTGGACGCCCGCGATTCCGTCCGCGTGATAATTATAATAAATCAAAGGTAGAGTGATTACAAAGAGGGTTAGTTATAATCTAACCACTAGTCGGTAATACTCGTAGTATTCATATTCCCACACGGAAACTTAAAACTTCATAGACTAGACGGGTTCATCATCATCAGCTTATTACAGTCCACTGCTGGACGTAGGCCACCCCCAGGGCACGCCACAAGACTGCCATGGGGGGTATTTGCCATAGTCACCACGCTGGGCAGGCGGGTTGGTGACCGCAGTTTATATTTTGGACTATGTTGTCAACACGAGAGGCGCTGCTGCCCACCTCCCGGAAACCCTTAATCGCCTCGCACGATACCCAGGGGCAGACATGGGATGGTACGAATTCTACTCTGCCGGCACCACGCGGCCAGACGGGTTCATAGAAGAGATCTATTCCAGGCAGTCATATCACGGAGAAAAGGCTTTTGTACACTAAAAATGTTTCTGCAGAAACTGCAATAGTTTAAAATATTTTTAGTGGCTCTCCCGCTACGTATCGTAACACAAATAAAATAAAAGCCTATCTGATTAAGCGATGGGATATAACATTCTGATAGTAGACATAATTTCGATTTAGAAAGAATTTCCGTTTCGTCATTAATTAATTTAGTTACTATGTTAAGCTTAGTGCGATAACATGAAATGAAAATTCATATTTAGTCTATAAATGTAGTTGTTGTGATCGGGCGTGTACTATAATATAATTATATTATCTGTGCGGTGATGTTACTTAATGTTAGCGGTACTCTACTTCAGGTAAGTAATACCTGCTTAGAATTTAATACGATCACGAAAAAAAAACTTATGAAAAGAAAATTATTGTCCTGCAGTCCATGGGAAGACAGTAAAAGTGCGATCGACTACGAAATAAATGGATTATTATACTAACTAGACATTGAAAATGTAAGTACCAAAAGTACCTATAGTGCGCACAGCGTAAGCTCAGTTTTGCATTTGTGTAAGTGTGCATTTTACATAGAGCGTGCTTTAGCCTACAGCGCGATGCGTCCCAGACTAACAAATGAAAAGTAGAGCTTACGCCGCGCCCCGCACCCTGCGGACTATACGCGTATAACTTTTAATGCCAGGATCTTTGTCCGTAACCCAAAATACGCTTCACTCCTATTTTATATTCTGTCTCTTTTTATTTCGTTCCTGCTTTTATGCTAGATGCTCGGATCTAACTTCCCTTAGAGGCTGGTGAACGAGTACAAACAAATGTAAAAACAATCTTAACCAAGTCACTTAAATTTATTGTACGTCTCAAAGAATCTGAGTTACCTATATCAATTTGATTGATAATAACCGATAAGAAGCCACTGGTTTTGGTCAAGGCCGGAGAGTTTGCAGGTGCAGCGACATAACACCTGATTAGCATATCTACCAAATGTTATCAAAGTTGTATAAAAATCTATAGTTCAACAATTCCGTTATCGGCTTTACTTATTACTAGTAATTACATTGATATTTATTAGTTCAACAGTGTCATAATCAGCTTAGCTGTCTTAGATTTGTATCTATTATCGAATAGAGTAGAGTCGTTCTAATTCTTTGTTACTCATTATCATACAAATTAGTAAAATAGATAGGCGCAAACGTAGAAGCGTAAACGTGTGGTGGAAAAATCTTTAAAGAAATCTTGCGCGCGTTCATCGAAATTGATAGCTGTTTATCCCATTATGAAGCCTTTCGCACGTTTGTTTAATGTCGTGATGAAGTCTACAATGTTAGATTTGTTGTTAATAATCTTAGGACTTTGGCGATCGTAATTTCTATAGTTCCGATGACAATAACATCTTAAAGACAAGGTGCATTGCTACTTGTTTTCAGTACGTTTCGTTCTTGATTATTTTTTTGGACTGGAAATAATTTGCAAAATTAAGTTAACTGTAATCGATGAAATTCGCTATGGTTACATTGCACGGTTCGGTCATTTTCTCATGCTTGTTTACTTGCACAAAACATTGTTGAAGTAAATTTGTATCTTAGAACTTTTTAAATAAATAAATTTGCCACACACATTACCTATACTTAACTAGTGGATGCCTGCGACTTCGTCCGCGTGGACTGTAGAAAAAACAAAATGTCGCAATCACCCGGGATAAAAATATATTCCCGGGATAAAAAGTAGCCTATGTGTTATTATAGGGTGTCAGCTAACTCCATACCAAATTTTATTAAAATTGCGCCAGCCGTTTTTACATGAAAGAGTAACAAACATCCATCCATCCATCCATACTTACAAACTTTCGCGTTTGTAAATTAATAGGATTTATATTAGTAGGAAGTAGGAGTTAGTGCCTGCCTACTAAAATCCGCTTCAGCTGATGTCCTCCACGACGTGTCCGTCGACGGCGATACCTTGTCAGTTCCTGGCGTGTGCATGGACATGACTCGCGAAACCGAACTTGGTCTTAAACGTGCGGCGGCATAAGTTGCACTGTAAGGCTTAGAAGCCTTGGCTTGAGGCTATACAATATACTACCACATGTTTCCAAATGTTGTTGTTTGTTAAGCAAAATTTGTACGATTGCTAAGGAGATCCTCAGCCATATTACTATGCTTTTCCTGCATTCTGTTTGCTGTGGTGCTATTGATAGTCCCAAACTTACATCTTTGTTCCTAAAACTACGTACCCCTAGTACCCGTACACGGCATACTCGGCTTTTCGACCTTCCCTTAACACGTACAAACTATGCACGAAACTCCATTGTCTGTCGTATACAGAGCTGCTATAATAAAAACCTCGCTAGCCTGGACCTATTTAGTAGCACTAAAAGATGTTTCAGGTCAGACTTGATTAAAATTATTAATAATAATCAATCAATCACACACACACACACACCCTTACACGACAGTAATTTTACTAACCCAATAACATGTATCATTATTTAAGTAATCTAATAATATTTTTGCTCTCTCTTTATTATTATTATTATTATATAAAATGAAAATCCATAAATGGCAGTATGTTATGATGATAGAATGCTAAACTCTCTACTATTCTAAGTGCTGTGGATTTTGGTAAATAAAATAAATAAATAAAATAAATATTACCATAGCAGGATCAGATAAAAATAAATGATATATTTTAAAATAATATCTACCCACTTTCAGTGATTCAAGGCAAATTACCTCGAACTTTCACTTTACATTGAAGCGAAATGCAATTGTACAGTTGTAAATGCATTGTTGTTAACTCTTGAAAGTCAACTGTATTGTTTTAGTAGCAGATCGTTGACTTCAAACGAATACAGAAATGGCATGCGATGTTGCAAGTGAGAGCTAGTTTGTCCAACTTTTTTACGATGACATATTTTCGTTGATACGAGTAACATCAATGCCTAATGTTTTGACCACGAAATTTATCTAACCCGGTCATACGCTGTAGTTAAATATGTATGCCAATACCTAGGTATAGTTTTTTGTGTACTTATATATTAAATACGGGCCTGTACCAATGAATTTATTTCATGTACAGATTTTAATGTTGTAAAATTGGCACTAGGTCGTGCCTCGAAAATCCTCTCTTTCTCCGGTCGTGTCGGCTTTCCGTCCCATCGGGCTATGAGAGTAACGGAATAGAGAGTGCATCTGTGTTTGCCGGCGACCAATCTCCGTAGAGATTGGTCGCATTGGCTGAAATACGGTCGGAGATCATCATCATCATATTAAATGAATCGTCGAAATGTATACACGCGCATAACTTGTGAACTACTGTACCAAATCGGTTGATTCTTTGTTTTTTGTGTTTGTTATTTCTACAAGTTTAGTATAATAAATATATATAAATTACGAAGTTCGCTGGGTCAGCTAGTTTATTATAAACAGGTGTAGCATCACTGTAAAGTAGTATGCATGTCGATGTAGATATTGCTCCCAGTCGGATCAAATAAGTTACTGGAGCTACTTTTAAACTTTGTCTCACGACTAAGTATTGTTTATCCCTTTATGAATAATAATTCTTAAGTGATTATTATAAAAATGTTCGACGGATATGTTGCTTTAAAGGATTACTAACGAAACAATTATCTTCTATAATATAAAAATGAAACGCTGAATGTGTTGCTAAGCGCACATCTCGAGAACGGATGAACCGATTACTTTAATTCTTTTTTTTTAGAATATACCTTGAAGTACGAGAATGGTTCTGACGGAGAGAAAAAAAATGCCTGGAAAAGTCTAAAAACACCCATGCAAAGCCGGGATGGAACTCTAGTACAAGATAAAATAAAATACAGAATATAAAGAATAATATAAAGAAAGATTACAGCAAAACTAATTTAACGTGGTAATAGGGTCGATTCCGGCAGTTATACTTAAACCTAAACATAATCATAGTCAGGTCTATCTCTCTCCGTTCTAAACATCAATGGCTGAGAGAGAAAAGGACAGGTAGGACTAAATACGTTTATAAAATTATTAATAAAGAAATGGAAAAAATTCTTCACCCGAGTGGGAATCGAACCCACGACCTCTGCATACCGTGCTAGTTGCTCTAACCACTGAGCTACCGGATCAATTACTCGGATGACGAATTTTACCATCTCTTTTCTGAATTACATATTGGCAACGTTATTTTTCATCCCGATAGCTATACACTACGTTTAGGTTTAAGTGTGACTGCCGGAATCGACCATATTATCCATGTAAAATAGAGATATTCTTTGTCTCTTTAATTATATGCAAAGCAGGAACTTATTACCAGAGAAGAGTGAATCAGTACATGAATAAATAATACAAAGATCAAATTTGTGAGTCATGATAAAAAAGTATGCTTTGTACTCTTTGTATATTTCCATTATTTATTTACTTGCTTTATAAGGTTTTTAACCCGGTCTAGTTTTACTTGCTTTAAAGAAAATTTCTTTTGCAATATTATTTTCACAAAATTTTCTTACTTAACGAAGAATAAGAATACTTAATACAGTATGGAGCATTGGGGTGGTTTCCACCCAATTTATTCCATGGGGGAATCGAAAAACACGCAAACAACTTTTATCATCCTTATGACGGGGCCGTACCTATCACTTAAAGTGAATATTCGGGTTATTGTATACACGGTGTAATAGCACGGGTACATTACAAGGGTATGTTAAGCGAAAAGCTATGTAAATAGGCCACTATAGAGAATCTATTTCCAAAATTTGAGACTCGAAATCACATGATTATTTTTCAAGATTGTATGAACATTCCTGATATGTTTAGGAATTCTCCATACAATCTGGAAAAATAAACATGTGATTTCGAGTTTGAAATTTTGCAAGTAGGTTCCTTTTAGTGGGCTATTTACAAAGCTTCTCGTTTAACATACCCCTTTTGTTACACTCTGTATATTAAAATTTATGGCTATACTAAACTTAAATAGTCCTTACTAATATAAAGCTTTAAACTAGGTATAAAGCTATTCACAGTTTAATTTGACAGATATTTCATATAGTTTGCTGTCAAATATTAAGTATAACGAGGTTGTAACTTTATGCGCGGTTTAGTAGCAGGGCGGGAGTTTTGCTGTCAGTTAGCTTTCGGATATCAAAGCAAAAGATTATGAGAGCGTTACGCCAGCCGAAAAGTAGCGAAAATGGGCATCTAAGGGTGATAGATAATTAGAAATAGTGTCAGTTTTACCTGGCGCATGTCTACGTCACTAACTAGTTGTTGACCGGAAATTAACGGAATCGTGGTGTCACGTTAGCTTGTTTGGATATGCCTTATGTAGGTACGTAGATTGGCTTTGATTACATAGCCTGTAGGTGGGTTCACGAATGCCCTAAATCAATAAGGTACAAACAGTTCAGTCGGCTAAATATCACAAAAATAACGTATAACGAACATATACGAATATACTATAACTTTCTTCAGTTTTATGCAAACTCAGGAATTGGGATCATAATAATACAAATAAAGCTTACTCTCAAAACTCTATCTTACAACTAACAAAGAAAACTAATCTATTCGATCTGAATATTTTTATCCGACAAGTTGAAATAAAAACACACTTCAATTATGTTATAAAAATACCTATTATTATATTCTGTAACTAGACTGAACTTTATTTCACCATTTAACACCTTACATTATATATAACAAATAGTATTTTTCAACTGCGCTATCGAATTCACAAAGAAAAGAAAATGCTAGATCTAAGATACACTAACATATACGTATATATCGCCTTAAGTACATATCTGTTATTTACTGAACAACTAAACTATGAATAAAACAATAGACAATAGGTCAATAGAACCAAATGACGTCAAAGACTAGAGTTATTTACAATCTTATCTTAATATTATTAAGCATGAAGTTTGGTTGTACTTGCTTAATTTTATTACTGCTTACCGGACGCCCACGATATCATCCGCGAAAACTTTAAAATTCTTGTTCCCGTGGAACCTGGCTCTATCCCGTGAAGGACATAGGTACCCTACAAATTAGGTTTCAGGTCTCTAACATTAGATCAGTGGTTTACGCGGTGCATTAAACTGTCAGTCTGTCAGGACAAAGCATTTTATATGTACAGAATATTTGTTGATTTCTGTGATCTTGCACGTGGAGTTACTTTCAAATTTATAAGATACACAAAAGTAAAGTGCATTTAGAACATGATTAACTACAAATTGCTTTACAAGGTTGACGGCCGATTGGTGTAGTTGGTAGTAGCCCTGCCTGCGACGCCATAGGTCCTGGGTTCGAATCCCGGTAGGTGCAAACATTGATGTGATGAATATCGATGTTTGTTTCCGAGTCATGGATGTTTATATACTTATCTATGTATACCGTTGCCTAGTACCCACGACACAAGACCTTAGGGATCTTAGTGTGGGATTAGGTCAATGTGTTGTGAAGTGTGTGAATATGTTTAGTCTCCAACAGAGTTTTTGAGAAATCTTTTTAGGAATACAAACAAAACAATGATTTTATTTTTATGAATTAACTATTTATATAGTTATTGTTATTACAATAAGTACCTAATTGTTGTAATTATATCTTATTTCAAGGACAGTATCATATACAGTCAACATACAATTTTCTTAATGATGGCTATTGAGACATCTTTCTGATTGTCACTCGCAACGTCACATAGTTATAAAATAGAACAAGGAAGGAAATGAGACAACGTTATAAGCATATATGCGGCATCTCGCTTCTACGATGGAAACATCCATGTCCACCTGCATGTTTTCAATCTAGTGCTACTTAATTTGAAGTATTGTTTCAAGTTTCAAGTAAAGTAGGGCCCGGTGGTGGGCGCACCCATAGTGAATCAAGTAAACTTGTAAACTGCGTGAAATATTATAAGCCCGTTACAAAAAAAAAAAAACTGAGCAATGCAGTCTAAGTATAACGGTGTCATCTATCTATATAGGTACATATAATAAAAATGTAACGGGTCGCAGTCTGTACATGGAAGATATATGAGAAAAAATATTATAGGAGACCTTTATCAACGCAATAGAACCCAAAACGATGATTTTTAAAATTTTTGTCTGTTTGTCGGTTTGTCTGTTTGTCTGTGCGTTTGTGCACGCTAATCTCAGAAATGGCTGAACCGATTTCGATGCAGTTTTCTGTATATACCGTGATAGGTCCCACTTAACATATAGGCTACTTTTTATCCCGGGAAGATGTTTTTATCCCGGATAATTTCGACATTTTGTTTTTGACGTGAAACGTCTTTAAAATCGCGCCGACACATACGGGTACCAGGTTTAAAAACTGGACCGTAACGAAAAGGTCTATATCATCGTACCTTAATAATTAAAAAACTATTGGTCTTAGAAACAAAAATGTGGTGTAAATATTTCACTTATATAGTCAGCTCGCTGTTATGACATTGAGTTCGTGTCGGGGTCAAGCGGGGCGGGGGGGGAGGGATACTGCGATAACTGTGCGAAACCGGCGCTCACGCTTGTTTCTATTCAGTGTAACTCGTGACTCCGACTTTATAGCGTGGTGATTCTTTCGTGTGTTTGTCAAGTTTATTTGAACCGATTGATTTATACAAAAATAAGTGTAATTTGGACAGTATTTATATCTATACTAATATTATAAAGCTGAAGAGTTTGTTTGTTTGTTTGTTTGAACGCGCTAATCTCAGGAACTACTGGTCTGATTTGAAAAATTCTTTCAGTGTTAGATAGCCCATTTACCAAGGAAGGCTACAGTCTATACAACAACCTGCCCGGCTTCGCACGGGTACAACGCCCCCTCACGCGGACGAAGTCGTGGGCGGCTGCTATTTAAAATAACCAGAAAGTGACAATAAATATATAAACATTTGCTATGTATTTTATGTTTCTATTACGTACCTGTTCTTTTTTTATTAAAATACTTAAAACAGCGTCCATCTTGTTTTCATTTCAATCTTTTACTTTAAAAGCGATTCGCTAACATAGACGTTTCACGTTAAAACCAACGGCCGTGTGCCCCGACACAGCCCCACCCGCTTTTTCTGTAGTCCACGCGGACGGAGTCGCGGGCATCCACTAGTAATTAATATAGTTAAAAATAATTTGATGATTTAAAAATAAGTGATACCGAATGTAATAACCGACTAGCAAGGAAATTTCTTGCAACAATATTACTTGAAAAATCACGTTTTGAGCAACCCACGCTCCGGCAGCGTTGTTACGCGTCACAGCACAAGTAAACCCTCCCACAAGTTAAATAACTCCCGATTAGGTTCTAATATTAAAAAAGATGTAAACAGATTTACCTAAAATATAAAAATTAATATTAACTATTTATGACCTAAGTAAATAACCTTTTATATATCCACGCGCCAATTTTTCTATCGGATTGTTTAACTAGGTCATAGACGTGCCACTTCACACTTATTTCTTAGTGCATATTTATTTCGTGATCAATGACGTGCCTAAAATCCGGCCATTTTGGTACGTCACCCCTCAGGCAACCATTAGGTACACCGTCATATCTGATGTCAACTAAGTGTTAACTCATTTGGACTATCCTCATATTAATTATATTTTGAACATTCCTCTTGGTAACTATATTTTTGAATCATGCCTCACTATTTGGGAGCTCAACGCCCTCAGCTGATCATCTAAATATTTAGGTACAAGGTCCACGTGGCATTTTTTTTACTTATGTAAACCAGTTCTGACCGGCCAAAAAGAACGAGGAAAACAAGGATTCAACCAAAACGAGTATCAGCAAAAAATCCTACTTATTTTGGGTTACTTACGAAGGTTTTTCTTAAGCCTACGCAAATTATGTCGCTGAGGGGAAAAGGAGATTCCAATGAAGTTAAAATAACCTTTCACGTTGCGTACGTACGTAGTACGTACGTAGACAGGAAAATATAAGGCAGCGGATATATAAACCGATAATATGGTTTCTGAAAGTTATTCCAATCGGATTAAAGTCAAGCTATTTTCAGCTTCAGGCACATGTACAAAGAAATTTATTTATCTGTGTACTGATCAAAATGTGAGCCAGGATTCGTATATTTGCTCTAAGCAAAAATGTATATTGTTTTAGCACGTTGTTGTAAGTATAGGTGTATAGAAATCAAAGTCACAGTTTTAGATTTTATTATTATTTAAGTATGGTCTATTTTTACTATGTATAGGTAGGTACACTACATATTACGCTGTGATACCAATTACAAAATCTTTTTTAATTCTTTGATTTTATTTTTAGAACCAATAGAATACGATTGTTTGCGTATTGTACTGGCCTACTTCATAGTAAGACTTTATGTTCGTTGTATGTTTCTCTTTTAAAATATATTCGTTTAATTAGACTCCCATTAAGATCCCAATGACCTCAAGTAAAATAGAATATAAATTTTTATTAGTTTTCCCTTTACCAAAAGTATCGGATACCTTTCCTTGTACACGAAGGCTGCATTACATTTCCTTGAAGTGCTTCAGTGCCTCGTAGTCAATGATTGCGTTTTCCCTTTACTATATAGTTGATGCTATCATCAGCCGAGCTAATAACGTCATTACTTTTACCTAAATTTACTATACATACATTTTCATTAATTTAAACTTTAACGATGTTATTACAAAACTGCATCCAAAGTAAAATATTGTTTAAAAGTTACATTTTACATCATTTATGGAATGTCTATCAAATCTGGCCAATGTTTACTAATTATTAGCCCAGACAATATTTTATATGATTGGTTTTTTATATCTCTCTTAAAACTCACACTAAGAAAACTCTTGGACTTTGAAATTACACAGTTTTTGACCTTTTATAACCCAGAATAAGCCTGACGGAGCGGTTCTTCCGAGCGCTAAAACATCTACCTCAATGGACTTTTAGCCAATTTTCCTTGCAGATCTTGTAACTGTATTCGTTGACTAGCTAGCGGCGGCATTAACTTATCCGACTTTGTGATTGTACAGTTCTGCGTGATGTGATCTATGCAAATGTTTATAATATATTTTTCTCAATTATCTAAAAGAAACCTGCAGCTAGTTTAACTAAATAACTAGCTGTTACTAATCATAACAGTTTTTAAGATAAAATTAAAATAAAACCTAGACAGCTGCTAGTAGCTATTGGTACTGATTTTTTACAAAGATGACCAGAGTATCCAATCAAGACACAAAATTACAATGCTTTCATACTTTATTTTACTTCAAACACGTCATCATCACAAAATCATTAATATCTTCAGAATATGCTACATAGGCATAACCAGTTCTATGAGTGCGAAAAAAAAAGAGAAAATCACAATAAATAAGATATACTAATAGAGTATCACATCAGTAAAAAAGATTTAACGTTTGTGGGCAACATTGAAATTTATTTCTTCGATTTGGTTTGTCTACTCGTGCTCGGAATTGAGAAGAGAAATTCGCAAAACTGTCGAGCGATTTCAAACCGTATAACCGGTACATTAGGTAAAAGAGCCCAAGGCAGGTACAGTCACAGTGTGATTTGCTTCTGAACAAATGGTGGAACAATTTGTGATGTAGGCACAAAAGTTCAAGGTTCAAGGGTCACATTCTTGCGAGAAGGTGACACATACACGTGAATATTTTACAAGATTCTACCATTTATAAGCTTATCTTGCTTGCATAACGTATTGTGTATCTAACTGTATCATATTTATAGCGGAGACAGAAGGTTAAACCTATTTACGTATTTAATCATTTATGTATAGTATTTAGGGCATTTGAAGTTATTTTCGCTGCGTATTCGTTTCGTAGTTTAACTGGTAACTAAATAAGCGTTTCTATACAAAAGAATTCAATGTATTTTTTTTACGCAGCTGACGTATAAAACTCATGTAACATAATATTATTTTTCATAGAGATAATAAATTATCACAAAGGATGCTCTTGATTGATAATATTTCCACTTATTATCGTTAAGGCAATATGATTCAAATTCCAGTTTAATTGACAATCGTGTACACACATTTGTAAATATTATAAATTCATAATCCTAACCTAGGTACCACAAAATTATTTTTAAGTAGAGGACCTTTACCTACCACACTTTATACTGAATTAGGCTTGCTATAATAAGTACCAAAGGTTTAGTTATCTATCTCTAATACTAATCTGAAACCCTTTCTATACAAAAAGTCACTTCACATTCAGTGGGGTAAGCACGAACCTCTTTATGCGGCGTAACGCTAGCGACTCGCTAGCAAAATCTATGTAATTTGACAGTTGGACGATAGCGTTACGGACTATCGCGAGGTTCATGCTTACCCCTCAGGAGTAAAGTTATTCCGTGTGTCCTACACGTAATATTAGAGAACGTACTAATGTTACGATAAGGCTTTTCATGTAAATAATTTACTCGTAAATTATATCAAGGAGACATGTCTACTACCCCTGTGGAAATAAGCCCCACTTACAAAATTTTTATTCTCTCATATTCCAGAGTAAAAGATCTCAAGATGCAACACCGATGACACCAAAGAAGATGGAATCCAAGGGGACTCAGATCCACCTGCCGCTGATCGGTCGCGGCAGTAAGGGCGACCTCAGTGACAAGGTCACCTTCATACAGACCAGGTCTCCACCGGTGTCGGAGCAGCTTAACAATGGACAGCTACTTGCGTAAGTAACACTCATGTCACTTGACTAGCACCACTGACTACTCTAACTACATCAGGTCTTGACACTTATGTAACGATTAAGGGTTGTTAAACGAAATTCATCTATTTTTTTTACTAAACTTCGGCCTAGAAGATTAAAATTTGTTTGTAGCTGTGTCCATATGAGCAGCAAGAAGGGAATAAATTTTCTTAAGTGAAGTCTTTACACCGCGTACATATTTTATGGCGGCCCTAGTAATATTTACGTTGTTACGCACATAGTAATTGATTCTGTTGATAACATTGACCTACACTACTATGGACACTACGCACGCACCTAAAAGTGTTCGATACGACAAACGAGACGTAACTAAACGTCTTTAAATACAAATCAAACAAAACTGAGGAGTTTGTGTGATCGTTTAGTAATAGACACGTGGCCTAAAACGTCATAACTTTGTTTCATTGACATTTCTTAGTTCGCTGGTTCGTGACATCAACATTTGGAGAGCTCTAGAGCTTTGAGTGCTATCCCTCGCCAAATGCTTGCACCACACATTGGATTATGATATGACACTTATGCCTTGGATTCAAGCGTAGCCAAAAATTAAAGGCATGTTTTAGAGGTCGAAGATTCTAATAGTTCTCTAGTTCCCAACGGATCTATGAATTTTTTTAATTGAACTTTTCATTACCAATGTGTCCATGAGATGCATGTCACTTCACTTAGAAAAATTTACAATATCACTAGTATATTCATTGTCAACTGTACCAAATAAAGTCATACACTCTTGGGGATTTTTTGTTTTATTTATAATACTATAGACCTAATTGGTACTAATCAAAGTACCAATGAACATAATTTTCTTCTAGGAATCAACCTATGGTTGGCTAGCTTAATCCAATATTTTTCAAGATCGGCATACATTCACGTTCGTATGTTATAGGTACATGTAACATATATCTGTGAATAGTGCCAGCAAACAGTCTAACACACTTCTGACATTAGGCACTTTTTCTGTACATATTGCATTCCCTTAAGATACATCAAATATTTACGTAATATTCTTCGTTTCTCTCGTATAATATTTGGAAGTGTTCTAGCGTTCCCGCCACCCGGGTCACTTGGCACCTCTCCAACTCTCAGAATACGGGGTAATACATGCTCGGCCATTCCACTGTAGAATGCCAAGTATTTTCTAGTAAAATTCCTGGTAAAAAGATCAATAGAGTTGACAAAAATACACGATGATGTGTAAGGTAGGAATTCTATGAGGATGCAGAATTCTTGTGAAGTGGGACTAGCTAGAGCTGACTTGTTGAAAAAGAACTTTTGAGTGACTCTTGAAAAAGAAGTCTATTTGCTGCATTTTTAAGACAAAATCGATTAACTGATCGATGAAGATGCTTGATGAAATTATGTGCACATCCTCATCATCATCATCATTTACAGCCCTGAGAAGTCCACTGTTGGACATAGGCCTGCCCCAACAACCTCCACTCCGACCGGTCGGAAGCAGCCTGCATCCAACCGACGCCCGCAACCTTGGCCAGGTCATCCGTCCACCTCGCGGGTGGCCTTCCCACGCTGCGCTTGCCGATACGTGGTATCCACTCTAGAACTTTTCGACTCCATCGGCCATCAGTTCTTCGAGCTATGTGCCCTGCCCATTGCTACTTCAGCTTGCTGGACCGTTTAGCTATGTCGGTGATCTTTGTACGTCTGCGGATCTCCTCATTTCTGATTCGATCACGCAGAGAGATCCCAAGCATAGCTCTCTTAGATCTCTCCATCGCTCGCTGTGTGATCCTGAGCTTTTTTATGAGGCACATAGTTAGAGACCACGTCTCGGCACCGTAGGTCATCACCGGCAGCACGCACTGGTTGAATACCTTGTGCACATATGAAAGAACATTTAAGAATCATGTAGCCTGCAACAATACAGGCCATAACAAAAGGGCTATGTAATCTTGCATTTAACTTGTTATACCCTGTACATCTAAGTTCATAGTTTTAGATCAAATGAATGGACGAAATTAAATAATTATAACCTGAATTAACTTAACGGCTAACAACTCTGGGTGTTTAGTTAAAGTCCTGCCTCTTCACGAGCCGTGGTTAACGATACAATAATGTTGAAACCAGTGCTACAAAGTTGCTTCGATCTTCGTTTCAAGTCTCGCGATGCACCTTAGTGTGACCTGACCCTTAGGCATTTAAACTAGGTGGCCGGTCTAATCGACCGGTAGATTGGCACGCGAACGCAATCCGAACTAGTATATTGAGGTTACTAGATTATACCAATTAAACTTGTTAATAGTATGGTTATAGAGGTATTATGCATAATCAAAACTAGCTATCGTAGCTACAGATCCTATTGGTCAAATTATTGTTTATATATATGTCAATTACTTTATAATCTGCGCAAAATGCTCTGTGAGCATTTGACGTGTACGGTATTTCGAGATTATACGAATAATAATAACCAAGCAGATAGATGTTGCTACTTTCGAGTTTATCATAATAATGACCTAATCTATGGACTTTTTACTACCACCATTATAATCGAAAAGAAAAATTGTAAATGTACGAACAATTGATAATAATAAAGTAACGATAAGTACCTAGTCAGACATTGTTCAAGAGATATAACTACGAGACACTTTTTTGTTTATAAACAAGTGTGTCAAAGAAAGAGCAAGTTTCAAAATAACATAGGTTACATACATTAGTAGGCAGAGCACCAAGGCCCGATAGGACCACATGGTGCCACTTCTGACCAATTTTGAGGGTATAGTTGAGATGTACAAGTTCGGTTAGTAGTGACAGGTGGTCAGCCCATCGCCTACAAAACACCAAGACCTTCTTGTCCCCCTACTGACTTGTACAGTATGCTCGGGAAGAGAAGCAGCTGTAGTATTATACGTTTTCTTTTCACTCCCAGAGCAGCATAGAAGAAACAGCATAACAGAGGTTAACGTTGAATAAATATAACTTGTTTTCTTTACTGCGGTGATGAAGATACAATAACAAATTAATCTAACCTATTCCCCTAAATTAATGACAAATTGCAACTACCGTCAAAATAACACATCGTTTTGAATTTTTCAGAGGATCACAAATGAACCTATGCAATGGAGGGGCAGGTACAGCAGGCATCACAGGATTGGTGAGGAAGGTCCCCAACGATATGGGAGACCAGAAGAAGCCTATGGCATCCCTCTCGCATCTGCCCAAACGTCCACCAGTGGATATCGAGTTCGGCGACCTCTCCTACTCAGTCAGCGAAGGCAGAAAGAGAGGATATAAGACACTGCTCAAATGTATCAGTGGAACCTTCCGTTCTGGTGAACTGACGGCTATTATGGGACCTTCTGGAGCGGGGAAGAGTACACTCATGAATATCCTAGCTGGATACAAGTAAGTTAACTTTTAACATTATCTTGACTATTGAAACAAAGTAGTTGTCAGTAAATAGTGACGAGTCACTGTACAAAAATTTTTCGTAATCCACGTCTGTACTATAATTATTGGTGCCTTTTACTAATATGGTTTCTCTCTTAGTTTGCAAAATCATTACATTGCGTACCTTCTACGTAGGATCTGAAATGTATCGTTACTCTCCTCGTACCTTATCTATCTGTATTTATTTTCCGTCCGTTTCGTGTGATTCTTTGAGCATTTATTTCATTACTCTACTACTGAAACTGAATTTGTTGATTTTACGAGTAGCTCAGTTGTTAAACCCTTTTCTAAAAAGTTCGAAGTTTTTTCTGGTAGCACTAGAAATAAATACTTCTAGTTACTAAACTAACTACTGTAATTTAGCTTATGCACTTCGTAATAATAACAGTATTTTAGTCTATTATCTTATCTTTTCATAAGGATATAATATCCGATTATAGTTATTTTATCCGAGCATAAAGATTTTCTGTCTTCACGTATGCCGAGAACAAAGGTCAGGATATTATTAATACACATTAATTTTAATTATTATAGTTCCATTTAAATGTAAATCCTTGAAATTGATTTTATTACATGATATAATAGATTAATTTAATCTAATGAACATCATTATAATCTCATATTACATTTAAGTCGTTACATTCGGAATGATGTTATGAAGAATAAATTAAATTTTGATTTACTTACTTCAATTAGTTATATAGGTACTACTACTTATGTATATCAATTATGTAGATAGTTAAATGAGAAAATGAAATGCTGGAAAACTTTGATATATTTTTTTTAATATATTTTCTTTTATATAAATGAAGTAAGTAAGCTATAGATTGTTTTATTTCCTTATAATTTTCATTTTACTTTTCGCAATAGAAATATGTACTCGTAGTAGGTACTAGGTAACTTTATCTGTTTGGTATGCTATTATAAACAAATAATTTTAATATTTTCCAGAACCTCAAACGTAAGCGGCTCTATACTTATAAACGGCAAAGAAAGAAACCTTAGACGATTTAGAAAACTCTCATGTTACATCATGCAAGATGACTGCTTATTACCACATCTAACTGTCAAGGAAGCCATGCACGTATCAGCTAATCTCAAACTGGGCAAAGACGTCACGCCGACTGCCAAAAAGATCGTCATCGGCGAAATCCTAGAAACATTAGGTCTTGTTGAAGCCAGTGATACTCGAACTATAAACTTATCTGGCGGCCAGAAAAAGAGATTATCAATAGCTTTAGAATTAGTTAATAATCCGCCTGTGATGTTTTTCGACGAGCCTACTTCAGGATTGGACAGCTCTTCGTGTTTTCAATGTATATCTCTGTTGAAGTCTTTAGCAAGGGGTGGGAGGACAATTATATGTACGATACATCAGCCTTCCGCTAGGTTGTTCGAGATGTTTGACTACTTGTACACATTGGCCGAAGGGCAGTGTATATATCAGGGGAAGGTGACGGGAGTAGTGCCGTTCATGTCCTCTCTTGGATTGAACTGTCCGAGCTATCACAACCCGGCGGATTACAGTGAGTATCTTCTCTTTAAGATTATTACCTAAACCAAGTTCCAACCAATTATTTCTGGTTCCTTAATATGAATATATGATGTCATCGAATGATGACACCATAGGCTAAATAACAAAAATGTTACAAGCAAAAACAAAAAGCTTTATATTCTTGATCTCCATCTAATTTATACAGTAGGCCAGCTCCAATATATTAGCAGCGCTATATTCCTATCTTTATTAAGCATATGCCTATGCTCTAGCATTAACACCCACACAAATATTTTCAAGGATACGACATGTAATGAAATAGTCCCATTTCTGTTAGAAGTAATAAAAATACGAGTATCATGCAACAAACATAAAAACCGTACACTGAAAAATCAGTTAAAAACTATTTTAAGAAAACTGTGCCAACGCGATCCTGTAAATAATGAGATAAGGACAGGAAAGCTGACGAAATTGATGATCTATACAGTCGTTATGGGAATAAGCTAGCAACTTGTCAGCAATGGTAAACGTAGGCTGTAGGACATCCTTTATGACCCTGCCATGCTGGCTACCTCCTTTTGGGAATACAACCATATGTATGTATGGGAATTACTACAAAAAAATAATGGTCTTTTCCAGTAATGGAGGTGGCAACTGGTGAGCACGGCGACTGGGTACACAAGCTAGTGATGGCCGCTAACAAGGATAACTGCCGGAACCAGTCGTCGAGCAGCTCCTCCTCATCGTCAGCTACATCGGTACCAGCCAACCTGACGTACAACAACCAACTTCAGGCGAAAAACAATACACAGAAAGATCAAATGGAGGTTATGATATGTAAGTATTTTTACCTCAGAAGAATTCAAATAAGTAGGGTAAAGCTTAGGAGATAAGGTGCAACAAACATATATACATTTTTAACTACTCTATTCGTTTACTCTTAATGTACGACAGAGGATTCTTCTAAGTACTGATAGGTGATTCTCTTCTACCCGTATTTGATCAATATTTACTTAATTTATTGCAACATCTCACTTAGGCTGGTTTTACAGCTATACCTACAAGTGCCCGTATAACATCGTTTCACAACCACCCAGAGCGAGACTCATAATTTATCTACAGGACATACTGGGTCGCTGCGCTGGTGAAACGATATTCTAGTGCCACATTTGTGCGCCCAGAGCGGGTCACCAGCGTAGCTCCGAAACCAGCTTTATGAATTGATGTATTTTTATATCTTTTCAGATAAGCCTACATGCACAGTAATAGATATGTCAGAACCAAATCCGAACCCAGAGAAGCCGTCCGTACCGAACCCCACAAACCTTGCGCCTGTCACATGCACCACATCACTCTTAGACTCTAACGAAAGCTTTAACAAGAAACCCATAAAAACCGGATTCCCCACTTCAGGGTGGAAGCAATTTTGGATCTTATTGAAGCGAACCTTCAGAAGTATACTGAGGGATCAGATGCTGACGCATTTAAGACTGTGTTCGCACACAGTCGTTGGACTACTTATAGGGTTTCTGTATTATGATATCGGACAAGATGCTGCGAAAGTTATGAGTAATGCCGGATGTATATTCTTCACTGTAATGTTTACGATGTTTACTGCTATGATGCCTACTATACTTACATGTGAGTAATTGTAATGCGATTTAAAAGAGTTTTAAAATGAGTCATTTTGTAATCTGTGGGTAAATTAAAAAACCATTATAATTTTAGAATTTCCTAAAGTTGGTGGAAAACTGCATACAGGGCATGATTTTACCTAGTTACCTATATGTTTTTATAGTAAGTCAACATTGAAGAAACTACGACTATTTAGTTTATGTGTAATTATTTTTCTTTTTTCTTGCAGTCCCAACTGAAATGAGCGTGTTTGTGAGAGAACATTTGAACTACTGGTATTCACTGAAAGCATTTTATTTTGCGAAAACTATGGCAGATTTACCATTTCAAGTAAGTTAATGTTATCACCACTCCACACTTAACTGAGCATGCTTAAAATCAAAAGAAAAATCTGTCGTAAAGTTACTTAGTATCCCTTATGAATATTCTAAAACAATATTCTTTGTATTCATTTTCTTCATATCATGCAGTTTAATACCTACTAACATGTAATTTGCCTTCTTTTACAGATCGTATTCAGTGGTGTTTATGTAGTTATAGTATACTTCATGACGGGCCAACCGATGCAAACGGATCGGCTTCTCATGTTCACTACCATCAACATCCTGACTGCCCTCGTTGCGCAATCACTTGGCCTCCTCATCGGGGCCGCCATGAAAATCGAAACTGGGGTGTACCTCGGCCCTGTAACAACCATTCCTGTCGTCCTCTTCTCCGGATTCTTCGTCAACTTCAATGCTATCCCCTACTATTTCCACTGGCTCACCTATCTTAGCTACGTCCGATACGGTTTCGAAGGTGCCATGCTCTCTGTTTACGGCTACGGCAGAGAAAAGCTGCACTGCTCCGAAGCGTACTGCCATTTTAGAAGGCCAGAGATGTTCCTCAAAGAAATGACTATGGACAAAGCCGATTTCTGGGTGGACGTTGCAGCTCTGAGCGGCTTCTTTGTATTCATTAGAGTAATCTCTTACTTAGTGCTTAGGTTTAAGTTAAAGATGATGCAGTGAGTTACTTTCCAGTTTGAACCTGCTAGTTTAGGGTTAGGTATCGAAATGCATAGCTTTAGCGCGTCGGTCTAGATTGTTTATACGTATAATGTAGGTGATATTAATAGATTTTTTAGAACATCGGGCCCATGACTTAATTGATAAGTTCCTTGTGTAATTTTTTTGATATTATTAGTTACGATATTTTCCATAATTATTGTATAACTCAGGTGTTCGTACACAATTCAAAGCATTACATTTTAGATTTTAATTAGACTCACGATATAGTTTCTATTATTACGCTAAAGATTTTTTGGTAAATATCTATTGTAGTACCTATCTTAATTAACAGTATTTATGATAAAATTAAATAAACGACTGTGATTTTTATATAAATTTCCTTGTTTTCTTTCGGTATCTATAAAAGTATACTGTGTATAAATTTATTTAACGAGTATGAGTGAGTAAATACAGAAAAAAAACTTAAATCTAAAACATATTTACAAGTAGAGAATTGCCTGCAACTCTTCCACCGCTGGTAACGTGGCCAAAAGCCTGGCCGCATTGCCCCACTGGTCGGCGAGGCTAATTATTTGTCAAAAATATTGGCCAGCCCTTCGGTCGTGAGGCGCCTCAACCAGTCTTTTCGAAATGCCCTTAAAAAGGGCATGCGCTCCTGGGCCCCATGGTTTTAACCCCAAACGGCTCAAATATATAGTCTCCACTGAGGTTTGCATATTTGCGCCGTTTGAGGTTTTCCGCTGTGGCGGCCGCAGAGCCACTTCTTATGGCTGTGCCTGGGACATGGGACGCTGCTACAGTATCGACGCATGTAGCATCCCATACTAGAGAGCGCCCCACCTCCCAAGTCACGAGGGTCATGCCGTCCGGTCTCCTGCCATCGTCGCGCACCAATCCGACATGTTCTAAAACATATGGTGCCCCGGCGCGGTGGCAACGGCCCGGCGGATGATATCGTTAATGCTAGCATGGCGTGGGATGCGACCGGCACTCCTGGCAAAAGAGAGGCCATGGTGTCCGGATTGATCAACGGCGTCGCCACATCGGCATCGGTGGGGGACATTGCACGGCGCACCAAGGCGTAGGCGTGTGGAAATGCAGAAGGTGGTTCGGTCCAAAAGTGTACCAACGTTGGCTGACAGCAGTGCCTGTAACCAAAGGCCCGACTCCCATTCACCCAAGGCTGTAAGGCTGCAGGGCGGTGCTCTGCGATACTAGTTGACGTGTGTAATAGGTTTTTCCGTACCAATTCACAAAGCGGCCCGTCCCACAGCCTCTGCGACGATGGGTAGACGGTTCAACTCCGTATATTTAATAATTATTAAACATTTCACAAAGATGGCAATTTAATTATACAGGGTGTAACAAAAGTGAACAAATAACTGAATACCCACAAAATTAGAGACTCGAAATCACGTGAATTTAACATTCCTGAGTTGTTGAGGAATTTTTCCATACTATCTTCTATCTACCTATATACATAAAATAAAATTGTAACGGATCGATGTTTGTGCACGCTAATCTCAGAAACGGCTGAACTGATTTTGATGCTTTTCAGGAATATATTGTGACAGGTCCCACTTAACATACCTATACAGGCTACATTTTATCCCGGGAAAATGTTTTTATCCCGGATAATTTCGACATTTTGGTTTTTCTGCAGACCACGCGAACGGAGTCGCGGGCGTCCACATAATTTTTTAAATTTCACAAGTACATTACACCCACTCCCTTTTGGTGTTTATGTTCGTTAGGGCATAGAGGAATAAGGGGGTGTAAGAGAGTACGGACGGATTTTCCAAAATTCCCATGGGAACGGGGAAGACAGGAATTCCAAATTTTTACCGATATTACCACTGTACCGGAACAAAAGTTTATTCAATAAGTATAAAAATAAACCGTTTGACGTACACAGATGAAATTTGGTGTTTATGTTTGTTAGGGGGTTTAAAAGACCATTAAGAATGGGTTTCCCGAAATTACCATGGGAATGGCACAAACAGGAATTTCAAGTTTTTACAAAAATCACATGACATGCAGAGATGAAGTATGACAGATATATTCGGTAGGGAGTGTAAGAAATAACTGAGAACATATTTCCCGAAATTCCCACCGGAACGGAACAAACTGGAATACAATTTTTTAAAGAAAACCTATGAAGTTGAAATCGAATATGTATGTTCATTAGGGACTGCTCCCTAGCACAAAGAATGGATTTCCCATAATTCCCACGGGAACTGGACAAACAGTAATTCCTTATTTTAACGAAAACCATTTGACACAATATAATGATGAAATTTGGTAGGGAGTGTGAGGAGGCACTGAGAACGTATTTCTCGAAATTTTTACCTGAACGAGACAAACGGGAATTAAATTTTTTACGAAAACCGCTATAAATATAAAGCAGAAATCGGGCATGTATATTCGTTAGGGAGTGCGAGGAAGCACTAAGAACGAATTTCCCGAAATTCCTACGGGAAAGGGACAAACGGGAATTCCCAATTTTTACGCAAACTACTTGACACATAATGATGAAATATGACAGTTATATTCGGTAGGGAGTGTAAGGAAGCCCTGAGGACATATTTCCAGAAATTCCCACGGGAACGGGACAAACGGAAATTCCATATTTTAGAGGATATGTACCGAAGCGAAGCGAGGGCGGGACACTAGTTTATTATATGTATAGATAAACCTATTATTATTATGGTTCAATAAATGTTGTAGCGACAATAATATAATAATATACGATAGATAATGTGACCAAAACATTGTCATAATAACGATCATTCCTATATACCTACAAGGTGTTTTTTGTTTGTTGCCACCATATACGGATGGTACGTACTCTACCTATACATCAAATAGTACCTAAGTTAAATACAAAAAAAATTGCTGGGGAACGATTTAAATTTTTTTTATTGACATAATCGCGAAAAATGTTTGGTATCAGTGATGTTTTAAATATTTTGTTGTTTTGAATTAGTTGTTACACGCTTCTACGTGCATTTATGCAAAAAACGCCAACTAATAACTCAACTTTGGATCTTAATATATTGGGAACCACAAACTTGAGAAAAATATGGAGAAAAATATTCGTCATGATGAGCAGAATCTGCAGTATTTCGTAACCATGAAAACCTGCATCGGTAATATGACCGAACTATATATAATGTCGAAGGTATTTTATAGAACAATATCGCAAAATTGAATGTTATAGAACACGATGAATAACAAAACTGCTAGGCATTTTGAATAGTATGGCTATCAAGAGAGAGACCATTTACCTTTCAGCAATTTGCTTGAGTTATGTTAGAACTGTTTAAATAACAATGCTCGGGTCAAGTTTTTGTACATTCTTCGCGTATAAAAAAGGAAGTTAAACTGAATTGATTTTATAAAATTATTAATAAAGAAATGGAAAAAATTCTTCACACGAGTGGGAATCGAACCCACGACCACTGCAAACCGTGCCAGCCGCTCTAACCACTGAGCTACCGCGTCAATTACTCGGATGAATTGATTTTCTCTACAAGTCTTTAGTCTAATTTTTACTTTATCTAGTTATTTACAGCTCTGAGAATTTGTCGCATGTATCGCTCTCACAGATCGCATGATACCGGTACTGGTACCACCAATGTAGCACAAAATGAACCAACCGCTGTACCATAAAATATCCCTAGTTTATTTCTTTTTCTTGATACTCTATCAAGAAGATGTAGTCTCTACTTTTATCTGGTAACAGCGCCATCTGGGTTTCACTTTGTAATACTTTTCTGTAAGAACCACATGGGTGGATGGATGGAGCAGTAGTTAAAAAGTATCATTGTTATTTGGTAGCTGGCGCTTATTGATATTTTGAAAAAGTCAGAATAAGCGTTAAATAATTTATTTAAAACGAAAATTTTTATTTCCTTCTCAATCATGAATCGAATCAAGAACGTCATTAAATAGTAGTGCTTAATGCTAACACTCAATGAAAAATTTAAAACAGACTAGTCGCCACTACGATTTTCGAAGATTCTCCTCGATTTCTCTGGGATGCCATTATCAAATCCTGGTTTCCTCATTATAGTACAACCCTTGGAATATCTCTTTTTCATCAAGAAAAGAATAATAACAAAATTATATGTACATATATTTTTAAATCACTTAATATAATATTATAAAAATAAACTTTGTAAGATTGTTGAATAAATTGAAACATTTGCATGCTATATTTTTTGGTCAAACATAAACAAACATGTCTCTAATAATGTAATAATAACTTTGTTGTACTATTTTTCGAGCAAATAAATAATCTTTTCATCCCATTTTTATGAGGGTTAAGTACTTTTCTTTACGTCATTAAAATAAGTGTTTTCCAAAAAAATCTTGGAAATGCTTTCTATTTTTTTTTTTTGCATTTTTTTGTATTGACTTTGTCACGCACTATATTTATAGGCTATTGCCTATAGATAGAATTTTTTTTTCGAGAAAAATGCTATCTAGTATCTCAACTTTGCAGCTCAATATCTTGGAATACTTTAGGTACGTTTCCATAGAAAAAATCTTCGTGGTGATAAGCATACTTCGTAATATTCGGAAACGTTAACTAAGAAAAAAACACTCTGTATGTAGGACAAAAAGATAGCAGATGACATTTTATTTACCAAGACCAATTCGCATAATTTGGTGTAATGTCAAAAAATGTCCAATCCGCAGGCTAATTCGCACCTATTCACGGATTCGGGTAACTTTTGTAATTAAACTTCATTGCCATAATGACCAATCTCGCGAGAATCGGTCGTTTGACTTACGATAACATTCGGTATGTAGCAGTCTCATAGCCTTTCTTTGGTGCATCATCACTACATATTATAAAATAAAGTCGCTTCCCGCACTCTGTCCCTGTGTATGCTTAATTTTTTAAAACTACGCAACGGATTTTGACGCGGTTATTTTGAATAAGTAGATACAGTGATTCAAGTGAAAGGCTTTAAACGTATGTAAAACTAGGGACCCGCCCGCACCGGTGCAATAAGTCTTCACACAGACAAAGTCGTGAGCGGCCGCTACTTTTACATAAAATCTTAATGAACCTAATCTTATACATTGTAATGTATTAAAACATTTACTTCCTTGCAATTCTCGCGAACATTTTCTTGTACGAAGTTAAGTGTCCAGTTTCGGTTTATTGCTCGTAAACTTACCTACAAAATATCCTGGTGTTTACAGCTTACAAAGTAAGTAGGTACCTATTACAATATTGACCAAGTTTGACTTATATATTTCGAGTAAGCGAAATTTCACTCAGTGATCAAATTACTGCCAAATTACATGACCTGTGTTTATATTAGGTACTTTCCGAAATGGGAACCTCCAAAGTAAGTAGGGGAGGAAGGGAGCGAAAATTAAATAATTATTTGTTATGTGATTTTAACCCTGTTTAAGTAACGTTAATCATAATTTTCAAGGTGGAAAATATTATTTTGATTTTAAAATCTATCAACTAAATTATTTGTCTTTTTGATATGTTATACAGGTGATTTTTGGTCGTCAACGTTTCCGAAAACTACGGAATCTCCTCATCATCACGATCATTTTTCTCCATGGAAGCATACCTGGGAAGTGTCTGGTTTCCAAAATATTAGGGTCCAAAGTTGAGTAAATAGACTGCGTTTTTCTGCATAAATGCACATAGACGCGCGTAGCAGGATTTTTTCACGAAAAATAATTAATATTTGTATATAAAAAAACTAACATAAACACTAGACACTATAAATTTCGCACGATCAAGAAATTTAAATTTAAAAAAAAAAAAAATTTTTTTGGCATAAACTTACTTTATTCATGTATAGAATACGTACCCTTCGTTAAAGGTGGCCACAAAAAAACACCCTATAATGAAGCAGGTTAGCTACTAGGCAAGTAGTTATTGTAGTGAGTGGTACCGATACGGAACTCAAAGATAGAAAATATTTATAACATCACAATTAAGTAATAGTATCTACTTTTTTGTGATAGTAGCCTTGTGGCGTGCCTTGGGGAGGCCTTCATCCAGCAGTGGACTGCAATAGGCTGAAGAAGAAGATCTACTTTTTTATGTCAAACGAAGCAGAAGGCTTTAATCAACGCGAAAATTCACATATTACCTACGTGTCTATATTTCATACTCGATGTAAACACATTTGCCAAGTCGCATCCGTAATGTGATTGATTTGGGCGCTCCTCCCCCAGGATACAGCGCGGGTGGTTGACGACTTCCATAATATTGAAATATAATTTAGGTTCGGAATTTTCAATTTTGGAGAAGATTTTTAGCAGATTAATTTTTAGAGCGTAACGCTTTATATTACATACTATGTAATCATTACACAAGATACTATGTAGGTACTTATTTCAAACAAGAAATGTGGTAGATAGGTAATTATTGTTCCAACTCCCACACATAGGTAGAGATGCCAGTTAAAAATATAGTATGTAGTCGTAGTTCAGGAAAAAAGCCAGACTCGAAGCATAAACTCTTACAGATAGGCTTGCCAAATAAAGGCCAAAGCAATGCGATTGCAAAAATTGTGAGAATGTGACTTATGTGTCAGTTCACCAACGCCTCCCACTCGCTTGGCGTACTCACAATTTTCGCGATTGCATTGCTTTTGCTTTGCTTTTGCAAACTACGTGACACATTTGCGGTTTGTACGTAAAAATCAATGGACATTATTTAATTTAAATATAGCTATCATCTAACTAAACATTATCTGAATTTAAGAAGATAGACAAGAAGATATTTTTAACATTTTACTATGTGAAACTCTATTTTCAAATGATGTTTACGAGTGCTAATCTTTAGATGCAGTTTATGTAATTCTGGGTTCTAGCTTTGACTGTGAAAGCGATATCTGAATAGAGCTTTTCGCTTCCAAAAAGCTATACAATGAAGAGTTTGTTGTCTATGACGTTCTAAGAAACCACTAAACTCACATATTTCGCGTGGCTAGAATTCATAGTAGTTGTAAATACATTTTCCTCGTCGCATCCTTAATATGATTGATTTGGGCGATCCTCCCCCCAGGCTTCAACGCCGGATGATTTCTTTCTTTGATTCACAGTTAGGAAGACCTTTGACAATGGCGCTAGTGCCTTTGTGACTCTGATATTGCTTCATGGATTTCATTTAGTTCTATTAAAATGGTAGGCCTGCGTTGTTGACACGGACTTGAAACATAATTTACGGAATTTTCAATTTTGTCACAAATTTAAATTATCATACTGATTTTGGAGCACGTTTGTGTTAGATTAATTTAATAGGTATTAAAATACAATTAGTTATGTCCCATTTTCCGGAAAATATCATTATTTATTTCTTTAGATTCTTATTTTTTTCATGAACAGATGTCAGAAAGACAGTCAAGCAGATATTTGATATATTATGTACCTACTATCGGCCGCCCACACCTTCAACCGCATGAGGGGTATTGCACCCGTGTGAAGCCGGCGCGGGTCCCTAGTTTTATCTACAAACCTTCTTCAACAACTCTATCTATTACAACCGCATTAACATCCGTTGCATAGTTTTTAAAGATCTTAGCATACATAGGGACAGAAATACAGCGGCAAGCGACATTGTTTTATAATTGTGGTGATAAACCTACAGCATAGAATAAGCAAACACGCGTGTATTTACCCTGACTTAACTTCTATTTTAAACCTAATAATTTTGTGTGCAAAAAAAGAAATGATAAAGACATTTGACGTAATATCTAAAATATAACCGAAAGTAATTTCTTAGCTTTTCAGGTTCAATTTGGAAACGAACCGAAAACCGATTGGGTTCAAATTGAAAATCGAGTGAACCACCAAATTGGTTTGCACGTACGTTAACCTGTAACTTGGCAAGCACATCTATGCCAATGAATATTTGATGATTTAACAAAATGAATTATCCCGGTGGCTTAGTGGTTATAGCGCGTATGGTTATGGCTGGCACGGTTTGCAGCGGTCGTGGGTTCGATTCCCACTCGGGTGAAGAATTTTTTCCATTTTCTTTATTAATAATTTTATAAAATGAATTATGATGTATAATTATCTATTATAATGTTATTGTTCAGCAGTAAACTACTCATAGCTAAAAAGGATGTTACATAATAGTATCTATGTTTATACCATTTTACATAAAACACTTGCGATTATGATCTTCAAACAGATATATAATATTTATGACAAAAAATTACACCAAATGATTGCTTAAATGCCGCAATAAAATGTAGGTAGGTTTAGATTTTGGGTTTGATTTGCGTTTTATATAATTTTAACCTGAAAAAATCGTATAATATAGAGTTTATAAATTGCCTGCAGGGCCAGCCCGCCCATACGGCGAACGGCGTAGTCGCTCCAGGCGCCAAATCCTAGAGGGCGCATAAATGATAAAGATAGAGGTATATATTGTTAAGAGCAAACAGGAGAGGCGTCATAATTGGATCTTACTCCATTCTAAAATTTACTTCGGGCCGGCGCTGTTTGCCTGTATTAACTTTTTGTACATAATACTCGTACCTACGTATTACTTACTTCAACTAACAGGTACGGAAGGAGAACTTAATAAATGTGCGACAACTTAACGAATTACGTAAATACGATAGAGAGAGCCATAATAGCTTGTATAATGTGCCTAGTGTACGGTAATTCTCATACAATAAAATTGCGTCAGTCCACGGTTTCAGCACACATCATCATCATCTCCCTGCCCTTATCCCAATTTACGGGGTTGGCTCAATATGGTTTCTTTCGAAACTCATATTGCCGAAGTTTTGACATTAGATTTAACGTTTCAGCACACATATGTCAGTCAAAATATAAGTAGCAGTAGGGTGGGTAATCTTACAGGTGTGTAGGTAGTTACTAAAAGTAATTTCATATTAGTGTGAAGAAAAATTATGTAAGAAATAACAAATCGTGATTTACTTATTATCCGACTGCGCTAGAAAGATGTTTTTTTGCGTGTATGTCAGTTTGTATGCCTACTTATATTTGGCATGGAAAAATGGGGCATACACCATTTTTTGGAATTAAATAATTTGATTATTTCCATAAAGAGATGTCACTTGTGGCATTGAGCTAGCGGACAATAAAGTAATCCGGGTTTTATTCACAAAAGCGCTTATTATTAAAGATACATCAGTACCCACATACTGAGAATGAAATTTGAAAGGTCATCATTTTCCTGCCCCTATCGGGTCGGCGCAATATGGGTTCTTTCGAAACTCACATTGTCTAAGATTTGACATTTGTTCTACGGATGGCTGCCTGCCTATCGCCAATCCTCCTTCGATACCTTTTATAATAGCTAAGTGACAGTTTTTTTGAAAATTCTCAGGTACATGAAAATAAATTCAGTGGTAAGTATAATAATTCAATAATAGATAATAATAATATTACCGGAACGGTGCGTGGATAAACTCGTAAAGTAAATAATTTAATAATGCCTTTCCGGAACCTGAGTGAAATTTTATAAATTATATTGATAAGTACGTAACATTTTAAAAGGAACTACAGTTGAACCATCGTAAAAGCCATGATTTACACAATGGAAATAATGTCACTTGTGATACTCTCTCCGTTCAATGGAATAGTTACATAAGTACTTATCGTTACGCCCATTATCCTTTAAAGATGTTGGGTAGAAATGTGCATTTTACACACCCAGCGTATGGCAAAGTGTAAGATACAGATTAGGTAATATATTTTGGGACAGATCAGATAATATGCAACAATAGGTTCATTTTATTAATATATTATATAATATTATAATTAACCCACGTTAGAGTAGTGTAGTTTCACTTAGCGTATGCAGTACGAGTAGTAAGAGCGTGATAGTTCATGTAGAACCTCTCTCTACTCTCCATATTCGTCACTCAATGTCGCGTCGTCGTCACTTAATTTCGGGCAAACAATAGTGTATTGTTATTGTTCCCATGCACGGCTACATGGCTGTATTTGAAGTTTCTGAAGCATAGAGAATGTCTTAGGGCATTAACTCAGCAGAACACCATTGTAGCTTCGACGACAAAGTATAGACCACTGCGCTTCTTACGATCAAAATGCATAACGTAGGTACGGCCTCCTAATAGACACTTGTGAAAGAAATATTCAAAACTGCTTATGACTACCTAACGGCCCCCGCCTCTAATAGATACGTACATATAATACGTACGTATAATCCCGCCTTTATCCCTTACGGGTTAGGCAGAGCACCAAGGGCCGATAGAACCACATGGTGCCACTTCTGACCAATTTTGAAGGTATAGTTGAGATGTACAAGTAATATTTAAACTAATAGATACTTGAACAAAAAATATTCAAAACCGTTTTAATATTTGTTTATGACTTTTTATTTTGATACCTACATAATTTTATTTTACAGACTGAAACTGCATAAAGCAGCCCTTTGGTGGATATAAGTGTTTTTGCAATCACATTAATAGCTCTCACTACGCTAGAGTCTATTGCAGCAAAGAATATTATATAGTTTTGATAGGAGAAAAAGAGTTTAAGTTTAGTTTTAATTTTGTTACTTCCACTCTAGAATGAAGTCATTAAGAAATTTACTTAAGAATAAGCAATTTCTAAACTAATCAATTGTTTATAGGAACTGGTGTTAGATTATGCCAATCTTGTCTCTATTGAAAATCAGTCAAGTAGCCTATTGCACGACGACAAAGGTTAAGGTAAATTAATTTCACCCAAATGGCGAAATTACGATAAGGAGGCGATCAAGTGGTGGGTGATTAGTATCTATACGATAATTTCCCATAATTGGTCACATCACAGAATTGAAGCTCCATCCAATTCACAAAGACTCTTTAACATTTTAACTCTTGATTCGAGATAATATTAAAAATCAATTGCGCTTCCTTCCGTCCATTTGGCAGGCATTGTCATGGTAAGAGAAAAGACTAATGCTCCTATTGTCCGATATTCTGGGCTACTGTGCCATATTGTTTTGCCAGTTAAAGCTAGCTTTCCACAAAAATCTGAATAAGGTTAATTTAAAATATTACTGTATCGAATCGTGGACATCAACCGTTTATACAATGTTTAACACAGAAGAAAGTCTTTTTACCCGACTACGACAGAAAGAGGGCTATGTTTTTTCTGATGTATGTTCGTATTATATCGAGTATATTTCTTTGGCACGCTCTAGTTAGAGCCTACACCTATATCATTAGACTCGACGTCATGAGGGTGACACTTGTAAAAATTAATAAATAAATGAAAATTATTTATTTAAATGAAAAGTTTGAAATGAAGTTACATCTATCCCATATAAAAGTAAATATATTTTGTCATATAACTTAGATCAGGGACTCTCTAACAGTTTCTTGAATGATTTAACATAATTTTAATCATAAATTGGCGTTGATTGACCTTTGAGAGACTGAAATAATAAAATTCATATTATGTATTTCATTTGTGTACATTCTCATATTGTTTAGCATTTTAATAAGTTTTCTTACTTTTTTTCGTGTTGGTAGCACGAGCTACAGTTTTAGGTCGTAGTCATAGCTTGAGTTTTGACTTTCATATTAAATTCAGTTTCTGTGTTAACTCATATTTTATTTTAATATTAAGTGCTTTAATATTCTAGTAGTTACATATTTACATAGTTTAAGCCGCGTGGTGCCGGTAGAGTAGAGTTTGTACCACCCCTGCCTGCCCGTGGATATCGTACGAGGCGATTAAGGGTTTCCGGGAGGTGGGCAGCAGCGTCTCCCGTACTGACACACACTGCGGTCACCAACCCGCGTGCCCAGCGTGGTGACTATGGGCAAAAACCCCCTGTGGCAGTAGCTTTATGTCGTGCCCTGGGGGAAGCCTACGTCCAGCAGTGGACTGCAATAGGCTGAAGGAGAAGAAGAAGATATGTAGTTTATATAATACGTAATAATAATAATGATTAACTATGACCCATTTTTGTTAGTTACAAGTTATATTATTAGGTAAATAATATTCACCTTCTTCTTCACTGTTATTATTAAATAGGTACCATAGTGTAATGCTTGTAGTTTGAAAAATTTCTGCATACCTATACATCACACTGTAAGTGTTAAGTTATGATGACGATAGAGATACAAGATATGTAGTTCTTTATAAAGTGGATAAGTTCTGCATTAGAACCATTTCTGAATTTTGATGGACTGACAGCTTAAAGCGTTCGAAAAATGAAGCGTTTCTTTTGATGGACGGTGCGATGGCACCGGATTTTCAATGGAAATACTGCCGAGCTTTTCCTATATGAAAATTTGAGGTTATTTTTCAATGTTCTAGTTGCAGTTTAGAAAAATATTTTTCTACTATTGGAATATCACTGCAATATGGTGTAATATTAAATTAATTTCCTACACAGAAAAAATAAATAAAAATTAATAGGAACCTGCATACAAAATTAGTTAGCTTTAAGGATCTGGACGTATGTGTATATTATTAACGTACGCATAACTTTCGTTATTATCCGATTTTCACCCTTGGACGCGGACGAAGTCATGACTGACCGGTAATATAGTTATAAAGTTTAATGTCATTACGGATTACCAGCTATGTATTTATGGTTGCATGCTAGGTGCTTGGATCTGGCTTCTCGTTGCGACTGTAGTGTCTTGTGTTCGTGATCATGAGTCGGCAGATCCGAGGGTCAGCGGAGGGTATAGGGCCCGGTGGTGGGCGATCCCTCAATAGAGATTTGAACTTCCGAATACGATTCCGAATTGACGCCTGATACAATTCAATATTTATCTATTTACTATACGGATTCCACACTATTTTGGAAATAAGTACATTGCAATACCGATTTTACCCTTCGATTTGGTTATTTGCAAAATGATTTGTTGGCAAAGGCTTGAAATGTCAAACTTAGTAGTGTTTAATTTTGTATACTTACCTGCCAGTTAAATGTGGTAATAGCTCAGTGGTTAAAACGTGCGCCTTTTAAGCGAGTCTGTAGCACTGAATTTATTTCATTTACGGATTTTATAAAATTGTCACTTGGCTATACCAACCCGGGAGTGGCCCACCACTCATTCCCGTCTCTGCTACTCCTGTAAGCCAGGATCAACAGAGGCGACCAGAAAAATGCAATCAAAGAATAGAAAATCCCGGGGGACCTAACAAGCGACTATAAAGTATTATGAAGTAATTTGTGAAGTATGAAGATAGGTACACTTAATATTAAATCAAGCGCTGACTGACAAAATTATTACAAAAACATACTAAGCTAACTATAAGTTATTATGCCAATAATAAATGTGACAAAATTATTTGATGGGACGAAAATTGTGCTTAGATGAGTTAAGGTCACTTGGCTATCCCCGAGGCGGGTTGGCGTCAGGCAATCGGCTGTAAATTCAAATCTTTGTAATTATATAATAGGATATCCCGAAGTTCCCAAGGGAATGAAAACAAGACTAAGTCACGTAGGTAAATCACTAGTTATAGTTATATGTGAAGTGTAGAAAAACATCTATCTATAATTTTGTAAGAGCATGATGTGATCAGCGTGAAAGAATATCAAATATTTCAATTTAGCCACGTTCAAGCAATTTCTCTATTGCTCTTTTATGGAAACATTAATTCGATTATTTAAAAGCACTTTGATGGTAATAACGCGTTATCTCATAAAACTCGTGTTTCATAAGAAATTCATCTACACTCCAGAATTTAACCAGTAAAGGCATATATCGCTAGGGGATTCCCCGCTATTATGCCATCACATTTTCATAACTGCCTATTAAATTTTCGCATTAAAATACAAAAACGATTTTCTGACCAAGTTATGTTTTACGGTAAATGTTATTTATCAAATTGTCATTCAGAGTACGCCACTACATATCACACCTCCATGATTTTCACTAACGCATTACTTTTGCAAGTTACGCAATTCCCATGCGGGACCAAAATGTAGTCTTGTACCTAACTGCATTCAATTCCGCAGTGCATTACTTTTGTGTTTTAGTGCATAAATAATTTTTGAGTGTTATTAAATCTATCTAATCATATCCCTGTGAAGACTATTGAAAATTTAAAGCAATTGAATCGTTAAATTTTCATTCAAATTGCTTCAATTCCGCAGACCTATGTAGCATTACTTATTTGTGTTTTAGTGTATTATATCTATTTTTTTCATAAATAATTTTTGATCTAAAAACGTGCCCTTATTAAATCTATCTAATCATATTTGAACTCCCTGTGAAGACTATGGAAACCTGACAGGCTATCAACAACAATAAAAAAATTTAAAGCAATTGAATCGTTCACGAAGGTATTTCATTCAAATTGCTTCGGAATTAGGTAGAGTTTTATAGCAATCAAAATGCCTCAAATTCCGGTATTAATTTTAAAACGACCTACTGAGGGTTTTATTATTATTTATTTGTATTGTGACTCAGTGATCAACAGGGGAAAACCGGTAGCGATCACCGAATGGTTCGAGGCTCATTGAATATTAATGTCAAAAGATCACGACTAGTGAATCACTCCGACCCTCAGATCGAATACCGCTTTGCTTGCCTGGTTCTGTATTATATCTATTTCTTTTTTCAGAGTTTAATTATGACGATTTCTTTAAAAGTAATTTAATCTAAAAACGTAATTTCTAACAAACGGGCCCTTAACCACAAGCGCGCAGATATAGATTAGGCAAAGACCCAAGAGCCAAGCTGTTATATCAGCCTGTACGAGATTAGGACTGCCCTTTCATTCACTCCAGTGGAACTCCGGTTCGAAATCAATTTCAGCAAAACCAAATTCGAAACGCCATGTCTAAATTTGTAATCACGAATCGTTTGCTCGCAGGTTTGATGATCCACTAGCCAAACAAATGTGATTATACAAAAAACGGAAGAGTATAATCGGCCACTATGCCTAGCGTTCGTGGACTATGAGAAGGTGGTGGGCAGTGTTGCGGTCTCTCCAGCGGTGCCATATTAACGATATATCTCGTATACGTTTGTATGTATGACGGCAGTGGAAGCCTTTAAGCTTCTCGAATGGAAAGGACTCGGCATCAATATCAATGGCGAATACATCAACCTTCGATTCGCAGACGACATCGTGTCATGGCAGAATCGCTGAAGGATCTAAGCACAATGCTCGATGGCCTCAATCGAGTCTCCCAACAGGCTGAAGATGAACATCAACAACAATAAAATGCTTGAAGTTGTTGAGGGTCGGTCAACTAGTAAGCTTTGAGAAGGAGGTAACTCGGCGAATCCAAACTCGGGAAACTACGAAGCTAGAGATACCCAGTCCACAGCAGTGCGTGCCCGACCTAGTAAAACTTTTACGTGGGGTGCAAGGGATGAGTAAACAGCGATATTTCACTGATGGCCGATGTGTTCTAGAGTGGATACCACGTATCGGCAAGCGCATTGTCTCAAGGTTGCCGTCGGTTGGATGCAACCGGTCGGAAGGTGTTGGGGGAGGCCTATGTCCAACAGTGGACTTCTCAGGGCTGTAAATGATGATGATTGTTGGCCACACGGGATTGTCCATTAGAAATCCTGGGAAGGTCCACATTAATTTCAACATTTCGATGCAAGTACATAAATGACTCTACCTAATTCCGACCTCTGATCATAACACAATGTATTTTTCTGATTGTCAAAAAAGCAAAAAAAGCAAGCATGTACTTATACAGAATATTTTGTGGATAAAAGTGAATCGAGAAAGGTTATTTAACGTGTCTGACTGCTCCTGACTAACATTCGGTCGGAAGTGTAGAGTGGAGCTGACTTGCTTTGGAGAATTATTGTTATTCTTTGTTGTACAATAATTTTAGATTAAATGACAGATTTAAAAGAGTACATTTAAAAAAATGCAAATGCGTGCTTATTTCTGAAAGAGATTTTAATAATTTGTGGGTAACACGTGCCAAAACTCTATTAACATTTCTTCGTGACACTTCGTGTTAAAAAACTACATTTCATCTTCAAAATTAATTTTATCATCATAAGAAATCATAAAGTTCTCAGTCTTGATAAGTTTCTTCTAGGCCCTTAGAATCTGGAATCCAAGGTGGACGGAGTTAGCAAATAATCTAAATTTGTAAGACCCAAAAGTGGGAAGAGTTTGTCTAGTAGCAGGATCGAGTACCTTCTCCATGAGTAAGATACTCATGCTATATAAATACGTAACATTTTTTTAACATTGTGGTTAGCTATCAAACGCTATTAATTCTTCAATTGGACCATAAACTGTGACAAATCGAGTGATCTTCCAAGCGGAATCGGGAGGGTCCGCGTGGCAGCATAAATCAAAAGATTGCTATACTTCGAGCTACCCTCACTGGGCATTACACGTGGACTTTAACATTCTTATCATAAAGCCTAAAAACCCTTGTTCAGCCTGCAACTGTGGCAGGATTTGAAGCCTAGTTTAGCTTCGGAAATACGACTAAGCTTCCCATTTCACCCAGACTATGTTTATGAAAATTAAAGACCGCCTTTTTCAGACAAATCTATGATTAAATGCCGTCCTTAGTCTGGGTTTTATGTTTCCATTATATTTTTATGGAATGAGAATTGTAACAATTATATATGTATTTTTTTAGTGCTTAAATTTATTCCATGCTTCTCTGTGAGTGAAAAAAAAAGTATAATACGACAGCTGCTTCTCTTCCCGGGCATACTGTACAAGTCACTAGAGGGTAAGAGGGTCTTGGTGTTTTGTAGGCGATGGGCTGACCACCTGTCACTACTAACCGAACTTGTACATCTCAACTATACCCATCAAAATTGGTCAGAAGTGGCACCATGTGGTTTTATCGGCCCTTGGTGCTCTGCCTACCCCGTAAGGGATAAAAGCATGATTATATGTATGCTTAAATTTAAACAAAATTAGTACTTTAACCATATCCTGTGCAGATGCAAGGCTTTACTAAAAAACATCGGCTGCATATCTAGTTCCGTGCATGACGCCGATTAAGGAACTCGCACATTCTCTCACTTGATGAGCGACAAGTTGTAACTTATCACAGATAATTTCCATCTGCCCTCGCTAAGTTGAACGTAGCTGTGGGATCTCTTTTACGATCCCACAGCATCGTTCAACTTAAACAATGCCTACGAATTTAACTTCTACTTACTACTATTTCCACGTTGGTATCTCATACCTTTCTTATACATAACGATTAAAAACCTTAAAAAACCTAAACTCTTTTACATAAGCTCGTAAATCTATGCCCTCGACGCAGCTACTCGGTGCCTAAGAGAATGGGTATTACGGAATATGTATTACAATAACAACGTCGGAAATAATGTATGAGTAGGTACTTAAGGCGAATTAATCTTTTTATATCCTGACAAACTAAAGAGAAATCACGATTTCCCAGTGATAATTTAGTGCCTGTGCTGATGCGAGGCTTCTCTAGAATACATCAGCTGCATTTCCTTCTGTGCATGTCGTACGAGTTGACGGAACTCGCGCAATCTCTCAGACGATAAGCTAGCAACTTGTCACTAATCATTAACATGTTCTGTCCTCGGTAAACTAAACATGGCTGTAAGGATATCCTTTATGATATGAAAATGCTCAAGGGAATGTTTCAAATAATTTCAAAGTATACCATTTTGTCCGCTCCGTACAATTCAAATGAAATGTAGAATGGAAAGTCCGTAGCCGCGTGGCTTTGGCCGTAAATAATTGAATGTGGCTCGTATAAAGAATAAGATATGTAGTTTCAAAGGCTTCGATGTTTTTAGTTCATTTTGTTGTGATAATGCACTTACTCGAGTTGTAGAGAAATACTGAAGAGTGCTATTTTTATCCATTCTATGTTACTTCACATCATTATGATACATATTATAACACAAAGTCGCTTCCCGCTGTCTGTCTTTCCCTATGTATGCTTAGATTTTTAAAACTATGCAACAGATTTTGTTGCGGTTTTTTTTAATATATAAGTGATTCAAGAGGAAGGTTTATAACTAGGGACCCGCCCGGCTTCGCACGGGTGCAATACTCATCCCTCACGTAGTTGTTTTATAATATTAAGACAAGCAGCAACAAATCTTGTTACTAGACTTGTTAAAATAAATACAAGGCTTATAGCGTACCAAACGACCATCTGATTACAGAAAATCATACATATACATATAATCACGCCTTTATCCCTTATGAGGTAGGCAGAGCACCAATGGCCGACAGAACCACATGGTGCCACTTCTGACCAATTTTGAGGGTATAGTTGAGATGTACAAGTTCGGTTAGTAGTGACAGGTGGGCAGCCCATCGCCTACAAAACACCAAGACCCTCTTGTCCCTCTACTGACTTGTACAGTATGCCCGGGAAGAGAAGCAGCTGTCGTATTATACGTTTTCTTTCACTCCCAGAGCAGCATATAAGAGTAGAACTTCGATGCTAAGCGTGACCGTAGGATGTTTTTCGTGATCCTGAAGTTTTCTCTACCCTATTTCAGAAACACACCCGTGTATGCCATACTGTTAGAACTGCATGTACCTTCTAATTTTATAAGCGACTTCGGCCGCGTGGACTGCACAAAAAATAAAATGTAGAAATTATCCGGAATGAAAATATTTTTCCGAGGTAAAAAGTTGCCTATGTGTTAATCCAGGGTGTCAGGCAACTCCATACCAAATTTTATTAAAATCGCTCCAGCCGTTTTTACGTGAAAGAGTAACAAACATCCATCCAGCCATCCTTAATTACAAACTTTCGCGTTTATAATATTAGTAAGACTAGGCATGGATATGTATCATGTGACTATTTTACTTCGGAATACCCATACCTTATAATTACACCATGAGCTAGCCAAAGTGGTCGATGTCAGCCAAGTACTAAGGTTATGAAGATCTTGCATTGCATCTGTGACTCGACACTCTGGAAAATGGCCAAGTTGGAGCTAAATGATGAATAGAGTAGCCTATCCAAGACCAACTTAGCCTTAACAAGGAAATGTAACCCGTAATACTGTGTCATAGGATACAGTTTGTTGATGCTGGAAAATTGTTATAGTTTACTGTAGAACGCTACGGACAAAGTTTTCTGAAGTAAATCTTAATAACAGCAGTAGTAGAGCGAATGGATTGCCTTAATTAATTTTTATTTTTAAACTTTGGGACGCATGGATTATGCATCTAAAGTTCATGCATCGTTTGCGCTATTTTTATTTTTACTACTACGTACTTTTATTGGATCACTTTGTTCTTTGCTCTATCTATAAGTATAAAAGGTATAACTACCTTTTTTTGTGAAATTGAAACAAAATATTCGATATTCTTTTAAACTAATTCCTATTAATATCATTATTTGTTTTCCTTATTAGATCCCACAGAATTTCTTTTGCTTTTTTCATTTCTTTGATGCCTCTTTCCATTTTTGGCTTACACGAGTTACAGTGGCGTGAGCAAAGACCTTGCATTATGCCTTTGTGGGCTTGAGTGAGTGAGTGGTTGCCCAATCCTGCTCTCATATACTATGAAAGATTATGTATCAAGATAGGACTTATAATTGTATAGATTCAAGGGCCAGTGGTGGGTGTCATCATCATCATAGTCATCAGCCTATTGCAGTCCACTGCTGTACGCTGGCATCCCCCAGGGCACGCCACAAGACTGCCATGGGGGGTATTTGCCCATACTCACCATGCTGGGCAGGCGAGTTGGTGACCGCAGTTTGTATTTTGGACTATGTTGTCAACACGGGAGGCGCTGCTGCCCACTTCCCGGTAACCCTTAATCGCCTCGTACGACACCCACGGGCAGACATGGCGTGGTACAAATACTATTCTGTCGGCACCACGCGGCAAAGTGGTGGGTGTATCAGTTGGTATTCGCTGTAAAATGTACTTGTAAGTTATGACAATATAACGACAATAGTAATGTCGTTTAAGCGGAGTAAGCGGGTTCTTGAATGGAGACTGCGCCTTGTCCAGCGTGTATTGGACGGGCAGCTGCGCTAGTGACTGGATGGCAAAAACGGGAGTTCGAGCCCTGTGGCGTACTCTAGGGGAGCAGCAGTGTACTGCGATAGGCTGACGAAACGAAACGAGTCGCTGTCGTTTAGTTAGGAATTTATGTGTCAGAAACTTAGATGACAGAAATGTCATTTTAACCAAAGTCAGCAATTCAAATTCTGTATTGGCAATAACTTACACACACATTAGGTATAGTCGGAAGGTCGATCATAATACATCTTAGCTCATCTCGAATTTGCATGTCTGCCCCCGTTTCTGGATCGTCGCCAACTGCAAAGTTAACTGACTATCAAACTGTGTTCACGATAATTTAAACTGTGGTCTATGAATATTATCTTGCGGATAATGCCTTTTCGATCAGCCGAATGCCTGTGCTAAAGTTTTACGTTTCGCGAAAATCTATTTTTTGCTCATTGAATGAGATACTTAGGTATTAATTTCCGCGCATGTCGTAAGAGTCGACTAAGGAATTTAGAGGCGTTTCCTCAAGCGATGAGCTACCAACTTGTCACTGGCTAAACGTGCCTGCAGGAACTCCATCGCGATCCTGCATTTCTGGCTTTCCCATATTTAGGAACATAGCCGTGTGTGTATGTATATACGTTTTAATTTTGTCTTTGTACCCAGTTATCAATTCCACTAACTTTCTAAACGTGATAGTGGGCGATATTTGGATATTTCACACTCAATCTTTCATTGATTAAATACTGGACATGTTTTAATGGAACTTGACTGTTATGTCATGAACCAGTATTTCATAATAGTTATGGATAACTTTATGAAAGTAGAATAGCTAAAATTGTGCTTTGAAATTAATTTTAACGCTTAAGGGTTTAGTAGTTAATTGGATACCTAAATTTATACACATAAATTTAGATAAATATAAAATACACAAACCTAGATAAATATTAATGTTATAAATACCTATTTTATTTGCAAATAAATATTGAATATACCTATTTACTACGATTAAAGCTTACTTAGTAATCGATATTGTAAGTAAATAACAGGATACAGTACCTAAAGCGGGCTGTATAAATAGTGCAAGCATTTATACCACAATCATTATGTATCATCTCTATATCATAATTGCTATTTCTGTGGTATGCTATACAATAATGAACAGTGATTAGGAATTGTGCTTTTGACGGGTCGATGAATTTACATACAAACAGGACATGTACACGGCTATGCTTCCTGGTAATTAGACTGCAGGATCGCGAATGAGATTATACAGTCACATTCATAAATATAGCGGGTTCAGATGTAAAAGTTCCTACTAATATAATAAACGCGAAAGTTTGTAAGTATGGACGGATGGATGTTGTTTGTTACTCTTTCACGTAAAAACGGCTAGAGCGATTTTAATAAAATTTGGTAGAGAGTTAGCTGACACCCTGGATTAACACATAGGCTATTTTTTCCCGGATAATTGTGACATTTTATTTTTTCTGCAGTCCACGCGGAAGAAGTCGCGGGCGTCCATTAGTAAGTAATAAGTTGCTAGCTCATACTATTTTCTAGCCCTGAGAGAAAGCCCTTAGATTACTTAGTCGACATACATATATAGCGAGATGCAGTGTACTATGATAATGTGTTGTAGTCAGTATATTACTAACACACACACGAAAATAATGATACAAAATGAACCATAGTAGTCTCTACGTTGAGACACGATAGGCAATTTCGTTATTGGTATTTTCCAGATTGGATATCACACGTTCGTTAATTAAATTGAGTTTTTATTGGATCCAAACAGCAGCCTGTAGCACGGCGTCAATTCGATTGATCTTGCTGTCCACACGTAGCCAATATAGGTCTTTGCCATTTTTAAAACATTTGATTTACACCAAAATTCTAGTTTAAGTACCTACATAGTGCAACAAAAGGTTTATATTGTGAGCATAGCGCACAATGTAGAGAATCTATCTATAAAATTTTAGACTCGAAATCAATGTTTATTTATCAAGATTGTATAAATATTCCTATTCCATAAAATAAACATAGATTTCTGGTAAATTTTTTTGTGAATATCTTTATAGTGGGCTGTTTTCATAGCATTTTGCTTAGTCCTGATTAAGATTAAGTTTACGTTTAATTGTGATAATCAGAATCAACCATATTGCCTCTAGAGTCCCTGTGACTTTAAATTTTAAACTTTTCATGAATTATTCATGATACTCATGATAATATTAGTACTATTCTGGGCGTCACTGCAACTTATCTTAATGCCTGAAGACAGTAACTTTCAATCATAGCTTTGCTATTTAGTAATTCCAAAACATTTTCTTAATACCTCCGCTAAATTACGGTACTAGCACTGACGAGTTTTAAAGTGCCCATTGAACTGTATTACGTCGCATCGTAAAGCAAGAGATTACTAAGGTGAGGTCCCCAAACTCTAACCCGTATCATTTAGGGAATAACCTTTACTTTTTACGACGCCAACTTATTGAAGTTGAGATGTCAATTTTCGCTGATATATACTAGTGAAGCCCCGTATCGGAATTTGAGGGAAATAAATGCAAGTACATAAATGACTCTACCTAATTCCGACCTCTGGTTATAACTCATACATTACCCGGGATAACTATATCTTGCATTCCTTCTTAATTTGACGAATGCGATAGTTCTGCTGTTACGAGATAAACACTAAGAAACGACAACAAGTAGATGCGATTATCAAATATAGATCTGAAGGTTTAGACAAAGTACATTATTCCTCGATCGATTCGATAGAGGTTCGACGTCGAAGTGTATGCTCCAATAGGAATGCCTTAAATATCGAGCGTTTTTAATGATGACTTGCAGTAAAATGTTTCTCGGTCGAGACGTGGACGAGTACCTCACTCGGCCTAGTAAGTAGAACAGAGTCCGAATTACTGTCTCGCCACTCCGGCCAGCCGAGCACTCGCCAGTGTTTAGACGAACCGAGCACTCGGCCGAGTTCACTGTCTCACTTACTCGGTACGTGTGATCAAGCCATAACCGCTATTGACGGGAAATGTTACAACAAATATCAATGCAAAACGATATTACATTGTCTAAACCTGCCACTGTCAATTTAGAACAAAAATGGATATATATTATTTTCTGTAACGAACCACCTCCTTTATTATACTACCTTCATTCGCTAGATTTTCCATGTAGTATTTTATAGACGTTGTATTATGGTAGCTTGAGAACTGAGATGTGAGAACACAATATAGTTAAGTGGAACGATAGAAGCTCGAGAACGCAGGGAACAGTGTAAAATTCTTAAATTGGCTCGTTTACGTCCCAGTCTCTGATCTTTTACGCGGATATTACAGTTATTTACATACTAAAGACAGATTAAATTTTGTTAGCTTCGTAAACGCGCTAGGAAAAATAGCCGCGGTCGCATTTGACGGGCTATAAGCCTAAAAGCCTTATTCTTTGAGGTTTATTAAGTACTATACTTAACTATACAGGTTTCTGTATACTCAGAGCCTGAGGGTGTGATACATACGAGTATAGCTATTTATCTATGGTAGCGGCCATAAAGACTTCATCTGCATCTATAAAGGCTTCTAAGCATTATGAACTCCGTCGTTGATTGGCGCGGACGGCATGCCCTATGCATTACATAACATACATATAATCACGCCTTTATTCCTTATGTGGTAGACAGAGCACCAAGGGCCGATAGAACCACATGGTGCCACTTCTGACCAATAAATGGCATTTATAAGAGTTTGCCGCATGAACTTGATGAACAGTCTCACCTTGCTACCTGCCGGTATTGTGTGTAGTTGCCATTACTATAAAAAGATACAAAGGCTCTCTATTTTATTTTCCGGTCACTTAATAAAATTACTGGTTGGCAAAACTTCTGGAAGATAGCTCACCTTTGTACCTACATCTGTGTTATTGATAATTTTATATGAATTTTGCATATAATGAAGAATAGAAGTAATGGTTTTTCTTGCATTAAAAAAAAAAGTTATTGCCTCTGGAAATTGTATTAATTTTCATCTTTCCACCACCAACCCCATATTAATAATTAATCGATATGGTTAAGCCCGTCAACGTGGACTTAAGTTAGTAACAGTTTACCTTTATGTCCCTAGTCAAGTATAATATGATAAACAAACCATAAAATCCGTACCTGCAGAATATTTTTATGGCAAAATATTAAAACTGTATCTAGCTCTCTACGAGAATGCACCTATCCTTCAGCTGTCCTATTAGCCGGTTTGAAAACAGTTTCCGTGGGAATTGCATTAGTGCAGGCAGATATATTATCTCTGGGTATAGCACTTATTGCAATCTAGTGTATGCAATGTAATTTGGGTAATTTTTATAGTTTTACAGTACTATTTTTATAATTTGATGGGAATTAACGGTTACTATTGCTCGTCTCTCCGGACGTGAAATTCTAGCGTGTAACACACCAGAACTTCGTCATTTGTGAACCGATTTCAGTTTCGGTAAGTTTCTAAGTTGATCCCATATTCAGCACAACAGGATCTGTGAAATGCGATCTTGCAGAAATCGAGGACAATCCTCAATCATTGAAGGCATGTGTAGTCAGATTTTTTTACTTTAACTGAGAGTCTCAATCATTTGAGTTAGTTTCGATTCGTATAATTAAAACCCTATCCTAATATCCGTGCTTTTTATACAACTATTTATCGCTCAATTCACTTAATTAACCTATAACCTTAAATAGTGCTGAATGTTTATGAATTTCACATACTATTTTCAATATCAAAAGATTTTTTAATGGTATCGAGAATCGAGATATTCCTCACGTGAGTTTAAACTTGAGTAAAAGTTTTTACGGTGTTTTAGTATTCCCTGGGTGCCTATTATAGGTACTTCTAACGTGCCCTAACGATATCATTTAACTGTGACTTGATTTAGAACGGGAAAATGGTTTGAGCAGCTTTAGAGTCTTTCTACACTTTAAATCCGGGTCCGAATATCTTTAACTTTCATATAAAATTCGTGTGACTTGCTACTGTAACTGACTACAATGCATTTTATGTATAGGTAAATGTTTAATCTTGTCTATCGTCATGCTTCTTGTATTAAACCACAAAAAAATTCATCATAATACCTACACTATATTCATCAAAATAAAATTTTACTTGCCTGGATAATAAACTGTTATTCTAGACTAGTGGACGCCCGCGACTCCGTCCGCGTGGACTACAGAAATAACAAAATGTCGAAATTATCCGGGATAAAAACATTTTCCCGAGATAAAAAGTAGCCTATGTATTAAGTGGGACCTGTAACAATATATTCCTGAAAACTGCATCAAAATCGATTCAGCCGTTTCTGAGATTAGTGTGCATAAACGCACAGACAAACAGACAAACCGACAAAAAGACAAAATATTCCAAAAATCATTATTTTGGGTACTATTGCGTTAATAAAGGTCTCCTATAATATTTTTTCTCATATATCTTCCATGTACAGACAGCGATCCGTTACATTTTTATTATATGTATAGAAAATCATAAAACAGAATGAAGTATTCTTTTATGTTTCTATTAAAAATGTTATAAAAAGAAAATGGCATTTGTTCGCCTGTAAAACGAGACAAGACGTGTTTAATTAAACTCATCTTGTATAAATTAAAAGTTAAATTACGGCATTGAAAAACATTCATCAAAGTTCTTTTGTTCGTTACCCTAAACCTCTTTTGAAATAAAAAAGAAATTCTCGACTCGATCTACTCGTATAAGCTGGGTGTATAAAATTTGTAAGTTTTATATGTATCTATCTAAATGGCTATGCCTGTTCTTTGGCCTAAGTAGCAGCCAGCATTTTGGTCACATTGTAAGTTATTTGTGGCAAGAATCGAAATAATAAAGTACATATTCAATAACCAATACTAACTGTCTTGGATCCCTTGTCTTTAGAGATTACGTAAAATTTTTCCTATAAGATGTAGCTTCAACTATCATTCCAAGCGGACGAAATTTAACGCAACTGTACCTAAATAATGCAATGATACAAGAGCCGTGTAAATGCCCGAGTTCGTTAACAAGATGACCGCTCCCAGATACGCTCATTGCGTATTCCGCTCAGGCCACGTGCAGCGTACCTATAGGTGAAGTTTGTAGCCGCATTGATTAAACAACCCCTTACGGTCTCGCCTTCTTGGGTGCAACCTGGCAGGTAAAGGGATTATAAGTTTAACCCACTGACCTTTGTAAGTTTAAAGGCAATAGCAAACTTTGAAGAGGAAGCTGATTACATATATGTAGGTATAGGTATAAATCAATGTAAATTGAGTGAGCGACTCGATTTATAAAAACACTACATCGGCACTATAGACTCGTCGGAGGACCTTTTCGGGCAAAAATACGACAATCTAGGGACCAGTAACGAATCCAATGGGAAATGTTTCCGTGTCATTCTAAATAGGTATTCTAATATAGGTATAAGCCATTAGAGTCAGAGCAGTGTGCACCACGGGCAGGTGAGGTTGACTTTGGGTGCTAAGATATTAGTGGAACCCACTGATATTGTAAAATTGTCACTTAGCTCGTGCCTCGGAAAGCACGTTAAACTGTTGGTCCTGCGCCTGATCTCTCTTCGGTCGTGTCGGCTTTCCATCCCATCGGACTATGAGAGTGACGGAATAGAGAGTGCATCTGTGTTTGCGCACACACTTGTGCACTATAATATCTCCTGCGTACCTGACTGATCTTTGTAGAGATCGGTCGCCTTGGCCGAAATACGGTCGGAGAGATCTTATCTTATTAATAAGAATATATAGCCTTTTTTCTATTAATTACTTAACACGAGAATTCTAAAGTTGTCATGGGCGCTAGTGCTGTATAAATGTTTTTAGCAAGACGCTAGTTTTGTAATAAATAGCCCGACTGTACACAAGCGACCGACCCTGATCTAGCATAAGACTTTCGGAGGAAATCCTACAAGTTTAATTAACTGCGACATTAACGAATGTACTGACCATTATTCAGGAGTAATCTACGGTCGCACGATATATCGTATCAGATATATCCATTCTGGCTGTAGTGAAACAACACTCACAAGAGACCTTCTCCCGTTTATTTGGTTTTCCATCCAATCATGTTTTTAGCCTTTTTTTCTGCGTTCTCCTTCCTCTTCTCATTCTTTACTTATAGATTTTTAGAAACGTAGAAGTTATAAGTTATACTGCTTATTTTAGTACGCTGTACCTGTAATTAATACCGTGTAATAATACGTGTATCATCATCATCATCATGGAAAGTTTATGTGCCCCTCAGAACATATTAAAGGCTCGAGCACACCGGATGCGTATGCGTGCACGTAAGCGTAGACGTAAACGTTCCTCTGAGTTTAATGTATAGAACTGTCACCGCTTGACATCTATGCTTACGTTTACGCATACGCATCCAATCTGCCCGTGCCTATATAGTTCCATACATTACAACTCAGAGGTACGTATACGTCTACGCTTACGTGCACGCACACGCATCCGGTGTGCTCGAGCCTTAAATATCAACTGTCAAATGCGTACTCGTATTTCGTATTTTCAAAGATACACCGAATATATTTAAACTAAGTACCTACTTACATGCACTTCTACTACATATTATTATTATCCTGAATGTTATCATGTCTTAACAATCAAAACCATTTTTAAAGAGAGGATAAAATTTTTAATCAGTTTACAATAAAATTGTAGGAATTCTGTTATTTCTGTACACAGAGCTAATACGAGAACATACATACATACATAGGTAAACAATTTGATCGCTAGGGATCTAACTTTCTAGTCCCAAAAATTTTATGAAAATTAAGTCAATCCGCGTATCCACAAAATTAATTAATTTCTTAATATTATTCATAAATTAATTGTCAAATAAAATGATTATGGACAAAATGCTCTCCGCTTATGAGCTTTAAAATAAAATTGAATATTCAAGCCCTTGAGAATAATAAGTAGAGGGTCGTGAAACAACAAAATTTAATCTTCATAAAAAATAATTCTACGCAAACACAACGTAACATGAGGAGGACTGAAATATCGCCAACCATTTCACACTTTTTATTTCGGTGCGAAATGAGTTTTATCTGGAGCTTTGGTACAAAACCTACCTTTCATTTACTAAGCGCCGGTAATGTAACGTGATTTGTGCAATTTTTCAGTTCTTTATGTATCTAAAAAATAAGGCAGTGTTATAATAATAATAAATATTTATTTCGAACAATAAGTAATCAATAATAGGTTAGTAACAATAGACTTATGAAAACTATGTTAGTATGATGCAATTAAATCACATTATTATAAAATTATATCACTATTCAAAAACAACACAATTAAATGGGATAGAAATTAAATTAATATGATGTGATCATCTTAGCGGCATGCAAGTCAACCCAATGGCCCACATATCGACTATCCATCCCGCTCGCTATGACGGGCAGGATGCTATTGGAACTGGCCCGTATTCTGCCGAGTATCGCCGCGCAACGTTTACGCAATATTCCATCAAAACCATCAACATGCTCGTCCGCAAACATGCCCGACGCACTAATAATAATACTAGATGTTCCCCCTTACTCTGTCTGCGTGGATTACAGGTAAATCAAAGTAGTTTATTTTAACGATACATCTTTATACGGTCAGCTAGCTATAACCAATTGACCTTAAATTAGTCACTAAATTAATTACCTAAGTATCTACGTTGTCTAATGAATATTGCTGGAATAGCCATTGAGCTTCTTAATCTTAAGATTGCTCGTAATACGAATGATGAGTCCAGAGTACGACAGATCTGGAACATGAATAGGAATAACAAATAAAAATCAGGTTAATTCGAATTGCAAAGTGTTTGATGATATGCCAGACATAATGCATAAGCCAGATCTGCGGGATAATTCTGCAAAAAATTTACACCTGAAACTTAAACGAAACACCATCTTCTATAATATAAAAATGAATCGCTGATTTTGTTGCTAAGCGCAGATCTCGAGAACGGCTAAACCGATTTCGCTAATTTTTTTTTATATTCCTTGAAGTGCGACGATGGTTCTTACGGAGATAAAAACTTTTCCATTTTTATATAGCGGCGGCCCACGACTTTGTCCACGTGAAAGGACATTATGCCCGTGCAAAGCGAGGGCGGATCCCTAGTTGGCTATAGGTTAATACGATGCAATGTATGTTAAATAAATAAACATTAGTATCTTGCGACACTGCAATGGCTCAAAAACCAATCGGCATTATTTCAGCTCAAATTATGGCGATAGTAAGAATACCATTTTATGTACAGAGCCGAATCTAGATTTGCATTCCAGATACGTTACGGTTCTGTTAGGAAAATCAAATAGCGGAATTGAGGCCCTGAAGCGATGTGAACCACTTAGCATTACTGTTCATGACACAGCGCATGATATCCGATACTATTATAACCTCTTTGTCAAGTAATAGGTAAATGTATTCGCTTTAGATCACTTAAGAGACAATATCAAATTGCAAACAGGAGGTAATACAAAGAGAACGTTCAGGGGGATATCCCCATTGGGATTATCTTGAGGTTGTTCACCCATACAGGGTGTAAAAAAACAACGTTGTTTTTTTAATACGAGTACCTCGTATTCATTGTAATGTTATGATATTTTTTTCTATGAAACCAACCCCTTGGGTATCGTACGAGGCGATTAAGGGTTTTAGGAAGGTGGGCAGCAGGGCCTCTCGTGCTGACAACATAGTCCAAAAATCAGACTGCGGTCACCAACCCGCCTGCCCAGCGCTGTGACTAAGGGCAAAAACCCCCCATGGCAGTAGCCTTGTGGCGTGCCCTGGGGGAGGCCTACGTTCTAGCAGTGGACTGCAATAGGCTGAAGACGACAGTCTACGAAGACGAAGTCGCGGGTGTTCCCTAGAAATATTGTAAATGCGAAAGTAAGTCTGTTACGTCTGGACTACATATTTATTAACTTAACTATTCTAATTTTAGTCAGAACTTTAACTAGGTACTATTTCTGAAATTTGGCAGTTGTTGGAAGTACAAAGAACATAGACTTTCTTTTGTTGTATAGGTACTATTGCCACAGTAACGGCCAATTTCAATACTAGATATCATGAAGAATCTCTATTTCATTTATACGATTTTTTTTAAAACAATGGAACAATTAATTTGATATATGCAAAAAATCTCTTGAGATCGGTTATTGAAATTGGCTGTAAATTGCCAGCAACTACTACTTTGAAATAAAGCACACTACGTGCTTCTGGCACAGTCTATTATGAAATATTCTATACAGATTGTTTTTTGTATACATCTTCTTATCATAACGAACATTTTGCTCCATGGAAGCATACTTGTGAAATGGTTTCTTAAGTTATCAGATTGCATTTTCTTGCAGAAATGCACGTAGACGCGTGTAACAAACATTTTCAACGAAAAAAAAAATCCTATTAAAAAGCCAACGCAAACACTCGAGACCACAGATTGGGTGCGAACAAGTAAATAAAAAAAATGCCTGAAAAATTCGAATAGTTTCCCAGCAATTTTTTATAAAAAACTTGTGTATTGATTGCGTACATGTCGTAAATGGTGGCAACGAACACACCCTGCATATTTGAATGGACCTCCTCATTTCCTCTCGAATCACTCTGTCTATTTATTTTATAATATTGACGTAGTGATAGTCATAGTGATGACGATTAGATAGTGATGATACAAAGACATCATCATCATCATCATTTACAGCCCTGAGAAGTCCACTGTTGGACATAGGCCTCCCCCAACAACCTCCACTCCGACCGGTCGGAAGCAGCCTGCATCCAACCGACGCCCGCAACCTTGGCCAGGTCATCCGTCCACCTCGCGGGTGGCCTTCCCACGCTGCGATACAAAGACATAAAGTAAATTATTTTCACAAATTCAAAATAATTATTAGAACCAAACTCTAATTAATTACCAATAGGGATCATTCCCACTGAATACATTTGATGGATTATTTGACCCAGCCTCACTCATACAGCATCATAAATCGATTGAGATGCGAGTTCGGAAATTAGTACTCGAATGATTGATCGAGGCTCGGGTCATATTCAATTATGAAGAATAGAGTAAATTCTCAACTGGCTATGTTTAAGGTTTATTTAAAAGATTCTATTGAGTGTGATAGCTTCTTAAATATAACACAGATGTTCATACACACAATGTTTTAATGATCCTAGTGATATTATAAACGCGAATGTTTGTGAGGATCTATGTATGTAAGGATGTTTGTTGCTCTTTCACGTAAAACTACTGAATGGATTATGATGAAACGTTACAATAATGTAGCTTACATATCAGAATAACATATAGACTAATTTAACCCTGGAAAATATGTTTATCCCGGATAATTTCGACATATTTTTATTTTTTCTGCAGTCTACGCGGACGGAATCGCGGGCGTCAACTAGTTTATTAATAAAGGCACTGTGATTTTTAAAAAAAATATACACCGTGTCCTGGAAAAAATGTATCATAGAGACAGAAATTCTGTTATTTTGACAAAAAACTGCGAAATTAATAAAAGCGCACAGTCCATTTTCATTGCATTTCATTCCCGGTCTTGTTAGAGATCCTTTATTTTTATGTAAACTAGCCTGCATGCATATGGCTCTCAGTGAAATTGTTCTTGATTGCTCACAACCAACTCACAACATAAAAAATGCATACAGATTTTTTCGAAGCCAAATATGAAATGTATCAGCGTTTATACATGGTACTATATGAAGACATATATTAAACGAAATGTGTATATATCATGAACTAGTGGACGCCCGCGACTCGGTCCGCATGGACTGCAGAAAAAACAAAATGGCGAAATTATCCGAGATAAAAATGTTTTCCCGGGATAATGAATTGTTATTCTGATATGTAAGCTGTATAATTGTAAAGTTTCATCAAAATCCATTTAGTAGTTTTTGTGTGAAAGAGCGACAAACAACCGTACATCCTTACTCTATGGGAGAGACTATTTTCATCCAAAATTCAAAATCCTCACAAACCTTGCTGCGTTTATAATATTAGTCTGTCTGTCAGCATCCTAAAAGCATTGTTGTATTTCAGCCTATTGCATTGGCAATAAGCCTTAAACAACGTGATTTTTACTTGTTTTGAACAGCGAGACGTACCGCCAGGCCCTGGCCTCCCTCAGGGCACGCCACAAGGCTAATGCCACAGGGGGTTTCGCCCAGTCACCACACTGGGCAGCCGGATTGGTGACCGTAATATTAATAGGATAAGATAATAGGATACTCATTAACCCATTCAAAGAACCTGTCCAGAGAGACGAATGAAACGAAATGTTTTTATTTCAATAATAGTGGACGCCCGCGACTCCGTCCGCGTGGACTACAGAAAAAACAAAATGTCGAAATTATCAGAGATAAAAACATTTTCCCGGGATAAAAGTGGCCTATATGTTAAGTGGGACCTGTCACAATATATTACTGAAAACTACATCGAAATCGGTTCAGCTGTTTCTGAGATTAGCGTGCACAAACGCACAGACAAACCGACAAACAGACAAAAATTCCAAAAATCATTGTTTTCGGTACTATTGCGTTAGTTAAGGTCTCCTATAATATTTCTTCTCATATATCTTCCATGTACAGACAGCGATCCGTTACACTTTTAAATAGAGTATAGATATAATAGATAGAAGATAGTATGGACATGTTTTAAAAAGGTAACTGAAGACAGTTCATACAATCCTGAAAATAATTATTTCACTTTTGGTCTCAAATATGGAAAGGTTCATAGGTCTACCTCTTCTATTATTTGTAAGCATACATACTTCTACATATTTATATACCTACATATACATTAATGTATAGTCACATCCATCATCCTTCAAAGAGGTCAGGTAGAAGTTTGCAAATTATTTTAACCTTTAGCCATTTTGCTTATTAATTCTCAGGTGGTCAAGGGTTAGTCTGCCGCCAAGTACAAAAATCTAGTAACTGGTAACGCATGCTAAGGGAAATGTTTCAGAGTTATTCTAAATCGGTAAATTTATTGGTTGAGCTGCAGCTGATGTATTTAAGTAAAAAAATTCAGTATTTTTAGAATGAACAAAATAACTTTTTTTATCATGGTATTAATCCTATGAAGTTACAGTGAAATCTTCATAAAGTCCAGTTATTTAAATGAACGACAGAAATAAAAAGTTCTGGTGAAATTCTGACAATCCGTGTAAAAAAATTAAATCAGGCCTCCCAAAGGCAAATTTGATTCCGGTTTTAATTCCATTGCTGCCGAAGCGGCAGCGACGGGTTTGTTCCATGTTTTCGCGGGAAAAGCAAGCTTAGTCCACCTGCCCAAGCTCACCTGCCGCATAAATATTCACAGTATTCTAGTGGCAATCGAGTTAAATATTAGTGAGAAGTACTCAAGAAAATTGGATTACACACGAAGGAAATTCAACATTCACATTTTTTTTTTCTTTTTAAATGTTTTCTATATTAAATCCAATTTTCCTTAAACTGGATTCAGATGGATTTTTGTTGTTTAAGTAAATGAATGAAAGCTTTATTTGAGACAGAAACATAACAAAGAATAAAAGAAAACATTTACATTAGAGGAAGTATTCTGTCACAAACTTGTTTGTATCAATTGTGTTTTTAGGCACTTTTTATTTAGTTTATCTTAAAAGAACCTTTTATTTTTTTAATGCGCGAAATGTTTAATATTGAAGTGGCATTAGCATAGTTCTATCGTTATTTATGTTTTTTAAGTATATGGGTATATTGGTCATTACAAAATTGTTTTATCAATGTAAGACGAGTCACACGATAAAGTTATTACGTACTAGCTGTTTCCCGCAACGTTGTCCGCGTGAACTACGGAATGTAGCCTATGACCTTCTCCGTTCTCCCAACATGTAGGTGGGTGCGGCCGTAAATTTTGCCACTTTTTAACATAGAGTAACATAGACACTTCTGTGTTACGGTAACGCAAAAGTAACACGAAAGTAACACAATAAAAAGTAAAGGTACTTTCACAAAGTGTTTTTTTATTACCATAATATTTATAATTGGGTAAATCGACAGGAGAAACAAAATTATTTATCTATATTTAGAAGTATTTATTACATACAAATAAAATGTTAATCACAGCAGTTCAAAAAATTCCAGTAGAAATCTTTTGACGTAGAAAGTTTATTGTTTGATGCTAATCTTCAGCTTCATTTTGATACTCTTTCCATTTTTGTCCTAACTTTGGTTTGTCTGCTTCAGTATAAGTACTCTTATTTATTTCATAGTATCTTGCAGATCTATCTTTCTTTCGCTTTCCTTTGTATTTCTTCATATTTTTCAGGATTTTCCTTTTTTAATTTTTCTCGATACTTTTTCTGCTTTTCAGCTGCTGTCAATGGCATCTGCGACAATATTCATATCGTTTAATGGGTAAAAGTATTAAAAGTACAGAAACGTAGGTATTGGGACGGGTGCTGTATTGGTTTCAAATACTTACTAGGTACTCGTACCTACTATGGTTAAAATTGAAAAACGGCGATATGCACTTACCTTAAGAACGATTCAACGTTACGTAACATAAAATAAACGTTACCAGTAACATAGAAGTTATATTAAAGTAACATAGAAGCGTGATTTTGGAAGTTATAAGAAGACGAAAATCCAAAACCAAACCGAGTTACAAGCCAAGACACATTGATATATCTTATAATATAATGTTTCTTAGTACTACATGCAATTTGCAACCAAAACCCTGGTATTTACCTTTGTAATTGCCGAAATTCACCAAAAAAAATCTGCCGAAAAACACGTGCGCACCTTTGAAATATCCCTAGACCACAAAATAACGGTTTAAAAAAAAATCTTTTTGGCTTGGATACTCAGTATTGCAAACATCGTTTCAAAATACTACTAAAGACTGTTTAAAATATATCTGTACAATTATGTTAACATATCAAATAGTAACACGGAAGCGAAAATGTCGACCCAAAAGCTTGAATAGTAATGTAATAATTAATGAACAACACACATTTCAAAAACATTGAAGCCAGGTTTTAGCTTTGCCTAGGTTTCAGGTATTATATGAAATAACTGTAATCAAACAATTTCATGAAAATTATAAACATTTAACGTGGTAAGTGTTTGACTGAACCAAAAAGACAGCGAATTTTTGCCTAAATTTGAAGACCTGTCCGAAATAATTTAATTGTAATCTTCTGATTTATTTTGTGAATATATTGTATAGGTTAAAGAATAACAGAATCTAGATAACATATTTTAATTATGATTTACCTGATAGTTTTATATGAACAGTTATTATCTGGACCATTTTTTTATTTCGAAAAGTGGCAAAATTTACGGCCTGACCCAGGTACGAAAAATGTCAAGAAGAAATTTGTTGAGTAAATAAATCGTTCGCATCTTTTTACCAAGTTTCAACTACGTTGTTCTTACAGTTTCAGGATAAAGTTGCTGTGATTAATCCTAAAAATAGGTTCTGTGACTAGAAACGTATTTCAGTAAGTAATTAAAACAACATTAAAATTTGTAATAACTTAGTTGACAGCTAAAATGATCGAAAATTTTCCAATTTCACTACTTATATTGTAGCTCACGTTGGACGTTTTTAGTTTTAATTTAGTTCTAGCAAAGTTTCGGTTCATTAAAGCAGCAATTAAGTAACGAGATTAAAGTGGGCGGAGTAAAAGATAAAAGGTTGTATCACTTTAATTTATATGTACAAACTTACAACGCACATGTCTGGAATATAGAATTAAAGGGGGTTGCACATCAAACCCACCTTGCCGACTGTGTGGCGGATCGACGGTATTATTTTAAGAATAGGAGAATTGCGAGAAAAATATGTAAGATTAGCTAACTAGTTAAGGTGAGTGATTTTGTAGATCGTTGCGCACGGCTGACGAGTATGGTCAGACTCTCACGGAACATGGGTTACGGACATGTCTGCATCACTACGGACGATACTCTTCCCACGGTGCGTCGTATAGCTAGCATAAAGTAAGACAAAAACTGCTTCTTCGCTGTCCGTCTGTTTTTATGTCACTAGACTGCACCTCATGAAAAAAGAGAAGATTTTATCTCGTGATATTAGTAGTAGATACATAGTTGAATATTATACAGACGATGGTGTTTTTGTTGTAACAAATATAGAAAGTAACATAAAAAAGGCAATTGACCAATAAATTGTATAGGTACGCTTTCAAGTCAAATAAAAGGTTTGATTTGTTGCTGCTTTAACAACAAATACTAAACACAAACACAGCTCTATGACGTAGGTATAAAACAGTACAAACATTAAAAACAGAATAAAATAAATATTTTTCCAGGGATTCTATTAAGCGACAGCTCTTCTTTTGTAAACTGTGTAATCTTGCAATGTTAATACAATTAAAATACTGTCATCTAGCCTATTTATCCAAGCTCACATCAAACGATCTATTTCAACACTTCTGCGTATTTAAAAAAATGAGATGGTTAGAAAAAGAAACACATTAAAAATACAACCCTCGAAAACAAGGTTTAGATGTATTAATATCCATCGCGAAATAATATTTTTAAACTGGTTACCAGGATGAAGTCTATCGAAGCTGTCCGTTGCAACTTTAAATAAAGCAGTAGAGGAAAGCAAAACAAATATAACAAAGAAACAGATACTGTAACAGATCCCTGTAAAAGATATAGACATATACACAGCCGTATTTTTCTCCAATCCATTAGTAAAAGTGGACTAGAGATACTTATTTTGTTTGCGTTTTATTAACGCTGCCTCATGGACGTATAAAGAACAACGGACAGAGTATTGTCACTACTCGTATACAGACTGAAGCATTCATAGTACGCTCGGTAGCGTACATTCCATTTAGTAGGGATGTGTATTGACGCTTTATCCACCCACATAATAAACAAATCAGATTAGGCTAGTGTATAGCTATCGGGATGAAGAATAACGTTGCCAATATGTAATTTAGAAAAGAGAAGGTAAAATTCGTCATCCGAGTAATTGACCCAGTGGCTTAGTGGTTATAGCGGCTGGCACGGTTTGCAGTGGTCGTGGGTTCGATTCCCACTCGGGTGAAGAATTTTTTCCATTTTCTTTATTAATAATTTTAAAAACAAATCAGTTCAATCAGTTCAAAACAAATCAATATAAACTCGGCGCCTACCTGAATATTCACAATAGTGCAATCTCTGTCTGTATAAAGTAGACTAGCTGGAAGAAATCCTTATGTATATACATATAATAAAAAAAATCGCTGTCTGTACATGGAAGATATATAAGAAAAAATATTATAGAATACCTTTATCAACGCAATAGTACCCAAAACAATGATTTTTGAATTTTTGTCTGTTTGTCTGTGCGTTTGTGCACGCTAATCTCAGAAACGGCTGAACCGATTTCGATGCAGTTTTCAGGAATATATTGTGACAGGTCCCACTTAACTTATAGGCTGCTTTTTATCCCGGGAAAATGTTTTGATCACGGATAATTTCGCCATTTTGTTTTTTCTGTATACCACGCGGACGGAGTCGCGGGCGTCCACTAGTTAATAATAATATTATAAATGGGTAAGTAGCTCAGTTTGTAAGTCAATGTGACAAGGTTGAAAGATTGTATGTAACTATTCTACTGTGCCTACAGTTGCGGCTTTTAATTAGGTACCTACTAGTACATACTAGGTATTTGAAATTTTAAGAAAAACCTACGAATTCAAAGCTTGTAATTTAGGTACATATATAGTCACGCCCATTATCCCCCAAAGAGCTTGGGCAGAAGTGTGCAATTCACACACCCACCTTTCACCGGTTAGCCTATAAAGTCCCACGTGCCTCCTACCGCCGCTTTTAGGACACAAAGGTATGTGACAGATAAAATATTCTGAAGTTTTAATATACCTAGTACATAACGCTTTAACTAATTTACAGTGGAATCAAATTAAAATCATCTGCGAACCTAATTAGTTTTTGGGCTTAATTTATAACGGTTCAATACCTCAACCCTTTTGAAAATTAAAATTCTAGCAGGACCAAAAAGTTTGTCTCCCAAAAAGTATTCATTTAATATTGTTATCTACGAAGCGAAGATAAGGGGCCGGTGACAGTAACAAGTGGCCTTAATTTAACTTGAGAAATCTTTACGAGTTGGCAACACTTCTGATGAATCCAAATTAGGGTCCTGGATTGTTTTGGACACAAGCTTTTTCCGTGTTCTATTGATTTTCCGGTAAAGTCACGTATGATATGTCCCTGAATCTGACACTGGAATGGTAATTCAACACAAACGTTTTTAAGCACATCTTTATTTTATGACCAGAGATCCGCCCCGGCTTTGCACGGGTGTAATGCCCTTTCATGTGAACAAAGTCATGGGCGGCCGCTATAGAGAAGTGTTGTTTTTTTCAGACAATTTTCAAAAAATTTCTCTCTGTAAGAACCATCCTTGTACCTACTTCAAGTAATACGCTAAAAAAAGAATTAGCGAAATCGGTTCAGCTGTTCCCGAGATCTGCGCTTAGCAACACAATTAGCGATTCATTTTTATACCTACATATAATAGGTAGAACCTGTCAGTATAAAACATCAAAATCTCAACTGCATCTGCAATGCCGAATTTATTTTATAGTTATCAGGACGTCTACCCTAAAGTGACGATAAACGAAGTATCGGCCGAATATCGAGGTGTTTCGCGCCGTATTTCATTCGGTCCGATCGAACTCTATTTGACAGGCTTATAATATAAGTCAATGTGATTTATTCTCCATGGTTCCGAATGAGTTGTGAACTGAAAGTTGTGAACATCCGAAGCAATTTCGTAGTAGGGTCAAAGGCTTCGATTCGGTTGGGCTTCGGTCGGTCCGAAAAAGATTCGAAAGCGGAATTTCAGAGTAGACACCCTGGATTCAGCTCCCAAAAAATGTCAAAAAACATGTTTTTCCTTCGCAATATTTTATAGGTATATTTTAATAAAACGGAAATTCGTTTTATTGTAAATAGGTAGCATACAGATTGCAACAAAGGGGTTATAAGTTCTTTGCAATCCCTTTTTATATGCCAAGTACATACACTTACTACTTAGTTGTTACATTAGGTCTGTGGACTTGTCGTGTAAATGTGTGACATCTCGCTCTCACCAAGTTCATGCTACGGGCTCAGGACAAAACATTGATATTATGGTATAGATTTTATAATTAGAATTAGTATGGGTCGCCTCTTTTCCAAGTTATTCGAAGTTAAGCAAGTTATTCGCCATTGCTGGCGGTGCCGAAGGGCCGAACTCACCTGTGGAATAAGGGGCCGCTCACTCGCGCACTCAATACACTCAATGTCATAGCAGAAAGTGTGGACCTATGTTGTTGTACTCTGAGAGAATTCACAGTAAGGGCAATGTTTGTTGCATGTTATGTTCATGACTAAAAAACTATCAAACTTATAATTAACAATAAGTGTTAAGATGAAAGCTAATTTATCGCATTAGGGGAACCTGTAATGATAAACATTAGTTATGTGTGTATAAATAAAAAAAAAAAGTTTGCTAGCGAGTGATAGCTTGACTAATGTATTTAACTATGTATGTTGCATAATCGAGGTAAGTATAAAATATTCCCAAGTACCTAGAATTCAAACCATTAGACACCTTTAACCATTAACAGTTTGAGATCTCGATGAACTAGTTAATTTAAGTACCAACTTCTGAGCAAACTACTGCACCGGTATGATGAATTTGGTGAAAGCGAGATGTCTCACTTTTAAACGTTAGGTTAGGGCTGATAGAAGTGATTTGCAATCCCTTTTTACACACCAAATAGAAACACTTGCCTTATCTACTTATTACTTAGCTCTGTGGATTTGACGTTTAAAAGTGAGACATCTATCTCTCACCAAATTCATCATACCGCTGCTGATGCTTTCAACCTATAATAGTAAATCATTACTATCTATACCTAGGTATCTATTATTCGGTTCCTACAATATATCAATATCGTATTTCAAATGCTGATCGATATCTTCGCAAATTGTAGATAAAATCTTCAAATTTGAATAATTTAAATAAGCCTTTCCATATAATGCTTTTTTGAAATAAATATGTATATCTGCGAATTCATCTTGACCTGGTATTACAATTTGATTGTTAGTAGAGCTAAGTTTTTCAAATTAAATTGTACCTACCCATTGCAATGTACTCGTATATCTACAGCAAATAGACACGAGTGATGGAAATAAATAGACATTATGAAACATTTCTGCGACAACGATGCTGTTTATTTCATGTTCCGTCGATTTGGTACTCGTATATCTTATTCCTCTATGGTTATAACGACAGAAGTACATTATGAAATTTTAAAGCAGACACTAAAGTGAGTAGTAGCTTCCATAAATGCATTATCTTAAATTCCTTCGATCGAAGTTGTGAGAACATGTTCACTATGTGTTCACTTCTGCTATCTTCAGGTATTAGCATGCTATAGTTTGTTCATAAAACGTCTAAGTTTACCAAGACGTTGTTATCTCAACTGTCTAGTGTATTACGAGTACCAGATTGCACCTGTGTGAACCGTTATGGCATCCATATCTTTGTTATTTGGTATTTTGTAGGGAATAATGCATGTAGAGTAAGTATAAGTTACCTTAAGTTTATAGCATGGGAGTACCTACCTATGCATCATTAGCGCGAGGAGTACGCTTTGCAATGTCCGTACCATCGCCACTTTTTAATACTGCCGAGATTTTTGTTCCGATAATGTTAGCAAATTTAAAATTTTAAATAATAATTAGTTTTTGCGACCAATGACAGTTTAACAACTGAGTATAGCTTGACCTTGGCCATACAAACAAGGATTGATCTTGGCCTTACTTAACATTAAAAATTGTTGTTTTTATTTGATTTACTTAATGCTTTTTAGAGTCCGACAAATATCGATTTTATTTAGTTATTTTTTATTTTATAACATAAAAAAATCCATGCATGGTTCAAGATCAATTTTGGCGTACCAAGATCTTTGAAATAAGAACTTATTAGTCTCGCATGATATAGGTACGAACCATGGAGAAGAAGTACGAACTATCGAGAAAAATATAAAACATGTAACGTACTAACACAATTTAGCTAGCCGGCGTTTTCTTAACATAAAAAAATGTTCCGCCCAACGATGCCCGATAAGATACTTTCTCCTTATAGTAATAAATTAGTTTTATGTGAGGTTTATGTAAAAACACGGCAATAAAAACGTTTTTTGGAATGAAGATGTCGGTGTGTGTGAGAAATGGACGATACGTTCCGATTTAAAGATCACTTCGGAAAATTTGAGTTAGGTATGAGTTCTCAGAAGTAACCGACCTTTTCATTCGTGCCTCAAATGTATATGAGGTTTGAGATACCTACACATTCGTTCTGCAGATATTACGAATTTGCCTAGAATGATATCAACATGACTCAGAGTTAAACATTTTCGGACTTTGTAGATAGATATTCTGCAATCTGGCTTTTAGTGAAACCAACTTATCGGAGAGCTAAACGCGTCGACACCATCGGCTTTGCATCGCCGAACCGAATAACACGGCAGATGTAGAGTTCCTTTTTGGCTATTACACAGATAATTTAGTTTGAGTTCAAATGGTGTTTCGGCCGCAATCGCACTGTCTATATTTATAGTACCTACAAAGGACATATTTATTTATTATGTAAAGTGATTTTGCGACACAAAAATACGGTTAAAAATATTCATCTTTGTCTGTTATCTAACATCACTTCTACTAAGCAAGCATTTAACAAAAGCAATCTTAAAAAAATACAATTACCCCTAATCGCTTATGAAATGGATATAACTGAATAAAGAGCTAGTACGAGCACCTACGAGGCGATTAAGGGTTTCCTGGAGGCAGGCAGCAGCGCCTTCCGTGCTGACAACATAGTCCAAAAATCTAACTGCTGTCACCAACCCGCCTGCCCAGCATGGTGACTATGGGCAAAAACCTCCCATGAAAGTAGCCTTGTGACGTGCCCTGGGGGAGGCCCACGTCTAGCAGTGAACTGCAGTAGGCTCAAGAAGAAGTACACTCGCTCGTAATATATTTTAGCTTATTTCTGCCGAAGGAAAATGATAACAGTATTGATCACATTGTATTTTAGATAGAAGAACCAGATACCTAAGTAACCTAAATTCTGTGAACCGAATGCCAACTCCAGAACCTCGACGATAAAAGCTACATTCAGCGAAAACTGCTAAGGTTTTAAATTTAATTAGGACTGTGTTGCGAAAATTTTGCAGCGTTAAAACTAATTCAATTCAACTATGTATGTTCTCAACTCGATAAATAGATACAAAGTCGTTGGCACTTTTTCGGTTAGGATGGACTGGTTTAGAGTTTTAAGTTCTGCTCACACCTATCCTTGTTCGACACGACTCTGCAATGGGGGAAATATAAAGGGAATAAAAGGAACTAAGACTATAGGAGTATATAGCAAACTCCTGCGACTTCGTCCGCATGAAATATATAAACTATATGATTCACCAAATATTAATAAGAAAATGAAAGAAATTTTCACCCGAGTGAGATTTAAACTCACGACCTTTTTTCATCTTAGTGTAAAAGGTAGCTATTTACAAATTAAAATCTATATCGCAGTTTTCATACTATAGGGGCACATCTCAAAATATTAGTGATTTCTAGTTGTTATAATATGTATATCTTAGATTAATGATTGGTCTTCGCTCCGCTCTGACTAGATGGAGTACTATCAATAAACAATAGCTCCGTGAATGCGGCAATTTTATCATGATTGATGACATGACTGACATGACAAACATCAATGACAATTTGCAAGGATGCTAGTATGCGTGAAGGATTGTGTTGCCAACTGCTTAACTGTTACCCGAATGGAAGAAAACTAATGCAGAACTAAAATTTTGCAATAAATTAAAATTTATTATATTAAGAGAATTGGGTGGTGTGAAAGAAGACGACTCGTAGTGACAAGAATAGAGAAAGGTACGCTTCAATGGTTTGGTCATTTGGAGATGGATGGAAGGCAATCAACGAAAGAGTACCTTACTTTACTGACAATAAAACAATAATTATTATTACTTTTTTAAATTATATCATAAACAATTAACTAATAAAAAATGCATTTTCGTCGAGATTAGATCCCATAACTTCATTTTTTCTGATTTCCACCAACTTTCTTCTCGACTAATTTGTACCTACTACAGCAGTCCAACGATCGGAAATAACTGGACGAGCAGGAAATCTGCACCAAGCAAAGAAAGTTTGGATGTATGTTACTCAGTTATTTGTTTATGCAAAAACTAACTAATTTAGATAAAACATTGTAAATGTGAGACTAGTTACTAAATAACTTTACGGGAACGAGCCTTTCCTCTAAAACTTATCTAGAAAATCCAAAATAATACACAATAATGTATGTTGTTGAAACCGGCTTGTATAGTACATCGGGTTTCACGGAATTTCAAATTTTTTTAGAGCCTGAATAAAAAATATCAAATATTTTGCAAATATTTCCACTAAAAGCAAAACCATTTTCCTAATGATAGGTACAATGCACCATTTCATTACACGAACGGACGTTCCAGTCTGACGGAGATCGATCGCTGCATTTTGATTGATTGCAAGTTGCAGCCGCGGGACCGATGTAGGTACTTCATACGTACGTTCGCTGCATGAAATGAAACGAGCGATGCATGCGATATGAACCTAAGCTGGTATAAGTGACTAGCGATTCTAAGACCTTGTCTGCGAATTTTTTTTAATGTTTTTTCCCGTTTCCAAGAGAATTTTGGGAAATGCTCTCTTAGTGTTACTCTTAACGCCTCAAGGTTTGCTATTGCTAAATGTAGATGAGAAGAAAATAGTAAATTAATAATAAAAAAAAAAAATCCGTTTCCGTAGGAATTTCAAAAAATCTTTTTTATCGGATTCTTGTTTACGTCATACAAATCAGACACCGTCCGATCACGACCAATACGTATTGTAAAGTTAGGTACTCTTATCTATTGAATTCCTGTAACATTGGGTACCATTGTGGGTTATCACTGGGATCCAAAGGCCAGACCTTTGATTTAGCAAGCAGAGCTTTTACTACTCGTAATCTAATCGCTTTAGCCACTACGCTTATGGTGATATTTCGAACAAAATCTAAATATAGCATTTAGGTACACTAAGTTGCATTTTGTATATTCTAGTGTATTACAACCCGCCTGCCCAGCGTGGTGACTATGGGCAAAACCCCTCTGTGGCAGTAGCCATGTGGCATGCCCTGGGGGAGGCCTACTTCCAGCAGTGGACTGCAATAGGCTGAAGACGAAGACGACGAAGTGTTGCCCGCGACTTAGTGCGCGTGGACTACATAATTTAGCCTATGTACTTCTCTGTATTCCCAATTATGCGAAATATCAGAAAGATTGGTTGAGTAAATAAATTGCGAAGAGCATGGCGAAGAGGGTAAAAACTTTTTTCGCATGTACCTATAATATAAGTTGGTTATGATATCGAGACACTTATTCCCTCTATTTTCCCTCCTCTTGTATATTTTAAGTACTTATTAAGTATGAATTTAAAAAAGCTCTACGTTTCAGACTTCATCAACATCATCATCATTTACAGCCCTGAGAAGTCCACTGTTGTACATAGGCCTCCCCCGACAACCTCCACTCCGACCGGTCGGAAGCAGCCTGCATCCAACCGACGCCCGCAACCTTGGCCAGGTCATCCGTCCACCTCGCGGGTGGCCTTCCCACGCTGCGCTTGCCGATACGTGGTATCCACTCTAGAACTTTCCGACTCCATCGGCCATCAGTTCTTCGAGCTATGTGCCCTGCCCATTGCCACTTCAGTTTCAGACTTCATTTTACCTAAATTGATCTGTCAGTTAGGTACCAGCTTATGTCGGTCTGGAAATGTACCTACTATATTTAATTTCATGTAACATCTATATAACCTGTGACATGCAATAAATTAATATAATCTAAATAGTTTTACTTCGTGGAATAGTTTGATAGCTTCAGACTTTAAAGTGCTTTAAATATTGATATTAAACCTAAATTAGTTGCTTCAATCAAACCGTGAGCTAGTTTAAAATAGAGTTATCATCATCTTCTGCCGTTATCTCATTATTTATTATAGGGCTAGCGCATTATGGTTTCTTTTAAAATTTATATTCCTAAGGATTTCGCGTTTGTTTTGCAGCCGGCTGCCTGCCTGACGGCAAAACTCCTCGGGTTGGATTATCATGAATACATAAACTATCATTGTTTCCATCGTGTAAGTGAGATGTCGTTCTAAAAATTATTATACCTACTGAGTTCATGCTTCTACAATTAATGAATTGAGTAAGAAATCAAGGTAACCCGAAAACACATTGTTCCTTACTCCCTTGAACTTCCTAAGAATGTAGGTACTTAAGCAATACAATAAATAATTTTAGCCTCTTTAAAATCTAGCCATGTTACCATACAAAAGAATTTAAACATTGTTAGCTTATTGTTTAGCATAAGCTAAAAATTGCCTAAAGATGGATATTCCATATATTTTGCTGTCAAATTTCACTAGGTTTAGACACGGTTGTATAATAACACCGTAGTAGTCTGTTGTACTAAGCTAATAAATAATCTGCTAAAGGACTACTCGTGGAATAAGTCGACATAAACCCATACAAGCTTCGAATAAGGTGAGTTAATAACTGATATTTTGTTTTCCTAAAACACACAGTGCTATCGAACTGACATAATCGCTCTCGCCTACCGCTTATAACTTGTTTGCATTCGGAATTCTGGATTCAGCAGACTCATACAGAAAATCAGATTATCAATCTTTATGTCGTCACTGACGGTACGGGTAGTTCATAGTCCGCCTCACAGTTAGTCAGGCACAGGTGTCTGATGGATGTTATCGATGAGACACAAAAACTATTCTATGAGTATTGGGAAGCGGTGATAGCCTCATGGTTTAGACGTGCGTCTTCCAATTGAGGAGCGTAAGTTCGATCCCAGACACGGGCCTGACCACTGATTTTATTTCATGTACGGATTTTAATGTTGCAAAATTGTCACTTCGTACCTTGGAAAACAGGTAAAACCGTTCAACCTATTTCCAGTCATTTCGGCTTTCCCTACATGACTCTCTCTCTCTTTTAGTCATTGATTATGTGAGTTAAAGAATAGAGAGCGCACATGTGCTTGCGCATTATAGCATCTCCTGCTTAGTTGGCTAATTTATTTTGAGATTGGCACCGATATACGGTCTGGAGGAGATCAATAGAGGACTGGGAGCCCAATTTATCCGCATCTAAAAAGTATCTGCTTTTGAAGAAAATTGCAAAGTTTAGTATAAATTCGAAATTGAATTTATTGAAAGGTTGTAAATTATTCAGATACTGTAAGGATAAAACGTCAAATAACAAATATAAAACAAATTAATCTTATTTTTCGGCATTGATGTCCTTTTGATCTTCATGTCGATTTAATAAAAGTAAATTTGTCAGATAATTCATTTACAAATGGAGTCACACATCCATAATTTATAGGTTATTCTTGTAACGGTCAGGAAATTAACCTCTTATGTATATATTCTGTAAAAGTTGCTCGTTGGGTAGGTACAAAGCGTTCTTGACTTTCGGTTTGTCCTAAATTATAAGGGTATAGCCAAGCGAGTGACCCTTAAAGGAGAGGTCAAGCTTCCTCATGAAATTGTTTAGCCGGACAAAGTTGCTCAGTTTAATGATTATTTCACTTTAAGTGGCAGTTTTGTTGCTGTTGTGCCTGTAATAGCGACCTTTTAGTACAATGTGGGTAATAAATAATTAACAAGGGACATATAATATTGTTATTAAAATGCCTTAAATTTATTTAATGTGCTTTGAAGTTTGCAAAATAGTTAGAAGTCTAAACTTGAATTATATAAAATTATGAAAGCCATTTACACGGTTGCATGTAGATCGTTACATGCTTTCATCGGTAAGAAAATAGAAAATTACGTAATTCCTCTCTAAAGGATATTACACACTTACGGCAAATGCGTTCTCACACGCACGGATAATTTATAAGACCCGTCAGTTAAGTTCGACCTATATTTTTCTTTCCAACATTTTATTTGATCGGAGGTAAAAAGTTTTTGAATAAAACATGGACGTGTTTTTAACTAGCATGAAACGGAATAATTTTATCACTGGAATATGTTCACGTGGACTACAATATAGAGTGATAATAATCTAGGGTTGGACATTAAATTTAAGGAGTAAATGTTAAGTACCTATAGATATACTGTACGAGTACACACATGGTACCTACTCAGTTGGTAGCGTAGCATTTTCAATTAATAACATCTAATAATATACATCTAATAACATCTAATAATATACATTTATTTATAGCCAGCCATAATAGATTTTCTTTGGTTTGGTGAAAAAATGGAGGTTCACAATTAATTTGAATATGGTGTAGGCCTGTAGGGGGTCTACCAGAACCAGTTAACTTTTAAAAGGGGTCTATGACTAAAAAAAGTTTGGGAACCTCTGGTCTAACTAAATGTACGCTTCAATTTTTTTTACATCCGTGTCTATAATCAACAGTTTTTACCAAGTCAATTGCTTATTGCTAAGTAAATTCTTCCGTACCTACATATATACTTCATTATTGTTCCATAGAAATAAAAGGCTCGAGCACACCGGATGCGTATGCGTGCACGTAAGCGTAGACGTGCACGTACCGCTGAGTTGTAAAGTATGGAACTGTATAGGCACGGGCAGACCGCATGCGTATGCGTAGACGTAAGCATAGGCGTCAAGCAGTGACAGTTCCATACATTAAAGTCAGAGGTACGTGTATCACACGCGTCCGGTCTGCTCGAGCCTTAAGTTATGATGTGATGTGACAGTTCAATGCGTATATTAAAAAAAAGTATTTTTAGAATGAAAATCATGACAAATAGAGAGAGCGAGTTATTTATATTATAAATAAATAAATAGATACGGATGGAATTTCTTCTAGGGCACCGCTAGGCATTTTTACAATCTTAAATAAGCAAAGATTTCATGCTTGCCGCGCTGTATGTATACCTATATTATCAAACACCTAATTATTCTAACGACTCAGTCAAAATGAGCTAACAATATAATTTGCGAAGGACCTCGTATTCCTCATTACCAACTTCGTGACAACATCAATGCTGCATCTCTTTCCATCTAAGGGTGAAACGCATCACGCTAGACTGGTCCCGCCCCATTAAAACGTCTTACCACATTTATAATGTACCGTACGATCCTAATTGAGACGAACATTATGTATGAGAATGGTTTGTTACTTATTCAAGAACAACATTTACTCGCTAGTGCCATAGAGGAATGAGATGTCATAGAGTGCTAATGTCATACTAACTGTTTCGATGCACCATTGGAACTTTCGGTGCCTCATAATTCCAGCCCTTGACACTTAGATTCTATTAGTGTAATGTATATACATTACTAATGTATTGTAACGTATAGTAAAGCAATATAAGTGTCAAGGACTGGAATTGTGAGGCACCGAAAAGTCTAATGGTGCATCGATACTGTTAGTATGACATTAGCACTCTATGACTATGTACATCTTATTCCTCTGTGCTAGTACAGAGAATTGTCCCGCTTGTTACATTTTATTTATCCATTAGATTTCTCTCTGGGGTGTATTTGCAGAAAATAAATTAGCAGGTAACAATTTTATTGTGTTTAATGTGGTGAAAAATGCCTTCTTTTTACACGAATGCGGGAGGTATTTTATTTGAATATTTTGCTTCTAACCATAAGATGCGGTTTCTGTTTTGATATGAGTTTTTCAAATAATTGTTCATTGTATCAAATTATAGGTATAAGCTTCTATAATTTTTCTGCCTGTGCTGATGCGCGGCTTCGCTAGAATATTATACATCAGCTGCAACTCCTTCCGGGCATGTCGTACGACTGAATAGAGGAACTCGGGCATTCTCTCAGGCGATGAGCTAGCAACTTGTCAGTGATCATTTACCTCTGACCCCGCTGTGTTATGCGTGGCTGTGGAATCTCCTTGATGACCCTGCAGTTCTGCCTACCCTATTTCGAGAACACGGCCGTGTCCCAAACACCCTGTATATTAATACATTGATACATTGATATAGATAAAACATTGATATAGTGACTTCAGACCATGATTCTGAGATGAAAACCAGTGAAAATTTTCGCAGGAAAATTCCAAAATTTTCTGACTTTTTTTTCATTTTTTCAGGAAAAAATAGTGTGGTTCGTTTAAGTAGGCCTTAAATAATAACATAAAAACAAAATTTTTACCTATGGATGATTTAAAAAAAAAAGTTGCTCTTAAAAAACTTCAATTAACTGATCAACCTCAAAGGAGAGTCACAAGTGATCCAAAAAACAGCAATGCATCACACAATAACCAATAAGCCCATTAAACTAGTCTCAGGATCGACCGATACAATTGGCGCGGAAATCAAACATTGCATATTATACGCATATGATTATAATAATCAAATCAAAAATTAATTTCCGGCGAGTATTAACACTGTCGTATAACTCAAAACAATAGTACTTGTTCAGTATCTCAGTATTTGCCTGGCTGTCACACACACTCTGTATATGTATCTTTTCTTTTGTGGTTATTCGAATCTTTAAAATTTATACGTGAAACAAACCTCTATGCAAACACACATTATAGGTACACATATAGGTATATATGCAGACAGCTTGCTTTTTCAAGCAGCTTTGTCATGTATAATCCTAGATTGACGTTATAGTTACCTATAAGCTAATTATTATAATTTTATCACAGATTCAGTTCTTGATTACCCTGTTAAGCTACGTCTTGGTTATTTCAAGAAAAAATTGCACACGACCACAGGTATTGCATTTTCTCGCCCGAACTCTAGAAAAATATTCAAAGTGAAGGCTCTACTCACGGAGGACCGTGGCTCCACTAATGGAAGTTTCTGAATTTTTGACGGGTTTCGGATTACCCCCGGCTGCGAGCTAAGGAACTTTAATGATTAACGATCCTGTCGGAAATATGAAAAGATAATTGTCTCCGGACCAGATTCCTTTGCCTAGGACGCTGTATTTTTTGTTGTTGAGGATAAAGAGCTTGATTTTGCGTAATATTGTAGGTACCGCCACATCGGAGTACTTCAGCTCACTAATAACGAATTATATAACTCACAACGACTATATACCTATATATATATATATATTCCGTAGTTTTCGGGAACGTTGACGACCAAAATATAATATAATATATACCTATATATATATATATATATATATATATATATATATATATATAGGTATATATTATATTTTGGTCGTCAACGTTCCCGAAAACTACGGAATCTCCTCATCATCACGATCATTTTTCTCCATGGGAAGTGTCTGGTTTCCAAAATATTAGGGTCCAAAGTTGAGTAAATAGACTGCGTTTTTCTGCATAAATGCACATAGACGCGCGTAGCAGGATTTTTTCACGAAAAATAATTAATATCTGTCTATAAAAAAACTAACATAAACACTAGACACTATAAATTTCGCACGATCAAGGAATTTAATTTTAAAAAAAAAAAAAAAAAATTTTTTTTCCCAGCATTTTTTTTGGCATAAACTTACTTTATTTCATGTATAGAATACGTACCCTTCGTTAAAGGTGGCCACAAAAAAACACCCTGTATATATATATATATATATATATATATATATATATATATATATATATATATATATGTACCAGTACCATATTATATTAAAGTATAAATTTAATAATACGGTGGCAGTATGGTTTAGTTTCTATGTTAGCTTTGTTTGTATAAAAAACGAGAGGTTCAGTTTTGGCCGCTAGAGGAGGTCTCTTTCATTGTCGTGTCATGGCCGTCTTGCCGTGTAGTTATTTAAACTCTGAAGTCAACAGGTTATGGGCCCAGGTAACGCAGTATTTTAAGTAAAGAGCAGTTTAAAACGAAGAAAGAAAGAAACAAAAATATCACGAACAATGGAGGTTTCGAATTCAATGAAAATTGAAAAATTTTGTGGCAAAGACTTCAGGCAGTGGAAGTTTCAAATAAATTGTGCCCTAAAAGCAAAAGGCTTAGATATTAACGTGCCAAAACCAGTCCTGGGTGATATTACTCAGTGGTCAAAGAATGACGGAATGGCCATGTTTATATTAACTTCATCAATGGATCTCAGTCAAATATCGCTAATAGAAAATTGCGAAACGGCTAAAGATATAATGATGAAATTGGAGTCTATATATGAAGCTAAGTCCGAGTTGAACAAAATGATTGTGCATGAGAAGTTCTATCAGTATAAAATGTCGCCGACTGATAGCATAGCGGCACATGTTGCTAAAGTAGAAAATCTAGCTAAACAATTAAAAGAAAGTGGTGAAGAAATTAGCAACACAGCCATTATTACTAAAATATTAAGTACTCTACCAAGTAAGTATCGCTCCTTGCGACAAGCGTGGCTATCATTGGACCCCAAGCTACAAACAATTCATAACCTAACAGCAAGGTTATTGGATGAAGAAGCAAGTTTGTACAATGAGGAAGAAGCAGAAACTGCATTACTTGCCACGAAGCAACAGAGATATAAATATCAAAATGTAAATAAATCAATGTCAAGCAATAATAATATGTCAAGTGACAAAAGACATCATCATCGATTTATATGTTATAATTGTGGCAAAATAGGGCATTTCGCTAAAGACTGTCGAGTTCCGAAGAAGTCGGCGGGGAAACCCAACGAGCAAAAGCCTCTTGCATTTAGTGTGGAGGAGTGTTTACAATCTGAATTAGATACAGATAAGTGGATTCTTGACAGCGGGGCATCTGTACATATGACATATAGACAGGATTTCTTTTGTAATCTACAAGAGTATAACAAGGATGATTGTCGAGAGAGAACCGTTAGACTGGGGAATAAAAGTGAACTTAACGTACAAGGACTTGGCAATGTCATGTTCAGACGATGTGTGGATGGAGTCTACGAGCAAGGTATATTGGAAAATGTTCTTTATGTACCAGATTTACATAGAAATTTACTTTCTGAAGGAATGATTACTAAAAAAGGTTATGCGATTGTAAAGAGAAATAGAGATGCCTTGATATTAAAAGATGACTTTGTTGTTATGACTGCAACATTAAAGGAAAATAATCTGTATGAAGTAGACATTAAAACTATTGCTCAAGTAAACTGCAATCTAGCACAAACAAGTTTGAAAGTCTGGCATGAGCGCCTGGGACATTTGAATATAAAAGAAGTCCAAAATATGAGCAAAAATGGAGCAATCCCAGTGACTTTGACAGATAACGAGAAGTTTACTTGTGAAGCATGTCATTATGGCAAGCAGAGCCGTCTGCCATTCCATAAATCACACAGAGGACCATGTCAACCTGGTAATTTGACATACAGTGATGTTTGTGGACCTGTAGAACAAGAATCTGTATCTGGTGCAAGCTTAGAGTATCAAGAGGTTGCGTCGATGACGTCACTACAAACAGAAAGAACGAGCGATATACAACTTAGGCTAAGACAGAGCGGGATAGAGCTATTATCATCTTGCATTTCAAGTTTAACCTTTTTTATGTCTGTCACAATGTCAAATTTGTGACAAAAAGTATGTGAGCTGTCTGTCATAGAGATCTTCACGGGGTTGGCGGATATAATTTTGGTGTTTTTAAAGTTTTCGGATAGTTTTGGTGTGAGATACGGCCTCTATTAAGGAAATAAAGTTTAGACCATGGTTGGGTGTAGTGTGTCTGGCTGCCAAAGCCGTAGTGAATATAAAAATCCTGAAATTAGCTTCCACTCGTAAGTATTATTTTTCATCTAACATTTTCACTATTATGTGCTACAAGGTCGTTTCAAATAAATTTCTTATGTAATATTCTTCACAATAGCATTGATTTTTAATCCTTAGTTAACTAATTTCAGTTAATTTTCGCAATCGAAAGTAACATAACCTTAAAAAGTAGCAAGTAGAATGTTGCCATATAAAAGATAATAGTTTTATCCAAATTATAGGGATTGACGATTTTGTTTTGCAGTTTGTATCTTGAAACATCAAAAATAAACTTAATAGGTATTTTCCGTATGTTTTTAAATCTTAGAGCATTTACCTAAGGAGTTGGCCTACATTATACTATTTCAGGTTTCCTTTAGATCCAATTCTAAGAAAACAGTGGATCAGGATGTTGTCAAAATATGCACATATGCAGAGAATATTTTAAGAGGTGCAACAAAGATCAACGGCCTAAGCTTTTTTAAAAATGTTACTGCACTACCAATGCTGGTATCAACAATTAAAAAAAAAAATTATCTAAGGAAATATTTGTCAATTTAAACGAGCATGTGAAGGAGCAAAGTCCAATGGATAATCATTTAATTTTATTAATAAAAGCCATCAGTTTTAAGTACTTAGAAGTCAGAGTACATCATATGATGAAAAAGGCGTGCCAAAAGGAAGAAAATATCCGCATTTTTTCTAACAAAATGGTTTTATTTAAAGGTCAGTGAATTGACTTCATAATGATTATAATGTACGCTGTAAGATTTTCCGAATAAACATAAAAAATTACTTAATTAATCCTTAACTATTTATTTACCTTACTTACCTTTTATTGCTATGGTCCTTTAATAAATAAATATGTAATTTCATTATTGTGTTTTATTTATTACATTATATTAATATTACATTGTGTCGTACGATTCAGTTCAGTTATTAGGGGTAATTTTAGCCATAGTATGACAACACCTAAGACCAAACTATTGTTATCTAAAAGGGGCACGCGGGGACTACTTCTGGAGAGTCTATATTCTAAGGGTGCAAGATATTTTATTTTATTTAAAGATGGAGCTACAAGTCACAGGTATTTATACATTATCAAGCATAAAAGTGATGCACTAGATTGTTTTAAAATGTACAATACAATAGTAAAGAACAAGTTTGGTCATGGTGTTCGCATATTCCATACAGATAACGGACGTGAGTACATAAACCATGAGTTTAAAGATTATTTAGATGGCGAAGGAATCGCTCATGAATGCACTGCTCCATATACGCCAGAACAAAATGGAAAAGTTGAACGAGAAATGCGAACGATTATGGAAAGTGCAAGGTCAATGCTGTATTCTCGCGATATGCCATTATATTTATGGGCTGAAGCAGTAAATTGTTCAGTTTATCTGCTGAACCGAAGTTCGTCAAGTCAAACAAAAGATATATCACCATATGAGTTGTGGAATGGAAATAAACCCTATCTTGGACATATTAGAGTTTTTGGTTCAGAAGGCTATGTTCACATACCTGATGCAAGAAGGAAGAAATTAGACAAAAAGAGTGTAAAAATGATATTAGTAGGGTATGACAATGAGAATTACAGAATGTTTGATGTTGAGACTAGAAAAATAACGATAAGCAGGAATGTAAGCTTTAATGAGAATAATGTACCTGTAATAAGGAAGAATATTAATCCAATTTCTATTACGGATGATATGAATTGTGAGATACAGAATAACTCTCAACAGAATTTGCCTGAAGAGAATGAATCTAGAGATTCTCCAGATATACAGGAGCAGCAAAATACTTCAGATTCTAGTTTTGAGAGTACAAATAGTCAAAATGATCCGACTTATGAGCCATCTCAATTAATTTCCAGTGATGATGAAAGAAACATTACATTACGACCTAGAAGACATCTGATTGAAGAATTAAACTTTTGTGAATTTGATGTACCTGTTACATATCAGCAAGCTATGGAATGTAAAGATAGTTGTAAATGGAAGGAAGCTATTAAGGAAGAATTACAGTCACTTGAAGAGAATGAAACTTGGGAACTGATAGATAGAAAATATGAGAAGACTGTAACTTCAAAGTGGGTGTTTTGTATTAAAAGTAACCCAGATGGTAGCATACATAGGTACAAGGCTCGTCTATGTGCACGTGGATTCACACAAGTAAAAGACATTGATTACAAAGAGACCTTCTCCCCGGTAACCAGGTATGATTCTATTAGAGTTATATTGTCTATTGCAGCCCGGGAAAGGTATGAAATCAAGCAGTTTGATGTACAAACAGCATTTCTTTATGGTGAGTTGAAGGAAGATGTCTTTATGGAAGTGCCTGAAGGGGTTCAAGCTAAACAAGGGCAAATATGTAAGTTACGTAAATCTTTATATGGCTTAAAGCAGTCACTGCGTTGTTGGAATAGGAAGTTTTCTTCATTTTTGACTACCTATGGGTTTAAAGTATGTCCTTCAGATAACTGTATTTTTGTTGGATATTTTAATGAACATAAGGTTATCTTGATATTGTATGTGGATGATGCTTTATTATTGTCAAAAGATAAAGATACATTAGAACATATTATAAATGATCTCATAAAGAGTTTTAAGCTAAGAATTTTAGATTTAAATATATTTGTTGGAATGCAGATAACTAAGAATAAGGAGTCAATTGTTATAAGCCAAAAATACTATATTGAACAAATAATAAACAAATTTAATATGTCGGAAGCTAGCCCTTGTACTACTCCTGCTGATAATAATGTAATTTTAACGAAAAATGTAAATGATAGTGTAACAAACTTTCCATATAGGGAAGCAGTGGGAGCCCTTATATTTTTATCATCTGTGTCTAGACCTGATATCTCTTATGCATTGAATATAGTTAGCAGATACTTAAACAATCCTAGTAAGGATCATGTAAATGCAGTTAAAAGGATATTTCGATATTTATTACAAACTAAAGATATTTCTATAACTTATAACTGTAATAGTGATCTAGTAGGTTATTCTGATTCTGATTTTGCCTCAGACATTGATTCTAGAAAATCAAATACTGGGTATATTTTATGTTTAATGGAGGGCCTATTACCTGGACAAGTAGAAAGCAAAATACAGTGGCTTTGTCAACTACAGAGTCAGAATATATGGCCGCAAGTGAAGCTGCCAAAGAAATTTTATGGCTTAGGCAGTTATTAAAAGATATAGATGAACCTCAATTAGCAATAACCTTATGCATAGATAACCAGAGTGCTATCAAATTAATTCATAATCCTGTGTTTCACAAGCGAACAAAGCACATAGATGTAAGGTACAATTTTATTAGAGAAAAAGTTGAAGAGAATATAATTAATATTAAGTATGTACAGAGTATGTGTCAACTAGCAGTTTTTTTAACAAAAGCCTTACCTCCTGGTAAATTTATTGATAATAGAGATAATGTATTGGTCCTAAATACGTAAGTAGGTAGGTTACCTTGAGAATGAGCTTTAAGTTGTGTCAAAGGCTAGATAAGTTCTCTTCTTTAGAATAACTTGGATAGGTATTCATTATAAATTTAAGTGGGAGTATTAAAGTATAAATTTAATAATACGGTGGCAGTATGGTTTAGTTTCTATGTTAGCTTTGTTTGTATAAAAAACGAGAGGTTCAGTTTTGGCCGCTAGAGGAGGTCTCTTTCATTGTCGTGTCATGGCCGTCTTGCCGTGTAGTTTTCTCGTTTTGTAATCTATTTTAAACTAAATAAAGAAGTCTTACTTAATGCTATTTGTTATTTAAACTCTGAAGTCAACAATTCTGTCTATCCCGATATACCTTTGAATTTTTTACCTAGATAGGTATATAAAAATGTATTTCAGGGTATTCAAATTCAAAATCATTTATTCGACATGAAAGCATTAACAACTTGTTTGTCGATGGTCTTTTTTTATATGTTACTTTCTATGTTCGCACCCCAAAATGAAACCACTACCAAACAAAAAAGGAGGTGAATTTTAAATTATTAAATTTAGATATTTTATTGTATTTGTTGTATGGTATCTGTGAATAGAATAGGTATTTATTTGAGAATTACACACTCAGATGAACATATATTTACTAATTTACTAAATCAGAACCAATTTTAAAGGCTTTGATTCTGACTTTTTTGAGAATGTTTCAGCTCTTCTTGGAGTTTTATTTTTGAAGTTCTATCAACTAGAATACATCGGCTGCATGTAAGAGTCATCTAAGGACTCAGGAGTGTAGGTAATCAGGTGATGATCTCACAACTTGTCACTGATCTTTTAGATCTGCACCGGTATGATGAATTTGGCGAGAGCGAGATGTCTCACTTTAAAATGTCAAACGGAGCTAAGTAATAACTCGATAAGGCCCGTGTTTCTACTTGGTGTGTAAAAAGGGATTGCAAACCACTTCTATCAGCCCTAAATCATTCAGTCCTGGCTCGAGAACGAGTGTCTATTCTAATTCTTAAGGCGGTGTGATCAGACAAAATAGGCATTTTAGAATCGATTTTTTAAATACTTGTCCGATTACCACAGCTCTAATTTTTTTATATGTTATTATTTAAATCTTTATCAAGTTTGTGGCCAACGTGGAAACTCAATTACTTAAAAAATTCTCGATAGAATTTCGATTTGAAAATTACCTTTTTTACGTTTTTATAAGCGAAATATCTTGAAAACTATTGTGAATATCAACACGAAACTTGCATAGTTGTATAGCGCTTTATCAGATCTAGTTTATGGCCAAAGTACATTTTTTGTAAATTTTGTAGATAATTAACAATTAATAAAAAACACATCTACAACTACGCTGTGTTCTAATCCTTGCACTGGCCAGTCTCGCTCGGAACATTCAGTACCGCCGTGACCACTGTCAACGCCGGTTCTGTGCTTGTTTTTTCGCGCGCAAATACATAATATAAAATACTATATTTATTTAGTAAGTAGACTTGGGAAATCGTAGTGTAACAAAAGTTAAAAAAAGAGAGACCTTACGTAAAAAAGACTTACGTAGAAAACATTAAGTACCTACCTACATAGATACTTTATAGTATGTTTTAGATTGTACTAGCGCCCGCCCACGGCTTTGCCCGCGTGAGAGTGCATTACTCCCGTGCGAAGCCGAGGCGGGTCCCTAGTTACATTATTATAAACCTTCCTTGTGAAACACTCTATCTATTAAAAAACCGCATCAAAAAAAATCCGTTCCCTAGTTTGAAAGATCTAAGCATACATAGGGACAGACATCAGAAAGCGACTTTGTTTTATAATATGTAGTGATTTCGTATTTAAAAATGATATTCATAAGTAGGTAATTATGTTACCGTGTCTATTTTACAATTTCTATGACCTAGTATAATTTTATATATCTACTTAGTTTTTTTTAGATCCTCAAAATCCCGCGGAAAAATCCGGGATTTTTCCGAACATTTTGTGCAAAAGTTTACGTGTGTTAGTATAGTCCTCTTTATGACATTAAACTGCAAATAACTTAGTATCAATAGCAAATATAACAAGTAGCAGTATATACAGGGTGTAACAAAAAGGGTATGGTAAGCGAAATACTATAAAAACAACCTACTGTAGATAACATATCCCGAATTTTTTAGACTACTAATCGCATGTTTATTTTTCAAGATTGTATGTTCATAATATTCCTGAGTGGGTTAGGTGTTCTCCATACTATCTGGACAAATAAATATGTGATTTTTAGTCTAAAATTTTGGTGATAGGTTCTTTATAGTGGGTTATATTCATAGCTTTTCGGTTAACATACCCCTTTTGTTACACCCTGTATATACACCACTTTGGGGGATAATGGGCGTGACTATTATGTATATGTCGTGGCCATATCGTAGAATTGATCATTTCATGAAATGGTCGAGCATTTCATGAAATGGTCGCATTTCATGAAAAGTTCAACTGTCTATTGGCCACATCATGATATGGTTTGGGCAGATCGATGATTAAAAATCGTTTCTCGATATGGGCAACTAAACGCCCGATCATTTCATGAAGTGGTCAAGATTATTGATCATATCGTAAAATAGTTACATGAATCACCGGTAGAGGCGCTGCGCGCGTTTTATTTATGTGTGAAGATGGCGGATTTTTCTTTTTAGGTTATAAAACAAATTAAAGAGAGTAGGGTGACTATGCAGAAGAAGTTCACGGATAGTGTGTTATATTGTATAATGTATATTAGACTTAATGGTGGTTTATAATAATATTGTTAAACAAAAACCTTAGATTACGATAGGTTAGGTTAGGTTAGGTTAGACTATGACAAATGACGCACGAGCCGAGCGAGCGGAGCGAGCGTGCCCAGGCAGCGTCCGGCGATGTGCCAGATGCGAATCGCTTTTGTAAAGTCTTTTATGTTTTTAAATATTATATTGTAAAAATATCACATAAATAATAGCAAAAAAAATCATACCATCATACCTTATGGTATACTTATATATGGTGTAAGCTCTTACCACATTCGGATTTTATGGACACCCTGTTAATACGATTTGGCCAAACGTGGATGACAAAATTGTGAAATGTAGACGATTTAACGATCTGGTCAAATTGAATTGGCCACTTCATGAAATGCGACCACTTCATGAAATGCTCGACCATTTCATGAAATGATCAATTTAACAATATGGCCACGACATATATATGTATATGATTTCAAATTGTTTCGAACATAAATCCCTAAGTTGCCCGCTAATCCCTAGCTGTCCCGCGACTTCGTCCGCGTGAAATAGTGACTTTCGGCAGCATTTTAATATTTTTTTTTGGCTAATTATTTTGCAAGTAAAACACATGTACATTAAAATAAGTTATTAAGCTTATTTAAGTACATTTTTATATGCGACGTTTTTAGTACGATTTTTAAAAGAGCTGTTTGTTGCATACATGGTGTTTTTTTGTGGCCACCTTTAACGAAGGGTACGTACTCTATACATGAAATAAAGTAAGTTTATGCCAAAAAAATGCTGGGATTTTTTTTTTTTTTTGAATTTTTTTTTAAATTCCTTGATCGTGCGAAATTTATAGTGTCTAGTGTTTATGTTAGTTTTTTTATAGACAGATATTAATTTTTTTTCGTGAAAAAATCCTGTTACGCGCGTCTATGTGCATTTATGCAGAAAAACGCAGTCTATTTACTCAACTTTGGACCCTAATATTTTGGAAACCAGACACTTCCCAGGTATGCTTCCATGGAGAAAAATGATCGTGATGATGAGGAGATTCCGTAGTTTTCGGGAACGTTGACGACAAAAAATCACCCTGTATTGTCCTGCTTGATAATCATTATGAAGTTGTACTCGCATATTTGTAGTGAGACAAAACTTTTAAAAATGACGTAATTTCCATACAAACTTTCATCACCTATTTCAACCCCTTACATCCCTTTTTTGCATATGGCGCGCAGTGCTTGGCAAGTTTCTTACTTAATTCTCTGTATTGTTTTGTTCTATATTTTTATTTTCTGAGCCCTAAGCTTTTTTCCGATGTCATCACACAAAATTTTTCACCCCCTATTTTAGCCCCTTTAGGGTATTCTTTTACAAACTTTGAATGTCTTATTTATTTATATCTATTGAAAAGCCTAAAAAATAAGTTTTAAGCTTCTAGCTTAAAAAATGACGTAATTTCCATACAAACTTTCATCCACTATTTCAACCCCTTACATCTCTTTTTTGCATTAAAAAGTAGCCTATGTCCTTTCACAGGCTCTAGACTATCTCTGTACCAAATTTCATTGAAATCGGTTCAGTAGTTTAGGCGTGATTGCGTAACACACAGACAGACAGAGTTACTTTCGCATTTATAATCCGAAGGAAGAATTTGAAGATCATACTTTAATACCACTTTGGGGTAGAAGAGTTATAAATAATAATGTGTATTATCCAGCAACTGCAACCTATAACCGATCATAGTTATTTGTTTAGGAGATATTTTTAATTGCACATCAAATAAATAATCGCCCATCAATTTAATCTCATATTTTATATACTTTATTACATACATACATACATATAATCACGCCTTTATCCCTTACGGGGTAGGCAGAGTACCAAGGGTCGATAGAACCACATGGTGCCACTTCTGACCAATTTTGAGGGTATAGTTGAGATATACAAGTTCGGTTAGTAGTGACAGATGGTCAGCCTATCGCCTACAAAACATTAAGACCCTCTTGTTCCTCTACTGACTTGTACAGTATGCCCTTTATATACTTTATTACAGCAATTAAATTATTTTAGTACAAATAAACTCAATGTTTTACAAAATAACTACAGCAGATAATTCGAAAATATATAATATCAGCCCAACATAAACTGTTTCCTCGAATGCAAGACAAATTAATACCTTTTGGTACAAAAATACTACAATCTCATCATAAATACTGACTGCACATCAAATTAACCTTAGCGCACAACTAGTATAAGACGAATGACGTTTTGTCGGTGTAACAGTTCCCTGTTCATACAATGATAAAAATAATAAGTTAGGTTAGGTTAGAGTATGACAAACAACGCACGAGCCGAGCGAGCGGAACGAGCGTGCCGCGGCAGCTGCCGGCGAAGTTTCAGAATCGAATTGATGAAACGATATTTTAGTGTTGATCTGTTATGTTTTGTTTATTTAATTCGGCCTTAGAAAATGGCTTAAAAACAAAAATTTTACCAATAGACGATTTAAAAAAAACCAGTTACGCTCAAAAAGTTCAAAAACCTGATCAACCCTAATAGAGAGTCACAAGTGATCCAAAAAACAGCTATGTATCACACAATAACCAATAAGCCCATTTAACTAGTCGATATCGCCCGATACAATTGGCGCGGAAAACAAACATTAGGTAGGGATAATCAAAATAAAAATGCATTTCCTGCGAGTTATAATATTGTCGTGTAACTCAACCCTATAGTACTTGTTCAGCATTCCAGTATTTGCCTGGCTGTCACATACACCCTGTAAATTTTTTAATTATATTTTCAATTTACGCAGTAAGCAACCCAGTTACAAAATTGATTATACAGGAAAGAAATTAAAATCCCGACAATTAATCCCCGAAATCAACCAGAATACGGATGGCGACAGAATAAGGACGTCCGCGGCAGATTGCGCTGGTTGCGGGGAGCGCCCCGCAGTTACGTCTACCTCAACCCCCTCAAATACCTAAAATTCGTCTATTGGAGCGCCTTAAGTCTATTTTTTACATGCAAAGTACATACACTTAGTTTATCTAGTTATTAATAGCTCTGTGAATTTGACGCTTAAATGAGACATCTTGATCTCACCAAATTCATCATACGGATGTCGATATCGCTGTGCTAAACGTAGGTGTATGATCTTATTCACGACATTGGACGCCCGCGACTCCGTCCGCGTGGACTACAGAAAAAACAAAATGTCGAAATAAGCCAGAATAAAAATTCCCGGGATAAAAAGTAGCCTATATGTTAAGTGGGACCTTTCACAATATATTCCTGAAAACTGCATCGAAATCGGTTCAGCCGTTTCTGAGATTAGCGTACACAAACGTACAGACAAACAGACGTCAGTTTGTCGGTTTGTCTGTTCCAAAAATCATTCTTTTGGGTACTGTTAAGTTGATAAAGGTCTCCTATAATATTTTTTCTCATATATCTTCCATGTACAGACAGCGATCCGTTACATTTTTATTATATGTATATATATATGTCGGAGATCAAGATGTCATATCCTACAGTCGGATTTCCAACGCCATCTATTTTCAATCGTTGAAGTTAGAAACGTCAAGTCGACAGCTATCACTGACTGGAGGACAGCTGTCACTTGGGTAAAGACAAGACAGAGTACTGAGAGGGCGCCACTGTAGATTTACAACGACCACCGGGTCGTTTGAATTGAGCCGGAGGGTATTCTGTTCTTTTTGTTGCGTCTGGAGCGAAGCACGGGTGCTAATCAGCCTCTGTCTTGTACTTACCACGTTTCTACGTTATCCGCTAGAATCCTAGTAATCTTGTGCGTAGATACAGTGAAAGTGTTTGTGATTCCTAATTAAGCTTGTTTACTACACGCCGCATTCTTTATTTCGGATTTTGGAAGATGTCGGACACACCTAACGGCACGCCACTCGACCCATCTACGTCATCAGGCGTGGGATGCAACCCGGATCACCCACATGAAACACGTGCTTCAAATAGTGACTCGAGCGAAGAAAAATGGCGTCTTCTCTTCGAGCAACAAAATCAAATTTTTCTGGCGTTGGTGCAAGCAATAAAACTACCTGCATCTTCGGACTCTATTCGCCTTCCTGATTTCGACCCAGAGAAAAGAGACATCGACGCCCGAGCTTGGATAACGACCGCGGACATGTGTATCACAGATCGACATCGCCATGGATCTTCTCTGATGATCGCGTTAAGCCACGCACTCAAGGGCGAAGCATCATCTTGGCTGTCTTCAATATCGTTTCCTAATATGACGTGGGCCGATTTTAACCCTTTAAAGCGCATGGTTTTTTTTCTTAAATTTGAGTGTTTTTTGTAATTAGTATATATTACATAGTTTATAAATATGCCAAAAATAATCATAAAAAAATTTCAGATATTTTAGTTTTTTAGAAATCATTGTATTATATGGTTACATTATATACGGAAAAACGAGTAGATAAAAATATGTATCATATATATCACATTACCCGAGTTAAGGTTTAAATAAAAACAATACGTAATAAAACACGATTTGTAGTTCAGGAATAATAATAAAAAATTAAACATACATGTTTTACTTATTTATCATGAAAGTTTAAGAAACACTTTTTGGTACAAAGCAAAGACGCAGGTCACATTTTATATGCACATTCGTTTGCCCCTCTTTACAGAACGGCACCACGTTCTCGAAATACAGGAAGATGGCCAACACCATCAAAACGAATCCCTTCATTAGGTCGGGGAGCAACTGGTACAAGAATGCTGGCAATCGGACTACTTATATTATTTTGTTCAGGATAACATTTTTTAACTCTGCCCTTTTGTATTAGTTCAAAAGTATTCTGAACTTTTTCAGTGAACTAGTTTTATGTATTGGCATCTCTCGTCGATGTAGTAACCACGCATTATTTATGCAGACGTCTATAAGCTGCGAAAAAATCGCCATATACCACCTTTTGTCCTGAAGTTAGTTCTGTAGAGGGCTACTAACATATCAGACAGATCTACGCCACCCATGAATGAGTTATACTCTTTTACAATTGCAGGGCAGTCAACATCGATCTTGATTGAGCCACTTGACCAGCGCTTAATTTTTCCGATTGGGTAAGAATCAACAAACGAGCTCTAATAGAACAGATTTGTTGTCAATATTTTACGACTGCAACTTTTTTTACATTGCAAACAATCTGTTTGCTTGAGCCTCTACCTTTTTTAGCCAACTCTTTATCCGAAGGCAGAAATTTGGCACAACCCTGAAGTCGATTAGATCTGACTGTTCCAAGACTAAAGATGCCATACTCTTCGCGCAAAGTGTTAAGCTCCAGCGAAGTGAAGTTGTCGAAATAGACATTTGCAGGCTTTTTCTTTATTGTCTTGCAAAGAGCTAAAACAACCTTAGCTGCGAGCCCAAGACTGTTCATATTCTGAAAACGAACAAAATCGAAAGGTATCTTCACCACCGTACGGTAAAAAGTCATAAACTAGCCCGGAGACACCAGCGCGAACAAAAAGCTTGATGCCCCACTTCTTTGGCTTCTTCGGCATATATTGGCGTCTGTTGCCGGCTCTGGTGCCCTTTAAGCAACCATCATTTCGAATGCTGTATTTTGCTTCCTCTTCGAGCTCTAAACAATGTCTTCTGACTTTTTCTAATAAGGGTCTCAGTTTAAAGTACCGATCGTCTGTCATCTTAGAATTATCTACAAAATGTAAAAAGCGCCTAATCTGTTCATACTTTTTAAGAGGCATAACATCCAATTAAGGGATATCTAAAATCTTGAGTCCAGTAGTCTCGGTATGATGGCAGTTTTATGATTCCCATCAGTATTGTCACAGCCAAAAAATGCATGTTATATTTAGTCACATTAATGCATCTTGTTGGATTATTCTGCACGGAATACAAATTTGTTTGTTCTGTTATGTAACTATTATGTCCTCAGAGAAGAACTTGAAAAAGTAATCTAGTGGCGATTTGGTTGTTGTTTGAGTTTGACTGATAAAAGGTTGTTCTTCGATTGTAGCTGCGTGTGAATTTTCCTGTTTTCCAATGAAAAGTGATAGGCGGTCTCTGGTATTTTTTTACTCTCTTCGTTATAAAAGGTTCTTGATTTGCATTCCGGTTCGATCGCGTCTTCTGGGTGACAGGTGTGATCAATGGAGACAAAACGGAAGATACTTCAAGACTGGCAGTTGATCATAGTGTGTTTCTGGTGGGAACATTTCGTTGATACTGGAGTGAGGGGGACCGTTTCTGTATCAATTTCATTTAAAGAATCATCTAATTGATACTGATGTTGTAGAGCAAGAAGTGAAAATGAATTATCATGCTCCTGCTCGGACGTTGAACTATCGAGAATATTCAGTCTTACAAGCGACGAAGGAATGGATCGTGGTTCGGAGCTCCGATTCATCGTCTTCAGAAAAACGGCGACGAAAAGCTGAGGGGTCTTGAATGATGACCTATCATCAGAAGCTGACGAGTCTGTAGACGAGACACCGCGCGGAGGAATTAATGCTGATCTTCTTGGTTTCCCATTGTAGCCTCTGAGAAAAGCAAATAAAAACATGCAAAGTCACCCAAGCCCAAAATAACATTATTAGGTCCAAATGCTCACAGTAAGTAGCTTGTGTGTGTATATTAGAAGCTATGATGTACAAGGTAGTTACGTACCTATAACGTATACAAATGATTATAGATATAAAAAGCGAACCAGCACAAACAAACCAACACAAAAACATTGCATGAAAGTAAAAATTTGTGCAAACCTAATCACAGTTGTCAGACCAACATAAAATTCCATTGCATTGTTATATTGTTTAATACCTTTACTGGATCATGAAAGGGTTAGAAATTTAAAAAATAAGCATTAAATAACATTCAACTTACTATGTTAACAATTGTCCAACATCGGATACGAAGAAAACTTGAACTAATTTATTGTTTTATGCCCAATGTATTACGGATAATACTAAGAAAACTAGTACTAATTTACTGTATGTTGGACAATGTATTACGCGTAATACATACACAAATTCGTATAGTTTACGTCAATACTAAACACAAATGAATGCTTATTTCATGTGTTTTAGGTGAATTCATTTACCAAATAACAATACACAAAGGTACAGTGCTGAAATATTATTTCTTATATATTTTATAAATAAAAACTCACGGAACGTCCACGAGCTCCACGACATGGCGGTGCCATTTTGCAATTAAGTGACGATTAGTGCGCAGGTGTAGCTTTCTAATTTTTTTGCTAGATGGCAGTAGTATACCTATTCTCACAGTGAAGTAAATTTATAATAATTAAAAGGTATGTTTAAGAAAATATTTTTCTGTTTCGGATGTATTACGTCAATCACGTTGCGATAAAAAGGGTTAAGGAGCTTTTCGTAGCAAGGTATGACTATCCTGAAACTGCTGCTTCCTTTCTCATCAGTATGCACGACAAGAAACCGAGAGATAACGAGTGCCTGGCCTCATACACCGCTACCCTCATAACATCCTTAATGGCAAGGTGGAATGGACTGACTACAGAACAGATAGCAATAGCCACTGTCTTAGCTCATATTTCAAAACAAGAGCCACGTGTTCAGAGGATTGCTATAACGACTGACATCAAGACGCGTAACCATTTACAAAAGGAACTGAAGGCTGTCTCGTTCCTGAAGAGAAGTTATTCATCAAGTATTTATCGTGATGGACCCGACCTAAAAAGAAACCGACCTAATGGATCTGCTGTGACCATCAAGTGCTTTAATTGTGGACAACTAGGCCACAAATCTCTTCAATGTCGCAACAAAGCCAATTCGAAGAAGCAAGATGACCGGTCCAAACACATGTCCTTTCACGGGGACCATAACTCGACCAACCAACCTACAGGGAGAACCGATCGCATCACCTGCTTCAACTGCCGGGAACAAGGCCACTATGCATCCGACTGCCTGAAGAGGAAAATCAAGGAGGGGAACAACGGTACCGGCGGCGGCACTGGAACTGGTCCAGCTAAGGAAAAGCGAGTAGACGTGTGCATTGTGAATGCGCCTTCGGGTTCTCTGCGTCACTCTGGTGAGTCATTCCCATTTACTTACGACTCAGGTTCAGAGTGTTCCTTAGTTAAAGAATCGATTGCTTTGAAATTTAGTGGTAAGCGAATTTATGACAATGTTTCTATGACTGGTATAGGACAAACTTCTATAGCCTCGACCATGCAAATTTTAACGACAATTGACATTGACAATATTAACTTTGAGATCCTCCTTCATGTTTTACCTGACCATTGTTTGCGATACAACATTATGATCGGACGTGAAATTCTAGCTATCGGTTTGACTGTACATATGTCGGTAGATAAAGTACGTTTCGAGAAAATTAACATAGTCGAATCATGTGATGTAGTTGCAAATAATGGTATAGACCTTGACTTGGTAGATACTGACGTTAGTAATGAATACAACCCTAGGTTGATTGAGATTTTAGAACGGTTCAAGCTTAGTTTCATTACCGGTACACCTACTTCTCCTGCTGACACTGAACCTATGCAGATACGGCTCGTAGACCCGCACAAGACGGTAAATCGTCGCCCATACAGGCTGACCCCAGATGAACGTCAGATTGTGAGGGGCAAGATCAACGAGCTGCTTAATGCTAAGGTAATTAGACCTAGTTCTTCACCGTTCGCAAGCCCGATACTTTTGGTAAAAAAAAAAGACGGTTCAGATAGAATGTGTGTCGATTATAGGGAGTTGAACGATAACACCGTTGCTGACCGTTTTCCTTTACCACTCATATCTGAACAGATTGCTAGGTTACATGGAGGACATTTTTTTACAATTTTAGATTTAGCATCGGGATTTCACCAGATCCCTATCGAGTCGGAGTCCATAGAGCGCACAGCATTCGTGACAACTGAAGGTCAGTATGAGTACCTTACTATGCCCTTCGGTTTGAAAAATGCTCCTGCAGTGTTTCAACGTGCTCTCATACATGCTCTAGGCGATCTCGTGAACAAGTACGTTGTAGTGTACATGGATGACGCGCTAGTTGTGGCCAGTAACATCGACGAAACTTTCGATAGAAGTTCTTTCTGGGAAGGGATTTTCGTTAAATCCTAAAAAGTGCTCATTCCTGAAAGAAAAAGTAGAGTACCTAGGCTTCGAGGTGGCGCCGAGGTCAAATTCGTCTGAATCCACGAAAGATAGTTGCACTTACCGCTTTACCACCGACCGGCGCTCTTAATAATCAAGGTAGATTTTATGATTTTCATTTTGAATCGGGTGCTGAGTGTTCACTAATAAAAGAAAGCGTTGCATCAAGTTTCAATGGTAAAAGAATTGCTAAAACTGTCTCTCTAACGGGAATTGGTCAAACCAGTGTATTCAGCACCCAGCAAATACTGTGTAATGTTGAAATTAATGATTATTGTTTAGAACTTTTATTACATGTTTTACCCGATGTGTATATGCGTAGTGATATTATGCTAGGTCGTGAAATATTGAGTCAAGGCTTCGTTATTAACTTGTCAACAAATAATTTTAGCATTTCAAAACAAAATAATTTGACAGTTTTAAATTGTGACGTTTTAACCGATTCTAGTATCAGTAACGACTTTAGTAATGTTGACACAGATATACCCTCTTGTAAAAAGTCAGATCTTTTAACTATTTTAGGTGAATATTCCAGTTATTTTACAACAGGTTTGCCAAAAACTCGTGTAACTACAGGTGAACTCGAAATTCGATTAATTGATCCGAAGTATAGAGGTCCTTTTAGGGTATCGGAGGTACTTGAAGGTAATCGTTATGTTCTTAAAGCCCTTAATTCCAATAGAACCTATAAGTACGCACATGACAGACTTAGGCGAATGCCTGCGAATGACATTACCAATGACAAGCTGATATGTGACCGTGATGATAATCTGTGCGAACTTGACGGGGATGGACCGTCATGTTCTAATTAATGTTGAGTTGACTGATTGAGAGTGGTTTACGGATACCGGATAGAGGTACTCGTATTCAAGAGTCACTGGATGGAAGTGACTAGACTGGTATACGGAAGCTGGATGGAAGTTTCCAAGAGTCACTGGATGGAAGTGACTAGACTGGTTTACGGAAGCTGGATGGAAGTTTCCAAGAGTTGCTAGATTGAGGCAACTAGACTTACTTGACTGACGTTACTCTATATGGATTGTGTATACTGTAGCCTTGTTTTGGAATTATTTACCTTGTGTGTGCCATGCCGTTTGGTTTAAAGAACGCCAGTTCAGTTTATCAGCGGGCTATAGCAAAAGCTTTAGGTGAATTAGCTCATAGTTATATTGTTTCTTACATTGATGACCTGCTGGTATTGTATTCTACAGGAGAGCAGGGGTTGGAACGTCTACGACGTGTCTTAGATGTGTTCATTAAGAATGAAAAACGTAATCAAGTTAAACTAGATCCTAAATTTTAAGGACCGTATACAAATATTCGCACGATCGGGTCCGTAGGGTGCCAGACCATCAAGTTCCTAGTAATTTTGATAGATGTGACCTCAGAGTCTAAATGAATGAATTTTCATATGCGATGTACAAGTTACTGACCGGTTTTTTTAAATCTTTGACAAACCCTTGACAGACAGTAGTATGTATTTGTGGCAGAACCGAAGGACCGAGTTTCTGCTGTAGCCGATGGACAGTGCTACATGTGTGTGTGTGGGAAACCGAAGGACGTAGTAGGTAGCCGATGGACTGTGCTACATGTGTGTGTTGGAAACCGAAGGACTGTGTTTCCATAGTAGATAGCCGAAGGACTGGCTATATGACTAACTGTTACTGTAATGTTGACCGAAGGAAAGGTCTGACTGATTTAAACGTATGTGCGAGTCTGCTTATCTTTTATTTTTTATGTCTTTCGTAAAGATTTTGGGAACTTGACGGTCGATGAGCGATTTTTGTGATTTCATCTATTGTAATAAGAAGTCTTTAAATTTAAGTTAAGGCAGAATGGCCGAGCGCAGATACTTCCTTGAGTTATCTTGTTCACAGATTCATCGGTTCTACCCATAGAAATGTATACAATGGAAACAGCGCTTCTTACTAAAAATCCGAAAATTTGACCAATTTGACCTTGAAAAACTACGGGGAAAAAGTAGAGTGTACTCACAATTTAATTTTAATGGACATTTCATTCAATGACATTTCTTTTTTTAAATTGTGACTTTGACAAACCCTTGACAGACAGTAGTATGTATTTGTGTGCAGAACCGAAGGACCGAGTTTCTGCTGTAGCCGATGGACAGTGCTACATGTGTGTGTGTGGGAAACCGAAGGACCGTGTTTCCGTAGTAGGTAGCCGATGGACTGTGCTACATGTGTGTGTTGGAAACCGAAGGACTGTGTTTCCATAGTAGATAGCCGAAGGACTGGCTATATGACTAACTGTTACTGTAATGTTGACCGAAGGAAAGGTCTGACTGATTTAAACGTATGTGCGAGTCTGCTTATCTTTTATTTTTTATGTCTTTACGTAAAGATTTTGGGAACTTGACGGTCGATGAGCGAGTTTTTTGTGATTTCATGAACTATTGTAATAAGAAGTCTTTAAATTTAAGTTAAGGCAGAATGGCCGAGCGCAGATACTTCCTTGAGTTATCTTGTTCACAGATTCATCGGTTCTACCCGAGGACGGGTAGTCTGTCAAAATGGCCGTGTCGGAGATCAAGATGTCATATCCTACAGTCGGATCTCCAACGCCATCTATTTTCAATCGTTGAAGTTAGAAACGTCAAGTCGACAGCTATCACTGACTGGAGGACAGCTGTCACTTGGGTAAAGACAAGACAGAGTACTGAGAGGGCGCCACTGTAGAATTTACAACGACCACCGGGTCGTTTGAATTGAGCCGGAGGGTATTCTGTTCTTTTTGTTGCGTCTGGAGCGAAGCACGGGTGCTAATCAGCCTCTGTCTTGTACTTACCACGTTTCTACGTTATCCGCTAGAATCCTAGTAATCTTGTGCGTAGATACAGTGAAAGTGTTTGTGATTCCTAATTAAGCTTGTTTACTACACGCCGCATTCTTTATTTCGGATTTTGGAAGATGTCGGACACACCTAACGGCACGCCACTCGACCCATCTACGTCATATATATATATATAGAAAGATAGATTGTGCAGTTCTTGCTGCCCCATTTTTGGGAACATGATCGTGTGTGTGTGAATTATATGTAGGTATGAAAATAGAAATGATATTCATTTGCTCAAAACATTATTAGATCAGCAAGCCTAGAATGGCCTGCGAAACACGATATGATAAACCGATTTATCGACATTTAGCCTGTAAAATACGATAAATATAGTCGCATTGTTGAATTTTGTATAGAAACGATACGATATCCACGATGCATGGTCATGCTAGGGGGGCAGAGGCATGTTTCGCCAAAAATGTGGCATTTAAATATTTTAATTTATCCAATCATGTTCTCCTGTTTTCATTTTGATATTCGATGTTTGATTTTTTATAGGCGCTGCACAACACAATACTTAGCATTTTAGAAAACAATATACCTTTTTGTATGAGATCACAATGCAGATATACGACGATCATCTGTTTATAGTAACCACAAAACCGATTATTCCGAATTTTATAATGTAAAAGTACCTATCATAGTATATATCATAGTAGCATAGATCTGGATAAGTCCATTTCGTTAGTGGTATATTCACTTCTAATATACCTACAATCTCTCAATCTACTTGTTCTTTTACAGACAGTAAAAAAATCTCGAGTACACTCAAGTTAATCGAAAATATGACAACCTGATCTGATATTGCGATTGGCTGAAGAGTCTGACAATTTATTTATTTTTATCTACAAATTAGAAAAACCGGGGCGATGTAAAGAAAACTCAAAAATAAGAAAAAATATTCGCCTGTCGTCTTGGGACTCGTTCACTAATTGAAATGATTAATGAGTCCCTTGTGGTTCGAGAAGGGACTAATTATAAATAATGGGAGATGGATGTGACAGCATTATTATATAATTATGTTTGGTAACAGAATTATTTGTTTATATTGAATCTTGCAGATTCTAGGTCGAATTTTATCGTCAGTAAACTGGTTAAGTTTAGTAAACTATTGCTGAAAAAACATTATTTTGAATTGTCATTAGGTATACTCTTTTATCTACATACATATATAAGCTGACGCCTGTTATGGCTCATAGGGGTAGACACTATTTAGTACGCATACCAAATGTCGTTTACCTAGCTATTTTCAAAGGTAAATTTTGTCAGGATGTTGAATAAATCAAATGTTGCATGCCACATTTTTTGGCGAAACATGTCTAATTATGTAATAATAATTTTATTTGCCGCGTGGTGCCGGTAGAGTAGATATCTTACTATCCCATGTCTGCCCGTGGGTATCGTACGAGGCGATTAAGGGTTCCCGGGTGGTGGGCAGCAGCGCCTCCCGTCTTGACAACATAGTCCAAAAATCAGACTGCGGTCACCAACCCGCCTGCCCAGCGTGGTGACTATGGGTAAATACCCCCCATAGCAGTCTTGTGGCGTGCCCTGGGGGAGGCCTACGTCCAGCTGTGGACTGCAATAGGCTGATGATGATGATGATGATGAATTTTTTTGTACATACCATGTTATAAGCAAATAAACAATCATTTCATTATTTATTTACTTTAGGTACAATTAACAGATAATAAGCCTAGGAATACAGTATAAGGTATATTATGGTTTAGGGCTGACTATTATCCTAAGTAAAAGAATGTACACAACATGCTAATGCTTATACTAAGGGTAGGGTCAGTTAATCAGAACCGCAAAAAGGTTAAGATACTGTCATATGTGCTAACGATAAATCTTATAGACTAAAACTAGAAGGAAATACATAGAAAGTTGTTAAATTGTTAAAAAAAAACTATTAAATTACGAGTAAATTAAGTGGAGTGGCATTCTGACCGAGTAGGAGGGTTAAACAAAATATATTTAAGGCAAGTGTGGAATCTCTGCAGCCTGCAATCAAATATATCGATAGTCCTGTGCTTGATCGTAATATCATTGTATAGACGACACATTCTGACTATAGGTAAATAGTAGGTGTTGTTGGCATATATTTGAAGATCAAAGATGTTATGGCTGTGATCGCGGGCTCTAAATTTTGTTTTAAGTATGATTAGGGACAGAAGAGAGAGAGAGAATCAATAGAGGAATGCAAAATCTTATGAAGGCACGTCAACGATGCATACATGCGGCGGTTATCTAGAGACGTCATATGGAAATGGCGCAACAGATCGTTGTAAGATCTAAGTTTACGGCGAAGCCCTGTTCTGTATGTATTCTAATATAAACGGATTTCTGAATGGCTCAATAGGTTTTGACGAAATTCGAAATGTTTTCTCCTATTCCAGCTATTGGCTGCATCTCATTCCACACACAAACCAAATTAAACCTTCTGAACATAGTTCATTTGTAAGCATACACAATTAAATTAATTAAGGATACACAGTCACTTTGTTGTGAGACCCTTTGCCTATTAAGCATGAACTATGTATTAGTTATGTATACTAAATTACATTTAATTAAATTTGAAGGAGCTACGGTGAATGTTTCAGGAACCTTTGATTTCAAAGTTTGATGTGTTGTTTCACGATAGTTACAACTTTCTTTCACAGAATCTTCTGTCTTTCCTGTGAGGTTGCAGGTATTTAAAGTCAAAAATATTCATATTCGGCAAATTTTATAGCCGAATAAAATTTGCTGCATTCTGTGCATAAAAGAACAACTTTACCGAAGTATCAAGTAAGTAAATTCCCACAAACTATCCAAAGAACTAAAAGAAAAGAGCAAGGTCGTATTTCAAAAATTATCCGCCAACTCAAAAACTATGTCGCTGGCAATAGTTCGCGACCTGCAGAGCTGGATCGGAGCCGGCTAAAAGTTCCTGAGAACTTGGATTAGTAAAGTTCGTGAGAACTATGAAAGTTGAATAAATTTTTCATGACCCAGACAAGGGAGTTAAGTGTGTTGCCGCATTTATGACGAGGGTGTGATCACTAGTTGGGCAAGTTTTAGATACATAATTTATATCTCCTGAAACGTCAGACTCAAATTTGAACTGGAACGCATATGTTTGGGCTTTGGGCGTAGTAGGGAATTGAATAATGAAGCGCACGAAAAAATGAATGTCATGTTCGTGAAAATCCTTTTCATAACTGAGTGTAAGATATTTTGGTGCTGTCTGGTCGCATATGAAAAACGCATTCACGCAGAAAAATTATCATTCTACACTATACGTGAAAGGTACCTAGTTGTTTATATAACGTATTGCTGCCAAATGTCGTGTTAAACGGGTGTATAAGTTTACATGATGAACAGTAGATTACACCGTATATTTATCTATTTTAATACACTTGTATTAGAAATATATACGTATAAGAACCGTTCACAAAGTCTAATGTCTTATCAATAAATCAATTGAACTTTGAAGTTTTAAGATTGTTCAATAGTTTGTATTAATTCATTTCTTTTTAAAACGATTAAATTGCAAGTTATTGCAATTAAGTAATTTATTACTTTTAAAGCGGTACTTAATTAATGGAATATTTTAATAAAATGTAGAGACTCAAACTCTCTGGAGATCGATGAAAAAGTACAAAGTTAAGTTAATTAAAGTTATCGAATTTTTTTCCTTCACTTAATACACTTCTTGTAAACTATTAATTATCTAGCCTGATGTTTAATGGAAAGGTTATAATACCTTTTATAAAGGACGAGGCTTTGGCGTTAATTGCATATGACATAGTTTTTAGAATACCAAATACAAATATTTAACACATGTTTTTAAAACAAAAAAAAATACAGCATCAGACAGCTTACGTCCAATTTATTATCCACAGCTCATAGTTTTTCTGAATAGAATAAAAATTAAAAACAAAAGTATGAAACGTGATGGCACTCAGGCAAGTAAATAATATCGTGGCTTTATCAACTCTGTAGGATGACTCATCCAATTTAAAATGCGGTATCGTTGAATTTGTTAAAACTTTTGTTTCAATAAAACACAAAGAGAATCTAGTAGAGGATTTTTGTTCAACTTTTTATAACGATAAAGTTGCTCGCTCATATTTTATAGATTTTTGAAGTGCAGTTTATTTTGTATAATGTACGAGTACTTATTACAATTGTGTTTTTTATTGTGTAGTATTATTTTGTACGTCCGAGTAGTACTAGTAACTACCAATATGTCTAACAGTCAATATTTGCAATAGGTACTGAATAGGCTGATCTCAAGTATTGCAAATGGATGTTAGCAAAATACTGTTATAACAAAGGTATTTACATATTATTTAAGCTAAATTTGCTATCTAATGGAATGTTTGCGATTTTGTAATAACACAAAAGTTTCAACAATATAAATATTTTTTATTCTGTTTCAACAATATAAATATTTTTTATTCATTTGAAATTTTGTATGAAAACAATAGGGTTTATGCATGTTTTTTTTATTTATTACATTTTTAGATTCTACGTTAAAAAAAAAGTTTGCCCTTGGCATATCTAAGTTTAACCGTTTTGGATTTACAGAGATTCAAAAATACGAGCCGGCAAAAATGTTTTTAAAACGCTCCGTTTGCTCCATACTAAAATGGCATAGGCTGACGTCTTAGTACACAGCAGTCTCAAATTAGTATTGGGAAAAATTTGCAATCTTATTTTATTAACGTAATAAGTATAACATTTTTATGTTGCCAGTAAAAATTGTTTATTAATAGGTACAAAATTAGTTTTGTTTTAATATTAATGAAGTATTTATCAAATTAATGAGATAATTCAAATTTTTTCTTTCAATTCTTAAAAGTTTAACTTTTAAACACCTGTAACTTTGGTATTTACTAACCGATTGATGTTATTTTTCTAACTATTCGGTTTGTATTTGTAATATCTTTTGAATAAAATAATCTTCTTCTATGCTGCTCTGGGAGCGATAAAATAACGTATAATACTACAGCTGCTTCTCTTCCCGGGCATACTGTACAAGTCAGTAGAGGGACAAGAGGGTCTTGGTGTTTTGTAGGCGATGGGCTGACCACCTGTCACTACTAACCGAACTTGTACATCTCAACTATACCCTCAAAATTGGTCAGAAGTGGCACCATGTGGTTCTATCGGCCCTTGGTGCTCTGCCTACCCCGTAAGGGATTAAGGCTTGATTATATGTATGTATGTATAATAATCTGTTTTCGTGTCAGACGCAGCATATTCCCTATTGAAGATTACATCTGAGACACAACAAACAAAATGGGTTTTTACAAATGACTATACAGGGTGACTTTTGGTCGTCAACGTTCCCGAAAACTACGGAATCTCCTCATCATCACGATCATATTTCTCCATGAAAACATACCTGGGAAGTGTCTGGTTCCCAAAATATTAGGGTCCAAAGTTGAGTAAATAGACTGCGGTTTTCTGCATAAATGCACATAGACTCGCGTAGCAAGATTTTTTAACGAAAAATAATTAATATCTGTCTATAAAAAAACTAACATAAACACTAAATACTATAAATTTCGCCCGATCAAGTATATTTTTTTTTTAATGTTTTTGCTTTATTTGATGTAGAGTGTATACCTTCGAATGCCACAAACAAAAAAAACATCCTGTATAGGCATGGTCAATTTTTGTAAATAATACAATAATAGAAACATTACTTTATAAAATATATCAGCAATGGGATTTAGAAACGAACTTACTCCAAAGGTATTATCTTCTGAATTCCTTGGAAATGTGAATTAAAAACAAAGAGAGAATTATTAAATTGTGTAGGATATTGGACTGGGTCCAGCGACTTACCCTTCAACCGATGGAACCACGCACGAGGGTGGCGACGCTCAAAGGTGTTAGAGCCGTCGGCACAGGTCACAAGAAGATATTTCAGTTCAATGTTCACACACTTATCCACCGGTATCACTAGTACGAAGTCCAGTAGAAGAAAGATGTCTCGTATTATGAGTCAAACGGTTTTTGAGATTGTTCTATTGCTCTCGCGACGGCGGTGGTTGGTTGGCAACAGACAGCTCGTTGTATGAAATCGAGCTATAGGTCGCGTTATCTCAGCGTGTAGATGGACCAACCCAAAGGCACGGGTTGATCGGAATCCAGTTCGTCGTGAACCCAGTAAAAGAATTTAAAACTACTCGCAACGTATATTTCCAGATTATGTTACCTTACTCTAGATTAACATTAAAATCTGTTCCGGTACGGAACAAATTGTGAACCAAGTAGCGTTTTTTCTACTATTTACGTTTAACAATTTCCTTTGACTGAGCTCAGTAGTATCTCATTATGCAACTCGCACATAAATAAAGACAAACGTTAGGTAATAGTATTCCATCTTGCTTCAGCACAGTGATTGTTGCTTTTATTTGGCTACCAGTGTTTCAGTTGCTAATCTAAATTTGCAGGTAACCCAAAACAGTACCTATTATAATAGGTACCGAACAGTTTTTTCATGTCTCGGCCTAGCTGGATTTATTGACAACCCTATTTAAGGACATCAGTCAGTGGATATTGATTATGTATTAATAAGCATACTCGTATTAAATTTTTAATTTAGCATACTCTTAAGCAGCATCGTATTCAGTGGACCGATCCGTAATAAGTATACTATGGTATACTTTATTATTCACATAACTGTAGTTTTCATAATTTTAAAACTGACGTATTTCATGGAGGCCATTTTAATTAAAGTTCAAACTGCTAAAAATATGTGGGTTTCACATACCTACAGCTATAACAAATTAAAAATGTCGCATAACGAATTCGCTTGCAATTTTCTTGCCACAAAATTGTGTCAACAAAAAATAATTACAGGGCTATACACAAACATTGTATAGGCTTATACATGTTGAATTTTATATATGAACCAAAGAGATAAATAAAAACAGATTAACTTCTACTTATTCTTTAATTCAGATGAACGTCTTCTCCGCGCCTCACGCAATAAAACCCTTCGGGTGCCTGAGCGAAATGCGGCGCTATTCTCAAACTCCTTCTTAGCCACGGCTGTTCGTCTCTCGAATAAGCTTCCGCTGGAGATACGAGAGTCTACTTCGGCAGCGGTTTTTAAGTCAAGGATGCAGAAATACCACATGACGCTATAAAATGAGTAGTGTATCTTTTGATTTGTCTTTGTCAGTGTAAGTAGTTCTTTAGTTATTTTAATTTTTATTAATGTTATTTGTTCGATTTTATTGCAGGGCCCTAAGCTTTTCTCCAGTAATTGGGTTAACTGGTAGAAAATGCTATATTGCATTAAGTTCGCCCATGTACGATTTTTTTTTGTGTGTACAATAAAGTGTTTTATTATTATTATTCGATGGGATATATTCAAGACCGAGTGGCGTAGTTGACCCTGCTGCGTGTCGCGTTTCTGTGTGTTCGGAGTTCGGATCCCGGTAACTGCAAACATGAATGAATATCTATGTTTGTTTCCAGGTCATATATGGAAATGGAAACCGAATGGACTTAGGGGATTTCTTATAGCTGAGATGATGATGATGGCGACGGAAAAATAACGATTTTAATAGCATTTTGCAGATAGTTTAGGAAAATATTATCATGCCTCTGTAAATTACAGCATACGAAAATAATAAGTACGTATAATTTCTCTATTTTATGTTATATCTTTGCAGGGTGTGTATTTTTGTGTTGAAACGGGTACAATGGTCGCGAAGGTAATCTGGGGGTAACCTCATGAGTGCCATTGTTTGCGGGGCGTCTACAGCCCTTAACTGGCTGTTCGTTACACCGAATCACAATCCATAAAAAAATATATCATAGTGAATTATACTCCAACTATAATCCAAGTAAGTTTGTTTGTTTCATGCTTTAGTCATTCAATCACGTTCTTGAAATTTTGTAGATATAAAATTTAAGAGTAGGTATAGAAAAGGATATGGCATTCTGTAATCCAAGCGGACAGAATTGTGGACAACAGTTTTTTTTGAGCCACCACTCATTTCCGCCACTGCAACTCATGTAAGCCAGGATCAACATAGGCGATCAGAAAAATGCAAATAAAGCATAGAAACAAGCCACTATAAAGTATTCAAGTAGCCAACAGCTAGGTAGTTATAAATAAAATTCACAACCAGCAACTCCCTTTGGTTCAGTTTCAATGAATATTTTATTCGGCTGCTTTTTGGGAATACAACCCAAAAGTCGTACAAATAAGATAGTCATATCGGTGTAAGAAATTCCACATTTGGGAATGTTAATTTAAACCTAATGCTTCAGGCAGTTTAGTAACTCGAGAGTTTCAGTCTTCAACGAGTAATTATTACCTACATTATACTTCAATGATCAGCATAATGGTTTCCTACCACTAGAGATGTATGCTGACGTTTTATTCATCAATCATATTCTTTGGTCCATGATAATCATGGATTGACACTGGACACCATCAATTTTGCGCGATCACGTCGAACAAAAAAAAAATTGTTTACCAGATTTTTTTTTTCATAAACTTACTTAATTTGATGTATGGACCTACATCAAATGAAGTAAGTAACCTTCGTAAATGATAGAAACGAAAAAATATGCATGTATGTATCTAAGTATACCCAGATTTTGGTGAAGATATCATTTTGTTACCTGATAATAGTATCAGGTAACAAAATTATCTGCTAGAAGAAATCTCTTGCAGAGATTAGCACGCCTTTGTGTGCATTTCTTTTGTTATTTTCTCTGTATTTTATTTACTATATAATAGTAGTATGTGTACAGTAAAGAAAAAGATTAACCACTATTAGGAAGAAATATTACAATAACATTGCAAACTTCTTTTTCGCTCGTAAAATTATACAGTTTGTTTTTTCGTTGCCACCTTTAACGAAGGTACGTACTCCACACGTCAAATAAAGTTTATGCCAAAAAAATGCTGGGAAACTATGTAAATTAAAAAAATATATATATACAGGATGATTTTTGGTCGTCAACGTTCCCGAAAACTACGGAATCTCCTCATCATCACGATCATTTTTCTCCATGGAAACATACCTGGGAAGTGTCTGGTTTCCAAAATATTAGGGTCCAAAGTTGAGTAAATAGACTGCGTTTTTCTGCATAAATGCACATAGACGCGCGTAGCAGGATTTTTTCACGAAAAATAATTAATATCTGTCTATAAAAAAAATAACATAAACACTAGACACTATAAATTTCGCACGATCAAGGAATTTTATTTTTTTATTTTTTTTTTTATTTTTTTCCCAGCATTTTTTTTGGCATAAACTTACTTTATTTCATGTATAGAATACGTTACCCTTCGTTAAAGGTGGCCACAAAAAAACACCCTGTATTATTACTTGTTCGGGCGAAATTTATAGTGTCCAGTGTTTTTTCATAGACTGATATTAATTATTTCCCGTTAAAAAAATCTTGCTACACGCGTCAATGTGCATTTATGAAGAAAAACGCTGTCTATTTACTCAACTTTGGACCCTAATATTTTGGAAACCAGACACTTCCCAGGTGTGCTTCCATGGAGAAAAATGATCGTGATGATGAGGAGATTCCGTAGTTTTCGGGAACGTTGACGACCAAAAATTATCCTGTATTATGTACCAAGCGCAGTTGTTATATTCTCTCAAATATAAGCCGGCCTTCAGGGGCCGATTCGCAGTCATTCATCTTCCTCAATCTTAGGTTAGTGCAGTCACAGCCTAAATAATTCAATAACTTGGAATAAATGATGTTTTTATCAATATTAGGTCGGCATATTTGTTAATATGTATCTTCTTGGCCGCATGGTGCTGGTAGAGTAGAATTCGTACCACCCCATGTCTGCCCGTGGGTATCGTACGAGGCGATTAAGGGTTTCCGGGAGGTGGGCGGCAGCGCCTCCTGTGTTGACAATATAGTCCAAAATACAAACTGCGGCCACCAACCCGCCTGCCCAGCGTGGTGACTATGGGCAAATACCCCCCATGGCAGTCTTGTGGCGTGCCCTGGGGGAGGCCTACGTCCAGCAGTGGACTGCAATAGGCTGATGATGATGATGCTGCTCTTGGAGTGAAAAAAAAAGTATAATACTAGGGCTGCTTCTCTTTTGACGGCCGATTGGTCTAGTAGGTAGTGACCCTGCCTGCGACGCCATAGGTCCCGGGTTCGAATCCCGGTAGGTGCAAACATTGATATGATGAAAATCGATGTTTGTTTCCGAGTCATGGATGTTTCTATACTTATCTATGTATTTATATACCGTTGCTTAGTACCCACGACACAAGACCTTAGGGATCTTAATGTGGGACTAGGTTAATGTGTTATGTAGTGTGTGAATATTTATTTAATATTTATTCTTCCCGGGCGTACTGTACAAGTCAGTAGAGGGACAAGAGGGTCTTGGTGTTTTATAGGCGATGGGCTGACCACCTGTCACTACTAATCGAACTTGTAGGTACATCTAAACTATACCCTCAGAAGTGGCACTATGTGGTTCTATCGGCCCTTGATGCTCTGCCTAACCTGTAAGGGAAAAAGGCGTGATTATATGTTTGTATGTAATATATTATATTATTACGTGTAAAAACAAACACTCCTGCAATTTTAGCATTGCAGTGTAATAAAGAATAAAAGAAAGCAAGAAAGTGTAATAAAAAATATATATTTAGATAATATCAAATTTGCAAAACAATCTGATATTTAAGTTTTACCAAAGTCATACCAAATGCACAGAACAGGTACAGACAAAATACAAATTAATTTCATTTTGGATTACCTTCGCCCAAACAGAAATCCTGTTAGGCGCGCCTTTCAGCAGAGAAACCCATTTACCAGCGCAATTAGTTACGACAGTTCCAGTTAAGCTTTTGAGTAACCCATTGTAGCAATTGAGTGTCTACCTCTGGTATGCATAGCCGGTCATCAAGTTCAAAAGCCTCTCTATGATTGAAAATTTACCATGCCGCAGAGAAAACAAAGTGACACCTCGACATTATTAATTTATTCAAACATTTTATTATTTTATTTTCTAGCAGTTCGCCAGCCTTATTAAATTGGTAAAGTTATATTACAACCGCATGAGCCGAGCGAGTGGAGCGAGCTTACCATTTTTGTGTCGGAAACTACTAGACGCAATTATTGTCCCAAATTACTTGCTCTGGGCAATATGAAATAAATATAAATAAATAATGTAATTTCAAAAAAAAAGAGATGGTAAAATTCGTCATCCGAGTAATTGACCCGGTGGCTCAGTGGTAAGAGCGCTGGCACGGAATGCAGAGGTCGTGGGTTCGATTCCCACCCGGGTGAGGAATTTTTTCCATTTCTTTATTAATAATTTTATAATATATAATATCTTGACTAAGATAAAAACACTTCTCCATAACATAATCCGTTAGGATATGGTTGATCGTTTCATCATTAAAACATTGTGCTGAGGGATTCAGCTTTGTTTGCCGAGATTTGGCTTATGTATAGCTATCGGGATGAAAAATAACGTTTCCAATAATGTAATTTCAAAAAAAAGAGATGGTAAAATTTGTCATCCGAGTAATTGACCCGGTGGCTCAGTGGTAAGAGCGCTGGCACGGAATGCAGAGGTCGTGGGTTCGATTCCCACCCGGGTGAGGAATTTTTTCCATTTCTTTATTAATAATTTTATAATATGAAATATGACAGATTCGACAATATGCTTGCGATTTATCCATTTTCAACTACTGGTTAATGGAATAGTAACAAAATATAATTTCTAGTCATTTGTGTTCATTCATTATTATATAAGTACATTTACTTTCATGTAATGTTTTAATTAGGGTTCACAACTGTAAGCTTGAACTCGAAAATACATCATAATTACTATTTATTCAGCATGGTTATTGCTTTTAATTTGATATTGATTGCATGGTTAACTATTTGAATTTAAATTGAATATTTGATTACCTGACATATTTCATTTTAGCTGCTAAAATATAAATACAGGGAGTAGTAGTAATTAACTATAAATAAATTGTTCTTTGAGGCGTTAAAATATTAACACATTTTACACAAAATACCTATTAAGCACAAATAATAATATTGATTATCTTATTTTAAAAGAATGAAATAATTAGTACCTATTTATCAGGATTTAATATAACAGTGCTGACTTTTTGTTTTTCGTTTACACTAAAACTTTTTGAGAAACACGTATTGCGAATGCAATAAGACAAAATAAAAACGAAGTTACGGAGCGTTGCAGCGAAGGAGTCATTGACTGAACATACTGTCGCTTCAGAAAGAGTTCAATTTCATTTCTGATCGTCTGCGAATAAAACTTTGTTAGACAAGCGCCATTTTTAAAATGTCGGAATATGAACAACGCGCTCTGCGAGAAATAATCAAACTAATCCATTTGCGTCTGTTATCTAAGCGAGATATTAATACTTATTAGTATGCCGTATACCGGGTAAACCTTAAGTATCGCTTTTTATGGTGAAGTAAACGGGAGAAAGAAAACATTACCTGACAGAAAGATTTATAACATCTGAAAACTCCCACAACCTCCCACAGATTATGCCTAGTTTTGTGAAAATGAAAAACTTTGTCCATACTGAATGTGAATTAGGGTTGAAATAATCCTTGAACTCTTCAAGATGATCATTAATCAAGTGGAACTCACGAGAGTGATTGATGGGGCTGTGACGTCACTAGAAGGTACCTTTGGGACCAGGAACCACCTTAAAAGTTTGTTCCGTTTTTATTTCGCCTCACTTGGTCCACTGATAACTTAACCTGACGTTCTGTTATTCGTTTTAAGTTTTTTAAGCCAATTCCTCAAATTTTCGTAATGTTCCAAGTTTTTCTATTAGTACCTACATCAAAAGTTTGCTAAAGTCGTTTCAATAATTTAAAATTTTAATTAAATTTATAATGTACCTTAGTTCGAGAATATATTTTTGTTTTGTAAATTGTTTTTGCAGTTCGTCTAGTTTGAAATATTCTAAGATTAGAAGTGAAATTAAATATTATAAAATACTACATACTAATTATTAAAATTTCTTAGTATTCTTAATTTAAGCATTTTATGATTATGATTGATTATGGTTTTTAATAAGATGTATCAGTTTTTACAGCAATTAATAACAAGGATTAATATTTAAAAATACAAAACATTTATTATTCTTAAATTAACTTTACAATATAAAAGATAGCAGCCGTTTATTCTAGGCCCACTTCTAGTACCTAGTGTTTTTTTATTTACCTAAATGATAGCTCTTTTTGTTATAAAGACCCAAGAGTCGTCCAGCAATGTCGTCGGTCCAGCGTCTGCGCGGCGTCGACGCCACGTCTTTGGCGCCGATAATAATCAACGCGCAAATCATATGCTTATTTTTAAATATTTGTATAAACATTCCTGAATGGTTTGGGAAATCTCCAAACTGTCTTTAAAAATAAACATGGGAATTTAAAACGCGATTTTTGGGAATAGACACAACATATCCTCGTTTAAGCAGACTCGGTAATCTGCTCTGGTTACGTCCAATCAGTGAGTTATAAAGCTTTCAGTCCAGTTATTGATCCTGCAGGAATACGCCGAAGTTAGCAAGAACTATTAGAGTAAGCAAGGAACTATTTGCACCCCGGATTGAAAAAGGAGTGCCTGTAGCCGCTGTTAAGAGCGGACTAGCATATACTGCGATAATTCCATTGACCATAATAAAATAAAAACTGCTCTTAGTAATCCTTATACACGAACAGGCAATCGCGCATTTGGTTTGGCTGAACATTTTTAATTTAGCGCGATACCTACGAAATATACATAACATAACGTTTTTGGTTGTTGTTTAGCTGAGGTTAAGCTTTGGTAAATACGTCAAACTTTTGCGCGATTTGGGCTTTGTTGGTAAGAAAGTTGGTAAATCCGACTTTACAGTTTATAGACATCGTCAATAGATAATTTTTGTTTTCTTGCTTGTTATTATGAGAATATATTATACTGTTTTACGTACTTTCCGAGGCACGAGTTAAGTGACAATTCGGTTCGTAGTGACAGGTGGTCAGCCCATCGCCTACAAAACACCAAGACCCTCTTGTCCCGCTACTGACTTGTACAGTATGCCCGGGAAGAGAAGCACCTGTAGTATTAAACTTTTTTTTTTCACTCCCAGAGCAGCATAGAAAAATTTATTTATTAAATTTGCCAAATTAAATAAGAAATCATAAGATGTATATATTATATAATTTAATTTCAATAAAAACTGTGGCTATAGTTAGAAAAGAAAAAAATCTGGATAACTATATAGAAAATGAAAATTCAAATCAAGAACTCTTTTATTTTACGGAATCACGCTATTTGTAATTCGTTTCATTTATTTAAGAAACATAAAAAATATAATTTGTTTAGATGATAACTATACAGAGTGTAACAAAAAAGGTATGTTAAGCGAAAAGCTACGTAAATAGCCCACTGTCGAGAACCTATCCACAAAATTTGAGACTCGAAATCACATGTTTATTTTTCAAGATTGTATGAAAATTCCTGAGATATTTAAAAATTCTCCATACTATCCGGAAAAATAAACATGTGATTTCGAGTCTCAAATTTTGTGGATAGGTTCATTACATTAGGCTATTTACGTAGCTTCTCGCTTAACATACCCTTTTTGTTACAACCTGTATACACAAAAAAGTAGGGTAAGAGAGTGTAAAATACACCAAATCCGACTAAAAAAAAACCAAACTGATCGTGGATATTATAGAAATGAAGATGTTCAATAATAATAAATAAACAAATATAAGTCCATACATACAGCTGTCTCGACATGGGTTAGCCAGAACTGCAAAATCACAAAGGTTATCCCACAGCCACGTTCAGCATAGCGGGTATAGATCTAAATGATCAGTGACATACGGGTATAGATCTAAATGATATTATATATATTATATAATACATATTGCTAGCTTATCGCCTGAGAGAATACCCGAGTTCCTTGGTAGACTCTTACGACATGCAGAGACATGCAGCTGATGTGTTCTAGTAAAAAAAAAACTTTTTACTGGCAGATAGCTGATGTAATAAGTAACTTAGATAACATTCAAATTTTGAAAGTCTTGTCATAAAAATAATGTTTGCATCATTTTAATTCGGCTTATTCATCATTTACAGCCCTGAGAAGTCCACTGTTGGACATAGGCCTCCCCCAACAACCTCCATTCCGACCGGTCGGAAGCAGCCTGTATCCAACCGACGCCCGCAACCTTGGCCAGGTCATCCGTCCACCTCGCGGGTGGCCTTCCCACGCTGCGCTTGCCGATACGTGGTATCCACTCTAGAACTTTCCGACTCCATCGGCCATCAGTTCTTCGAGCTATGTGCCCTGCCCATTGCCACTTCAGCTTGCTGGACCGTTCAGCTATGTCGGTGATCTTCGTACGTCTGCGGATCTCCTCATTTCTGATTCGATCACGCAGAGAGATCCCAAGCATAGCTCTCTCCATCGCTCGCTGTGCGATCCTGAGCTTTTTTATGAGGCACATAGTTAGAGACCACGTCTCGGCACCGTAGGTCATCACCGGCAGCACGCACTGGTTGAACACCTTCGTCTTTAAGGACTGGGGTATCTTGGACACAAATAAGCTCCGTAGTTTCCCGAACGCTGCCCAGCCGAGTTGGATTCGCCGAGTTACCTCCTTCTCAAAGTTGGACTTACCTAGTTTGACCGTCTGTCCCAGGTAAACATACTCGTCAACAACTTCAAGCATCGAGCTCCCAACCAGTACAGGAGTGGGCGGCACATGGACGTTCGACATGATCTTCGTCTTGTCCATGTTCATCTTCAGGCCCACCTGTTGGGAGACTCGATTGAGGCCATCGAGCATTGTGCTTAGATCCTTCAGCGATTCTGCCATGACCACGATGTCGTCTGCGAACCGAAGGTGAGTGATGTATTCGCCATTGATATTGATGCCGAGTCCTTTCCATTCGAGAAGCTTAAAGGCGTCTTCCACTGCATTGGTGAAGAGCTTCGGAGAAATAACATCTCCTTGTCTCACTCCCCTCTGCAAAGAAATCGGCTCAGTGCTCCGCTCCTGTACTCGTACCGACATGGTGGCATTGCTGTATAAACACTTCAGCACTTCGATATATCGATGGTCAATATGGCACCGCTGGAGAGACCGCAACACTGCCCATGTCTCGATCGAATCAAAGGCCTTCTCATAGTCCACGAACGCTAGGCATAGTGGCCGATTATACTCTTCCGTTTTTTGTATAATCTGCCGTAGCGTGTGGATATGATCTATGGTACTAAACCCTTTTCGGAAACCGGCTTGTTCGGGAGGCTGGAAGTCATCAAACCTGCGAGCAAGACGATTCGTGATTACCCTTGAAAACAACTTGTAGACATGGCTCAGAAGCGAGATGGGTCTATAGTTCTTCAGCAAGGCTTTATCGCCTTTTTTAAAGAACAGCACCACCACACTTCTGTTCCATGCTTCCGGCGTTACCCCTTCGAGCAGGACGGAATTGAAGAGCCTTTGGAGGACCTTCAGTACCGGAGTTCCACCCGCTCTTAGAAGCTCTGTTGTAATTCCATCGTCGCCCGGCGCTTTGTTGTTTTTGAGTTGTTTAAGGGCAGTCCTAATCTCGTACAGGCTGATATCCGGGATATCTTCAGTATAGTGTCGGGTGAGCTTGGCTCTTGGGTCTTTGCCTAATCTAACAGGTTTAGCGACCGAGGTATATAGCTGTCCATAGAACCTCTCAATCTCCCTTAGCACCTCTGGTATGGTAGACGCTACACTGCCGTCCTCTGTCTTCAGCTTCGTCAACTGGCTCTGCCCAATAGATAATTCTCTCGCGAACACTTTGGAGCCTTGGTTTCGCTTTATTGTCTCCTTAATGCAGCGAGTATTAAAGCTGCGGATGTCGTGTCGCAGAGACTTGGAGATACGTCTATTGAGCTGCCGATATGCTTCAGCGTCATCAGAGGACTGCAGAGACATTGCGCGCCTTTCCGCCATGAGGTTGAGGGTATGACCAGTCAGTTTCTGGGGTCTATTTCTACGGTTAGGTCTAAAGAATTTAGACCCCACCGTGTGGCTTATTCTAATTATTATTATAATTCATAAATAATTAGATATTCATTTATTATAATACTAGTGGACGCCCGCAACTCCGTCCGCGTGGACTACAAAAAAAAACAAAATGTCGAAATTATCCGGGATAAAAACATTTTCCCGGAATAAAAAGTAGCCTATATGTTAAGTGGGACCTGTCACAATATATTCCTGAAAACTGCATCGAAATCGGTTCAGCCGTTTCTGAGATTAGCGTGCACAAACGCACAGACAAACAGACAAACCGACAAACAGACAAACAGACAAAAATTCCAAAAATCATAGTTTTGGTTCCTATTGCGTTGATAAAGGTCTCCTATAATATTTTTTCTCATATATCTTCCATGTACCGACAGCGATCCGTTACATTTTTATTATATGTATAGATTTATTTTTACAGTGAATCTACCCGAAAAATTAGCTTGTGATACCAAATACAAGCAAATTGATTGTGTCCACAGGGGCCATCAAATTTTTATTTCCAGAAAAAATTCGGACTCAAAACCATTTCAGACGTTGTTTGTTAAGGAGTCAAATTAATTTGCATAAGGAGATTAGGGGCGGAGAGGGGAGACTGGTCGATTTTATCGAAAGCAATAATACGAGTAAGATATAAAACTTTATTATTGCGACTTTAACATTTCTTAATATATATTTATTTTCCCTTGTCCCTCGTCCTTTATCAAGGACGATATTTTTTTTCCGGAGACTATGTTCCAAAAGATTTATTATGGGATTTTTAATTATGATGCTTTGAGATACGTCTATTGTTATTCATTTTTATGAAAAGGAAGATAATTTATTTCTTACTATAATCATTTATTTATCTATAATTATTTACAATAATAACTAAACCTACGTAAAAAAAAAAAAAAAAACTAGAGCTACAAAATAAAATAAAATTTACAAATAGAACACTCCTTGCAAGTCCTCCACCGCTGGCAATGTGCCTAAAAGGCTGGCAGCGTTGCCCCGCTGGATAGCGAGGCTTACTCGCTGACCAAAAAATGAGCCAGCCCTCTGGTCATGAGATGCCTCGACCAACCTTTTTGAAATATCCTTAAAAAGGTTGTGGGCTCCTGGACCCCATGGCCCCATGGTTTCAACCCCAAACGGCTCAAATAGGTAGTCACCACTGAGGTTTGCGTATTTGCGTCGTTTGAGGTTTTCAGCTGCATTGGCCGCAGAGCCACTTTTGATTGTTGTGCCTGGGAGATGGGACGCTGCTAAGGTGTCAACGCAGGTTGCGTCCCACACCAGAGAGCGCCCCATATTCCAAGGCACGAGGGTCATGCCGTCGGGTTTCTTACTTAGAACTTAATTATTGATAAAAGTTAATATTATCTGATACTCAAAGTTAAGATATATAACTCCGTACGTAAAAAACTACAATTACATCTACTAGCATAAATAATCTAAATAATATTTATATAATTATACAATTACCACTGGGCATTTTTCCACTATACCATATGCCAACGCTCCTGGCATGCGCTGTCATATAACGTTCTATGGTGGCGTGTGCCAGGATGGTTGGCGTATATTAGAGACGATACGGCCACGATACGACCACGATACCGGCACGACCACGGCTTTTTGGAAGCAAAAATTTATTAAACCGTGTGGCTCGTTTTTCCATTACACGACACGACTATGACACGGCCTCCTATACTAGATGATGAAATATCGTGGTCGCGTCATTGTCGTGTCGTCTAGTGGAAGAAATGCCCAATGCCTTAAGTTAGACGTCAGACTTTTTGTCTGCTTTAAAGATTCAATTGGAAATTATAAAAGAGTCTACGATACCATTTTATACTCTAGATATGGGTGTAACAAAAGGTGTACGTTAAGCGATAAGCTATATAAATAGCCCACTATAAAGAAACGGTTCACAAAATTTCCGTGGTTCGTTTTAAAATTAGAATAACGTTACGTTACCTATTTCAATTTCAAAATGCATGACTTAGCAAATCAAACTGCGTCGTTATGATCCCTAGTCACTGATGCGCGAAATTTGAGGAGCTGTTATAATGAATCAAAGATCTAGTCGGAGTTCTTATGTATTTTAAGTATATGCATATACTTAAAGTATACTGTATTTACCTATATAGCAGGGCATGATGCAGCTCAGTCGAGAAGATACGTCATTATTTGGAGTCATTTCTATGATATAATTAGTCCTGTGCTAATGCGGGGCTTCACTAGAATATAAATACGAGTACCTCAGCTGCATCTCCTTCCGTGCATGTCGTAAGAATCGACTGAGGAACTCTAGCATTCAGTCGCTTCGTACGCGTAAAGTTTTGAATCCCCTTGAAAATTTCCGGAAATTGTTTCTTAGTTGAAGATCACAAAAGGAAACCACGGTCCAAACATGTTTCTAGCTTTAGTACTTCTGCCTTGGCGTTGATGAATCAGTCGTCGTGAGCCTATTGTAGTCCACTGCTGGACGTAAGCCTCCCCCAGAGCACGCCACATGGATCGATCCCCCGTTTATGCCATTCAGTCACAACCAGCCGCTCTCTTTAAGTCATCGGTCTATCTGTCGCCTCCATCGATAAATCAGTCAGGTACTTATTATTTATTAAAGGATGTTGGTTTTTGGGTATAATCCCAGATCAGTATTTTATCCGTATTTCAATATTTTTTTCTGCATTTTGAAAATATAATATTCTAACTCAATCGTTACAATATTCATTCATTTCAATTATTGAAATATCACGTGTCGGCTCCATTTAGTTCAGCCTTCAGATCCGTTCTCGTATATCGCGGAAATCAATCCCGATTCCTACATTTCACGTATCGATAAATAAATATTATTATGTTACGATCATCTCGTGTTCCGTCGAGCTTTGAGCCTCTCTTAAGATGCAGGTGAACGTTAGCTATTGCATTTTATGTTGCTGCAATTTCCATTTTAGATACGCTGTGATACTCGTATTATTCTTTTTATATTGAATCGTTTTAGGCGTTAGGAAGTTTAAACCTTGCAATAATTCTGTTAAAGTTCTGAATACAAAGCTTTAAAACGGGACAAAACAATACAAATTAGGTATTATGAACTTCTATTGCCGCTACAATAACAAATATTAAATACAGAATAAAATAAACATTATAGTGAGGCTCCCAAACATTAAACAGTATACTTTGTGCGCGAGACCGACTCGCAATTGGTTAGTTCTTTTGCTGGTCTAGTGCAGGCTGGTGGGTTTTTGCGAGAGCCTCGTTCGTTCGTTAACGTAACTCGGAAGCATACCATGTATAACTATATGTTTATTTCCACTAGTTTAATGCAATTTATTCATATACACATATACACCAATTTAAACATATAAAAAAACAATACATTTAAAAGTCATATCACGTAATAGCAATCTACACAAATAAGGATTTATCATCTGTGCAACTGGGCCTAAAAAAATTGTTCCGAAATCATGTAGACACCCGCAACTGCGATGGCGAAGACGGCAGTAGTTTCGCTGCAAATAAACAAACAACGAATATAATACACTAAATGTATAGTGTAGGCAACATAGTCCAAAATACAAACTGTGGTCACCAACCCGCCTGCCCAGCGTGGTGACTATGGGCAAATACACCCCACGACAGTCTTGTGGCGTGCCCTGGGGGAGGCCTACGTCCAGCAGTGGACTGGAATAGGCTGATGATGATGATGTATAGTGATAATGTATAGTTATGAAGTTAAGTATGTATAGTTAAGAATGCAAATAAAGTTAGTAAACAGTTGTGTTTACATAGTACGCTACAAATGTATCTATTCTTCTAAGATAGTGTTGAGTAGGACACGACTTGAAAAAGAGTTTGTAAGAGTAGCCTCTTTTTTGTCCTGAGCCAGTACAATGTCCCACTTCAAATGAGGCGAGGCGTACCTACTGACTGAACCATTTGAAGTTATTATAGTACGAAATATGCGCGCCTCCTGACGCCTCAAATGTCAGACGCGACGTGCTTTTGTCATGGCGCCTCGCCTCGCATGGAAGACAATATATTTCTCTCTCGCTCAAAATGTCAGACGCGACGACCGTGACGTGATCACGTGACGTGCTTGTCGTTCGTCTGCCTGCCTCGCTCGACCGCGACAAGAAAATTGAAGTAGTACAATTTAAAATTTCGAGGCACTCTTACATTTTGACGTCATGTCCGGGACAAATGAAGTGCCTCTTGTATGTCCTACTCAACACTATTCTAAGATTCATTTACACATTAGGTCAGGTCAAGAGTACCCTAAACCGACGAGCGTGCATGAAGAATATCATGAAAGTAGATGAAGCGAAAGAGGTGTGTCAGGATCGTAGCAAATGGAGATCCGTGATCTCTGCCTACCCCTCCGGGAAATGAAACGTTCTCTACTATTATATGCTTTGTATACCTAATATAAATGCATATTCCACGCTTATATAAAAGTACATATGCGGTTTGTGTGGTAACTATAGGGTCAATTCGGACTAAACCACTATAGCATAGAAATATTCACAAACTTTACTATTAAATGTATATTTCCATTTTGTATTTCGGATAATGAACTACTTATGTCAATATTTCATAGTAAACAATTACAAACAGGAATAACAACTTTTAAGTCAAGTAAAACCAGAAAACGCAAAAGATTTTAAGAGCTTTAAATAAATATTATCGCGTTGCCAACGAAGGGAAGTTTTCTACCAGATTACCTCTAATAAAATCGATCATTTACTCTACAGCCCTTTTAAACTGGCAAGCAATTTTGCTAATCGAGTGAATATTTATTTTTGCTCGTTTTGCAGTTAATTTATCGTACAATCTGTTTGTACAAAAGTTGCTATTAAAAACTAGGTAGGTACATACTGATTTATTTAATTATTTATATAATCAATTGACCTCATCACTACTGAATGAACTTTTATGAAACTTGGCAGTTGCATATCATAATTATACATTTCAATCGAACCTACTTACACCCTATTATTGGTGATTAAACGAACTTACCTGTAAGTGAAGTTCTATCACAATTATATGAGTACGTTTCATTCGAAGATATATTTTTAACACATGTAGTACTTTTATTGTACTGGCAACTTCGCACAATTTCAGAGTGGGTAATTCGAAAACAGAACTACCCTACAACCTACGACACTATTCCTAGTCTACCGATAATTTCCTTCATTCTTTAGAGCATCACAAAATTTTCTTAGTTTTAAGGGATCTGGGAAGGGAGGGTTTTATCTTATATCTTCGAATGAAACGTACTCATATAATTGTGATAGAACTTCACTTACAGGTAAGTTCGTTTAATCACCAATTACATTTCGTACGTTTCATTCTTTGATATATTTTTAACACATGTAGATGTTTAGAGGTGAAAATTTTGCAAGCATCCTGGTTAATGAGTTGTATACCTAATTATTATTGTAATTATGGGAAAAAAGAACACTACATTTTTACAAATTTTTATTTATAACATAAATATAACTTTTTAAATTAGATTAATTTACAAGTGATAAATCTGCTTATAAATTATTTTAAATTTATGATGATTGATTGGACAGAAAGACTGATCTTGCAAAGTGAGCATCATCAGTCACTGGACGGTTATAGAATTTACCAAATGTTTCTGAGGCCTGCGACCAGCCAGCAGTTCTCCTAATTAACGTCTAATGAGACACCCTGCGCTCGCGCTGTAGATGTGGCAGCGTGTCGTGTGCTATGAGAACTCCATGCTGTCACATCCACCCCGGCTTCCGCCAGGATCTCCTTAATCCATCAGCTAATGGTTTGGGTGCTAATAGACTTATATGGTCTTCTAGACGTTATTATGAGATTTTCGACTGTGTTCGGTCTTAAATCATTTGTAACTAACAAATAATCTTGCAAAACTGTAGCAGGACATATATTGATATTTTCTGTAAAATAAGGCAAGAACAGAATTGGCTGGTCGCGCCCAGCTGCTGATGTTTTTATAATGTCTGAAATTACAATTTTTATACCGTTCAGGCTGATATGGATATTATTAGCTTTAATGAGAGAAAGTGTCTGTGCTCTATGCGCAGTACATAAGGCCAGCAATATTACGAGTTTCTTAGAAATTTTTGGCAGAGTTAAATCCTTATTAGGGCCCCATGAGGTAATATATTGCAAAACTGTATGAGGGTCCCATGTGGATGCGTATTTTGGAATATTGGGCCTTAATTTATATATACCTTTCAATAGTCTTTTAATTTGGTCATGAGATCCTGACTCATCTCCGAAAAGCAAACTTAGAGCCGAACGATGACTATTCAAGGTGCCATAAGCCGCACCTTTATTAAACAGTTTTGTCAAAAAAGTCAACATTCTTGGAACGGAACATGTGTATGGATCTATATTTGCCTCAGTGCAGTACTGCCACCAATACTTGTAGGAGACACCATATTGTTGCAAAGTATTTTTCGACAAAGAAGCCATCATAAGGTCCAATGATTCGATAGGGACACCTCGTTTCAGGAACGCGTCCCTGAGAGTTTGGCTGCACCCAGGATTTATAAAACTAATATCGGATGTAACCATTCTTTGTAACAGTGGGAACCACGGCTGGGAAGGCCAGTATGGAAATATTAGAATGCCTTCAGCCTTGTCCAATATAATTTTTTCCAAGACCTTTAATACGAGTGGGAATGGTGGAAAAGCATAAAAGTATACGCCCTTCCACGAGATAGTGAAGGCATCCACAGCAACTGCATCTGGATCAGCCTTCCACGACACATATCTTTGGCATTTGGCATTAGTGCGAGAAGCGAATAAATCGATATCTGGCTTACCTAAATCCGTTACTAGTATATTAAATACTTCATCTGTTAATGTCCACTCAATGTCCGTATTAACCTTTCGGGACTCTTCATCAGCTTCTCTATTGTCTTTACTTTTAATATAAGAAGCAGATAACCATATATTTCGCTTCTAGCACCATTGCCAAATTTCTCGCGCTAAATCATTTAGATGAGGATACTTTATGCCACCCATGCGATTAACGTAACTCAACGCCGTAGTGTTGTCAATACGTAATAAAATAGAACAGTTTCGGATATTACGTGCAAAGCATTTGAGTCCAAAAAATACTGCAAGCAACTCTAGAAAATTAATATGAAAATTTATTTCACTAGCTTTCCATTTCCCATTTATTCTTTGATTTTTACAAAATGCACCCCAGCCAGACCTGGATGCATCTGTAAAGATCTCTAGTTCAAAACTACTCGATTTTAATGGGGTTGATGTCGATAAAATATTTTTTTTTGACCACCATTCTAGGTCAGGCAATATTATAGATGAAGGACGAAATTTAGCTTCGTATGTTTTATATATTTGTAATGCTAAGTATTTAATTTGATCGAGACGTTTAGTGTAAATCCAGCCGTATTTAACTGCTGGGCATGCTGCAGTAAGGGTACCAATGAGACAAGCAAGATCTTTTATAGTGCATAATGGTAAGGATTGAAATTTCTTAACTATTTTTAGTATATATAATCTTTTATCCATAGGTAATGATAATGTCATGTCAAGAGTGTTATAAATAAAGCCCAGAAACTTTGTCTGTTGTAAAGGTCGTAACGAACTTTTTTCATAATTTATAACAAATCCTAAGCTTTCAAGTAGTGCCACTGTTTCCGTTACATTATATAAACATTCAGAATGTGTGTGGCCGATGCATAAAAGATCGTCTAGGTATATAACAGATATAAATCTTTTGCCGCCGTTGGCTTTAGGAGCTAAAAATATTTTAGAGATAAATTGATCTGTCTGTGGCTCACACTTGTATATTGCGCCTAAGTCTAATAAATTGTTAATTGCCTTAGACATATCACGCATTTCTGCTGTGGTAAAATTATTACTATAGGGTACACTATTTTGGTAAACTTTTTTCGAAAAAGGTATTTTGTAGCCATTTTTTATCCAGGAAAGAACTAATTTATTATTAGTGATTTTCATCCAGTTATCATAAAAATATTGCAGGCGACCCGCATGTACCTGTTTATCTAATGTCGCGTGTAGGCTCGCTGCTGACTGCTCTGGTTCGAGTAGGCACGAGATCGTGTCAGTGTCGTCGTCGATGTGGCTCCGCGTCTGTATGATGTCGTTGTTCGTGGAAAGCCTCCGCGCCCCCCCCTGTTCCCTGATGTGTAACGAAGGGGGCGAATCTCGTTTCCCGGAAGGCGAGATCTTGAAGTGGATGGGCCATTTGTATGTGCAGGTGCTGTCTTATGTGTCGGTTTCTTAATTTGTAGTCCTTGTCTGGAAATAGCCTTTGAGGCTTTTATGGTCTCCGATAGTTTATCACCAAAGAGCGTGCTGTCTCGTTCATGATCTTTGATTAATGGCGTAAAGGATTTATCGAGGCAAGGTATTATAAGTTTTGTTCTGAGCTCTGTTTCTATGTAATGTACGTCAGTCAAGATCCTGCAGCTATCCGACAGTCCCTCTATTGCTTTTATCTTGTCATCTCCAAGGAGGAGTAATGTAATGGCTTTATTAATTGCTGTTATTCCAAGCCCTAATTGGTCTTACTTTAACTGAATATTTTTATCGCGACGCGAGTGATATCAGATACAGCAGCTTTTATTTCGGCGTTTAATGTCGGTGCTTTTAGTAATTGACAATTTTCAGGTACCTGGTATTTTTTTTGCAATTTTTCCTTTGGGTCTTTATTTAGTCCCTTCGCTAATATAGGCAACCAGCGTTGTGCCAGAGTGTGGTGAATTTTTTCACCAAACATCGGTTGCTCGTCCGTTGTATCATCCAACGCTAATAAAAGCTCCGGGTCGAGGTCAGGTGTCTCGTTTTGAGCTTCCGGGGTTATATTAACTTCTACCGGAGTATTTTCCAGTTTCTCTTGGGACTCTGTTGCTGAGGTATATTGAATTACATCATCTTGTGCGGTTCCATCTAGAACAATTATATGTGAATTTTATTTTATATATCATTGAATATCTGACTATACACACTATATTCTGAATACCGTCGTGTTGACCCGCAGTCAACCTCCTGGTTAATTTTTTGCATCATGTTAAACCTTCGTGATACCCTCATTGTGATATCCTCCAGGTTAACTTAAAGATGCTTATTCTGAATACCGTCGTGTTGACCCGCAGTCAACCTCCCGGTTAATTTTATGCATCATGTTAAACCTTCGTGATACCCTCATTGTGATATCCTCCAGGTTAACTTAAAGATGCTTATTTTAGTTCACAAAAAAAATTATACAGAACTTGTCTTAGAACATTTTGACTCGTGTACAAGAATATTTAATAAGAGATCATTATATTTTCTTACCTTCATTTTCCTCAGAATCTGACGATGACGAATAAAGAATCACTCTAGTTCGCTTCTTGTTTTGGCTTTCTTTTAATTTCTTAATTTTATTTAAGTAATAGTTAATTTGCGTTTAGGCATGTTATACTCTGATAATAAATTTGAAAAAAAGAATAAACTAAACTATAATACTAGAATTGAAAACATGTGCTCGTTGCCGCGCACAAAAAAAGAATGAAGGAAATTATCGGTAGACTAGGAATAGTGTCGTAGGTTGTAGGGTAGTTCTGTTTTCGAATTACCCACTCTGAAATTGTGCGAAGTTGCCAGTACAATAAAAGTACTACATGTGTTAAAAATATATCAAAGAATGAAACGTACGAAATGTAATAAATATTTAAACATCTATAACAAATTTGACAGCGCGATTGGTGCAGTTGAGTTGGTAGTGACCCTGCCTGCAACGCCATACTCGTACACGTAGGTTCTGGGTCCGGGTACGAATAGTGCAAACATTCGCAGGTCTATATCTAAATAGATTTTTCGCATTTTCATTGATTTATATTGTCCATTTCCTGCTAGTAATATTTGGCATTGTCGTCAGCCTATTGCAGTCCACTGCTGGACGTAGGCCTCCCCAGGGCACGCCACAAGGCTACTGCCATGTGGGGTTTTTGCTAACCCCGCTGTCACCACGCTGGGCAGGCGGGTTAGTGAGTTATGGGTATAAGGTTATTATAACAAAGTCCTGGCGGTGATTTTTTAAACTCAAGAAAGAATTCCGTACAGCCATGGTATTTTAATCTAGTAATACTAGACTTGCATTTTTTTTTAATGTCCAGAAATCGTACCTAAGACCGTTGATATATATTGTATTCGCAATGTTATTTATTTATAATGTAGGTCAACATATTCTCCAATACCGGAACGGCTCAGATAAAAGCGTGATAAAGGAATGCTTTTGATGGATTCGAAATTCGGTATCAAATGGACAGCAGAAACTGGCTTTTTACGTACAAGAATAATAATAGTTTTCTGTGCAACAGAGCATTATGCTGTTCGCCTCACACGTGAATAACTTTTTCTTTAAGTAGAATGACAAGCTTAAGTGGTAACAATATGCGCCTCCCAAGCGAGTGGGCGTAAGTTGGATCCCAGTCACGGGCCTCTACCACTGACTTTATGTCAAGTGCGGATTTTGTCTCTAATAGCATTGAATATCGTATGTGCTAAATCACATTAAAATAAAATCAATCGATTAGTTGTGAGAACACAACAAATGGTTTCGGTTACTTTACTAATAAAATTATTAACTTTGGAAGTTCTATTTGTAAGTAAAATACATTAAAATGCTTGTGACCTACTTTTAATTGCAAAAACATTTTTACAAATACACAAAGTGTTAATTTAAAAATTAATAACAAAAATGCAGTACGAAACTTTTTCACAAAACGAGTTACTGCGCTAATGATAAAAACGCGTAACGTTAAAAACAAAAAGCATTGCTAAGTTGAAAGCATATTATTTATGTACGCCGCACTTCTATCTTACCCTCGGCCCACGGCCCATGGTATTGTATACCTTTCATTTAGCCCTGTAATCTTAATTGCTAATCTGCCGGAGAAATTTGTGCCTTGGTTTTTTTGTAAAGCAACATTCAACGGTTTTAACGAGTTTTTTTAACGACCTTCGTGAAATCACCGTTGTTGGCTAGGTTATTATGAAAATGCGCTATTTTTGCAAACAACACATAATATTAACATAGCGCCATTAGGGCGAATGTGGTCTGCAAGGCAATTTAATTAGTTTGAATGCAGCGTTTTGTTACAGTAATGCCTTTGTCGTTTAGAGACAGGTGTATAAAAATATTACAAGTAGATACTTGCAATACTTCCTTTCTTCGATGCGCTAGTCCACTGATTGATAAATTAACATAAATATACCGTATCGAGGAAAGAACTCTACTACGGCTCCATAAGCTTTTATAGACTTTTCAATTGTGAGTATATTTTACGGCATACCAAAGCAGGAAGCAGAATGAAGAGTAAGAGCTTGAGCTCCCTGCTTGAATTAGTAATATAGGGTACCAATTTAAGTTTATTTACCCTAATAACCCTTAATCAACTGTTCATATCAAAAGCGCCCAAATTTCCTAAAGTAGCACGAAGCAGTTTGTAGTTATCAAATAGTTGAATTTAAAACTACTACGTGTAGTCTAACATTAAGTTCTACATTATAACGAGGTGTCAGAGCTAACTTTGACAATTTTCACGTGAGAATTCAATTTCAACTTGCTGTCCTATGTTCAGTTAGTAGATTAGACGCACTGGGCGAGAAATCTACTCGCGTCCAACTGGGGTTTATTATAAAACATTGGCAATTATTAAAATAATACTGCTGCATACCTATATATTTTGGACCCGGCGCCCACTTTTGGGAAAACATGGCTCGGCATGTTAGTCCTGGCGCGCCTTTAGGCATACCTCAGCATTATTGGACGTAGTTAAAAGTACCTTGTCAATTTCAGGGTTATTTAAATAGGCATTATAAGAATCTTACTGTATGCTTACTTAGACCACCTCAAAGTCTTCAGCAGCATGAGACATGATAAGATAGTAGATATCAAATTCCGTCGCGATTATTGAACATAGTGTGTATTTCTACTAAACTGCTTTGAGTGGGAAATAACTTCGTTTCTGACGTGTTCTTGTTTGTTTGTTCACTCCACTAGACTCGCTTATCAGCAAGAAACTAAAATGTCTATAATACATATAATAATCTTTTGTTAGCAAATTGTCCTCTCCTCCCTCTTTTGTTAATTCTGTGTTGGCAAATTGCCCTTTTTTCCCTGCTCTCCCCTTTCCCTCTCCTTTTTTGGCAGATTATTCTCTTAAAATCTGAAGGTACGGTATGATATACAGCGGCGGAAGTATGAAAAAATCCATCTTGCATAAGTAGAGTCCGTTTTATAGAATAATTCCTATGCCTGATTTCGGAACTAACATTTTTCGTATGCAGTGACACAGAAAATGTGGTCACACATGGTAACTAGCGCCATCATCCAGCGAAACTATACTGTGAAACGCACAATACCAACAAAGTGCAATACACTTTTTTTTTTCACTGTCAAAACGACAGGTTGTGTAATTTTACGTTAATAAAAAATTGTAGTTTTCTCCAGGGACTTGGGAATAGTTTTTTTTTTAATTACTTACATGCTTTTTTCCAATCTATTTTCGACATTAATGTCATTGTGATGTGTATTTCGTTTCAACTATAGAAACAATTCTGCTTTGTTCTAGACTACCCTCAAACATTTATTGTATTTGATGGTAGACTAGACCTGCAATATTCTACATTGATCGTACGTATATCACCTTTCACCAATCATTTAGAATTGGTTTCTACCTAAGTTTTTACGTAGAAAATCGAGCTTCACGACATATTACAACAAATAACATATATTATGTATGGCATACATTGTACGCATCGCATGGAGAGAACATCGAATAGCTTTTATAGCAATTCCGCAAACTAACGATAGTGAAATTTGGCACGTTAATCTAAAGAAAAGCTATTTTAAATACGACATAGTCCTAAGTAGTAAGTAATTCATAAGGATTGTAGTAGCTTTATGAAAACCGTTAAAATTAAGCTAATCATCATCTTCCTGCCGTGTTCCCATTTATTTGGGGTCGGCGCAATATGTTCTATTCTTTCAATCATCCCTATTATCCGTCATCTCATCGCCTCTCCTGTACACGCATGGATCTCTCACACAGTCCATCCAACACTTCTTTGGTCTACCTCTTCATTTATATCCATCCACTCATGCACAACGCTCTCTGTAAAATATGCCTTTCATCCGTACCAAGACTTCGTAACTTGTCTGTGATCGGCGCAACTTTCAAACTTCCTCTTATATACTCTATTCTTATTTTATCCATTCTTGTAACTCCACACATCCATTTCAACATTCCCATTCTCGCTTACATGCAGTTAATTTTCATCCTTCTTCTTTACGGCCCAGCATTCACATCCATACAAGACGACAGTCGAATTTAATTAAGCTAATATGACCGAATATTGTCATGAGCCACTAATAGATATAGGGAAAACCTTTGAGTATTATGTATGTAGGCCATCCACGAAATATGGTAAAAAAACATATGTTTACAGAAAGCACAGTGAATTCCTAAGCAACATAGGTATATTCATACAATCTTGAAAAATAAACATGTTTAGTCTCAAAATTAGTGGCCGGACCCTTATAGTGGGCTACTTTCATTATTTCGCTTAACATACCCCATCTGTTACACCCATAAATACCTGTAACAAACATCTAATAGGTTTATCGCGTAGTTAAATTACATCAATGCGATTACATTAATCGCAATGTAAATGAGCCTGACTTTAGGATTGTGGAAATCAACCAAAAGTTAACGAGTTATTTTGAAATTGCCATTTAAATTAATATCATTTGTAATTTGAACAAAAATTGAAACTTTATACGACCCACCATGTCGTGGCTATAGAGTCTCATTCGCCTCCTTGCAATTCTGGTTACGAGTACCCTAGGCAAATTTTTGGGTACACAGCTGTATTTTTATTTATGTGATGTTTATGATGTTACCGCTATTTGTATGCCATATTTTTTGGCGAAACATGTCTCTGATTTAATAATATAATAATTACTTTATTGTACCATATCTTAAGGAAATAAAAAAATATTTTCATATGAAATACTGCGATTCTATTAAACCCTCCAACGTCTTATTTCCAGATTGAAATACTCTAGTTCTGCCTACCGCAACTAAACCGTCCGCAACATCTAATCTCTCAGCGTGTCTGTTAAAGGAAATTGAATCTAGATAAAATGCAATATCTTCCAATACGTCCACCTGGCGTCGCAAGCAGAGGATCAAAGCTCTCGAGAAACACGAGACGATCGCAAAATATAATATTTATTTATCGATACGTGAAATGCAAGAACCCGCTATCGAAATTGATTTCTGAGAGGTATGGTAGACTTTTATAACGTCTGGCATGGGCTAGAAATATGCGACTGATTTGCGATGTATTTGTTTGCATTTTACTAGAACTATTTTTCATTCAAATTGAAAATAAATCCTTCCATTATTCTTTGATATAAATGTATAGATATATTGCTTACTGAAAATATAAGGTAGCTGATTTGCTACATTAATGAAATCTCTACATAAAGTCAATTCAGTGGTGTTTAGTAGTTCGGTAGTTTAGTGGTGGTAATAATTCAGTGCATCAAGCTTTCACGGTTTTATAGGTAGATTTTCTTGAAATCTTTATCAATTATGCTTGCTTACTACTTTACTAAGAACATAGTATGTCAACAAAATTACCCATTGTTTTCAGCTAGGCTCAAAATAGTCTGAATAGTATGATAAGGAATTACTATGATAATTTATGTTTACCTATAGAGCTTATAGATTTACTAACATTTTGCCTAACCTCCAGGCCACTGAATTTACTGTAAGATATCTATCGATTATTCGATATCCGAATAGGTTTTAGCAGGAGATATATTGACCTTTATCCATTTACATGTTTCATGTATAAATCTTTGCAAAAACTGGAACCTCTTTTTTTTATGTACCGACTTTCAGGACTTGTTACGCGATCATTATGCTAGTTGCAAATCAATTCCGATAATTCTTTCCTTTTTAAAGAAACGGGTCAAAGATAATTCAGAAAATTAACATTAACTAGATAATGCCTGATTTACTTTAATATGAGATCCCACAATATTATAACATGGAGTACAAGCTTATACTAAGAAGTTTGAATAATATTCGTACTTAAAATTAAGGATTTGTTTTATTCCAAATTTTGTATAAAAACAATGGAAGATTTTATCTAAAATATGCAAAAAATCTCTGTAGATCGGTTATTGAAATTGGCTGTGAGTAAAATACCGGAATTCTATTCTTTATCCTTTACAAAGCCACCAGAAATCAAACCAGCCGTATCAATTAGCTATGTAGACGGAGAAGCAGAGCTAGCTGCAATATTTTATTTGAACTATGCTTTTGACAGCATCAGTAGACCTGCCTTGCTCTGTTATCCTATAATGATCTCGATTTTATAAAAGATTCTCTCGGGTTTGATATTGTATTTTAATATTGAATCGCTTTGATGTTGACTTATGGTGTCATTAAATAATTTGATGACGAAATTATAATGAGACTAGGGATCCGCCCCGGCTTTGCACGGGTTTTACGTGGACAAAGTCATGGGTAAAATTTTTAGACTTTTTCAGGCAAGTTTTCAAATTTTTCTCTCCGTAAGAACCATACTCGTACTTCAAGGAATATTAAAAAAAAGAATTAGCGAAGTCGGTTCAGTTGTTCTCGAGATCTGCGCTTCGCAACACATTCATCGATTCATTTTTATATTATAGAAGACTAGTGGACGCCCGCGACTCCGTCCGCGTGGACTGCAGAAAAATCTATGTGTTATTATAACCTATGTGTTATTCTGATATGTAAGCTATATTATTGTGACGTTTCATCAAAATCCATTCAATTGTTTTTGCGTGAAAGAGCAACAAACATCCTTACATTACATACATCCTCACAAACTCTCTCGTTTATAATATTAGTAGAACTAGCAGGAAGGTGTGTAGACGTTTTAACGATGTTATTTTGAATAGGACCTTAACTAATCGCCGATAGAGTCTGTATCTTTTTACATTTTCTACATGTGAAACATTGAAAGTAAGGTTTTGTTTATATGTTTGTTATTAATTTACGCATAAAGTACTGATTGATTTTGATATATCTTGGAAAATTGATAGATTTATAAACATAAAAAGCTTGTAATATTGCAGACGATTAATTTGACATACTTATTATATGCATTTAAATCCGGTTAAAGATAGCATAAGGTACTCGTTAGTTTTGTAAAAATATAAGTTTTAGTCAAAGTTTTAATTAATTATTAAAAATAGTATTTAAATAATATTACCTACATGTATAGACCACACTTACTGGTAAGACAAAAAATAACTCAAAGCTTATGCAGAAAAACGCAGTCTATTTACTCAACTTTGGATCCTAATTTTTAGATTTAATTTTAGAAACCAGACATTTGCCGGGTATGCTTCCATGGAGAAAAATGATCGTGATGATGAGGAGATTCGGTAGTTTTCGGGAACGTTGACGACCAAAAATGTATACCATCTAGGTATTATAATTATGTATACTGATCATACAATCTTGAATAAATAGACATAATGTGTTATTATTGTACTGTATATACCTATACATATATGAAGCTCTAATGCAATTGCAATTAAATAAATTAGTAAAATGCTTACACAAGTATTTTCTATCATTCTCGTTCGTATGGCTTTAGATAATTTGAATACAGCTATACATAACTAAATTGTTTATATACCTACAGATGCATTTTCTAACTAAATCTGAATTACATGCTACTGACGCTGGCATACAAACTGAACATAAATTAGTATTCATTACTCAAAATGCATAAATTAATAGTATGTACCTATATTCTATATTCTGGTCTATTCCACTATGATATCACCTGGGTGATCATTGGCGACTCTTTAGTGTCCAATGATCACCTATGAATATAACCTGGGTGATCAGAGGCGATTCAAATAAAAAAAGTATTTTGGTATCCTCAAATCGACGTATTTAAGTCACGATCCGATATCTTTGCGGCTAAAATACGATTGCAGTAGAAATGACAGGTCGTCTGATTGAATATTTGATAGGATATTTTATATTGAAAGCTGGTAACCCTGTCTGGCGACGAGAAATCAAAGTTCAAGCTCCCGTTCGATATGGAAAACGTTGAGAAGTTTGAAGTTTTTATTAAATTTCAGAGAAAATGTTGTCTTGATAGTAGAAGTATCTCTTTATGACATCTTAAAGAACGAGACATTTCATTACTTAGCGAATAGAGTAAAAATACTTGCTAGGTAAGAGCCGCTGCCTCTGGCTAAGTTCTATTCAGTGAGTGGTGATAAATTGAACGTACATACCCAACTAACAATTTTGTCATATAACCGTTGCAACACAGCAACATGTTTTTAGTGTGGTAGGCAGACTGAAGCATTTCACAGTCAATTACGGGTTCATTTAAGGTTCAATTTTAATTGTACCATTCGTCGTGTTAATTATCATTATTTATTTATTTATTACCTACATATTATCATGTAGTTCCTGTAGTAGGTAGTATACTTATACATAATATTTTATTCATTTTGAATTTTGTCAAGATTGTATTTTTTTTTGTGTAGTAGTACGGAAAGGAAAGAGCAAATTAAAATGTCAATGTAATTAAGTAATGAAATTCTATTATTGTACTTGTTTAAATGTTCATAATATAATTTATAAGTTAAGTATATTGTTTTATTATTTATTTGTAAGTTAAAAGTAACTAGTTTATTATTTTATTGTTTTGTCCATGAAATGCGTCAAATTTAATCCCGAAAAAATTCACACAAATCGTAATAACTTTTGCTGACACTGGTTTATAACCAGATTGTTTTTCTGTAACTGTTATCGTACCTTAATTTAACAATAGTACTATAATAGATTTCCTATCCCTTTTAAATCATAATTATAGTATCTAAAGGTAGACCGGTGGCTCTTACATGGTAAACTGGTGTTATGAACACATTTCTACCTCTCCTTTACGGTATCGATATTCTGATGGTGTCGTTTAATAAATTATTAATAATTATTAATAATATTATAATAGATTATTTTAATAAATTCAGAAAAATGTAATCAGAAGCTTGGAAAAGCTTGGAATTTAAACGCAGTGGAGTTATAGACGCCAAGTGAAATGACAATATGAGGCTACAATAGGAAGGTCAAGTAGCTTTCCAAATCGTATTCAAAAGTTGATAAGCCAGTTATTAAAGTGGTTCCGTACCCAAAATATTGTGCGAAACTGGACAGAACCGAACTGAACTGGACAATTATTTAAATAAAGACAATGATTCTAGTTGTGACAGTATTATATCAGATTTAGCAGAAGATAAAACCAGCTATTGCGAGCAGGTATAAAAAATTGAGCCATTAATTTTAATATTCCGCATAACGCTATAAAAGATTTAATTATTTTAATAAACCATCGAATACCTAATACCTTTCCTGAAGATCCATTTCATACTGAAAAAACTGTTACCACTCATTCTGTGGGAAATGGAATGTACTTGCATGATGGCTTGACAAACACATTAAAAGACTATCTACAAGTGACAGGATATCTATGATTTCACTGAATATAAACATAGACAGTGTGCCTGCATTTAAAAATTCTAAATTACAGTTATGGCCAATCTTATGCAATATTTATGAAATACCAAAACTGAAATCTATTATAATTAGAATTTATTCAGCTAACGAAAAACCATCTGATTTAGATGGTTATTTAAGAACGTTCGTGGATGAAGTTAAACAGCAAATAACAATAACAAATAGCAAGTAACAATGCAAATGAAAAAAAATAGGCATAAAAATACGGCCTTTAAATGTGGCTCTCCAGCCCGTGCTATGATTAAAGGTGAGTTGAATTTAAAAATAATAATAGAATTAAAACTAGTTAGTAAAGATTGCGGTTTCTTTGCCATTTTACTTGCCTGATATGTTATTTTACCTGAACCTTTAGGTTTTAATTTTTCTTCTATCATAATACCGCAGTTTAAATCAGGATGCGACGACATGGATGCTTTTGTGTTTGTTACAGAAAATTGATTTTTTTTGCTAAGCAAAAGTGGACTTTGTATCGCGTCAGTATCAGTAATTATTTACATTCTAGTTCTTACAGCCAGTTATTACGACGCGTCATCCTGATCATGATTCTGTATTACAATAAATAATTATATTAAAAATCACCTTAAAATACAAATTTAAAATCTCCTGACCTTGATTATGCGTTATTTGGTCAGCGTCAGGACCGCGAGACTATTGTAAGAAATATCTACCTAAATAGCTTAAAAAATAGTACCTACTTGCTACTAATTGTTTACTCAATGATAGTACATACCTAAATGGTTTTTAAATCATTATATTTTTAAAGTGGTCCGCTGGTTACTCGCAGTTTGCCAAGTGACAAATACTTTATCGAAAATATATGATTTAATAACCATTGAAGTACTAATATTGAGAGTAAAGGTACTAATTGGTAGCAATGAAGTACATATTTTTTAGGCAATTGAAAAACGGTTTTAAACTAAGGTCATTAATCTTCCTAGGCCAGCCAGTCGCAACATAATGAGCTACTTTTTTGAGAATCGGATCGTTATCAGTCTCATATCTCAACTCATCCAAAGTGACTGGAAATCTGCCATCAATAACAAAATTTATATATGACGCGCGATCCTCAATATCGCATTCCTCCGAACGAGCGTGCACTTCAGCTTCGAACGGGGATATGCGAATGGATGCGCGTGATTGGTAGTCGGCGCTTTTATCTGCACTCCTTACGTACTTGATGTTGTAATTATACGATGGTAAAAACATGGCGTAACGCTTAAGTCCGTTTGCCGATACCTCAGGGACACCCTTATGGGGGCCAAAAATTGAAATCAAAGGCTTATGATCTGTACGCAGAGTAAAAGGGTCAGTCCTGCCATATAGGTATTGATGGTAATTGCGAATACCAAATATGATAGCCGTCGCCTCCTTTTGAATTTGAGAGTACTTCTTCCCGGCAACTGATAAGGTTCTGGATGCATAAGATACAGGTCTTTCTTTGCCTTTTGCGTTCGGATCAAAATGTGCTAAAACTTTTTCGGAGGCGAGATAAAGTTTTATTTTGTTGAATACATCATCATGAGACGAAGTCCACTCGCATTTAACATCCTTGTGTAATAAATGAAACAATGGACTTAGGATGGTTGATGCATCTGGTACAAAGTTTCGGTAATAGTTGATTAAGCCCAAAAACGATTGTAACTGGGATACATTATTAGGCTTTGGTGCGTTCATTATTGATTCTACTTTTTCGGGTGATTTTCTAATTCCGTTTTTTTAATTTTTGAAGAATTCGCATTTATTTTTATGGACCGTTAAGCCTGCATCTTGTAATTTTTACAAGACTGCAGTTAACCTTTCTTTATGTTCAACCAAATGAGAGCCAGTGATGTGTACATCGTCCTGAAAAATTAAAACCCCTTCCATGTCTGTCAAAATGCTTTCTATTTCACGTTGAAAAATTAGCCGCGCTTGACAAACCAAAAACCAGTTTTGTATACTTGGCCGCGGTGTGTATTTATACAAGTTAGATCCTGTGACTCATCTGATAAATAACATTGATTAAATGCCCTAGAAAGGTCAATTTTAGTGAATTGGGTACTGCCGTGGAGTTTAGAGAATAGGTCTTCCACGGTAGGTAATGGGTACTGTTCAATAACCAATTGTTTGTTCAAGGACACGGAGTAGCCGCTTATACTCAAAAAATTCTTACAATGGTCTTGCGGTCCCGTTTTATGATATAAAATAAAAAATCAGACTAGTATGTAAATAAAAACCTAACTTACTTTAAAATAAAAATAAGATCAATAATTTAAAAAACAAACTTTTTATTAAAAACTCAGTCTTGGTACTTATCGTAGACTTGTAAACAATCATACTTGTAATCGGACAATATCTACCTAAAGAATTGTGAATTTAAATTACCAACTAGATCGCGTGTGCGTTTGGCAGCGAACCAACCACATAGTAATAGGTAATGTACTTATTAAATTGTCTTTGAGTTGTAAACGCGATCTAGAATTTGAATTGAAAGTTCACACTCAACATTCTGGTGGTGGACCAGGCTCACCAGTACTATCTGGGGCTGACATTCCCGGTGAAGGGCCAAGAGGTAGGACCGTTGATAACACGGGTTAGGAAGAAGCGATACTCTGACTAGACTTCCCTTTACCTTTCCTTTTTGCTCTGAATATGGTAGCTGACGTTCTCAACATTTTACTAGCATTGCGTCCCTCCGAATTTTTCAAAATATTCTTTAAAGAGGTAATACTCTACCAATGTGAAATCTTTATCAGGTAATATATAAAATTCTCGTGTCACGGTGTTAGAATTTAAACTCCTCCGAAACGGCTCGACCGATTTTCGTAAATCTTAGCATGCATATCGGTTAGGGTGGAGAATCGGACAACATCTATTTTTCATCCCCCTAAATGTTATTATTTTTATTTTTTTTGACAAAATTTTTTGTTTTTATTTTTTTATGATACAGCATACAAAAATACATACAACCATGAATTTTCACCCCTCCAGGATCAACCCCTTTTACATGGCAAAACAACGTTTGCCGGGTCAGCTAGTAATATCAAAAAACAAGTTAATAATGCGACTGTAAGCTTTGAAGCGAACTTGAATTTTTTTGTATCTGGGTCTTTTCGAGAACTTCATCAATCTTTATGCCGAGTATCGATATTTGTTGAGGATTTTTTCCTAAATTTTTTCTATTTTTCCAGTACACCAGTCGGCCGTCAATTATAGGTTCTTCTGCTGTATGAAAGACGGTATCTTGGTTAATTGGTTCTGCGGGTATGCACCCCCGGTTGTCCCGTGCCGCAGAGCATGTTGCCAAAACATACAGAGCATGATACGGCACGGGACGCCCTCGTCCTCCCCTTCATGGGGAGCTCAACCTCTAAGGCGTACTAGTGGGACCCCAACCCACGTTCCGCCTCCCACCTCCAATTTGTGTAGACCTATTGACCACCCAGGCTTCTCCGCCTTCCTGCGCATTCAGTCGGAACAGATAGGTCTGCTACCTCGTGGTGAATGTACACCTGAACAGGAACCACGCACTCCCCTCTTTGAGGAGTCTCCGTGTCGCGAGCCATTGCTGGCCCGCGTTAGGGCCGTCCAAAGCCGCTCTGTACGCAGAGGGACCGAAGAGCCCCCTCCTCTGGGTGAAATTGTTCCGCGGGGGTCCTAAGGCCCCAACCGACCGGCCGGTGCCCAGCCGGTGGCCCTCTATCCGCCACCTAAAACTATGTCACTTCACGTACCAAGAAAAATAGGTAGATAGCAGAGGCAGCTCGTCCTAAGAAGCGCTGGTGCAGTGCACTCCTACCCACTCTAATGAAACGAAATTTGGTACGATGCCTAGTACTGTATTCAATGAGTACGAAAGAGACATACCGAGATAGGCCTGTGCGTGAAACAGATTATTTCGAATGAAAAATTAGCTTAATCTGGAGCACCGCTCACATTAATTCGTGGTGTGCGTATGCGGCCACTAGATGTCGCTTAGTCCGAGTTAGAACGCGATATGGTTGTCCTTAATGTGTTTCATTAGGTCATCTGAATTTTAAATAAGAGTGAGATTGCATCATTTCATCCAGTAAGGGAGTAAACACGCGCGGCGTTTCCAAACTGTAATTTTGCATTTTACATATTTAAAAAATATGAAACCCCATCTAAATATATCATGAGCCGCCCCTGGTAGATAGATATAAAATTTAACGATTTGGGGGCAATTCTTGAAAATTTTTGAGCCGAAAAGCAACCACTAATGAACCGTTAACCGCGGTGCGAAGCTATATATGTTACAAAAGGGGTATGTTAAGCGAAATGCTATGAAGATAGCCTACTATAAATAGTGCCATACCTATATAGTACTTTACAGGGTGTAACAAAAAGGGTATGTTAAGCGAAAAGCTATGTAAATAGCCCACTGTAGAGTACCTATCTACAAAATTTGAGACCCGAAATCACATGTTTATTTTTCACGATAGTATGGAGAATTGTTAAATATTTCAGGAATTTTCAAACAAACTTGAAAAATAAAAATGTAATTTCGAGTCTCAAATTTTGTAGATAGGTTCTCTATAGTGGGTTATTTACATAGCTTTTCGCTTAACATACCCTTTTTGTTACACCTGTATACAGTTCTAAAGAACCTATCTGCAAAATTTGAGACTAAAAATCACATGTTTATTTTTACCCGACTGCGCGACGCAAAGGAGTGGTATTGTGTTTATCAGCCTATGTATGTTCCTTTGATTCCAGATAGTATGGAGCATTCTTAAACATCTAAAGAATTTTCATATAATCTTGAAAAAGAAACATGTGATTTCCGACTCAAATTTTACTCAGCTTACCCGCATAGGTATATAACCATGCACACGTAATAGATTCACATCACAAGTAAACCAAATATAACTTTCATACATGCATACATATAATCACGCCTTTATCCCTTACGGGGTAGGCAGAGCACCAAGGGCCGATAGAACCACATGGTGTCACTTCTGATCAATTTTGAGGGTATAGTTGAGATGTACAAGTTCGGTTAGTAGTGACACGTGGTCAGCCCATCGCCTACAAAACACCAAGACCCTCTTGTCCCTCTACAGACTTGTACAGTATGCCCGGGAAGAGAAGCAGCTGTAGTATTATACTTTTTTTTCACTCCGGGAGCAACATAGATTTACAAAAAAAAATTGATATACACAAGAAAATTACACCCGCACCCTTCCAGTGCCGCCAATATTTCAAAATAAAATGTTGCCTACAGTCTCAGATCACAGTATTTCATTTTCACAATTTGATTGCAGTAGCCTTTGGCCTCACTTTGGAAGGTTTTGTAAAAGGTCAAATACTTCTGTCCCTTTGCAAAAAAAGTAGATTAATCCAATTTATGTTCAAAGCGAGTCTTAATGACTAAAGGGTCCTTGACAAGACTATAAAACCTCCAACTTACTCGTGTAAGTAAGTTCCGTTCACGAATTTATTGTTTTTCCCTTCAACAAACAAGGTTAATATTAGTAACGGCCAGTTACTTTATTAAAGAACCCAAATAGTTTCCGTTTACTATTTTCTTAGTTTGTTTCTTATGTTATGTTGCTGTTACCGGCTGGCGCCTATATCTACATATACGTATCTATTACTATATATAATATTATTAATATTATAAAGCTGAAGAGTTTGTTTGTTTGAACGCGCTAATCTCAGGAACTACTAGTTTGATTTGAAAAATTCTTTCAGTGTTAGATAGCCTATTTATCGAGGAAGGCTATAGGCTATATAACAATTGGATTCGCATGAATGCCCCCTCACGCGGACGAAGTCGTGGTGTATTATAAAGGTGACTTTGCAGTACTAAATACTCGTACGTTTCGTTTCACAGTAGCTACTATGGTTTATTCGGTCTTATGATACAACATGAGACCAATTTCGTCTAATAGAATTTCTCTAACACCAGTCTAAATATTTTTCTAGTTTATACCAGTTTATATAAGTAAAATAGAAAGGTTTCTAAGTACCTACGTTATTATATTAGTACTTAAGAAAAACCCGACTGCGTGATAATTTTTACCCAGTGTCACGCTCACGACTATGACTCGGGACTAATAGTGGCTTCCCACATGCGTGCGTGGTTTTGCGGACTGTCGTCGCGCACGGCCCCCGAGTAGGTACGGGCGGACGCTCATCACGCACGAGGCTCTTCCCGCTTTTCATCTACTTAGTAGAAATACGCCCATTCCCGCACTTTAGACTAATGACAACAATCTGTCAAATACTACACATAATTTTATTATTTTATTTTAATTTTATTATTAAAAACTGTTCAGCACACTCACTACAAAGATGTACCTGGATTTGAAAAAAAATATATCGTCAGAAAGAGCAAGCCCTAAAAGGATGTTAGATACCAAATTGAATTTAGATAGAAGTTATTATGTTTGATGGAAACCATTTACGTCATTGAGTGGAACTCCTGATTGAGAGAAAGAAGAAAGTTAAGTCGTTTTTTGTGTTTCCACTTTCATGATTTCTGTTTGGAAGTTTAAATTTACTTTTAATAAGAATAAAATGGATTACAATAAAGTAAATCCATGTACCTATGTCATTGATTTTTAAAGTAATAATATGTATTTACTGACTAAGGTATAACATAAATATACGAGTACATACCTAAATATACGGCTATGTTCCCGAAAACGGGAAACCAGAGGGGTAAGCACGAACCTCTCGATAGTCCGTAACGCTAGCGTCAAACTGTCAATTCCCATAGATTTTGCTAGCGAGTCGCGAGTCGACTGTCGTCGAGTACGCGCGTAAAAAGGTTCGTGCTTACCCCACAGGGGAAAGGAGATCCCACAGCCACGTTTAGCACAGCGGGCAGTGATCAGTGACAAGTTGCTAGACCACCTGCTAGCCTGAATGAATGCCTGAGTTTACTTACATAGGTATTATTAGGTTTTTTTATTAGTGTGTGTTACGCGGATAACCTGGTCATAGCTGCGGACGTCTGCCGGATGTAGACCGCTTCCAACAGGCTCTTATTCAGCAGTCGACTTAATTATGGTTCAAGTAATAAATTGGAACAATGTTAAATAAAGGTAAATAAGTATTGGAGAAATAAGAAATGAATGAAAGTCACAGTCACATCACATCATTAAGAGGGGCCGTTTCATGACGATCGTAATTGATCGTTTTATTTTACTGAAAAAGGAAAATGCCGTATTGTATACTCGTACCTGACCTATGTAACATTGTCTATACGTTGTTGTATGGTATGCCATGAACATTTATTTGATTTGGTTAATTTTCTTGAAGCACATAACCTATTATAATTATGACGTATGTTATGTAGCCTAGGTAACCGTACGCCGCAGGACATGACGTATCCAACCATTAGGTAATCAATAATGTGATTAAGTTGCCCCAACCCTCATCCCCAAATAGCCAAACGTAGGCACATAGACCCACGCACATTAAACATTTGATTCATTCAGTATTTGCTCCATTTTCTAACTAATACATTAACCCGCTACTTAAACCACGCGTAAAGTTACAACCTCGTTTTACTTGATTTTTGACAGTAACATAGAATATCTGTCAAATTATAGCTTATACCTAGTATAAGCTATAGGTATATCCCTGCTGATAGTCACGATGTCTGTCAAAATTACTGTGAGGTAAGCACGAACCTTTTTACGTAGCGACTCGCTAGCAAAATCTATGTGATTTGACAGTTGGACGATAGCGTTACGGACTATCGAGAAGTTCATGCTTACCCCTCTGAACTAAATATTTTAACGAATAAAACATCTGAACTGTAGATACCTATACAGGGTGTAACAAAAGGGGTATGTTAAGCGAAATGCTATGAAGATAGCCTACTATATAGAACTTATCTGCAATGAGACTCGAAATCACATCTTTATTTTTCCAGATAGTATGGAGAATTCTTGAACATCTAAAGAATTTTCATACAATCTTGTGTAAATAAACATGTGATTTCGAGTCTCAAATTTTGTGAATAAATTCCCTATAGTGGGCTTTTGACGTAGGTTTTCGCTTAACATACCCTTTTTGTTACATCCTGTATAGTCTAGATAGAGCTAGAGGATAAGCAATATATATAGGCTACTTTTTAATGCGATAACGTTAAAATATGAGATATAATTAAAATTAATAAAAGTTTGTAAGGAAGTTACTTCATTTCTAAAGCTTCAGACGTATTTTCTAGGCTTTTATGAGATTGAAATAGATATTAAAATACGACATTCTAAGTTTGTGAGAATTTTACTCTTAAAGGCGTAAAATAGCAGTTCACCCGAACTCAATTGCGGGCGTCTACTGAGAAGTCTATCGTATTACCACAGGAAATCCGATGAAGCAGTGCTATATTCAGGAAAAGAAGTTAAACGATGTATAACTATGTACAACCGTTTATTCAACTATTTCACAGTTAGGCTGCCTTTGGCGGTATTATATTCGAGAAAGGCAGCACCATATCATTTAATTTACACTGTTTATCTTAATTGTTATTTCAGTAACTAATTTAACAATACGATTAACATTTTTAAATACAAACGGAGGTAGTTTATTTCAAACTGCAATTGGACAGAGTAACGTCTTACAAACTCAACAGTCAAGAATAAAGTGACACCATTTAGTTTCTACCCTGCTATTTATACAACCATCGCAACCTCCCAGAACAATATTGCAGGAGTCATAATAGCTACTTTTATAAAATATAGCCTTTAATCAATTGACTTTATATAATAATAATAATAATTAATATTATAAGGTACGCTATATATTCATATGTATGATGTGGTGCTGACTGTAAACTGTAACAATCGTTTGAAGTCATCGTCATACTCGTAGGTATTCGTTTACACTTCTCCTATATCACAAACATATTAATTGTAAAACTGCATTGAATATACCTTTGACTTGCGATTGCATTGATAAATATTTATCAGTCATTAGTCTGCCCGCTGTCGCTTCAATCGCGATGAAAGGGGGGTAAGCGGGGTTGAAAAGGGGGTTGCAAGACGGCAAAGGGGTGGTTAAGTTCTAATAGCAGAATGTGGCTACAGCTGTGTTTACATTGCAAAACCTTTTTCCAGTAATCCTCGAAAAGGTTTAAACATTCTAAGCCATTTTTAACCGACTTCAAAAAAGGAGGAGGTTCTCAATTCGTCTGTATGTATAATATTTTTTTTTAATGTATGTTCACCGATATTTCCGTCAATTATAGACGGATTTTAATTTTTTTTTTTCATTTAACAAGCACGGACGGAGTGCTTTCAGTGCACAGTAATGGCGGTGCATTTTGCATGTGTTGGTATTTTCTGATAATCGTCGAGTTTACTATGGTTTATAAATGTGGATAGATAACATTGTGAATACACACCCCTACTTTGAAGATTTGTTTAAACATATGCATAAAGAAGGATGTAAGTCGCCCATACAAAATTTTTGTTGACTTATTTTTTGAGGGTACACTAATGAAAAAAATATAGAAATATAGAGCTTAAGCTCCTCTAGAGCTGGATCTATAGTATTCTGCAGTACGACCTGGATTAATAAAGATATTGCAGCTTAAAGTTTTAGAAAATTATACTGGCCGAATCAGACTTTAATCAAAATAAAAAAACATACATTTACATAAATTCCTACTTGACGTCTAATCATATCAAGTCCTACCAAATCGTAGAAAGAGTTTAGATTCATAGTCAAAGTACCAAATTATATTTGTCAATTGGTGTCGACACTATCGTCTCTTTGTTGCCGAACTGAATGATAATACCATATGACCGTAGTTTATTCCTTTTGCCACATTTGTTAACTGAATTCCTATTCTGATGATGTAGGGCCTTGTTCTGTGGTCAATTGCATGTGCATATCCTAAGTCGACTATGTAACTCAGGGCAAACTCTCAGGTGATAAGCTAGCAACTTGTCATCGATATTTTACATCTAGCCTCGCTATTGTAGATGTTATTTTAGGATCACCCATTGGGAACACATGTGTGTATGTAAACGAAAGAGTGTGACATCTTCATCGTAAAATAAAACAACATAATGATGGTAGATACAATATTTTTTAATAGAAGCAAATATTTAAGAATGTAATAATTATGAAGAATTTCGACTGGCGCGCTAATACAACGAGTATATTGAATTTTGGCCAAACTAAAATATGTAAATCAAAGAATATACTTACTCTCTAACGATGTAAATACCTTGTTAGTGTCAAATATAATATGCACATAACATCCAATAGTCTTTCTGCCAAAAAACACAATACTTCACAACTTCCACAACTCGGAAGTAGGTAGGTACTCCACTCTATTCATCTCAAAACATAGTGACCGGTGTTGCTTAAAAAACGACGATATCTGAAAATAATAAAATATTAGAATCCATTATCTAAAACTACCTACAATGATTTGAATGCACCTACCTACGAAGCCTTAGAAATATAAGTTTTGGATGAAACGGGATAACGTCATGTACTCAGATGATATGAAGACAGGGAGCCTGTTAGCGCAGCGCATACAAATACTTTGGTAGTAGTAATAGGTGGTACTTACTTACAATATGTAATGAAGAAGAAGTGACACCCAGCTGCAAATTGCGTGACTCTATCGACGAATTTACGCATTGTGGCTCTTAGATGACTTGGACTTGTAGTTATTTGTTATTTAGCTCAAATTCAAAATCACAAAACAATGGTAGCAATGACGAATTACCGAATGACCAAAGAATATACTTACTCTCTAACGCAAAGAATATACTTACTCTCTAACGAGACATAATTATAACAATTTCTTTTTGACGTTTTTGTCAAATATTTTTTTACAGTTACCATATAGGTAGGTACAATATTTTCATGACTGAGTTTATTTGTGATTTTCTATAAATAATATTGGTGTTAACGGTATTTCTTTATTATATCTTACGTACAACTAATTAAATTACTTGATATTATATAAGATAGGTATAGATAAAGCACTGTTTCATGTAACTTTGAAATAAATTCAATAAATTAATCTGGGCTGAAATTCAAAAGTCCAAGCCACGAAAAAAAAAATAATGTGACCGAAAATAGTCAAATGACTGCTTTTTTAGAAATGGAAAATTCCCTTTCTTTTTAATTATATATTTTCCCGGATCCTTGTACGAACTTAATAATAGTTTGAAAAATCTATTTCAATTAAAATAAGTACATACCTAATAGAAAGAATGTAATACGCCAAGTATTTAAGTCAAGATTAATTTCGACTTTCTACTGCATACGTATCAAGATGTCTCCTAATACCTTGCTTACTATGCAGGATTTTTAAAATCAAAAAAATATCTCCAAATCATTTCAGTAAATAGCGATCCTTAAATAAACGAGTTGCCCGATTAAATCCATCTTACCCTTTCAATAAAAAAGTATCTCAATTTTATCTCGTTCCTTTGCTGTATTCCAACCACCCCGTAAGTATACTGGCGACATCCTTCAAGCACATGTAGAGACCAATTTTCTACCTTACCACCACAGCATGAAGTCTGAAGTTAAGTTCGCTTAAAAATGTATAAGACTTCTTAAGCTAAAGTGAAGTTACATCTTATTCATTCGTTACTTACTTTATGGAGATTTAAAAACGCTGAGTATATACGAGTATAAACGGGTATATATTGTGACTAAACTTAAGTATTACAAGAATTAGATATTTAATAACTACAGTTTAATATTTAAAAGGTGTAGGTAGGTTCGACTACCTTAGGTCAAAGTCACCCCTCACCTGCCAGAGGTGCACCCTGCCATTTAACGGATGAGGCTCTGATTTAATATCTTGTAATACCTACCACGCGGATATTAATGGGCTAATTAATGGTGAAAAGCTGACGTGTAATTTCCACACATTTGCCCAACCTCTTTGAGGGAAAATGGGCGTCCCTATGTTATGTATGTTGACCGCGACTCCTTCGCGTGGACTACAGAATGTAGCCTATGTATTTATTTCTCCGTTCTTCTAACTGTATGTAGGCAAAATTTCATGAAACATATACATACATAATCATGCCTTTATCCCTTACGGGGTAGGCAGAGCACCAAGGGCCGATAGAACCACATGGTGCCACTTCTGACCAATTTTGAGGGTATAGTTGAGATGTACAAGTTCGGTTAGTAGTGACAGGTGGTCAGCCCATCGCCTACAAAACACCAAGACCCTCTTGTCCCTCTACTGACTTGTATAGTATGCCCGGGAAGAGAAGCAGCTATTATACTTTTTTTTCACTCCCAAAGCAGCATAGAAGATAAAAGAATATAGAAAATTTCAAGAAACTTGAGTAAATGGAAGCGTGGAGAGGTAATAAACAAATATTCTGTATTATAAAATTATTAATAAAGAAAATGGAATTTTTTTTTCACCCGAGTGGGAATCGAACCCACGACCACTGCAAACCGTGCCAGCCGCTATAACCACTAAGCCACCGGGTCAATTACTCGGATGACGAATTTTACCATCTCTTTTCTAAATTACATATTGGCAACGTTATTCTTCATCCCGATAGCTATACACTAGCCAAATCTCGGCAAAAATATAATATTCTGTAGTCCACGCGCACAAAGTCACGGGCAACAGTTAATGTGGAATAGTAAATCAGGAGATTTATCTCTATCTTGAATTTGTAATTGGCTATTGGCGAATAGCTTTGAAGTACATGGTATTATGTCACAAAATTTTCTACCCTCAATCCATAAATGTATGACCATATCATCTAATATAACTAAAACTATCCACATATAAGTTATCACGAATATACCTCAAAATAATATTAACTACTAAACTAGACCTTACTCTCTACAACATACGGGCTAACACATGTTAAAATACTCAGTTATTCTTGTTAATATTAAACTTGTGCTTCGAAATACTCGTAGTTACGTCGTAAATAATTATGGGCTTTGAAAGGAGAGCGAATATCATATAACTATCATCTGAAGTAAATGATACTAGTTAACTTCTATGAATTTATAGCACGATTTTCACTTATGTTGAGAGATTAATCATATTGATGCCACCTATACAGAGTGTTTGTGACAGACAGGCATTGATACCATGATTTCAGACCATGATTCTGAGGCGAAAACACTGAAAATTTTCGCAGGTATATTCCAAAATTTTCCGATTTTTTTTCCATATTTTTAGAAAAAAAATAGCTTAGTTCGTTTAATTAATCCTTAGAACGACTTCAAATTAAATTTTAACTAAAAAAAAATTTTCAAATAAAAATTACTTAAAAAAAGTTCCCCTTAAAAAATTCAAACAACTGATCAACCTTAATGGAGTGTCACAAGTAGGGTTGCCAAACGTCCCGCGTGGCGCGGGACGTTCCGTTTTCAGGGTCTAAATAACGCGTCCCGTTTTAAGGGTCTGCGGGACGCCAAATGTCCCGCTTTCCGGTGAATCCTCCCCAGTTGATAAAAAATCTCATCTTCAAAATTATAATCGCGAAAAGCACGTGATACCCAAATCTTGAACTTTTAATTTTCAATCAGAACACAAATCTTTAAGTTTAATATACTTGTTATACTTGTTATCAATGAAACATCAGAATTTATAAGTAGTATTTAGTGAAATATTTTTCAATTAGACAATATTCTCATTGCTTCTCTTTACACGCTTACTACGTACGTATCAATCATTCAACACCAATCAACCAAATACCTATTATGGATTTATCAGGCGCCATTTTGATACCGTTTGATTAAATGAAGCATTGTTTTATTTAAATTAAAGTAAATTATTATATTATTAATTTGGAAAACTAAAAAAAATACTATGAATTCAAAGTCAGCAAATATTTCCGAGCTCGCTTCGCTCGCGTTGTTGCTCTTATGTAATAAAGTTTATAAACTGACTACTAAAAATAATAATATATCTTTGGTAGAAGGTGAATAAATTTCATCATACAAAGGACGCATGCTGACCCAATAATTTTTTTTTAATAAAGAAAGGCGAAAAATTTCTCACTCGCTCCGCTCGCGTTTATCTTAAAATTTAAGAAGATGATGATGATGATGCGGGACGCCAAATATTGATATTCTTACTTATTTAATAAGTAAGAATATCATGCGAAGGACGCATGCTGACCCAATAAAAACAATGTTTCTTGAAATAAAGGTCCATAGAAGAAGGTGAAAAAATTTCGAGCTCGCCCCGCTCGCGTTTATCTTATATAGGTAAGAGTATCATACAAAGGACGTATACTGACCCAATAAAAATAATTATTTTTTAAAAAAGGTCATTGGAAGGTGAAAAAATTTCACGCTCGATTCGCTCGCGTTTCTATGTTTGCACTGAAAGATGCAGTGACAAACAAAATATTTATACCTACTTACTATCGGTTAATACAAAAATATTTCGGATGTGCCACCGTTGAACTTCCATTTGCAATGGAATATCACGAAATATTTATATCACTATAAAAATTTACCGAATTGGCCTTTTGTAGTGGTGTCCCGTTTTTCTTGCTCTGGTCCCGAATATTTAACCCCGATGTCCCGCAAATCTGTGTATAAGAGTTGGCAACCCTAGTCACAAGTGATCCAAAAAACAGCAATGTGTCACATAATAACCAATAAGCCCATTCAATTAGTCCCAGGATGGCCCGATAAAATTGGCACGGAGAGCAAAGATTACTAATAACATACATACATATAATCACGCCTTTATCCCTTACGGGATAGGCAGAGCACCAAGGGCCGATAGAACTACACGGTGCCACTTCTGACAAATTTTGAGGGTGTAGTTGAGATGTACAAGTTCGGTAAGTAGTGACAGGTGGTCAGCCCATCGCCTACAAATCACCAAGACCCTCTTGTCCCTCTACTGACTTGTACAGTATTCCCGGGAAGAGAAGCAGCTGTAGTATTATACGTTTTTTTTTTCCACTCCCAGAGCAGCATAGAAGATTATCAGATTACTGATAATCAAATCAAAAATACGTTTCCTGCGAGTAATAACACTGTCGTATTACTGAACACAATGGTACTTATTCAGCATTTCAGTATTTGCCTGGCTGTCCTGGCCCACACCTGTATATAAAAAGTATAGGTAGACGTAGTAAGACCAGGTCCCAGACTTGCTATTTATTTCACAATAATATATTTGACAAAATCGTCCATACTGTATAGACAAGTCCCTAAAAAGTTTTAAATTAAATAAAACTACATACACACGTCATTTTCTCGCTACTACAATGACTAACGGACGAGATTCAGGCACTACGCTACGGCTTGTAATATACAGGATGTTTTTTTGTGGCCACCTTTAACGAAGGGTACGTACTCTATACATGAAATAATGTAAGTTTATGCGAAAAAAAATGCTGGGAATTTTTTTTTTTTTAATTTTTTTTTAAATTCCTTGATCGTGCGAAATTTATAGTGTCTAGTGTTTATGTTAGTTTTTTTATAGACAGATATTAATTATTTTTCGTGAAAAAATCCTGCTACGCGCGTCTACGAGTATGTGCATTTATGCAGAAAAACGCAGTCTATTTACTCAACTTTGGACCCTAATATTTTGGAAACCGGACACTTCCCAGGTATGCTTCCATGGAGAAAAATGATCGTGATGATGAGGAGATTCCGTAGTTTTCGGGAACGTTGATGACCAAAAATCACCCTGTATAGATATTTATATAATATCTATTTATTCGGACATATTTCTCGTTTTGGTTAGTAAACGGGATGTCTAGATCTTTGTATTTGTGACCTAAAAGTATCAGCCGCTTACTCCTTACCTCCCCCCACTCTAACTGATGTGTAATTAGCACACTCCTGTCTGACATACTTACTTACCTAATTGGGGACATACATACATACATATAATCACGCCTTTATCCCTTACGGGGTAGGCAGAGCACCAAGGGCCAATAGGGCCACATGGTGCCACTTCTGACCAATTTTGAGGGTATAGTTGAGATGTACAAGTTCGGTTAGTAGTACTTGGGGACAGTGAGTTTTATTCGACACGCGTAGAGATTCTACATATAAAAAGCATTTACGGTGTTACTGCGACAAGAAGTAAGACTTATCTGAGCTTCTTATAACATCACAATTCGCAAAAAACAATATATTTCTTATAAAAACCTCATTCCAATCAACCCACTCATTTCTTAGCTACAATGCTACAAATGGCAAGCTACCGAGGTGAAATGAAATTTTATATTGAATACCGGCAATTTTGCTTCTGTCAAGTATATCCACTGATTATGGCGAGACATAGCGAGAACAAATCGCTACAGAAAAAAGCAAAATGTCAGCTAAAATCGCCACTCTCACCGCCACTGCGGAAAAGCCTTGTCATTCCCTCAGCCGTCATTACGTCATCGGCTTATGTCATTACCGTTTATCGGGAAATTGACGACGTTGAAGTTTTCACTTTCTCCCAAATTCCTTGGTATTTCCGGGAACTTTACTAAGTACCTGCCTTTAAGAGCTTTTACCTTTCTTTCTGATAAATAAAGGTTTTATTCAACATTACAGACTTTTCATGAGAGAAATATTTTATTTTATTTATTAAATTAGAAATCCAACACAATACATAACAGTTCTGTTACAATACATGATGCAAAAAGGGAAGACTAACAAAACACACTTACTTCTATGAATATCCGGTACAGTTTTTAACTGTCAAAACGGTAAAAGAGGAAACCCGAAGAAACGAAACACGCATAACTCTTGTCCGCAAAATTCTAGTTCTTGTGATTGATGGATGTTAATAGGGGAGCTGGAATCAAAAATATTTCATTACTTTAATATAGGGGATATCAAATTTTAATGCAGCCTTTTCATTTAATTATGCCAATAATTTGTTAATTAGCTTTGATAAGCCTTATTAAACGCCGTTAAATAATTATTATTTTAAACATAATTATCCTGTTTACCAAATACTTTATGGTTATACATAATAATAAAAATTATGCATACCTGTTACAGCTAAAGGCCAAGTCTACAAGTATAGATACCATTTATTATTGTTCAATATCATAACTGTTATCACCAATTCTCGTGGTAAATGTTTTTTTTTATTGAATCACGCAAATAATAAAAATAAGTAAGTAGATCTTAAGAAGCGTTTCTGTATTAACAAAAATAAAGCACCGAATACAAAATTATAATTAAAACAATCAATAGTTTAATATATATACAATTAGTTGGTGGTAGTAGTTTTACAAATTGCACTACCTACCTATTGCAATTTTGACATATTCCACGTGTTATCTTCGTTTAGCTTATTGTATAAAATAAGTGCTTTTCTTTACACAGATGCTCCCGGGTTACAAAGGAAATGGTTCCATTCACATTGACTGATGTCGGTCGATTTTGTATCGGGTTACAGGCGACTGCGACGATATATCAACGATTATCGGATATGATGTATCGTTCGAAGATTTTTTGTGGAAATGGAAATATTTGAAATACGTTATGCGCTTTTTCTCATACAACCGTTGCTTTAGACATTTGAGGAGAGGGAAATACTTGTTTTTGGAACTTCTTTATGGAAACTTGGCGATAAGTTGATGTTTCTATGATTTCATTTGATTGTTACGCGACTGGGCTCATATAATTACTTTGGTATTGTTGTTCTAAAAACAGTTCATTCATTAATGAAAAACTTTAACGTCCACCCAAAGGAGAAGTCTAAAGTGGTCAAGGATATTTATACCTACTTACTCGCGTGTTAAACCTAACTATACAGGGTGATTTTGGTCATCAACGTTCCCGAAAACTACGGAATCTCCTCATCTTCACGATCATTTTTCTCCATGGAAGCATACCTGGGAAGTGTCTGGTTTCCAAAATATTAGGGTCCAAAGTTGAGTAAATAGACTGCGTTTTTCTGCATAAATGCACATTGACGCGTGTAGCAAGATTTTTTCACGACAAATTATTAATATCTGTCTATGAAAAAACTAGCATAAACACTGGACACTATAAAAATCAAGTAATTAAAATAAAAAATAAAAATCCCAGCATTTTTTTGGCATAAACTTGATGTATAGAGTACATACCCTTCGTTAATGGTGGCCACAAAAAAACACCCTGTATATTAATGGTAATTCTTGTCTGGGATTACAACTAGATATATAGAGAAGTTTATTATTAACTGGAGCAATTCAGGCAGACTTCGTGATTTCTCTGTATCCAGTCTCATAAATTCTGCAGATCTATAGCAACTAGGCCAAAACGGACATGCTTACATACATATAAATTCGGCTGTGCGAATTGAGGTAGCCAGTACTGCAGGACCATAAGGGAGATTGACAGCCACGTTTAGTATAACGGGAACATAATATGCAAATGATCAGTATCAAGTTGCTAACTTATCGTCTGAGAGAATACCCGAGTTCCCTAGTCGACCCTTACGACATGCACGGAAAGTGAAGCAGATGATGTCTAGTAAAACCTCGCATCAGCACTGAATAACATACACTAGTATTCAAAACGCAACCCTTTAACGCAACATTGACAAAATATACAGAATGTAACAAAAAGGGTATGTATAGAACCTATCTGCAAAATTTGAGATTCGAAATGTCATGTTTATTTTTCCAGATAGTATGGAGAATTCTTAAACATCTCAGGTATTTTCATACAATCTTGAAAAATAAACATGTGATTTCGAGTCTCAAATTTTGTGAATAGGTTCCCTATAGTGGGCTATTTACATAGCTTTTCGCTTAACATACCCCGTTTGTTACACCCTGTGTAAGTGTCCAATAACAAACACTCCTGCATAAATCCACGATATTGTCCATAAGCAAATAGCGAAGGCACAATAAAATGAGCAATACTTTATCGACAAATACATTGGTGTACAAAAGGCTAGCTAAGGGACGATAAACCAGGTCGAAATCACTTTGAACTCTACACACGAGAGTTAAGGCTAGAATTTGAGTAATGAAAGTCCCAGGTGATGCAGCGTGCTAGTCGAACCTGGTTTACTACCGCGTAAGCAGTTCTGTTCGACAAAGCCCTGGATTTCTATCTGCAGTGCCACTATTCAGTGTTTGCGAGGCAAATAGCTGATGTGAAAGGCGAAAATTGCTTTTCCACGAAATTGACTCCCGTTTTGCTGCTCTTTCTCGGGGATTCATTTAATGATCATATGCTAATATAGTGCTGCAACAAACGTACTAACAGGTTTATTCTTTTTGATTATTATGACTTTTAATGTGCATTTCGGAGGCCTTGCTATCTTAATGAAATAAATTGTTAATCGTGACGACTTCATAGAAATTCTAAAGATCATCTGTGCATTAATATTTCGGTCTTAAATTATTGTTAAAATATTTAAGTTTTAACCGCTACAAAAATTCCCGATTGTTGTATTTGTACAACATAAAAATGTGCATACAAACATTCATAACCTCACGCCTATATCCCATTGGGGTAGGCAGAGAGTATAGATCTCCATTACATAAAAATGTATTTTTTTATTAAATTTAATCCCGTGTAATCTGCGTCATTCTCCAATTCTGAAATCAGTCTAACCATATTTGCCTGGCTATCACTTACACCCTGTATTGACACTATTGAATGTAGCTCAACGAAATTTAAATCCAACAATATTTACAATCCCTGCCTCGAATAGAATATATCACGTATATCCTATTACCGACCGCGCCAGGTTTTTTTCAGGACATCTATTAGTCTTTACATCAGACCTAACTTACAACTGTGACCGACAGGCCCTTCGAACTCAATAGGATAGAATAGATAGATTGCGGGATTCAGAAGGCAAATAGTAATTTTATTTGAAATTTTTTAATAGCCTATACCGTGTCCCACTGCTGGGCAAAGGCTTTCCGCTATTATAGTGGCCCAATCTGACAGAAACTTATCCAGGTCGTCCCTCCATCTTCTCCTAGGTATTCCCCTATGCCGCTTTCCGTCTGTAGGCACCCAATCAGTGGCTATCTTTGACCATCCGTCTGGGTTCATTCGACATACGTGTCCGGCCTAGTTCCACTTAAATTTTGCGGTCTGCACGCCAACGCAGTATTGAAGCGCAGTATGGTACTCGTATTCCTATAAGTACACATCGTATTTATATCCATCCATACACTATAATGCTTATGGTACTCGATATTATACGAGTAATACTACTAAACTGAATGACATGCTAAGATCTTACTCTTTCAGTAACTTCAACTTAACAACAATAATTATTTCATAGATTAAACAGTTTTGTATGATATTATATAGGTACAAAGTGTATAAAAAAGTATTAAATAATAAATATAAATCAAATTGGAAATATTATACGATCTAATATTATAAAATTTATCAGACCGTACCAGCTACGCCAGGTCCAGTGGCCTCTTGCACGGTTGCCAACAATTCAATAATATAAGTACTTCCTTTTAATTTTATATCTTGCCAAAAGCTATTGACGAGCTAGATTATTTTTTGCTGAAGTAGGTACATACATTACTAAAATATAACGAATAGCTTAATTTTTTTAAAGCAAAAAAAATTCAATAGTCGATGCAATAGCAAATGCATTAACAATCACTATGTTATTCCTATGACATGTAGAAATTGTCATAAATATTTGTGATAAAAGCTAGTACAACCTCGTGTTATATCGACAAAGTTGGATGTCACAGTAAGCTCCAATGATAAATGGTTTTCCGATTCGTGCATCTGAGAGGAATGCGGTTCAACACGTTCAACTTGAGCGATGTTTTATTGAGCTTTTGATATGTAATGGCCCTTTAAAGGGAAACATGATAATAGTGTCGTATTATGCTCTAAAAACGATATTAATTATGTCGTTAGTTAATTAAATTATCACCACAATTAGAGACCAAATAATTATAAAATCTTAATATATAAAACAAAGACGGGTTTGTTACAACACTTATAACTCTAGATCTGCTGAACCAATTCTCATGGTTATTGATTCGTTGGATTTGTCTCCACCCCGAATAGCAGAATACATATTAAAAATATTAATATATAAAACAAAGACGGGTTTGTTACAACACTTATAACTCTAGATCTGCTGAACCAATTCTCATGGTTATTGATTCGTTGGATTTGTCTCCACCCCGAATAGCAGAATACATATTAAAAATAATGAAAACTCGATATGTGTAGTGAATACTTAATAATTTCAATAAATGCTGATTTGTTTATTACATGTCAAACATTTATTTTCCAATCCTGTCAAATGCTGTAACAACTATTCATGTGTGCGTTCAGAAATTTCTTTTTTGTAAAATGTCTCGAAAGTTCAGGTACTGTTATATTTGTTTGTTTTAAACATTAATTTGTGTAAATTATTTATTAATTATTTAATTGTTTATTTCCAAAAATAATACCTAAGATTTATTCTTCAGGTTAACAAAAGTGTAAATGTCTTTTTATAGGTTATCTATGATTTTTCTTGATAAGCTATTGTCTATGTCTCGAAACTTCAGGCACTGTTATTATTTTTGTTGTTTTTGTGTGGTTTTGTGCGAGTGCATTAATAACAATGCCGCGTCCTAGAAGATCTAATCTTTCCCAGCGGAGCCGTAATGCAATTAGGCAACGGAATATCGCAAGTCAATTATCTGATGAAGAACGAGAAATTGCACGAGAAGAGCGCCGCGTTAGTATGGAGCAAAGAAGGGCCTTAATTCGTGCTTCTCAAACACAAGAGCAAAGAGAGGCAGCCCGGGAAACGGCTAGGTTGGAAACGAGAAATCGTCGAGCTTATCGTACAGATGAACAGAGGAATAATCTTCGAAGTGCAAGAAGAAATGGTTCAAGTATTGATTTGAATCGAGCAGCGTTTCTATATGATTGCACCATCGACTACAGCTTGCATCGTTTAGTTTGCATTGGTCCAATGGACGTTGTTTACCAGCATTGTGGCGCATTGAAGTTTGCTGGTGAAACGCCTGGTTTGTGCTGCCTTAGTGGTAAAGTGAAATTGCCATTATTGGTCCCGCCACCAGAGCCATTGTGCTCCCTGCTTTATGGCGAAACACAAGAATCACGACATTTTCTAGCGAACACTCAAAAATACAATGTCTGTTTCCAAATGACTTCATTTGGGGCGGAAATTATCGAAGAACACCAATATAATCCGACATTTAAGGTAATTTACGTTAAAACCTTTATTTTCTATGATTGTAAAAAAAAATCTGGAATGTAGTTTGTTAGATTTCTGTATTTGTCTCTGAAATAAAAATGGCATGTTATTATTTGAAAAAAAAGTGTTTGTAAATCTAACTGTAACTATGACTTTGACTTTACAGATTCAAGGCCAGATTTGCCATCGCATAGGATCATTGCAACCTATTGAAGATGCACAGAATAATTCTTACAAATATATTTCATGGGCAATATGGAAGAACAACTTGACCGGCGTCAAGGTATCAACACAGCTACGAAAAGAGCAATTCTCCAAGATCTGTAGCAAATGCTTCATGAACATCATGCATTGGTCAGGCTGTTCAAGACTGCTTTAGAGCGCATGCCAAGTGATGACTATAAAGTTGTGATCAGAGCAGATAAAAGACCAGCTGCAAAACATGAACGCACATTTAATGCTCCAACAATCGATGAAGTGGAAATCCTGATTGTTGGTGAAAACTTGGAAACACGTGATATTGTACTTACACGACGCAATACTGGGAAACTACAAAGAATATATGAAACACACCGTTCATATGACGCGTTACAATACCCGCTGATGTTTTGGCAAGGAGACGATGGATATCACTTTAATATCAAAATGATGATGTATAATATATCTGGCGATTTCCGTCAAACACAAACAAACCACAAAAATACTAAATGGTTAAGTGAGCGAGCAATTTTGGCCGCTAAAAATAAAGATGTAGATGACCTCAGTTTTATAATTCAAAATCAAATCGTAGGTACTCTGTATTCATTCAAATCTATCGACTGTGTAACAAACGAAGAAGAAGCCACTAATTATCCAACTGAATTTTTAAACTCCTTGGATGTGCCTGGTTTACCACCGCACAATTTACAACTGAAGGTTGGCTCGGTAGTTATCATGCTTAGAAATTTAAACCAACCAAAACTGTGCAATGGAACGCATTTGGTGATAAGAAAACTGATGAGCAATGTGATTCACGCGTCGATACTTAAAGGAAAATTTAAAGATGAGGAAGTTCTTATTCCAAGGATTCCGATGATCCCAACGGATATTCCCTTTGAGTTTAAACGAATTCAATTCCCGATTCGTCTTGCCTTCGCCATGACGATCAACAAATCACAGGGCCAATCCTTGACTATTTGTGGCCTCAATCTAGAAAATGCATGTTTTTCTCATGGTCAATTGTACGTGGCATGCTCACGTGTCGGCAAACCATCCGCTTTATTTGTTCTTTCGCCTGACCAAAAAACAAAGAATGTCGTTTACCACAAGGTGCTTGAATGAAAATCACATTAATGAATTAATCCGAGTGTATCCCAATCTGCACAACATAGTTTTCAATATTTTTATTCTGAAGTATTATGTATTTGAAGTACTTAATTATTATTATTTTTTTAATTTTTATTCTCATTCTGTATGTATTCATCATCATTCATCATAATAAAATACTTTTATGTTTCTATCTATATTAATATTATTTTGTATCATTGTATTACGTTCATAAAAGGTAACACGACATTCATTAACTGTTAGGCGGTACGAAGTTTGCCGGGTCAGCTAGTTATTAATAAAGAAATGGAAAAAATTCTTCACCAGAGTGGGAATCGAACCCACGACCACTGCAAACCGTGCCAGCCGCTCTAACCAAATAACCAAATAATTATTAAATCTATGTTAAAAAAAAAAATATCTCTTGCACATCATTCCGTACAAGTCGTAAGAGTTTAATAAGGAGCTTGGACGTTTTCTCAGCTATGCGATGAGCCAGAAACTTATTCTTATTCTTTATTGCACATACACAAAATAAATATGGCATACAACACTTGTTACTGATTTAGGAAACACAGCCGTATTACCTTAAATAATAAGGTCAAATCACAATGCAACTAAATCATCGACCATTTATGTATCATATACATCAATCGATGGAAATACCATATTGACGGTGGTGTAGGTACCATTTATCCATGATTAATGTGGAGAGTAAATATGAAGTTAATTAGAATAATACAATATAGTTTAACATTTAACACTTCGGCGTATGCTGCAAGATTTCACCAAATTCGAACAAGCAAAAATACGTAAGATAATAATGATGAAGCCTATGGTGCTACTATATATTTGGACGTTGTTTATGCCTTTTTTATTCCGCTACAGCAAGGCCCAGTTCACAATAAGGCCAATCTAATCCTGTTACGAACGGTTACGATCGTTTTATTTCACATACCTGTTTCAGATTTATACAGCATGTAACAAAAAGGGTATGTTAAGCGAAAAGCTACGCAAATAGCCCACTGTAGAGAACCTATTCACAAAATTTTTGACTCGAAATCACATGTTTATTTTTCAAGATTGTATGAAAATTCCTGAGATATTTAAAAATTCTCCATACTATTGGGAAAAATAAACATGTGATTTCGAGTCTCAAATTTTGTGGTTAGGTTCTATACAGTGGCTATTTACGTAGCTTTTCGCTTAACATACCCTTTTTGTTACACTTTGTATAATATGGAAGAATATGGAAGTTTAAATTTCAGTAAGTTGGTAATAAAAGATCTTTGTGATTAAATAACAACCAGGGATCTTGATAGTCTGTTTAGTAACAACTTACTAAACAAAGTTTGGAGAAGTTTCCTTAATATTCTTAGAATTATATTAATAATGATAAAATACTTTTAGCTAATCGTAAAACTTTTTCTTTTGCTAGTTTTGTGGTAAAATATTAATATGACGGATCATCCATCTCAAGTTATTTACTATACAATAATGAACATCGAATTTTATTAAGAACTAGTGGCCCGCCCTCGCTTCGCTTCGGTACATATCAGTATATAGCTACAACTTCATATTTAGGTACAGCGGTTTTCGTAAAAATTTGGAATACCGTTGGTCCCCTTCCCATGGGAATTACGGGAAATCCGTTCTTAGAGCTTCCTTGTAGCCCTAATCCGATTTCAACTTCGTATAAATAGCCGTTTTGCGTAAAAATTTGAAATTCCGCGTTTGTCCCCTTCCTGTGGGAATTTCGGGAAATCCGTTTTTAGTCCTTCCTCTTTGTCCCCAATGAACATATATGCCCGATTTCAGCTTCATATGTATAGCGGTTCTCGTAAAAATTATGAATTCCCGTTTGTCCCCTTCCCGTGGGAATTTCGGGAAATCCGTTTTTAGTCCTTCCTCTTTGTCCCCAGTGAACATATATGCCCGATTTCAGCTTCATATGTATAGCTGTTTTCGTAAAAAATATTAAATTCCCGTTGGTCGCCTTTCCGTGGGAATATCGGGAAATTCTTATAACCTATGACACTCAGCAATAATGTGGCTTTCTATTGGTGAAAGAATTTTTAAAATCGGTTCAGTAGATCCCGAGATTATCCCTTACAATTTAACAAATATACAAACACACAAACTTTACCTCTTTATAATATTAGTATAGAAGTATAGATATGTGGCAGAGTAAACTCACAAAGGGTATATAACCACTTACCAACCCACATATAAAAACCCTAAAATACAGTCCCCATTGGGGCAGAATACACTAAATTTTAAACTAGTGAATAGCAATCAAATTAGCGGGGCATATACGTGTGAATATATGTTATTCGAAAATATATGTTAATTTTTCAAGATTCTACGAATGTTGGAAATTTTAAAGCTTTCCGCTCTCCCCTAATAGAGAGCCGGCTTAGTGAGAGTAACCCAGTGGCGTTATAAAAAAAAGTATATTTATATGTTGCCATTGAATACTTTTTGCCGTATAAATACCTCCATTAATAGGGTATAGTGTATTAGACTATGTGTACGGTGTACCTCGAACGTTTGAATGTCACTTCCAAGAACTGATAAAGCGCCATCGTGTATGCGAAATATTCGATGAAGTACACTCTAGGTAAAATGTTTAAGGTTGTAGTTGTTATCATGATGTTTATGTGGTGAAATGTTTTTTACTTATAGATAGGTATATAGAAAAACTTATAGAAGTTTATATTATACTAATGTGAAAGATATAATTATATGTTAAATGATGTGTGATATAAATAAATAATTTGCTTCACTCAAAAAAGCACTTCATCATAATTAACAGAGCAAGTCACACGGCGAAGTTTCTAAACAACAATCGGCTGATGAGCTGCATCCTAGTCTGTATTTCTCACTAGCAAACCGTCGTTGTAGAAACGATCTCTAGGCTTTCACTCGTTATACATTACATTTTCAGCTTTACAGGCCGTAACAGAAGATACTCGTATGCATTCATTAAAATAAGTGCAATATTTTTATTATTAGCATACTTAGTACGAAAAGAACATACATAATGTTAATTACTATGTAATATAATTTAATTTTGATTTGAAAAAAAAAAATCCAGATCTGAAGTATGGAAGTATTCCTAAACTACTGAGTAATGGTGACAATGTTACTGATATCACAAAATTGGTAATTTACATGATATAAGCCGCGTGGTGCCGGCAGAGTAGAATTCGTACCACCCCATGTCTGCCCGTGGGTATCGTCCGAGACGATTAAGGGTTCCCGGGAGGTGGGCAGCAGCGCCTCCCGTGTTTGACAACATAGTCCAAAATACAAACTGCGGTCACCAACCCGTCTGCCCAGCGTGGTGACTATGGGCAAATACCCCTCATGGCAGTCTTGGGGCGTGCCCTGAGGGAGGCCTACGTCCAGCAGTGGACTGCAATAGGCTGATGATGATGATGATGACATGATATAAGATCAGACATACTGATCATCTTCTAATCAGTTAGTCCATCATCAAAATTACTATTTCCACAATATGGCCATTATATTTTCTTGTTTATTTCTGGTGTTCTACTGTGAAATCAGCCCATAGGTCACAGTTTTGTTCTATTTTCGGAGTTGCTTCGTTAGTAACTTTTGACGTATTGACACTAGGTCGGCTAAATTAAAAAGTTTGGCTTAAATACAGCTATAAAGCTAGGTATGTTGTCACAAAGTTTATTTAAACCTGTTATAGAAATTATTGTTATTATTTTTGGTATTATATTTTGAAGATAATCACATATATTACTTCGTGTAAACCCCAAAAACCCAACTTATTAATCTGGCTGCATAGTCGTAGACAGTCGATGAAATCCCAAAATTGTCACATAAAATCAGTGAAAGTATCATGAAATCCGTGGTTATCTTTCGAGTGGCGAAAAAAAGAAATAAAAACAAAAGACGGTGGACGGGTCGAGAGCGCACATTTCTCACTTGCTCACATGCATGCATGTCCATGTAAGGAGTATAATTTATCTGTGGCAAGCCGCTGGACATATAAATCACTCTGGCTTTTTCACGCGCCGCCGCTACTTTAAGCTTCGCCTTAGACGCACGAAAAAAAATTGGGGACATACGCGTTAGATTTATGAAACAGATTGCCAATGATATCGTAGCTAGTGCTGGAACAAAAGAAAAATCATAAATAATAATATCTTTTATTTGAGAAAAAAAGGTAACCTAAGTGTTTGACGATGAATGGTGAAAGATCACAGCAGTTAAAAGGTGGATTACGTGTTTATTTATTTATTTACTCTTAGGGAAGATTTACAGCAGTATAGCATCATTAACTTAAAGAATATCCATATATACTATGCCAATTACAAATTATTAGGTGTGAACATATACTTAAATTCAAATTCAAAATCATTTATTCGACATGAAAGCATTAACAACTTGTTTGTCGATTGTCTAATTATATGTTACTCTCTATGTTCGCACCCCAAAATGAAACCGCTACCAAACAAAGAAGGAGGTGAATTTAAACAACCAAAAAAAAAAATGAAATCGCAAAGCTTTTGCTTTGGCAACGGTCACCACCCCAAGGTGCGATTTGTTACGGTCTGTCAGGCATAGGTTAGCGATTCGGGGCTTAATAGCCACCAACGTGGAGCTAATAAGAGTTAAGGTCGCCTAAGTCTTAATATAAGACGCTTGAATAAAAAGACCAACTGCCGATGTCTGATAACAGCAATATACCTAGGCATAGCTGCCCAACATTAACAATGGTTATCACAAACCCTCAAGAACATCACTGCAAAAATAATTTACATACAGGTAATAATAATAGTGTCATTTCTAAGAAAAGAAAAACAAATTAGCAGACATATATGTATCAAGTATATGCCTATTTTTCCGCAAGATAGGAAAAAAATAGTAAGAAGTGTCATCGACTATTTATGTTATACTACTCGTAGCAGCTCCACTCATTTAACATGTTTATCATATTGAATTGGCGTAAATTATATACATTACTTAATACCCACGGCTGCGTTCCTGAAGCTGGGTACAGATTGATCAGGGACAAGTTGCTAGCTTATTGCCTGAGAGAATGCCCGAATTTCTTAGTAGACTCTTACGACACGCACGGAAGGAGATGCAGCTGATGTATTCTAGTAAAAACCCCGCATCAGCACAGAACATGACTAATTTACAGATTGCAATAAAACTTATACAGGATCAGATAAAGCGAATTCTCTATTAAAACGTAAGCTAGTTTCATTTCAATTTTCATACAAAATGAAATACATGTACTCTTCAATTACTAAAACCATAATTTTTATAATTTAAATCTTAAGTATACGATAGACCACTTAGGAGTTTTCATTTATTTAGAGGTAAATAAGTGGAATGGGATTTTAGCGGTTTTATTTGTTTAGGGGTATTTTCAACCTATAATTATCATACATTCCTGTATTATACGATAGATAGACAGTACAATTTATTTTAAAATGCATACTGAGAAATATGAGATTATTCCTCGCGAGCCGAGCACTCGCAGCTACGTATTTTATCGGACCGTTTATCACACCGCTATCCTTTTCATCAGGGAACCATTTTGCGCTTTAACATTTAGATAGTTTTAAAAGGTGTTATAGCCACTTTAGAAGTTTCCATGCGGTTCAAACTTCAAAACTTTGAGTTACTTTACTATAGCATGTTAGGTCTCGAACACGAACAAGTTTCGAAATGTTACTTAACCTAACCGCGACAGCTTATTTATGTCTTGTTTTCTCGTATTAGAGTCAAATGCAGGTATTTTTAATTTGGCCCTGCGATTCGACTATAGACCCCCATCTGAACTTTTGACATTTGTATCATAGGTAGTTTAGATATCAGCATAAATAATATTTTTTTAAATGTGAACCTAATGGTATTTTTGGCCTGAATACGATACATCTTCTAAGCTATAGTAACGATGCTTGGAAATATTTACATTCTATAAAATAAAGAATTCGATGTTCTTCAAATGCCACGAAGCATTTACTATCGATGTATTGATTCAAAAATCATCTATTTCCAGTGATCTTCTTCCCATCTTTCACTTTCCTTCCTTTTCTTCTCCTTCCTCTTCTTTCGCGAACTGGCCGGCGGCAGTAGCAGCTTAAGTGGCCGGGTGCACCCTGGTATTACCAGGGGTCGACTAGCCCAGCCCGCGTCCCCCCGGCCAACCGCATCTTTCCCTTCCCAAATGGGTCATACACTCTGACCCATGTGGCCCCCTTTAAGGGCCACTTAAGTTACACGGGGGTTGCCCCAAGGCCCGCAACCCGAAGCATATTTTTGCGCAAATAGGACGACCACGTCCTATTTCCAGCATTAAAAAAGGCCAAGGTTAATCCCGATTTATAAGATCGTTCGCGACTACCAGTCCTTTTAAGGTAATTTTTCGAAATGTGTCGAAATGATCTTAAAAAATTATATAATTTTTTCCTATACTTTAATGTATACCTATTCATTTACTCATGCACCTATTTTCGCCATATGTGTTATACCTATAATATACACAATCATTTTCCAAAGGTTGCTAATCTAAAGCTACTTTCAAATATAGACTAACAAAAGAAACACATTATTCTCCAAAGCCTCGATTTGGGGATGTGCCAAGAAACTATTCTAGATACCTAGATTTAAAATTTTGGAGAAAAAATTTAAAACTAAAATGTCGGTATTAAAATTCATATGAATAGGAATAAATCATTAATATTAAGTACGTGGTAGGGTCACTATAGCGGGATGAGATAAGAGTGTGAGCTTGAAAAGGGGGTATACTTATATTATATTACTAGCCCGCGTCTTCGCTCATGTGAATGTCGCTTATTTCGTGGAAGAAAAATAGTTGCGACACGAGAATTTTATACATGTTTTTGTATTAAATAGGCTTACGCTTAATGGTAAGCACCTAATGGTAAGCACCGTTGAAGTCTAAGATGGAGCGCGCTTGCCTAAAAGAAACCGGTTTACTCTCGACTTGAAGACCGCAAGATTATAGTTCATGGGGAACAGGGATTCAGGCAGGGAGGTCCACAGCTTGGCCGTTCGCACTATGAATATAGAAGCAAAACGCTTAGTACGAGTTTTTAAATTATAATTTATTACACATAAAAGATCATGAAGGATTCCTTGAGTCCTTGGACGGACATAAACAATAAAGAGTTTTGAGTGAAATTACGTGTTTATTTATGCTACCTTAGTTTCTGCCCATACCACCGGTGTGAAATTAACCTAAACTGCCTGAAACTTGTAGGGCGTGTTCTTGGTATGACGTAAGCATTCCATAAGCAAGGATTTTAGAAATTCCTACCTGAATGGAAATACACGCGGATATTGTCGCGGGCGTCCATTTTCTCATGATATAAAAAACACGAAGTCAATAAAATTAAAAGTAACATAAAAATAACAATGGGCATAAATTGACCTAACTTATTGTTATTACGTAGAAGCTTCGGAACGGTCCGGGCATTTTCCTTGTAATAAAAATTTATATTATGCTCTACATCATTTTCGCTTAATTATTTAAAACCACCAAGACCAGTAGGCAAGAAAATTAACGATCCTTTAAATAAAAAAGTGTATCTAAAGATTTATTCTTGGTTTTTAGTAATTTTTTGTTAATAATATTACATAAATAATTTTTACAAGGTACCTTTAAATGAGTGTAGAAATGAATAAAAATTGAACACAACAGACTTGACTCCCTTAGCACCAGAGATGTGCTATGTTATGTAATACTGCTTTTGTACTTGATTTATAGATATGAAACACACACTTCCATAGCAACGTACAATAGTGGAAAGTTTACCTAACCAACCATAAACAATAAAAATAAATTCACATACTAATAATAAGCACCAACCCGCTTGCCCAGCGTGGTGACCATGGGCAAAACCACCCCATAGCAGTATTATCTGACAGATATTATCTTTCTTTATACAATCTTTTTTTTTCAGAAAAAGCACATGTCATAATTTAGAAATATCTAACAAAATCCAGAAGAACCTATTCGATTTCCGGTTAAGACGATTTATTAAAAGTAGTTACTTATAAATCCTAGTAAGAATATCAAAACTCAACTCTTTTAACAAACAACAAATAATTCAAAGTAGGGCTAGTGAAAAAATCAGCCTTGCAATAACATCAATCTCTACCTTTGCAATTCCTCAAAAAGATATCATCATCATCATCATCAGCTTATTGCAGTCCACTGCTGGACGTAGGCCTCCCCCAGGGCACGCCACAAAACTGCCATGGGGGGTATTTGCCCATAGTCACCACGCTGGGCAGGCGGGTTGGTGACCACAGTTTGTATTTTGGACTATGTTGTCAACGCGGGAAGCGCTGCTGCCCACCTCCCGGAAACCCTTAATCACCTCGTACGATACCCACGAGCAGACATGGGGTGGTACGAATTCTACTCTGCTGGAACCATGCGGCTTAAAGATATAACATAGTTCAAAACAAAACCATCTTCCGTTAAATCTATTTCTAAGTATAGAGTCATTGAGAGGTATTTGTGAAGTCAGTGTAGTCCCGTATGTTTAAGAGCTAAAGATTATTTCTCCGTACGAGCTCGCTTTTGGTACCTTCGAATATGAAACTTTATCGAGCTCCAATAACTCATGTACATTAATGCTTTCTCGTTGAAATGCTTATAAACTGAGGATAATAATATATTCGTTAGCTTACCCGTGTACTCACAAAATTAAACTTAAACTTTCATAAGCCACATTGTTAGAAAAGACTTTTAATTCACTCAAATAATTTTTTTGAAAGGAAGCCTTAGTTTATTGTCTGCTCACCTAAATCATACTACAATCTTCGACCTCATCGCCATCAACTGAATGTAAATGAAGCTATTGTACTCTTCATTTAATTTGAATTACTCGCGTAGACGTTTTACATCAAAATATTATATCATCTATGTTGGCAGTTTGCATGACCTATGTCTGCTAGAAATGCAAAATGGTGACTGGCCTTTTTTACAGTAATTAACGTGGATTTTAAAGGAAACAATTTCATAATTTTTGAAGCAATAGCTTTTAATGTTGTTTCAATAAATTACATTATTGCTAAATTATTTAAGTTTATCTTATGTGACTGAAATCCATAATATTAAAAAGGAAGTTATTTTCTTTACTTAATTATTGAGCTTTATCTCTGTAAAACCTTGACAATTTGATAAATTGAGTTTAAATTACACGAGGTGTAAATTAATCCTGTTCATTAAGAACTTGCCCGAAGTTTACAGGCTTCACAACAACAAAAAACTTTCTTTAATAACTTAAAACTCAGATAAAATGGAAGGGATAAAAATGTTTAGATAATCTCAGATTTAAACTCATTTCTCACAGTATATTGTTCATTACAATATAATAAGAGGAGAATAAATAGCTTCTAGTGAGCAATTTGTTTGTTAACTTATTCTGGCTTTGGCCAGTTGTTTTATTAAATAGATTTTATGCAAAATAAATTAAGACCCGAATCAATAAAAACGCATGTTTTTTTTTCATAAAGTGATAGAATTTGTTAGTTTTTTTTAATAAAATGAAAGCAAAATAAATGTTTCAATTTATTTAAATTTATCGAATTTATTAATTAATCGATTATTAGGTATACTTAATTCGGTTCACAACACTAGCTTAGTGGGTGGACAGGTAATCGTGAATTACCCGTCCACCCACCAGTGGGAATGTCCAATGTCGGGAGGGATTATTGCGTGTCTGTCCATAGACGTCGGCCCTGCGCGATGATCCGCAAAATAACGCACCGCATTTTTTATTGATCAAAAAACGCGGGTGGAAAACTATAGATTTATAAGGGAGTTTTACTTTCTTAGTGAAAAATAAGTTTCTCTTAACTCTATGTGGTTTTTTGGAAGCCTAACATAAACAATTTTGCTTTACCATTGAGCATTCAAAATGTTTATTCAATAAATGAATTATGAAAGTCAAACATGGCAGGGATTCAGTTTTAATATCGTCCATTAGCTTCGCGTTACTTTGTTCGTTATTTCAAATGTTAAGGCGCGACTACAACACATAAAATTCTATTTTTTTTTTGTTGTATTTTTGAACAATTTGTACTCAGGCCTTATTATATTGAATAAGCTAGTAACTTAGATTAAAAGTAGGACTTGCTAACTATTAAGCAGTCATTATTATCGACTGCAATCGGACTGCCTGTCTGACGTCTACCTAGTCTACTCTCTTTGAGAATAACTTAGTAACGCCACTAAGCATAAAGTAAATTGAAATCGGCACGTATATGTAATTTATTGAATTATACAGGCCCGTACTTGGTTAACACCCATTTCATCTGACTGGAAGGCCCACATTACGACAATTCCATTGAACTAGCACCGCATTTCATTAAATTCGCTTCACGATCTTGGTATTTTCCTACACCTCAGCAGTTAGTGTACATTCCCCTTAGACGTGAAAGTGAGTGATTGCATTTCATAAAGCTGGGAGTTTAACGACCCTGGACCAACTTTAACCATTTCTACTTAAATATGGCGCAAGGTTTGTTAATTTAGGCCCTTTTTGCAAATACTTTTTGAGAATTGACTTTGTTTGTGTCCTTCATAGCAAATAGGATTTTACAAATAAGTAATTCACCCAGAAAACTCTATAACAATGTGAAGTAAGGATAGTCTCCTATTAAGTTTTCGAGAGATTCATTCTTTTATTCGCGTAACTACCGTGAGGCACGATGATATCCTGTTCTGCCTTAAATTAATGCCTATATCCCAAAAGTAGAGACGAAATTAATTACTCCAAAGTGGTGATATACACCTAATAAAAGACAAAAGATCCCTTGTATAAAGCAAGACTAAAATAAACACTTATATTAGATTAGGTAAAATTGTTACAAGATACTTAAATAAAAATCTAAATTGCACTTTATTAAAGTGTCGCTTGTCGGTGTAACAAGATAGATGAAATAAAATTCACATCTAGTACAAACGGCTACGTAAAATTCTCTGGGCCTGTATACTCGTAATAAGTACCTGAGATTCTTTCACGTTCTCAGTCCCACATATTTTATTTAAATCAGGAAGCCAAAACATATAATGATCGAATACATTTGGAATTGGGCCAATATACCCGGGCTGCCCCCTCCCCACCCGTGTTCTGTCCAATACAATACACATGGAAAACGAGTACGAGTTGACATTTTGGCACTACATACAGCTCTTACCCCATGAAACTTTGCTTTAAAAATTTAATTTATCAAACAAGTGGCGAACTTAAATAGTATTTAGTATAGGTAGATTGGTGCCGGCAGAGTAGAATTCATACCACCCCATGTCTGCCCGTGGGAATCATACGAGGCGATTAAAGGTTTCCGAGAGGTGGGCAGCAGCGCCTCCGGTGTTGACAACATAGTCCAAAATACAAACTGCGGACACCAACCCGCCTGCCCAGCGTGGTGACTATAGTCAAATACCCCTCATGACAGTCCTGTGGCGTGCCTTGGGGGAGGCCTACGTCCAGCAGTGGACTGCAGTAGGCTGATAATGATGATATTTATATAAGTATCTACATACTTGAGCTGGACGAACTGTAATCAAAATAAGTGGTATATAAGGAGAATAACTCTTATTCTCCTTTTATACCACTTATTTTGATCCCCTATCGTAATATTTAAAATACTGATATAAATCGAGTTATGTTACTGGTCAAACCTTATGATAAATACCTACAGTGAAGCTCGGTACATAACAGTTGTGCTGTGTCAAAAAAATACCACCACAATCACAATGCTGTAAACTAAGATCAAGTTTATAGGAAATAATTTAATGTTAGAGAATACCAAGTAGAAGTACCTAAGATACTGATTTCTGTACGACTTCAGCAAAGATAATTTATCATCAAAGAAGCAAGAAAATCTAAACACGTTTATGGCAATATTTGAAATAGCGTTGTTTGTTTAACTTGTTTATACTTCATGTGTAATAGTGTTTCTTGTATTAAAGGAAAAAGCTTTCCTATACATAAGTTGACTCTCGCATCGCAATGGACGCCTAGTACCAAGTTTACTTCAAATTGTTACCGATCCGGATGACATCTGTCTCCGGGGATTACGTCGGAAAATGCGACGATCTTGGCGCCTACACCTTTGAACTTGTTAAAGTTAAAGATAAACGGGAAATCCGAGATTTTAATCCCATCTGAGCTTTACGTTTCGTCGAAAAATTAAAGATCGCTTTGTAATTTCTACAAAACCGTAACAACTCTATCTTTGATTAAATTTTAAAAAGCGGTGTCTATAAATTTACTATTAATGTAAAAAATACAGCATCTGTGCTAATTTTCAGGCAAAATTAAATTCAGTAACGATATTAAAAAAATATATAATTATAATTTACGTACATACACCTGAGTTCCCAAAAACAAGGCAGAACTGCAGAATCATAAAGGAGAGTCTTCAGCTACGTTTAGCATAGCAGGCTATAACAATTTATAGCGGTGATAGCCCAGTGGTTAAGACGTGCACCTTCCAAGCGGGAGGCGTAAGTTCGATCCCAGTCACGGTCCTGTACCAATGAATTTATTTCATGTATAGATTTTAATGTTGCAAAATTGTCACTTAGCTCGTGCCTCGGAAAGCACGTAAAACCGTTGGTCCTGCGCCTGATCTCTCTCCGGTCGTGTCGGCTTTCCGTCACATCGAACTATGAGAGTAACGGAATAGAGAGTGCATCTGTGTTTGCGCACACACTTGTGCGCTATAATATCTCCTGCGTACCTGGCCAATCTCCGTAGAGATTGGTCGCCTGACCGAAATACGGTCGGAGATCGTCATAACAATTGACCAGTTGCTAGCTCAACGCCATTAGCCGCGTGGTGCCGGCAGAGTAGAATTGCCTGTGGGTATCGTACCAGGCGATTAAGGGTTTCCGGGAGGTGGGCAGCAGCGCCTCTCGTGTTGACAACATAGTCCAAAATACAAACTGCGGTCACCAACCCGCCTGCCCAGCGTGGTGACTATAGGTAAATACCCCCCAGTCTTGTGGCGTGCCCTGGGGGAGGCTTACGTCAAGCAGCGGACTGCAATAGGCTGATGATGATGATGACAGCTCATCGCCTGAAAGCACGCCCCTGAGCTTCTTTCTTAGTCAACTATTATGACATGCACATATAGATGCAGCTCATGTATTTTAGTGAAGCCCCGTCATCACAGAAAAAATATGCCAAGTAAATATTGTGTGGCTTACCGATCTGCTCTGAATCCCTAAAATTAATATTGTATGCAGATTTTTTATTACCAAACGCCAGTCATAAGTTTCATCAGAAATTTTGCTTTCTTTGTAGGGTTGCCACAAATACAAATAAATCGACAAAATAATATCGGCACGGGGCAGTTATTGAGCTTCATAAAATGTGAAATTGAATTAAATTTGAAATTTGAATTTGAATGTCTCAGATAAAATTATAAAACCTAAGTCTTCGATAAAGCTCTATCCTATAAGGCTAGTGCCTCAAGTCTAAGTTTGTTGCGAAGTTTCGAATTTTCATAACACAGGAATACGTTTAACCTAAACAATGTATCTGTTTGTAACATAGCTAAACATTTTATTAAACACGATACAAGGCAACACGATGTAAGTAGTTACAAGATATCAGCGGAAGCCGGGGGAATGGCACAATTCATTATAACAATGCTGCAAAAGGACATAAAATCCTTCATCGTGAAGACAAAGTTAACTGTTCAAGAATAACGGTATCAGGTTATCTTCATGTATGCGAATTTTGTATCTGTAATAAAGCAATTTTTAAATAACTGATAGGACATAAGACATTTACGAGTAGGTACTATATCCTATTAGATGCATGCATACATGTAATCACACCTTTATCCATTAAAGGGATAAAGGAATACCTTAAAAGGGTAGCCAGAATTGCAGAATCGCGAAGGAAATCTTACAGCCACGTTTAGAATAGGATTTGATGGTAAAAATCAGTGACAAGTTGCTAGGGCATCGCTTGAGAGAACACCTTTAAATTACTACACGGAAAAACATCGTATCGGACGATCCTGTGACTAGTCAGATATAATAATAATAATAATTGTGTTTATTTCAGACTACAAAACTTACGCTAGTCCATATTGTGTTAGTATAAATGAAAACGGAACTTATGGAAAAACTATGTTAGTATTAATGCACACAGATAATTAGAACACCTGTTGGAGGGCCTGGCACCAATATGAACTACTGTTTTTTTTATTACTTGTGGCTCTGCCTAGGGGTTGAAAAAAAAGCTTTATATTACTTACTGAATAAAAGAAGGACGGTGAAATAATTTCATCTCAGGTTAAGGAAGAAAATACAATATTGTAGCTGTTGAGACGTACTCGTATCTCCACATTCGAACTGACAAGGGTCTCGTGTATCTCGCCCTAATCTACTCATTTGAAATGAGATTTCAGGAGGATTCCATTTAAATTCCTATTTTATGGGGCTTTCCTGTAATAAATGTTCAAATTTGAATCAAATCTTAGATAAAGATGGATGTATAGTATTTATTAAAATTATATCTACTCTATGTGCAGTAGGCCTAGTTCATTTTTATAAATATAATCGCCGAATGTGTTGCTAAGCGCAAAACTTAGGAGGCTAAACCTATTTAAATGCTTTTTTGACGTGAAACGTCTTTAAAATCGCGCCGACACATACGGGTACCAGGTTTAAAAACTGGACCGTAACGAAAAGGTCTATATCATCGTACCTTAATAATTAAAAAACTATTGGTCTTAGAAACAAAAATGTGGTGTAAATATTTCACTTATATAGTCAGCTCGCTGTTATGACATTGAGTTCGTGTCGGGGTCAAGCGGGGCGGCGGGGGAGGGATACTGCGATAACTGTGCGAAACCGGCGCTCACGCTTGTTTCTATTCAGTGTAACTCGTGACTCCGACTTTATAGCGTGGTGATTCTTTCGTGTGTTTGTCAAGTTTATTTGAACCGATTGATTTATACAAAAATAAGTGTAATTTGGACAGTATTTATATCTATACTAATATTATAAAGCTGAAGAGTTTGTTTGTTTGTTTGTTTGAACGCGCTAATCTCAGGAACTACTGGTCTGATTTGAAAAATTCTTTCAGTGTTAGATAGCCCATTTACCAAGGAAGGCTACAGTCTATACAACAACCTGCCCGGCTTCGCACGGGTACAACGCCCCCTCACGCGGACGAAGTCGTGGGCGGCTGCTATTTAAAATAACCACAAAGTGACAATAAATATATAAACATTTGCTATGTATTTTATGTTTCTATTACGTACCTGTTCTTTTTTTATTAAAATACTTAAAACAGCGTCCATCTTGTTTTCATTTCAATCTTTTACTTTAAAAGCGATTCGCTAACATAGACGTTTCACGTTAAAACCAACGGCCGTGTGCCCCGACACAGCCCCACCCGCTTTTTTTTGTTAAGATGGCCTTGAAAAAGGTTTTTAAAAACTGCTGAAGGCTACTAATAAGATATATCGTTACCCGACATCGGTTATCTTATATCAAAAGAATCGTCATATTTGTCGTACCAAAAATTTAGCAAGTTGTTCCTCATGACGAAGATATAAAAGAGGAGGTGGGACTATGAACTGAGTTGTGTGGCAATCTTGAGGCCATGACGTCATGATAGAGGCGGAGCTTCAGCGCCAGTGTAACGCAGTAGCTGTAACCACACGCTTGTGCTCCAAAATGTAACCGTATTAAATTTACAAAGACACTAGCGCTTTTATCAGGGTACTTTTTTTTTCAGAAAAACGTAGTATAATCGTTGCCATAGTGATGAGTAATTGCACTAGTGAAATAATCTTGAACCATATTGATAATGAGCAAGTAGTTTGACTAGTCACTACAAGGTGGTTTCCATGTAAATGGGCAGGGCTACAGTGTTCAATGGTCCCCTCGTCCCATACTTCACCCCCGCTCCGCGGCACACTATTTTTGTATGAAAATATACTTAAACGCTACTCCTCTTTTATTTCTTCTCCATGGTCTTTCTAGAATAGTGTAGGGGTACTAATTAACAAAGTACATATTTCTTTTTCAACAAAAAAACTACATACAAATTCTTAATTTCACGCGGACGAAGTCATGGGCATCCGCAATTTACTAATAAAATAAGGAAAATATATTCTTTATTGTACACAAAAACATTGGATAATATATTATATAATTATACATTACTTGGACATACATTTATCTTTTTAATAATAACAATACCTATATCATTTAATACCAGTGTGAATTAATATCATTTGCAACTCAACAAGTACACATTTTACAGTGGTCCATGCGATGAAAAGTTTATTGACAGCCACACGTGCGTATAAATTTATTAGCAACTACTCTACCAACAGAACACTTTCATGGTAGATATTGATATTGATGATATATTTCACTTGAAAAATGTAATATTTCGAGATGCTGCATATAAGAGTAAAGCAGTTGATAACATTGCTTTACAGACGCCCGTTTGAGAATAGTCATACTTCTTATAAACTTTTTTACTTCATCACTATCCAGTATCCAGCGCAGCGTACTCAGATGTTTATTTACAATTACGGTTAACATTGTAGTTCGTTCAACTTTCTTTAACGTGGAAAATATATCGCAATTTTTCAAGTTAAACATAAATCTAAATGGTCGACGTCGGAATTTTGAGAACAATGCTCTCTCCAAACACAAAGAAAACGCTGGAAATTTCGAAGCTGTACCTCAGCTAGGATATCTTTGCTAAATACTCAAGCGGTTTTGTATTGTTGAAAAAGTTTTTACACCTTCGCTGTGAAGGGCTGGGACATTTTATGCTCCACGAGAAAGTTACTGTATTATACATACACAAAATGCTTACCTACTCGTATAAGCACATATTACTCGTACTTACCTGTAAACTGTTGGTTATCCACTTAGTCTTCTCTCTACAAGAAAGTTCGGCCGTGACAAAAGAATGGAGATATAGTTACAACATAAAAATAATGGAATGTCACTAACTTTTCAACATAAAAACAATGTTAATAAACTGCAAGAACTGCCTAAATCTCGTTTATTTTTTATCATGACTACAGGATTCACGGTAGTGTATTGCTTACTGCCTACCTCTCCTACCTACCTACCTCTCTTTTATGTATGTATGTATACACAGTTTGACTAGACTAGAATACATCAGCTGCATCCTCTTCCGTGCATCCGTGAGAGACCAAGGAACTCAGGGGCATACCTTCAGGCAATAAGCTAGCAACTTGTCACTGATCTTTACGAATAGCATAGCCTCTAAATGTCGCTGTGAGATCCATTTCGCGATACTGCAGATCTGGATACCCCATTAATATATGTATATGTACTTATCGTCATCAGCCTATTGCAGTCCACTCCTTGACCTAAGTCTCTCTCAGAGCACGCCACAAGGTTACTGCCATGGGGTTTTTTGCCCATAGTCACCACGCTAGGCAGGCGCGTTGGTGACCGCAGTCTGATTTTGGACTATGTTGTCAGTAACGCTGCTACCTGCCTCCCGGAAACCCTTAATCGCCTCGTACGATAATACGGGTAGGCATGGGGTGGTACAAATTCTACTTTGCCGGCACCATGCGGCACCACCATGTATATGAAATAGTCACAAATTCAAGCGCGAATAACAATACAATATTAAGTGCACGCCTATATCTGCCAAGACAGCTTTCCAACGTGTCCCAGGGTGAGAATACTTATCGTGTGTATCCGTGACTTATCTCTGTGGCTTTCAGAATACTCCTTCCGAGACGCGCAAGATTTATCCGGACAATTCCTAAAATACATTTGAATTTAGGAAGGTACATTTAATATTAGGATACATAAATTAACAGACGGAGGTATAAACTGAAAATTAATGTATCAAGTTTGTACTATATCCATACTCGAATGGGAGGTACCAAAGAGGTACAAGTACCAAATATCGCTTATTTTTTTATTATTTTTGACACCTTTGTAAATAAAATCAGTAAATTAATAAATGATATTTAGAAATTTAAGCAAAAATCTATCATTTTTAAAATTTATGTTTTACCAAGTTAATTTATTAATCTGAAAATGTAAATCATGTTTTATAATGAGTAATAGGCAAAATTATGTTAATATATTAACCATATATTATAATGGTTAAATGTAACAAGCTTTGAAAATAGCGAGCACAAAATACCTTTGTACGTTGAATATTAAGACAAGAAAGGCTGTAATTAGTGAAAATCTAAGCTCCTCAAAGTAATCTCCTGAATTTCAGCGTCTTTGGGTACTAGAGTGAGTTACTGCAGGATTAGCTCTGGATTACAACTGTCTCCTGAATAGCCACATTAAGAAGGATGGTTTTATTTAGAATCTAAAATATCATTACATAATTAAATTAATTAATAACATGAGTTTTGTGAATACAAGTTTACTATTAATTTTTATTCTATGTTGTACACTCATTAATAATATAAAAATATCACAGGTAAAATGAAATGAGAATTATCTCTTAAAGAGATTCCTTCAAGTAAAATAAGCTAAGAGTGATACAAAACTATTATTGTTTGAAAGACATTGTATTGTATATTATTGAAAACCCTTATCCTTAAGTTGTACCTTGACCCAATCAGCAAGTTACTGATGGAAGTCTGAGGCGGTGGCCAGTCCGACAATCTTTGTATAGAATCTTTACTTCGGTATTTATGTAAATAATTATTATTTCCCCAACAACTGTTAACTTTCCTTCTAATGTTAATATTCATATGGCCGTTATGTTATTCGGATATAACCTGCTTTTGAAGATGGCAGAAAGTGAGTTTTGATGTTAAGGATTAAATTGTGATCCTGGAGTAAGTAAGTCAGTTTAATAAATTATTTTATATGCGTGTTACATAACAAAGTTATAAAAATATATTTACAGACATCCAAACGTAGGGGACGCGGGTCTGTATCCCAACAGGGCTGCAAATATATGTGAGTAATTTTGTTCGGTGTACCTACGGCGAATTTTTTCGCCTCTGACTCTACCTATATACCTAGTTAGACAGAAACACATAGCACATTATTCTAAAATTCGGTCTAATAAGTAAGTCCATAAATATTTATTAGATATTGATAGGTTGAGAGCAGAAGAAAAAATATTCATATCAAAAGTTTCTAACAAGGTATTTCGCAAACTCTTAAATACGATAGCAAAATATTCGCCTACAAAATACGTTGGTAGCTTAAAACACTTTCGTAGTTCGTAGCAATGCTACGAATATTATTTGAACCTTTTACATAGTTTATTCTTTTTTTACCTGAATTTATACAGAGTGTAACAAAAGGGGCATGCTAATAAATGCTATGAAAATAGTCCACTATAGGCAAAACTATCCACATTTTGACTCGAAATAACATGTTTATTTTTCAAGATTGTATTCCTGTGATCTATAATTATGCAAAAGTAAATATTTTATTTGTAATCTCGTGGACATAACCTTTTGTAATATTCTGTACATTTCGATATTTAAAACTTAATCAACTTTATACTTCGTTTAGGACCGTAGGTATAAAAAAAAATGAGCCGATAGATTACTCGGCCATATTACGAGTGTATCTATTATTTGATCTTTACAAAAATCGTAAATTAATTAAGGGAGCTATTTAGGCTATGTTCAAACCGAACTGTCAACTACCGAAAATGAGCGAGTGTAGATACTCATTTACATGATCCCATTTTCTTGCCGGATGCATATAATTTTAATTATTGGCATGGTCTAAACTGCCATTTTCGACACTTTGTTCAAGTTTTTAGTACTAAATACTCGTCAATGCATTAATGGGGCTTTTTACAGTTTATTTTATTTCCATACATGTTAACTTTTTCGTTCTAATTTAACCGACAATACTTTATTATGCTATGCGTAGACGCTCACAAAATGCCGTTTATTTTCACGTTCATGCACTGAGGCTCACAGTCAGCGGTCAATCAGTGGGGTAAGCACGAACCTTTTTACGCGGCGTAACGCTAGCGACTCTAGCAAAATCTATGTGATTTGACAGTTGGACGTTAGCTTTACGGACTATCGAGAGGTTCGTGCTTACCCCTCTGATGTTAAAATCAGTTAATTTAAAAGACCTATAACCGAGGGATAGTATGATATATCTAGCCAATTTATGTTTTTATGTTAGTGTCCCCCGCTCAAGTATGACCAATCCATAAACTGCAAAATTTTGTATTAAAATAATTGAAAGATTAATTCTAAAATAACAAAAACAATCTCTCGAGATTGGTTGTTGAAATTGGCTGGTACTCGTAATGGATTTAAGTTAATTTCAATTAAGTCCATTATATTCTTATTGAAAAAGATTTCAATATATCAGACATCAGATTTTCTTGATTTTTATAATAGATTTATCACAGAAAGAGAGACTCCTTCTTCAATATTAGATAATATTGAGATTCTATTATATTTTATTGCAAAAACAAAATATTTACTGTCAAAATGTTTTGAATTCATTGTGTTTGTGCTACCTACACAAAAGTAAAGTTTTATTTATCTCATATAAAATCGCTCACGGCTATTATCTAACCCCTGCCATCCCATTGTTTATATTTACTTCGTCCCTTCGTAATAGTTTTGCTTACTGAACATTATTTAGTCATAATATATCTTAACTCCTATAAGTATTCAGTAGGTATATGTATCTATTATTTGTCACTTACCTCAGTATTAAAAAGGTATCAATTTAATAGTATAACATTCCAACAAATTTTTATTATTGATAATGTGAGTTAATTTTTTATTTTAAAAGACGAAATTTACATGACATAAATTAAATAAAAGTGTAATATTCTTAATTTACATTTTGTAAACCGACAGACATAATATTTTGTAGATTTTATTTTTGCTTCCACTAAATAAAATATTTGATGAAATATTTAATTAAGTAACTTTATCTGTTATTTAAATTAATATCAAATTAATTATCCCACCACCTGAAGGAAACTCAAACGCGGTCGATGGATGATGATGATGATGATGGAGTATTTTTATATACACTAAATAGAAAATTCACTATTCCACTAGTACTTAAACATTTGAAAAATACGCTTACGTTTGCATATATTTAATCTGAAAATTATATATTGTGATGGTAAATTGAATAATTATAAGCTTGGTGTCTACCAAAGTCAGACACAGTACAGGGGAATGAACTCATTCCGAATAAAGGGGTTCAAAGTGTGAATCAATGTTTATTACCTCAGTTTTACAAAATAAAATTGTTTTTATGACCTAATAAATTATTATGTAGGTTGATTCAAGTTCAGTGACCTGCTTAGCTCGAGCATTATCATACTCCGTAATGCTATCGAGTCGCAAATAAAATCTTTTACTTAGATTTGACACAATATTATGCGAGTTGGACTTTTTTTTTTAATTTTGGCTCTGTTAGAACCAAGTATTTTGCGTTTTTCTCATAATAATAATAATATACTTAAACTTATACAGGATGTAATAAAAAGGGTATGTTAAGCGAAAAGCTACGTAAATAGCCCACTGTAGAGAACCTATCCACAAAATTTGAGACTCGAAATCAGATGTTTATTTTTCAAGATTGTATGAAAATTCCTGAGATATTTAAAAATTCTCCATACTATCTGGAAAAATAAACATGTGATTTCGAGTCTCAAATTTTGTGGATAGGTTCTTTACAGTGGGCTATTTACGTAGCTTCTCGCTTAACATACCCTTTTTGTTACACCCTGTATATTATACATATCTGTTAATTTATTACTTTATAGTCACTTATTAGTCCCCCGTTTGTTTTACTGTCAATTTACTGGTTTCGGTTTACAAGAGAGACATAAACTTTACTAATTGTAAGTTAATACAATTATTGAACTCAGACAAATTAAGCATTGATTAATTCCTTTGACGTGGCCAAGCAATTTTCCGCAGGGATTTTCCGGAGCTGTCATACCTAATGACTTTTATCCGGAAAGTAGAACATCCACAGAAGTTTCCGGTATCGGGATCCCCGCTTATAAAGATTGGCTTACATTGTGCCAGCTAAAACAAAAGTAGATCGGACTATTTAGATAACCCGCGATGTTAAATAGGTACTATATTATCATGACGCAAGAGACTAGGTAGAGACTACTTAAAACATATACAATACAATACAAAAATTATATATTTACTAAAACAAGCACACATCGCATAACATAGTAACATAAAACAACATAACAATAAAAGATAAAACTTAAACTAACATGATTGTGGTGTGTGTTGTTCCAGCAAAATGGTGCCAGCTCAGCGTAGTGTTGCAGTATTACCTGCAACTCTGATGTTATCCCCTAAAGAGGTTGGGCAGAAGTATGCAAATTTCACACCCACTTTTCACCTGTTAGGTCCCACGTGGTAAGGGGTGAGCCAACCGCCGCTTTTAGGGTACAAATACGGCAATCCAGCTATCGGTGACAAATTATGGGAAATGTTGCCGAGTCATTCTAAATAGTTATTATTTATATAATTAGCGTCAGAGCCTCGTCCGTTAAATAGCAGGGTACACCACAGGCAGGTCAGGTCTTTCCCTAAGTATTTTCGATTCTCAAAATTAGTCTCTGCTAGATATAAACCAGCCCTTATAAACATCAAATCGCCATCTACCGTCCTAAGTTGGGAAGTGTAAAAAATCGTTAACGCACCAAGATTACAAATTGACCTACTTTTTTTCCCTCTATTTTGTAGAGAAAAAGCACTACTGTTTCTCACCGCATGGAATTCTTAATTGGTCTGTCAGCTAATTAATTTTATGTTGTACTTTATTGAAAAAGTGCTCCTACTCGTATGTAGGTTTTTCTTTATAAATGTGACGACATATTTGAAATGATTATTTATTTGTTAAAACATAGTATTATAATAACTCTGATCTTTATGATTGGCTGCGGCGGATCGTACCAAGAGGCCTTTAAATGAAACAACCGGAATAGAGGAAAGAACAGTGTATTGAAATTAATTTGAGTTGTATCGGTGGAGAACACGACGTCTAACGATAGCGCGTTTTAAAGTTACGTGTGCTGCGATCTATGAGCAGTTGGTGTGAACAATGATAATAACTTTATTATTAGTTTTCTTAGATCAGTCAGAGACATGTTTCGTGAAAAATGTGGCAAGCAAATATTATGTTTATTCAAAAACCTCACAAAGTTTATTAAGTTATAGAAAACTACAGAACATAAATAAAATGCGCCAGTTCTGTTATTCTTGCACAAGATGAACGGCAAAGAAACTTGACAGGGTTTCAGTGGACTCTGAATAAATATCTTAGTTAACACTGTGAATTCCAAGTACTAGACGTAGAACAACCCCGAACCCGTTAAACTAAAAATCTTACTAGGTAATTAGTAGTAGTACTAGTTGTAAAACTAGTATAGGCACTCGTTAGTTTAAACCGGAAAGTTTTCAGAAATTTTAAAAATGTGATTTATTATGGAATTTGCTATAGATTTAGATTAATGATTGGTCTTCGCTCCGTCATTATTCTAAGGCTATAGACTATAGATGTTCTTTTCGAATTTCAACTTTGCTACCGCAGATTTTCTGATTCATCATCTTCCTGTCCTGAAACCATTATTTATGGGCATTTTGTCGGTATTTTCTTATCGACCTTTGAAATATTTTTATGCGTAATTTAGTTTATTTCATGAGAGAACCTTTTATTTTTCCTTAACAAACTTGACGTTATAAAATTATGCATAGATTCGGTTCAGTAGGTTAAACCTATTTACTTAGGCAATAAATGGACTGAAAAAATATAACCCAGAGCTGTATGAAATTATGTCTGAAATAAAATGAAAATCCTAAACTAACAGGGATTTTTTATCTTAAAATATAGGTACGTTTAGAAATCGCCATTTTAAAGCAATTTGTACAAAAGAGTTTTGTCAGTTAAACTTTGAGCTCATATTAAATCGCGTCTCTAAGAAGCTATCTCTAAAGTTCGTTTAATATTCTACAATTAGTGCTCCCTAAATACTAATTGTAAAGGAAGCTCGCAAAATAGTGTAGAGTGAATGTGAATTTAACTTTGCATAAAGGAACTTGGCAGAATGTTATATGCAGCTACATATGTAGGTACACTGCATATACATGGTGTGAGTGACAGCCAAGCACATATTCATATGCAGTCTTTCATTTACAAAGTTCTAAACTGAAATCACAAATCGATATTTTTGCCTACACAAAGTTTAGCAGTATAATATTGCCTGCTATTACTGTTACCGTCGAAATTTTCTGACTACCTAATCATTACTTTTATTGAAAGAAATAAAACGATTCCATGCTATCGTAAACGAGAACATTACAATGTTGTTTTTACATTCTTTGTATTCCACGGATCGTTTAGATGAGGCTCGAAAACATTATTAAGTACTTGGGTAGATACTTTTATATGTATTTTATTTAAGTGTTATATCTTTAAAAAAAAATATTTTAAGACGCTTATGTTTATTCTCAGTGGTGCCGCTTGACAGGGATGTTGACCTTTGCTATCCCTAACGCTTTTTAAAAGTAGACATTTGGCCCGCAGACCAGTTTTTGCGTGGGCGAGATGTACCATAACCCTGGTCTACGATATAATCGTTACTGGAGGAACAATCGCAGTAAGGTGTCGGAACTAAATGGAAAGAGTAAAATTTTCTTCTAAAATTACCGTCTAAGGTGACCAAGTTCAAAGCAAAGTATTTTTAATTATGCGGATACAGACTGGAAGAATTTGTATAAGTCTCTGTTTGTCTGTTAACGAGTTTCACCTTGACTGCCACTCATCAACTAAGTTCGTTGTACCTTACCCTTCTAGGATTGAGTGGTCAGATTAAAACCCTGGAGTTATAGGAAGTACACATTGGTTTACGCTAGTGGGTACTAAAAACACAACCTCTAGTATAAATTAATAGGCATTTCGAGATAAGCGAGGCGCGGAACTGCACGAGCTATATATTATTTGGTATAAAAAGGCGGGTTTAATGAGGGGTCCCACAATTATAGCGCATTAATTACCCCTAGTGTGTTGGGGGTTAATGTGATTTACTGACTTTCTCCTGTGTTTTGTGGCGGCCATAATAGAAATAGTATGTGAACCTCGGAAACGAGAAACCGTAATCATGGGGTCTTCCCGGAATCTCCACACATTATCTACCTACGTGACGAGAGAGCGGCTGGTTCAAGGGGAGTCTTATGACTTCATATCACACGAAATAATTAGGTAAATGGTTATAATGCCAGTTGCCAATAAAAAAAAAATATTTTACCAGTAAACTTAACTTTAGGATTTTTCGTAGCATTTGGCATAATGTGCAGATGTGCTCTTGTTCTCCTCAATAAAGAGATGTTAGAGTACTTTACTCAGCTACTATAAGTGTATTTATCTTTGTTTATCACCGTACAGGGTGCCTTTTGGTCGTCATCATTTCCGAATACTACATTCTCCTCATCATTGCGAACATTTTTTATAGAAACGTACCTGGGAAGTATCTGGTTTTTACATTGCATTTTTCGCAAAAATACACATAGACGCGTGTAACTAACATTTTCCCCGAGAATAATTTGAAAATTTCCTATCAAATTACGAATTCAAATACTGGATAAATTGCGCATTACCGAGTGTAAAAATTATTTTGCTGCAATTTTTTTCCCATAAACTTACTTGATTTGATGTATAGAGTATGTACCTCTCGTAAACGGTAACAACATGACTCCCTATATGAAAAGCGGACATCATCTTACGCTCATGAAATTTAAAACATCGAGCCTGGAAGCAAAGACAATGTAACAGTTTATGAGCAATATTCTATAATCCCAATAAGTTGCTATGTTTCCATCAATAGCGGTTTCACTTAGTCATGTCATTAAGCGAAGGCGCTTAAGGAAGACTTCCTATTAGGCTGATAAATTAAACATGGCCTGGCCTGATGACCTCCCTTTGAAAAAGAAGCAGCCATTCCACTCGAAATAAAAGTTCCTTATTTTGTAGTTCCCTCAATACACTGAAAATAGACTAACAAATTAGTTAGAACTAACTATGGAAATCTACTTTCAAGTAGTTCGAAGTAGTTTATTTACTCAAAGTCTGGAAATATTCTGGATGCTAAGATTTTTATCTTAGTGTGGACTGATACGGATCTGTAACTCATGCAAAAACCATTACTATTTTCTTAATTCTAAGGTACTGGTATTATAAAGTTGCTATAAGCAATAAATAAATATTTTTTGTTATATATAGGTAATATTAGTAAGAAGTGCTCAAGGAACTCTTGTAGACCGAAGACCGACGGGAACATAACCCGCCCGATAGTCTACAAGTGCCCTTGAACACCATTCCGCCATCTTCATCTTATCCTACTTCTTCGCAAATCTGCTAGACCCAGAGGATGTGGTTGGCCCAGGACAAGTGATATATCGTGGTAAAGAGAAGACCTTTACTCAGCTATGGGTAATGGAATCTGTATAAATAGATGGATCTTAATATTATTATGTAATCTTTATATAGGTATATAAATCTTCTATTAGTGTGTTTGTAATTGAACTCCTTCTAAACGGCTAGACCGATTTTGATGAAATTTTTGTGTGCGTTCAAGTGGGTTCGAGAATCAGTTTTAATTCACAATTCGGTCAACTAGAATAAGTTTTTTTGCAGTCCACGCGGACGGAGTCGCGGGCGTCCACTAGTATGAATATAATTATCAGTCAGCTGTCCCCATTTGGGTATTGTTATCAGGCATGCATGAATGAATGTGATGAATAAATGCAACTATTTTTAATACATATGTAGAAATAGCCGCGATCGCTGATTTATTCATCAACACCGACGTAAAACTACAGAACTAAACTAAATTTTACGCGGATGAAGTCGTACATACAGACAAATACAAGCTTTTACAATACGTCTAACTGGTATTCTAATATAAGTATTTTTATACTATACTGTTTATTTATCAGTTAGTAAATAGTTAGAAATTATTGCCTGCAACTGGCAACGTGGCCTAAGGGCTGGCCGCATTGCCCCGCTGGATGGCGAGGCTATTCTTTATCCAAAATATTGGCCAGCCCTTCGGTCGTGAGACGCCTCGATATTTATTTTGTGTTAAGTTTAGAAACTTTTTATTATCCTACTTTTCGCAAATCTGCTAGACCCAGAGGATGTGGTTGGCCCAGGACAAGTGATATATCGTGGTAAAGAGAAGACCTTTACTCAGCTATGGGTAATGGAATCTGTATAAATAGATGGATCTTTATTATTATGTAATCTTTTATAAAATTTTCTTTGTACTTAGACCGAATGAAATTTTTGTTTGCTCGAGAATCAGTTTTAATTCACAATTCGGTCAACTAGAAAAGTTTTTCTGCAGTCCACGCGGACGGAGTTTAGATGATAAGCTCGCCTTTGTACTATTTCATGAATGAATGTGATTAATAAATGCAACTATTTTTAATACATATGTAGAAATAGCCGCGATGGCTGATTTATTCATCAACACCGACGTAAAACTACAGAACTAAACTAAATTTTACGCGGATGAAGTCGTACATACAGACAAATACAAGCTTTTACAATAGGTACTTAGGTTACTAAAATTTACATACTGAGCGTCAGCGGTGCGTCATCGTCAGTATTTGAGAAGATTGTTGAAAATTCCTATTTATTGTTGCTACGTCTAACTGCGCCAACTTATTCTATGGCAATATTTAAGTATTTTTAATACTATACTGTTTATTTAATCAGTTGAGTAAATACAGAACAAAAACTTAAATCTAAAACATATTTACATATAGAAATTATTGCCTGCAACTGGCAACGTGGCCTAAGGGCTGGCCGCATTGCCCCGCTGGATGGCGAGGCTAATTCTTTGTCCAAAATATTGGCCAGCCCTTCGGTCGTGAGACGCCTCGATATATTAATAAAGTATTAGAAACTTTTTATACCAGAAAAAAATATCCACTCTAATTATACCTAATGCACTTGTGAATTGCACATTTATTATTTAAACGCCGTATAGACAGGGCTCCCGGTTGACCACATATTTGCGCCGATTGGCGTCTATACACTGATCGTCACTTCTGTCGGATACTCAAAGACTTCGCGAAAGTTCAAGCGACCAGCATGTTGGTCATTTTTTCGCATGTAATTTTTTCGTTAATCGTGTTACCGATATCGTGTCGCTTACTCTGAAAACTATTCTATTGTGCACAACTTTCTGATCGGATTTTACCTTTCTGTTTTATATTTTCTTATCCTCTAGGCCAGTAGGTTACATTGCATGCCAGGAACAACTTGAAAGCTAAATTTATTGGAGGAGTATACTTGTATAAGTTTTGGAACGATTTCACGTACTTACATTAGTTAGACATACTTCAGGAGCCAGAAGGTTATATTGAAACGTACTTATTTGTAGAAAATATATTTCGTTCCAATTCTCGAAAAATTCAATAAATATATTTTATCGTATCCCATTTGGAATTTTCAGAGATTTAGCGCACAAATCTCAAGAATTCTCGAATGATAACTGAATTCTCTTGTTGTCTTTGATAACAGTGAATAATACATAAGTATTCTCGAAAATATTTTAAAACGAAATTGTGAGTAAATTACGTTAAGTGGGTACTTATCATCACTATTGAATTCTGATGAAAATAGATATAATAAATCCAATTACTCACGGTAGCTTTGAAACGAATAAGTAAATTTACAACTTTAGGTAGGTACATATTCTAACGGATTATATTAATGGAGAAGTGTTTTTATAAATTTATCTTAGTCAAGATATTATATATTATAAAATTATTAATAAAGAAAATGGAAAAAATTCTTCACCCGAGTGGGAATCGAACCCACGACCGCTGCAAACCGTGCCAGCCGCTATAACCATTAAGCCACCGGGTCAATTACTCGGATGACGAATCGTCATCCGGTGGCTTAGTGGTTATAGCGGCTGGCACGGTTTGCAGCGGTCGTGGGTTCGATTCCCACTCGGGTGAAGAATTTTTTCCATTTTCTTTATTAATAATTTTATAGTAGGTACATATTGTTCATTTATTTATAATTTACTTAAAACCTGGATAAATTGACCAAGCACTAAACTACCCTCCTTATCAATATTTAATATAGGCCACGTATTTCAACTTTATTTTCCGCGTCTCTACTCGCGAAAAAACTAAGCTCAAACCGTATAAAATTAATCTGTAAAATCTGTAAGAGAAACCTCCAGTCATTGTAAAGAATCCGTAGTAAATATCCTGCCATGTCTTCATAATAACATCTATCGATCGCGCCTTTTGTAGTCCAAAAGTTGACTTTATATTCTCGTTGCCCGCGGACAATCTCGTGCAAAACGTCCTAAGCCAACACGGCCTTTTCATGGTGCAAGTGAGACGTCACGCACGGCTTGATTAGACGTCCCGCCTCATCTTGCCTCCTGTCCCATCTCGCCTCATCGCCCGTCTTTTGTCCGCGCCAGACATTCATCTTGCTCCTTAGAAGCCGAAATGAAACTCGTTTTAAATGCATCCCCGTCCCGTTCTCATTATGGAGCGAGAGTCAGACCGGCACAAGGGTTCTGCAGGCCGATACTACGGGTTAATGATGTTTTATGTAGCAAGTTCTAGGGATCTGTTAGTTCGTTTAATTACTTGAAGTTAGTTTCTTATTCGGGCGTGTTTGGTTAAGCGCTAAACTAGTATGAAATGGACTGCTTTATTTGCTAAGTTGTTATCAGATAATGGGTAAGGAGACTCGTCACTTTTTAAATGATACATTTTATTGAGAGCCCTTTTCTCACTTTTCTTATACATCCGTACTGCTGCATAATAGTAATCAATTAAATTAAGCTGAAGTGTTTCTCCAAACTTTTTATGGATCCATCGAGGTTTTATTTACCAATAATTCCACGCAGCTACCACTCGGGAGGAAGTTTTGTAGTTTCGGTCAACTGCCAGTAAAGACGATCTTGTTTTGAAAAGCAAACTGAACTTTAGCGTGCTCACATAAAAGCTGTTTCCAATCTTATTTGTTTGTATTTTAACTTATACGGGTTAGCTTTTTTCTATTAGATAACATTTTTTTCTTATTTCGTTTGCAGATGTACGTTGAAAATTTTATAAGTACTTCATATAAATTAATTCTTATACAGCATATCATAGCATAGTATATATTATTCTAAGATTTTATAATTATGTGAAATAAAACTTATCTTCGTTTGTATAAGTAAGGCGTCAGCCTCGAATTTTGCGGGCAGCGGGCGGGCTATACACGTTATCAAATAGATACGTTTTTGAAGTTTTCAAAATTTGAAATGAGTGGGGCGGGCGCGGGCTACGAGCGGGAATGGGCAACGAGCGGGTTTCAAGCGGTGACAACCCGCGCTTTAGGATTATAGATTAGTGATGTGCAATGTATTTTGATATGGTTTGCCGTTATTTAGATATTTCGTTTACGGACAAAAATAGATATCTCGCCGACACAACACTACGCTGCTACAGAGCAGCGCGAGCTACCAGCTGGTTTCGAGAACGGGTCAGTGCTACCCGCCGCCGCCGCACCCGCCACGCTACCCACAAAAATTCATCTCTGCCATGAATTTCCTAATATAGATTTTCAAACAAAATATGTGTAAAAAAATTGTATATACTTATAGATTACATTATATAATATTATTCTAGATAATATGATATTGTATGTGAATTCATATAAAAATATATTTTGCTTGGGTGGAAAATACTCAAAACCTTTTCCTTCCTACACTTCCACAACATATGCACAAAATACTTATTTGATCATATCTCTATTATTATATCTACAACAATTCAATAAGTAACATAACAATAAGCTTAAAAACAAACTAAAGTAAACGTATTTTTATTGCACAAAGTAACTGTTTCTTCCACAAACTTCAGCATTTAGCGTTCAGCAGAACATTCCAAGAACTATAACAAAAGGAACTCGATTCGAATAAAAATCTTGAACATTATCCGAAAGCTATTTAGCAGAGTAAATGAGGCGCACATAATCTCTGTTGTCTAAAACGGTTTTTTCCTTCCACGGACCCCTAAAACCATTCACGATGTAGCCAAGAGGCAATTTGAGAGATTACAAAGCACAAAAGGTTTCTGCTAAGAAATAGCCAATGTCTCATGTATTACCTACAAACACAGAAGATACTATATTATTCAGTCGGCATGTATAACGCTCATACAGGGTGTAACAGATGGGGTAGTAGGGTGAATGGTCATTTGTTTTCTGTATAAGGCGATATAAAAATCGTAACGAAAGCAATTTTAGACTTAATAGAACTCTTGCCTATCAATAAATAGCCTAGGTATATTTTTTTAAATTTCTACCAATCCAAAGTGTTTCTTATATGGTTTTAAGCAGAGGTATACCTACATACAACTGTGTTTCCGAAATGGGGAAGACAGAAGAACTGCAGGATAACGAAAGCAGGCATTTCGGTACCCGCTCCAGTAGGGTTGTTTGATACATTTTTTTATTGCACAGGTGCGCATCCAGGCGAGTCCCTAGTTTTATACATATAAAAGCTTCCTCTTTAATCACTTTATCTATAAAAAAATACGCATTAAAATCCGTTACGCAGTTTTAAAGATCTGAGCGTACATAGAGACAGACGAACAGCGATTTTGTTTTATAATATTATAGTAGTCAGGCACATTATCCCCCAAAGAGGTGGGCAGGAGTGTGCAATTTACACAACCCATAGCAAATGTTTCCGAGTGATAACTCCTCAATAAGTATTAAGTATAAACTATCAGCATTAGAGCCATCTCGCTTCTGATGCGGTGCGCTACTACAGGTGAGGTTGACTTTGGGTCCTATGGTATTAGTTGAACCCACTTACACCACTAAAATTTTGATTATCATATACTAATTACTATTATTATTAATTAAAGGAGTAAACGGGTCCTCGAATTGAGACCGCGCCTCAGCAAGCGTAGCGTTGGGCGCCCTCCGGCCAGATGGACCGATGACTTAAAGAGGACGGCTGGTAGTGACTGGATGGCAAAAACGGGAGATCGAGCCATGTGGCATACACTGGGGGAGACCTACGTCCAGCAGTGGACTGCAATAGGCTGACGACGACTTTTATTAATGATTAACTAATTATGTACTATTTTAATTTTTTTTACAAAAAAATAGTGTTACTTAATAGGCTTTAAAACAAAATTTTAACCAATTAATGATTTTCAAGAAAAAAGTTGTCCTCAAATAAGTAAGAATAACTGATCAACCATTAGGACACAACCAGTAAAATCATTGGCGCGAAAAGGAAACATTGCGAATAATCAAGTTAAAAATGCATTTCCTGCAAGTTCCTGCACTGTCGTACAACTCAACACCATGGTACCCACTTGATGACCATATTAGTATTTAAGTGACAGCCAATCAAGTAATTTACGAGTACATCCTGTATATAAACATTCTTGTAGATACATTAAAATTTATTTGTCTCTAGGGCTTAATGTAAAAATCGTTCCAGTACGTTTCCCGGCCTTCAATCTGCAGGAATTTATGTCACAGATTGAGGGCTTCCGCAGCGACGTTGTCCTTTAGAATTCCCTTTATTTATCATTCCCGTGACAATTTTGGGATTAAGTCAATAATTAACCAAAGCTTTTTGTTACATCGGCTATCTACTACAAGTGAAAGTTCCGTCAAAATAGGTCCAGCCGTTTCAGAGATTAGCTGGTACATACAGAGACACAAAAATGGTAACAAATAGATATACGTGACGCGTATAACCAGCTATTTTGCAATACAAGTATAAATAATTACAATTTTTGTACACACTAACTTAGTCCCACATTAAGACCCCTAAAGGTCTTGTGTCGTGGGCATTATTTAAGAAACGGTATATAAATACATAGATGAGTACAGAAACAATAGAAACAACATCAATATTCATCATATATTATCAAATGTTTGTACCTTCCGGGATTTGAACCCAGGACCTGTGGTATCGCACGCAGGGTCACTACCTACTACACCAAATCAAAAAGTATTTATTCAAAGATTATGTCTGTATTGTTTCCACTACACAAATTTTACTTAAAGTGAAATTATTAATATCTAGATATTCCAAGAAAGGCCCATACCCACCATACATAGGTAATTTCCAGAAGGAAAATAAAGTATAATATGTATGCATGCACAATTTTACTGGGAAGGTAAGTAAAACCGCTTTCGAAGAATTTGTGTTGGATTTGAAAGCTCCAGAAAATGTACGTACAAAGTATAGCGGAGTGGGGGCTTTCAGAAATGTGATCATAATCATTATCAGCCATGAGAAGTCCACTGCTGAACATAGGCCTCCCTCAACAACCTCCACTCCGACCGGTCGGAGAAGCGGCCTGCATCCATCCGTTCCCGGTGATCTTGGCTAGGTAGTCTGTCCATCTCGCGGGTGACCTTACCACGCTGCTCTTGCCAATACACGGAACTCTTGAACCTGCCGGCTCCATTGGGCATCGGCTTTTCGTGCTTTGTGCCTGCCCGTTGCCACTTTAGCTTGCCGGACCGTTGGGCTATGTTATACGTCTACGTAAATGATTTCGCCCGATTCCGGATTCCGCCCGGGGATTCTTCGCACCCCTAGTTCTGGCGCTGGCACCTGTCGGACACGCCAGTATCGCGGCTGGAACCGCCGGGCACTTAGAGCCTTGATGAATTCTGATTCATAAGCCCGTACCGAGTTTAGTTAAAACATTTTTTAAAATACCTATACATAACTCTCAAAACAACATATCGATGGTTACCCCTATAGAAGCTCGTTCAATATAAAAATAATGTTGGCTCCGATATACTTCCCGCCTCAGTATGAATACCCAATTCTTACTGGAATTGGCTATAAGCTACCGCCTGCGGCTTTGTCGCCTGGAAGGGATTAAAGGCGTAAGTTTATTTATGTTCTTTTCGTAATCCGGAAAGCGGGACCTGCACGTACAGAACTGAAATTGTTTTATTAACCATTTATTAAAGATACCTATGTTTATGGCACAAGGTCTAGTAAGGTTACTTACACCCATAGCAAGAGTAGCAAATGCTACGAGCCCTGCGTTTCAAGGCTTATCTGATCCTAAAAATATCAATCTAGGTAGGAGTAAAAACTACCGTCCCCCCTCACCTTAAATTCTAAAACTCGCCTCCTGATTACGTAAAAGCAATAGCAAAGCCGAACGAAGCAAAAGCAATAGCGAAAATTGTACAATATTCGCCTTGAAATGTCAAAGTTCCTTTGAAATTCATTTTACGTAATACGAATTTGACAAGCTATCAGCTATTTTTGTACAATTTTCGCTATCGCTTTGCTTTTGCTAGTTAGGTAATAAAGTGGTCGATTTTATCACGTTCTTTACGTTCTGTTAGGCGAAAAGCTTAACCTTGTCACTGATCCATAACATTTGGCCCAGCTGTGCTAAACGTGATTATAGGATGTCCTTGTGATTATTATTATTAATTACTAGTGACCCGCCCTCGCTTCGCTTTGGTACATATCCTCTAAAATTTGGAATTTCCGTTTGTCCTGTTCCCGTGGGAATTTCGGGAAATATATCCTCAATGCTTCCTTACACTCCCTACTGAATATACCTGTCATATTTCATAATTATGTGTCAAGTGGTTTGCGTAAAAATTGGGAATTCCCGTTTGTCCCGTTCCGTGGGAATTTCGGGAAATCCGTTTTTAGTGCTTTCTCGCACTCCCTAACGAATACACATGCCTGATTTCTGCTTTATATTTATAGCTGTTTTTGTAAAAATGGAATTCCCGTTTGTCCAGTTCAGGTGGAAATTTCGAGACATACGTTCTCGGTGCCTCCTCTCACTCCCTACCAAATTTCATCATTATATTGTGTCAAATAGTTTTCGTTAAAATTGGGAATTCCCGTTTGTCCAGTTCCCGTGGGAATTACGGGAAATCCGTTCTTTGTGCTCCCTAGCAGTCCCGAAAGAACTTACATCTTCGATTTCAACTTCACAGGTACATCGATTTTCTTTAAAAAATTGTATTCCAGTTTGTTCTGTTTCGATGGGAATTTCGGGAAATATGTTCTCAGTTCTTTCTTACACTCTCTACCGAATATACCTGTCATACTTTATCTCTATATGTCATGTGATTTTTGTAAAAACTTGAAGTTTCTGTTTGTGCCATTCCCATGGGAATTTCGGGAAACCCGTTCTTAATGGTCTTTTACACCCCCTAACAAACATACACACCAAATTTCATCTGTGTACGTCAAACGGTTTATTTTTATACTTATTGAATAAGCTTTTGTTCCGGTACAGTGGAAATATCGATAAAAATTTGGAATTCCTGTCTGCCCCGTTCCCATGGGAATTTCGGGAAATCCGTTTGTACTCTCTTACACCCCCTAACGAACATAAACACCAAAAGGGAGTGGGTGTAATTTACTTGTGAAATTTAAAATTTATTTTTATGTGTCCGTTTCTTCGTGGGGTCAGGTATGTTGTTTTCGCAATTCTTTTTGACTTTGACAAAATTACACTCGTTTTTGAGAATTTTTACCCTGTACGTTTCCATTTTCATCATTCGTTCATCAACTCCATTCAAAAATTCAGTAAATGCATCCAGTGACTGATTAAAATCTAGTGGGCTGTATGGATGCATGTAATTCCTCATGACTAACTTTCCTATAAACAAAATAAAATAAAAAACAAATTTTATCTGTCATGTTGTGTCATGTCATCTGTACGTCACAGAATAATAAATTCCCAGAACCCGTGATCACGCACACTTTTGAAGCATCTTTTCAGTATGTCAAATTTTTACAACCTATTTACTGGAACTAAAAAACTGATAATATTTATCGATTTGGCAACAATCGGCGGGTAAGATGAGCGGAAGATGCGGGATTTTTGACTCGTTTTTGCTTCACTACTCGGAATACGTCTGTCATTGATAACTCCTTCTGGGGACTTGTTATTCTATGGTGTATGTCAAACTTATACCTCCATGCGTCAAATGGTAATTTTTTTTTTTTTGTATTTAATTCATATTTCTGGAATAAATAGGAAATTATGCGTAACCCTATAGCCTATGTTCATCCGTGTCCAATAAGGATTCTAACGGTGAAAGAATTTTTGAAATCGGTCCAGTAGTTTCGGAGCCTATTCGCTGCAAAAAAACAAACAAACATACAAGCAAACAATCAAAGTTTACCTCTTTATAATATTAGTATAGATATAGAAGTATAGATTATGCTTTATTGTACACAGTAAAGTTTTCACAAATAAGTTTATGACAAAGAAAATGTACAAAGCGTGCTTATCTCTAAGAAGTAGGTATGTGATCTTTCAGTTCTATGTCCCAGTTATTTATAGATACTGTAATGTAATTAAACAACACCATTATTACGAGTATGATGGATTACTTACTTACCAAAATATATCGAAAAATCTTTCTCGCATTCGGCTAAGGAAACATTAAATTTCAATCTCGCATGATTCGCGCAAGTCATTTCCGAGATCACGTGCATTTTGCTGATGTCATGTAAATTATTACTTACACACTCAAATTATTATGATAATTGATTATCTACCCGTTTGTAGGTGCCCTTCATTTTATGCATACTTATTGAAATTATCCGGGATAAAAATATTTTACCGGGATTAAAAGTGTCCTATATCCTTCTTCTGATTTAAAGCTTAGTTCTTGAGTTTTAAATAGGGTAACTGAGATGCAACTAGTAATTCTGTCTGCCTATTTGCTACAAGCCGTATTATTTCAACACAGATGAATTATTCATTCAAATTCATTAAAATTCTTCATAGACAATTCGATGATTTTTGTAAAGTTCCATTCCTTACAAAAATATTTTTAGGTACATGGGTAATTTCACGGCTAAGACAGTATTTGCTTTTCAAAGTATATTGGCACATAAGTATGGCCTTGAATCCCACACATTATGCGTTGAATATACTAATATGAATAGAAAGGTGATTAGGGTCGAATAGATTATTCAAAATTTTTCGCAAAATGAACATTATCTATTATTTTGTACGACGTACCTGCGTGCGTGCATACATATTGTTTATTCATGTCAAAAATGAAGTTTTCTTTATTATTAATCTTATATTGTTTTATAAATCTCAGTGACGCCAAGATATTAAGACTAAATGGTATGTACTACCTCTAAAATTAAGTAATTGGAAGAAGTTTATTTTTCATTAACTTTCATTACACATGTTCATATTTATTTTGGGTAACTGTATTTAAAAGGATTTATATCGATGAAAATGTGAACTAGTTAATTTATTTCACTATTAATAGCCTACATCTACATATACATACCTACCGGAGGGGAAGGCAGAGATCACAATTTTGCTACGTCGAATTTATTAATGAAATAGATATTATATTATTTATTGGATTGAAAATTATTCAAATTTATCTATATTTGATTGAAATATTAAAATTTGAAAGAGGGAAATATTATTGCTCCTCATAAGATGGTCATCACATTATTCTATCATGTTCATTTTATGCTTCCAGATTCGGAATATGCTCGTATGCCTCCTATGTTCCACTTAGACGACTATACGTCATGTACGGAGAAAGGATTTTTATTCTGCTATGTAGATTTGAAGCTTGCACCTCATACAAACTATGAATTATACAACCTAATACAGGTACAGTTAATAAAATTCTATTAGTGTAATTTATAGTAATGTACTACATTATTAATGTATTATGACGTATAGTAATGCGATCTAAGTGTCAAGGACTGGAATTGTGATGCATCGAAAAGTCTAATGGTGCATCGAAACTGTTAGTATGACATTAGCACTCTATGTCTACATCTTATTCCTCTATGATAACATTTATGTATAAGTCGGATGCTAACATTTTTATTTCATTTTTCAGCAATACTCTTTATATCCAAATAGAACATACGATCATAAAGAAGTCCATTACGGTATCTGCGTCAATGAAACGTGTAAAAAGAATATACAGAATGACCTGAGAGGAACTCTAGAAGAGTGCCTAAATGAACCTTTGAGAGAAAATTATGGTTTACAAGGAAAAGTTATAAACGAAATACACTGTAATAATAACGACCATTATAGGAAAATTGATAATGTAGACATATTTGTGGCTATAATATTTATTGCTATAGTGACTCTTAATGTAATCGGAAGCATATTGACACAATCGGTGGAGAAAACCGGTAACTAATTATAATGATTTTAGTTAGCATATGCGATCGATTCTTCGTTAACATTAAAAACTTTTACTTCTGAGTATACAATTAAATTTTATAACTATGAAGCATTTTAAAGTTGTATTAATATTTTTCAGGTAAAGGTTTCCTAGACTGTTTCTCACTCAAACAGAACTGGAAGCTGCTAACAGCGCCATCCCTAGAAACAAAACCAGGAAAAATCCATTTGAAATGTGTTGATGGGTTCAGGTAAAGCATAATATATGCAGGGTGTGTGTAACAGCCAGGCAAATACTGAAATACCGAACAAGTACCATTGTTTTGAGTTATACGACAGTGTTATTACTAGCAGAAATTCATTTTTAATTTGATTATCCGCAATGTTTGCTTTCCGCGCCAATTGTATCGGGTGATCCCGTGACTAATAAAATGGGCTTTTTGGTTATTGTGTGATACATTACTGTTTTTTGGATCACTTGTGACTATCCATTGGGGTTGATCAGTATTTTGAACTTTTTTTGAAAATCATCCTAGGTTAAAATTTTGATTTTAAGTCATTATCTAAGGCCTACTTAAACAATACAATTTTTTTCCTAACAGAATGAAAAAAATGAAGGAAAATTTTGAAATTTTCCTGCGAAAATTTTTAAGTGGTTTTCGCCTCAGAATCATAGTCTGAAGTCGCCATATCAGTATTTGCCTGGCTGTCGTTTCCACCCTGTATAAAACATCAATAAATAAGGTACGAGGGCGGCACTGAAAGTTTCGGGAATCCGGGAAGTGATACAACATTTTTAGTGGAAGAGATATTTATTGTTTTTCGAAGAATTCTCCCTGAAACTTGACATATTTTTCCATTCGATAAAATAAATTTTTAAAGCATTCATTCCATTCAGAAGTTAGGGTATCCAAAATGGCCGTTTTGTAGGCGTCTACAGCTTCTTCAGGTAATGAAAATTGACCACACAATTTGTTCTTAATTTTGAGTAAAGTATAAAAATCATTAGGGCTTAAGTCAGGACTGTATGGCGGATGATCTAATAATTCAATATTTTCTTGCTCCAAAAACTCATTCATCCTGTGGGCGGTATGAGAGCTCGCATTGTCGTGATGGAGGATGATGCGTCGGTTGCAGTTCTCTTTACGGAGTTCAGAGACCATCTGCGGTAAACAAATGCTAGATTACCATTCTGAATTGACCGTTATTTGTCCCTCAAGAAGAATAGTGGCAACATGGCCGGTTTTGGAGACATACGTGGCCACCATTTCTTTTGCAACGCTCCGTGAATGAACAACTTTTGTTGGCTTCAACTCATTTTCGAACACCCATACTCGTGACTGGTTTTTTGTTTCGGGTTCGTATGCATATATCCAGGACTCGTCACCTGATACCACGCTGTATACAGCAATTGAAGATCCTCCGTGGAATCTCTCGAGAGTTCTGACGTACCAAGTGACGCGAGTCGCTTTTTGCTCCTCACAGAGTAAATGCGGGATCCAGCGGGAAAATAATTTTTTAACGCCGAAATTTTCATGCAAAATTATTAATATTGGACTCATGCCAATGTTCAAAGTTGCCTGAATTTCCCGATATGTCACATGTCGATCTTCCTCAACCAGCTCACGCACGGCATCAACGTTATCTTGGGTGTCTGCAGTTTTTGGGCGACCTTGACGGGGATCTTCACAGAGCTTGACACGTCCACGTTAAAATTCCGCAAACCAGCGATAAATTGTAGTTCGAGATGGGGCTTCATCACTAAACGCAGAAAGCATCCGATCAACGCACTGTTTTTGTGTTAAATCACTTCTAAAGTCACAACAAATCATTGCTCTTGAATTTTCTCGACTCAATTCCATTATCACGCTGACTTCACAAGTTTAACAAGAGCTTGAGAAAGACTGCATTCTTTTTTTAAAAATATTTAAACGGTATTTGATTAACAAAACCATGGAGTTTTCGATTAATAAGACTTTATTTTGCCAGAAACAATGGAAAAATTCAATTCCCGTTACTTTTAGTGCAGCCTAGGTATATTATTAAATTATTAAACGAACTATCCTTTCAACGTCCATTTTTTTAGGTAGACACTTCCAGCAGTCTAGTGATAGACTGTACAATATCATCATCATCATCAGCCTAATTGCAGTCCACTGCTGGACGTCGGTCTCCCCCAGGGCACGCCACAAGTCTGCCATGGGGGGTACACTGTACAATATATTCAACAAAAATTTACATATTTACCCTTTAAGTCTTCATAAAGTTAAAAATGTTGTGCAATCACTTCTTTTGAATTTGGACTACTTAGAAACAGAAAATTTTATAAAACATACATATAATCACGCCTTTATCCCTTACGGGGTAGGCAGAGCACTAAGGGCCGATAATTTAATTTAATAAAATTTAATAAAAACCTGCCTTAAAGCTAACAAAACTAGTTTGTATAAGGTATAGCACTGTTTTGCACCTATTATATTCTACTATGCTCGCACACGCACGGACACACACAATGTAATCACTTTACAATTCATTAATTTATCGGTCTTAATTTAAAATTACAACTGAATAGTATAATGCTACTTAAAACTTGGCGTTTGTAATTGAAAGGTTACTATAGTGTATTGAGGAAATATTATTGATTAATGTTGGATTGTTCCTGTGTTATGTAAATTCTATAAAATTGATTGTGATATGTAAATTCTAAAGGAACCTATTATTAATAACAATAAAACCGATGGAGGGCGCCGATGTCTGTGCTACAGTTATATACTCCTACAGACATCGACGTTTCACTTAAGGAATGCTAGATTATCTTTGAACCAATTCTATTATGTATTATTATAGTAAGCTTAGTATAAAATACTGCTATCTATGTATGTGTGTGCCATTTGTAACTGCATTGTAAATATGGTCAATAAACTATTTTTCATTTCATTTTCATCACATTTAGGTATATTATTCTATTTATCAAACGAATATCTCATCATCGTCTATGTAGAGTTTAATTTCTTTAGTGATGAAAGCAAACTATGAGTGTATGGACCGTTTTGAACTGGTGATTTATTGTGGGGCTAGGTTTATATTATATTTTAGGTACATTTTTAAGCTTCGCTTTGTTTTTCTAACAGAGTGTATAAATATGTAGGTAACGTCGATCCATTTGTCTTTATTTTAAACATTCTGCCATAATATAAAGTGTTTTATTTTATTATTGATGCAAAAGATCTTTTTTTTCGTTTTAGCAATATTTTTTAACTCAAGTTACGTTGAAAAAAAAACTTGTCGATAAGCTTACAAATAGCTATATCTAATGTAAGATTAATGTTCTTTCAGATCTATCACAGCCCTGTCAATATTAGGATTTCACACATTTGTTGTATTCGTGTTTATTGTGAAAAATAGTCATGAAATAGAAAAGGTATTTTTAAATAGACTGAAAAATTAACGGCAATGTGACCTATTAAAACTATACAATAACTTTAAATGAATGCTTTTATTTTTAGGTGTACGATTCTGAAATTTCGGCAGCAGGAATAAATTTGGTGCTGATAGTTCACATGTTCTTCGTTTTGTCAGGGTTTTTATTAGTATACAACACGGAGCCCGAAGAGGGAACACAATTACCATGGACTGAACTACCCAAGCGATTTATATTACGATACTTACGGTAAATATGTACATCCCTATACTATCTGGAAAATAAAATGTATCTTAAATTTTGTGAATAGGTTTCTTTCTTCTTCTTTATATTATATTTTTATATTTTATATCATTTAGCTTTCTCCCAATAAGGAGGTCTTGGCATCCGCAAAAAGTGTTCGCTGGCATTCCTGTCCTCGGATGGGCACAGAAAAAGATAAAAACTATTTGGCACCCAGCAATAACATCCGACACCGCCTACATAACAGAGGCCTGAATCGTGCCCAAATAGCAGCCTGCCCAAGGACCTGTCCTCGCAGAAACAGTGGGACGACCCTCTCAGTAAGCTGGCACGGAATAGACTTTACGTTAGCAACCCCACTGAGAGGGCGCGTCTTCTTGCTGTATCCCGCTGAGAACAGGTCTTTGGCTGAGCCCCTCCGTCCGAAGACTTTCCGCTTGGCCGTTTCATTGCGCATGCCCCATGTGGTGGCCCCATATATGCCTCACCGATGCGCCTGTGGTGAAACGGTAGAGCGCCTGGCCACTGAACTGCAGCAGAAGCGCGGGCCCAAGCGATTTATGTACCCGCCGGGCTTTAGGAACCGCGAACATCGCCGCCGTATAGAGCCAAATGGCTTGACGGAAAAAGGCCCGACGCATGACACTAATTCCATATGGGACGGCCCTTAGTGTGGGACGCCACATGCGTGACACACTACCGTCCCATCCTGAAACTCGCAAAAAGCAGGCGGCGCTGCTGAACTGCGGAATCCCTCAAACGGCGCAAATATTCCAGTCTCGAAAGGCTACTTATTTGCGCCGTTCGGCATGGAACCCTGGGTCTTTGGGGACCGGCGGCGCTCAAAACATACAGGGACCTGGCCGGGCGGCTCGTAGAGTCCAACGTGACCAAAATGCTGGCTGCTACTTAGGCCAAAGAATGAATAGGCATTTTTATCTGATAAGGTAGATCGGCTGACCATCTGGTCAACCGACCTCCCACAGGAACACCATTCTTAGTTCTATTAGTTTTATTTTGATATAAAAAGCAGCTGTTGTATAAAACGAATAAAATATTTAATCATTTAGCTTTTGTTACACCTTATTTATAATTTTGAATCATATTGGTTAACAGTTTACTAAAAAATATAAATAATATTAAATTCTTAAATAACATTTCAATATAATTATTATAAAAAGTCATAAGCTAATGGCTAGCTAGCGCTGGATCGCTGTGCTCTGTCGCTTTACGATTATAAGAAAGTATGTGATTTTTTTTTTATATGTGTAAAAAAATATATTTCTCTGTTAAAGTCTTAATTGGTCTGGCTTCATAATAATAAAATAGATTCAATTTTAACTACATACATAAAATTTACTAACAAATTGCAATTTCAGATTGACGGTACCATTTGGAGTCATTCTCTTGTTCATGATGACTTGGGTTCGATTTTTAGGATCTGGACCACTTTGGCAAGTAATTATGTTTATTCTTTTTTTTTCGTTTTTACTCAGATTTTATGTCTAAACCATAGGACGCACTCAGTTAGTAGGTATTTTGTTTATTTTAATAACCACTTGTTTTAAACAATACCCAACTGAATCTAATGATACCTCTCAAGCTCTAGCTATATAGAGCGTATCAAAGAAATATACATATATAGGTAGATTTATATTACACATTGGAAAAACATAAACCATTTGGCGCAGCTGTGTAAAAACGGTGAAATGGGTCATTGAATAGATTTCAAGTGGTCAATGGTTATTTCAGAAAACTATAGTGCAAGAGTCAGCCGCGTGTCGGGAAGAATGGATGTACAACATTTTGTACCTTCACAACTATTTACATCACGCGCAGTGCATGTTACAGACATGGTAATGATATACATTTTGTTTTAGAATTTTTAATCTATCATTTTATACATTACAAGTGGACGCTCGCGACTCTGTCTGAGAGGACTCCAGAAAAATAAAATGTCGAAATTTTCAAATAAAAAACTTTTTTCGGAGCAGTACTCAAATCAGTATCAAATGTGGCTAAACGTAGCTGTGCGATTTTTTGTATTATCCTGCAGTTTAGGTTTCGAGATTTCGGTTTCATTTCGAGAATACAGCCGTTTGTAATACTATATAATATTATTATTATATGTCGTCTTCTTCAGCCAATGGCAGTAGACTGCTGGGCATAGGCCCCCCCAGGACACGCCACAAGGCTACTGCCACAGGGGCGTTTTGCCCATAGTCACCACGCTGGCTGGCGGTTTGGTTACCGCAGTATGATTTTCGGACTATGTTGTCAGTACGGGAGGCGCTGCTGCCCACCTCCCGGAAACCCTTAATCGCCTCGTACGATACCCACGGGCAGGCAGGGGTGGTACAAACTCTACTCTGCCGACACCACGCGGCTAATATTATATATACTGGTAGAAAATGCTCTTTTGCATTAAGTTCGCCCATGTGCTAAAATTATTGCATAGTGCAATAAAGTGTTTTATTATTATTAATGTAAGAATTATAAATATGTTTTAATGAATTATGAAGACTGCTTTGAACACTTTTTCACACGGAATTCTCCCATTTGGTATAAAAGCAATACCCGCAGTAGGTATATACAGGGTGTAACAGAAAGGGTATGTTAAGCGAAAAGCTGTATAAATAGCCCACTATAGAGAATCTATTTCCAAAATTTGAGACTCGAAATCACATTTTTATTTTTAAGATTGTATGAAAATTCCTGAGATATTTAAAAATTCTCCATACTATCGGGAAAAATAATCATGTGATTTCGGATCTCACATTTTGTGGATAGGTTCTCTATAGTGGGATATTTATATAGCTTTTCGCTTAACATACCCTTTTTGTTACACCCTGTATAGGTAGGTATAGCATAAATATATCCTTCATATCTTTTTTACATTTTTTGGATTTGTATTCACATTAAAAAAAAAGAATTTATCAATGAAATTAATATGAAAATATATTTTTCCCCAGGTATTTAGCCACTGATATACAACTATATACTCTGTGCTTGGCGATTATAGTCCTGATACGGAACCCTTTTAAGAGAACCATAGTACTGGGTGTTCTATTCCTCATAGCCTTCATTCCTCCAGCTCTCCACACCTACTTCCAAGACCTGGATGCGATGCTCATTTGCTCGCTTGAGTACGTACTTTGATTTTAGTCCTTTTTTTAATTTGAAGTAGTAGTTGATGCGCCCGAAGCCGTCCGCGCAATTAGTTAGTTATACCCCCTTTGGGGTACATTATTACAAGCTTTGAGTAATGTATTAATTTATATAATGAAAGGCCTTGAATAGATCTATGTACCACATTTTACTTAAATCGTAGCAGTTATTTTCGCTAGCAAAAGTAATGCAATGCTGGATCCAGTACGAGTATTCCATCAATCCAGCGAAATCCAGCACATTTTTGTTCCACTGTGCAAGTTGGATTAAAAGTGCCGCTGGGTTGCAATCCCTAGTACATACCTACAGATTTCGATAATTTAAAAATGTATGTGATGAGTAATTACATCAAGCTGCCGTTGTTATTAGCAGTAGAGACTCAATTTTGACCTTAATAAATGCAATCACCTACCTTTTTTTTCAGAACCCACCGAGATTTTTTCTATTGGAATCTTGTAATGAATTATGTATACAAACGTGGATATAACAACATGGGTGGATTTATAATAGGTGTTGCAGTGGGGTACCTTGTATTGCATATTAAGAAGACTAACTATAAGTTTCCAGAGGTATTATTCAGATTTACATTTTAGCTTCATTATTTAGATAATTTAAATAATATTTACTTAGCCTATGAAGTTTTTGCTTTAATTGCGTATCTAAATATTCTTTCAATCAAGATATAACCTATAGAAGGTAACTTTCATCCATACGCAAGAAAAAACAGGCATAAAATATTGATTACCACAAAAATATTTTTTCTTTCCCTGACTCGTCCGGAAACAGTAGATTATTATTTATTGAGAGGTATAATGATTTTATCAATCGGCAAAAAGCTTATAAAATCACAGTGAAATTATTAATATATTTCAAGTGATATTTTTATTTAGACGACAGGGGCGGGGCGCTTTTGGTGACACTCATAAATGTGCGTCCCATTGTCCTTCGGGATTATCGTTCTATAGGTTATATTTCGATTTTTCTTCGGTTAAAATAAACGCCATTGAGTGACCGTCGCGCGTCGTCTACCTACGATTTTGTTATATTCAAACGAACGTTTATATAAAAATGTAAACTATGATGATGATGATCTCCGACCGTACTTCAGCCAAGGCGACCAATCTCTACGGAGATTGTCCAGGTACGCAGGAGATATTATAGTGCACAAGTGCAGATGCACTCTCTATTCCGTTACTCTCATAGTCCGATGGGACGGAAAGCCGACACGACCGGAGAGAGATCAGGCGCAGGACCAACGGTTTTACGTGATTTCCGAGGCACGAGCTAAGTGACAATTTTGCAACATTAAAATCTGTACATGAAAATAAATTCATTGGTACAGGCCCGTGACTGGGATCGAACTTACGCCTCCCGCTTGGAAGGTGCACGTCTTAACCACTGGGCTATCACCGCTTAAATGTAAACTATAGCTACAAATCAGCAGACTTTAATAATAGGTCAGCAACTAGTTGCTATACGTCAAAATATGACTACGTTGCTATCGATTCGACCAATGATCAATCGCAAGTTACAAAATGAGGGGATGGGAGACCCTTTTCACGCGCTCCGGTTGTCGAATGGGTAGCTGGTGCTTGGTATCTGGTGGCGAAGTTTCTAGCCATGTACATGTACATAGCTTACGCGTAATTTTCCGGGCAAGTACATGCATGTTGCCAACGGCAAACGGAGTGTTTGAAAAGGGGCGTAGCAATGTGACAGCGAACATTGTGAGTGCCTGAGTGCGCGGGACGTGTGGAATTCGCGATCAGAGTAGAATTTAGTTGAAACGAATCGCGTGATTACAGTGGAACAAATCGGAGTAGAAGTATGTACTTCTTCTTCTTTATAGATAAGCGTGTAAGTTGTTAGTTATGCTTTAGTTTACTTTTTTTTCGGCTATAGACACGCCTTTTTGATTTCAGATATTCCGACTCTTCTACTGGCTCACCATGCCAGGGTTCTTTTACGTGGCATGGCTGGGCAGAATATTCTACATTGAAGAGGAACGATCTTCTCGTCTCTATCGTGCTGTATTTGCAGGCCTTGTGAAACCGACCATCTCTATATTTTTAGGCGTTTCACTACTCGGATCCATTTTTCAAGTTGATAGTAAGTCAAATCACGAAGTAATGGAAAATAAACAAAAATAATATTTAAGCTGACTGAAGGATTTATCTATATTGGTCAGATAGCCCATGTGAGGGATAATGTTGATGTTGATAGGTACTGACACTATTTTGATCAAGTTTTATACAGGGTGTAACAAAAGAGGTATGCGACGCCATAGGTCCTGGGTTCGAATCCTGGTAGGTGCAAACATTTATATGATGAATATCAATGTTTGTTTCCGAGTCATGGATGTTTCTATAATTAAGTATTTATGATTGATATACCGTTGCTTAGTACCCACGACACAAGACCTTAAGGATCTTAGTGTGGGACTAGGTCAATGTGTTGTGAAGTGTGTAAAAAAATGCTATGAAAATAGTCCACTATATAGAACCTATCTGCAAAATTTGAGATTCGAAATAACATGTTTATGTTTGCAGATAGTATGGAGAATTCTTAAAAATCTCTGGAATTTTCATACAATCTTGAAAAATAAACACGTGATTATGAGTCTCAAATTTTGTGAACAGGTTCCGTATTATAGTGGGCTATTGACACACATTTTCGCTTAACATACCCTTTTTATTACACCCTGTAGAGAAATACACCAATTATTTATCCTTCAGATAGGCTACCTGGCCATTGGAAAAATCTGCGCTTTAATATAGTCTAAATATATAAATGGTCATTCAAAGTTGTCATTTAATAATGTAATAATTATAAATCCAGAAATGCTGTAGATACGACTAATCAAGTATTATTTTCTAAGAAGAGTATTAAGTACTATGTGGTGCTATGTAATATAGGCAATGTGCCTATCTTAAGTCGCATCATTTTATCTCCGAGTTACAATATGCTAGGTCTATTTAAATAATTGTTGTTCATACCTTTGTTCCAGAATTTTATCGTTCAGTATTCGAACGGGATATTTGGACATACTTCGGACGACTATCGTATCTTGTATATATGATCCACTGTGAGCTGATACGTTTTTACGTTGGCACCAGTACGACTACGGTATACTACTCGGAATTTAACTACGTAAGTAATTTTTTATTGAGATTCATAGTCGTGTTTGTTTGATATTTGCACTTACACGAAACGTGACAAAAGTCCAAACAGGGTGCTTTACTTTACTTTTTCTTCGTTACTTTTGTTTTTATATGTGTATTTTTACCTGTTCACACTTATCTTTTGTACAATTCACTCTATTAGTCCAAACAATATGGAGGGTGATTTCTTAGGTACTTTACAATTTTTCTACAATCGTTACTTTTGTCATAAAAATGAGAAATATCTGTTACTTAACTTAGAAGCAAAAATCGTTTTTCATGATTGAATTTCACGATATTTCAAAACTTAAATGAAAGTCTATGCTCAAAACGAATAAACTACAAAATCTTTAATTCTTTGACATGGTTCTGTATTACAACCAGCCAGCTTAATAATAAAACGATGACAGACCAATGGATTTCAGCAAAACAAATTCACAATTTTTTTTTTCCATAGGCATTGTTCATTGTGGGAAATGCAACAGTATCTGTTCTGATAGCCATACCTATGTGGCTGCTGGTGGAGTCTCCATTCAACCGGCTCGTCAAGCTGTACCTGGATAATAATGGAAAACAGTTGAAAAAACAATAGTAATACGATATAAAAAGTACATTTTCAACTTTGTACAAATAAAATAAATGTTATTTACATGCCAAGTAATACTAATAATTTTATAATATTTGTTATCTAACTACTCTACCAACAAGTTTAAATAAAAACAGTAATAGGTAAGTGTGACGAAAATCTTATTTATTGAACTCTTCACAAATTAATCTGACCGTCGTCGCACCCTCGGAGCGCTCCCAAACGCCGACATTTTGCTACAATAGCTACCACCTTTATATTAACCTCGTTTGCTATAACGACGTCAAATTTATCGACATCAGCTGATGTCAAGAAAACTTGATAAAAGACGATGTCTGAATATGTTTAGATCGCTTATTATATAAATTGTTATTGGGTAACTTATTTTTAACACGAGACTAGGTAGGTAAAAAGAAACAACTTTTACTATGAGATCAATTCTGAAATCGTAAAAAAAAAACAGCTTTTTCATGTAGAAACTTTTTGTTTCTTACCCACCTAGTCTTATATTAAAAAGTACTTAGTTATAACATAAAGTAACACGTAATACATTTGATATTGTCGACATTACTGTCTTACCTATCGATTATGGTGAGATTAGCTAACCTTTAGCGTTAGAGGACTAAATGGATCCACGCAATAAAAGTTAAAATACCTACACGGGAACCGTTATTAACAGTATTGTGATTGTTAAAGTTTCTCTAATTAGTTGCTGCCTTTTCGTAATACAAAATTATTCAAAAATAGAAAAATATTGTCATTCACAATAGGCAGTGATTCATTTTGTGTCGTCCCCGAAATACTAGTAAATAGTTAGTTGATTTCAAATGAAAAATCCTTAAATTTTAGATTTAAAACCACATGAAAATGTTCACTCTGAACATAACCTAACATCACATCGCACATTAAATATATTAAAGCCAAGGAAGAAACGACTTTATGTTCGGAATTCTAAAGTTCTAACTATTCCAGCCATTCTGAACAAAATATTTAGGTATTAGCGAAAAAAAAGAGCTTATATAAAACCTATTATCCCAAATCCTGTGTTTAGCTGAAGTAAAACAGATACTTGTAAAATTAAGTTTAGAGCACTAGTTTCGCTTTGAATGCAATCATAATTGCTAAATGCCTGCACTGTGTAGTAAGTACAGCTTTGTAAGCACGACGTATAGCCACCATTAATGGCATTCCTAATGCCTTCCCAATCGGAAACCGGGAAGTGGATCAAATTTAACTTGCAAGATTTGGTTACAGACAACGGGACAGGTGAAACTAAATAAAAGCTTGCAAAAGAAAGACGGCTATTATAAAATTTTCTAGCCAGGAAAGTTTACAAGTTGAGGCCTAAAGAGCGAGGACATTGGCGATCAGTATTTCTATACCTAAACTGTTTATAAACTACTGTTTAGGGCTCGGCTACGGCTTAACCCAAAAGGGATTATACGATTACGTATTTACGGCAAACGTAAATGTCTCACCAGCTAAGTCTTAAAGGGTGATCCACAGACATAAAATTTCTAGATTAGCCGATTAAGATATAATCTGTAGGGACGCCATTACTGGTGAGCCGTTTACGATGAATCGGTCCCAATTAAGATTGTGAACGGAGTTGTTCCACGCGAGTGGAGAGGAATTGTTGGAAAAGCTTCTCGCTGAATTGTTTAATATCTAATCCAATTGCTGATTCAATTCAAGATCGGTTTATAACGGATTTATGTTAGAATTTACTGGTTAAATTTCAATCAATTATGTTTTATATTCCTTATTTTTTTGTTGACTGACGATTTACGGGTTGATCAGTTAATTAAACTTTTTTTGACAAAAAAAAAATATTTTTTTTCGAAAATCTTCCCTGTCAAAATTTTGTTTAAAAGTCATTACGTTTGTAATGTTTCACAATATTCTAATGTTTATGTTGTACAGAGCCTTTACTCCTGCATAAAATACTCAAACGTCCATTTTTTTCAAATATAATACCGGAGAAGGATAAATTATTTAAAAAGTAAATCATCTCTTTAGAAATGTGAAGTAATTGGCGTCAACTGGGACAGTGAGGACGTAACTTCTAAATTAGCGACATAATTAGTCCCTGAGGGACTTTCAAGCTCGAAATCAAAGGGGTTTCTTTAATTTTTAATCCTTTAATGAAAAGAAAAGGAATATAGTCTGCAAAATCCATAGATAATTTTGAAATATTTTCAATTGAGTGTTGAACTTCAGTTTAAATCATTCCTTCTGTAAAAGTGGAGGTGTATATCAAGTTTAATTTCTATGTTATATATGTATAAATATAGATAATGCTGTGGGTCACCTTTGCAACTATATAAGAAATATTATTATAGGTACAGTCGGTAGGTACTAATAATTTATTTTCAAAGCTTTTTTTATTGTGAGCTACTCTACATGGCATTTCGCTTAATATTTCCTGTGTAACAACACCCAGTAAGTATATTAAACTAGTGTCGAACTCTAGCCTATAAAATAACATTTGTTGGCATCCCCTCCAAATCGCTGATCTCTACTTTGGCACAGCGCGTGGTCACAACGCAACATTATTATTGCAGATGCTATACATAATCCTTTATTTTTATTCGTTTCTATTTGGATTGGTTGGACAAGAGAGTTAGAATAATGTTATATTTATTAGCGACATAACGCGCAGACACCTTTTTTTTCAGAAGGAAATATTTTCAGAATAAGCCAGGGGTGGCGAACCAATGGCACGTGACATTTCTCCACGAGACACAATATTTTTGGACGCGTCACTTGTCACTTATACACCACGAAAAAGTGTGAAGTACGCCCCTCTGTGACCACATCAAACATTTCTTGAGAAAAACTGGCACGTTGATGCATAAAGGTTCGCCTAGCCTAATTTCTCGTACACTAACCAACCGTTGAACGCGATTTAACTATGTTTTTTTCTATAGTTTTTTATACAGATCATACCTTCTATATAACTCTATAAATAGATTTAAAAAAATAGATAACGCTATAAAGGATATGCGCAATGCACATTGCGCATATCTCTAAACAACTAAAGGTGGATTGCGAGAGTACGTGATATTGTGGGCGGAAGCGGACCAGCCCCTACCGAAACACACCGTGCGAAGAGTATCGTCCGCGGTGCGTCCGAGTGGGTAGCGCCAGATGCGGTGAGAGCTCGTCCATGATCGTGTGGAGCGGCAGGAATATTACACAACAAAATTATTCGCCAATATGCAGCTTGACAGAGGTTTCTGAATGTGCCTTACTTATTCATCGACAACGCCGTCTATATGTGAACCCAATACAATGTTAATTTTCGAAGTATTACAGTAACATTTAATAGCACTTACGTAAGCAGTCGAAGTTTCCCTGCTTAATGCAGTAAACCGAGAATCTTCAACTGTATGTATATTGACAGTTTCGTGCCACGACATTAACATAACTAGATTGTATGTAAATTATTTGAAACACTGTACTACAGACTGCGGTTGGAGAATGCTGATTTGAAATATTTATTTTCCCTCACCCCATTAGTCTTACCAAGAACCTTGTTATTGTTCTTTCTAATAGATTTACCAGTACTGAGAACTTTTATCTCAGTCTGAGTCTAGATAAACAAAACAAAATCATGTAGACTTTTGAATTTCATAGGAGAGAGATCAGGCGCAGGACCAACGGTTTTACGTGCTTTCTGAGGTACGAGCTTTTTAGTTAATTGGTACAGGCTGACTGGGATCAAACTTACACACCCCACTTGGAAAGGGCACGTCGTAACCACTGGACTATCAGCGCTTCCATAAGAGTTCCGTAAGAGGAGACTAATCTTTTACTTTATGACTGGTAAATAATATATTTCCAAGGTGCCGCCATTGTAGCTTAGGAACAGCGGCAAATTCAAGCCAATAATAATATATTTCCAAGGTGCCGCCATGCTGTTTTGAGTAGTGAACGAGTAGGAGCAGTCTTTCACGGGCAATTACAAATAGTCTAGAGTCCGAGAAACAACATAGGCTACTTTTTATTGCGGTAGGTGGCACCACCACGCGATAATCGAATCAACAGCTAGGAGTTCATAACTTAAGAACAGGCTTTAGAAAAAAAGCAATGTTTGTTATTGACCGGGCTACTCGCTTTGATAATCCAGATAACTTCATAGCATGTTTAATGTTTATTCAAAACTGTAGTCATTTAATTAATTTTAATTTACAAATTCAGGACAACTAGGAAATTGAAAAATACTGTTTGTATGCAAATTCTTTGTTTTTTTAAGAAAAAATCTCCCGACGATTACAAATGGGAGAAAGGGGTTTGCGTTTCAACCAAGGATCAAATATTAATGGAGTGAGCGCGCCCGACTTAAATTCTGTCCACTTCGCGTAGCGTTATTTTTACTTTCGGCGCTGGGCAATGAAAGTTGGGAAAGAAACCTACGGAATGACTGTATTATGTAGTATTTGAAATTTTTTCAACTTTTTTTTAAAAACATTGTGAACCATCGGCTTCTGTTCAAAGCTACCATGAAAGGCGTTATGGTTGCGGTATGATAAAAAAGGCTATATAAACTTATTGAATTTCGAGGAACTTAATAAAAAAACATAGAATATATTTTAGTACTGAATAAAAAATCTGGGGTCGTCAATATTACAGTTTTTTTGGTGAAATGAAATGATTATTTATTTGCTTTTTTTTAAATTTATTTTTGATTTTAGAAGAATTAAAATTAGGTCGTACCATTAAAAACTTGGCGCCCTTTATTACTATTAGTTATAAATTACTTACTACATTTTTTACACTCAGCCTGGGACACAATTATACTTTTTCACCGAATAGCTCCTATTGCCGCTTTTTTTAAATAAACACTAATCTATTCACAACCGTCACTTTTATTAGATGCTCAAAACATGGTACAATTAAGTTATTATAACATTATTAGTTTAGTTAGAGACATGACATATGGCATGCCTGCAGTATATTTAATTTTTCTTATATTTTGGTCAAGCGTAAGCTTATTAATTACAAAAAAAGAAACCCATAGACAAGGCGCGAACCCCATACATCTGTTTCGTGCTGAAATGTCTAATTCGCGGATCCACAGCAGTTCCGCTGTGGCTTCGTTCCAGCTCAAGACTTTTCGAAAATTGGCCCCTTATTAAAAAATACCAAAATCTATCTATACATGGTCTAGTTTTGTTGGTAATTTTATAAGTTCCTTGGTCACAACTGAGTCTTGGAAGTCGTGCGAAGCGTAAGTACCATAGAGGAATAAGATATATTTTATTCCTCTATGGTAGTACTGATGAATGTTCATAAATAACGAATGAATTCTTTTCCGTGGATCCTCAAGGAATTCCCGGATCAGCTTGGTTTTAATTATTGTATACCTACTCTAAAAAGGTAAACTAGAGTGCTAGCACTGTATACAAAGGTCGTGGGTTCGATTCCCACTCGGGTGAGGAATTTTTTCCATTTCTTTATTAATAATTTTATAATATTATAGATGTAAAAGTTTTATGAGAATGAATTTTGCTATAATTTTTCGGACTTCTATGTAAAAACTATTCAATAGATTTTGATGAAACTTGGTAGTTATGTAGCTTACACGAATCAGACTAACACAAATGATATAAACCGTTGCTCAAAATCATCATGAATTATGGGTTTTGGAGCGAGACTATTTGGCTTTAGCATTTAGTCTCTTTCATATTTCTTAATTTTTAAATATGCCTATAGGTACAATTTAAATAAAAACTATGAAATTACAGTATTTATTATTTCCTCGAGAGACGGTACTTTATATTATTTCACTTACACAATGTCAAAGTAAAAAGAAAATATAATCTTCTAATGTAGAATAAGAAATATTACAGATACAACACCCAGTTTTTTTTTTGCCTAGGTGATGGTGTAAACACAAAAGTAGTACTCGTATGTATGTACTGGTAATATTTTTTTAATGAAAATAAATTAATAATAACCAAAAAGTAAGTAGTCAAAATGATTTTTGTATAAGGACAACGGACGGAGTGCTGTCACTGTACAGATTGAAGCAGTAACAGTAAGCTCATGGATGGAGTAGGAATAGGACAAGGTTGAGTTACTTATTAGATTGCGATTCTCGTGTAAATGCAAGCAAACGCGTGTCATAAACATTTTTTACGAAACAATAATATCCTGTAAAAAAATGAAACAAACACAAGACACCAAATTATATTTGAAGCTATCAAATCAATAAAAAAAAATAGTTTCCAGCAGTTTTTTTTTCATAAACTTACTTTATTTCATGTATAAAGTACGTACTCTTCGTAAACGGTGGCAATGAAAAAACCCTTGTACATCCAAGAATTAAGTTTCTCACATCGTAATGAATGTACCTATATGTCTAAAGGCATTATACCTTAGAACAAGTAACTAGGTGAGGCTGAAAGCGCTTTCCTTTTCATCATCCCCATATTATCAATTTAGAATTTGGTTTACAAATACTCCTGAAACTCCATAATACCCTGAATAATTAATTGGCTTATTTCACTATGAAATTTCTATGAGAAGTAAGTTGTTTACTAGGAAAACTATATTTTCATAGCGTAGGCGAGGTAAGATGCTTTACCAATAGCAAATTTATTGATTTTCTTTCTTTCAACTATTACTTTGTGTACAAGATTATAACATAAAAAATCTATTAAGGTACAGACAGACAGACGTGCTCAAAACATAATAAAGCTTAAAATAAGCATGTTCTAAAACTATTCACATATGCCAGCAAAAAAATGCTTGTTTTGAGAATTCTCGTAAATAAGCATGCTCAAAGCCTGTTTAGACGTGCTCGAAGAACGCCTCTTCCACCTCAGGTAGCATGCTCAAAAATTAAATGTACTTTGAAATAATGTTAGTTTCAAGTTACAACGGGTTTTACTCAATGAGCGAGTTTCATTATTTGAGCCTAAGTATGGAAGTTACTGCTTGTACTCAGAATACGTGTACGTGAAGTCACGAGATTAAGTTTTACATTCATCATCATCATCATCAGCCTATTGCAGTCCACTGCTGGACGTAGGCCTCCCCCAGGGCACGCCACAAGACTACCATGGGGGGTATTTGCCCATAGTCACCACGCTGGGCAGGCGGGTTGGTGACCGCAGTTTGTATTTTGGACTATGTTGTCAACACGGGAGGCGCTGCTGCCCACCTCCCGGAAACCCTTAATCGCCTCGTACGATTACCCACGGGCAGACATGGGGTGGTACGAATTCTACTCTGCCGGCACCACGCGGCCTTTAATTTTACATTACGGAGAATAAAAAAAACCAACAGTTGAATACTCTATATTATCATCAGAAAATTTACAAAATTTTGCGACAATAAGACAATAAGTTTCTTTCATTAAATTCAGTAATAAAGTATACCAATTCATTTTAAAAAAATTTAATACTGCGAAAATTTACAACTGAATGATATACTGAAAACATGTTGGCTGTACCTCTATTTGCTTCCGTTTTACGTTTCTTTTTATAAAGGGATCCACTACGCCTTTCTATAGCCGAAACTCGGCATTCACGTGGAGCAGACGCCCAGGCTTTTGAGAGCTTTAACAACATATATAATAAAATTATTAATAAAGAAATGGAAAAAATTCCTCACCCGGGTGGGAATCGAACCCAGGACCTCTGCATTCCGTGCCAGCGCTCTTACCACTGAGCCACCAGGTCAATATATATATAAGTTAAATCCCAGCGGTTCATGCACATGAGGCCTACATAACGGGTCTCTTGAGATATAAAGTTAAAAAATATAAAATTAAATAAATATATAAATATAAAGATATAAAGTTAAAAATCAAAATCTCCCGCGACACAATAAATAAATACGACATGTTTAATATACAATATCTGAGCAAAACAAATAAACAGTTACATGTTTCTAAAGCGGAAACTCGATATTTATAGCTTCGTAACAACCGTAACAACAGTTCGCACTGTTTTCATAACTTTCAGTAGGAGCAATTAGTACGCCAATAAAATATATTTCTACATTTATGATGGGATTTAGTACTGGTACGAGATTTATGCCTCTAATTACCATTAAATTGTTCAGTACTGTAATTATGTTTATTAAGTTTAGATTGTATGAACCTTTGCTGTTCAAAATGCTGCTGCTATTTTGAGTTCAATTTTTATTTCTATTTCACCTAAGAGTTCAAATATTTAACTTCTGATTGCCAATCATACCCCTCCGCTCACCCTCAAATCTGATAAGTCATATTTGCGATCGCAGACAACTACAGTCGCGATTGGTGTACATGGTAGTGACCCTCCCTACGACGCCATGTTCTGGGTTCGAATCCCGGTAAGTGCAAACATCGCTATGATGAATATCGATGTTTGTTTCCAAGTCATAGATGTTTCTATACTTATCTATGTATTTATATACCGTTGCTTAGTTCCCATGATACAAGACGATCTCATCTTAGTATGTGACAAGGATGATAATTTTTAAAGACTGAATCGACTTAGGTATATGTTAATCGATATTATGTTTTGCCAACAAGAACGAGCAAACGTTGTTGAATATCGATATAATATGTTTCAGACTCATGCATGATTCAATATTCACCAATTTTCCTGACCTTTGTGATCTCAGTATTGGGCTTAATTAATCTTTTGGGAAATTTGATTTCAAAAAGGAAAAATTTGATTTAAAATAAATAATCAGACATTTCACTGAAATCACAAAGGTTACGAAAATTGGTGAATATTGAACCATCCTTGAGTCTGAAACATATATCGATATTCAACAACGTTTGCTCGTTCTTGTTGGCAAAACATAATATCGACTAACATTATACCTTTTTTAAAATTAGTGGTAAACATGTAATCTAGTAATAATAATATGAGGTTTTATTGCTTTGACTAGATTACATGTTTACCACACGTTGTCAGCAGCTAAACACTAACGATAAGTTATCTATAGTCTGGATGATTTCCGTTGCGTTAGCAATGCTGATATAGGTAAATAAATTGTGTGGGACTACAAAAATTGTACCTATGTCTATACAGGGTGTAACAAAAAGGGTATGTTAAGCGAAAAGCTATGTAAATAGCCCACTACAGAGAACCTATCTACAAAATTTAAGACTCGAAATCACTCAAGATTGTATGAAAATTCCTGAAATATTTAAAAATTCTCCATACTATCCGGAAAAATAAACATGTGATTTCGGGTCTCAAATTTTGTGGATAGGTTCTCTACAGTGGGCTGTTCATACAGCTTTTCGCTTAACATACCCTTTCTGTTACACCCTGTATATACAATGTTATAAAGTCCAGTATTTTCTTCGCAATAAGTGTAGGTACTCGTACGTATTTATTAATATTACGCCGTGAAAGTACATATTTGTCATACTCCGAATATGTTCAATTTGCGTTCAACACAATAATGATTTCATGATTCAAATAATAAACATAGATGGATCAGACTATCTACTCTTTACAGTTTTGGTTTTCTAAATGATTTTTATTTAAACTTAACAATATCGTGAGATTTTCTGTTCAGCATTCTCTAAGTATGATCACTACCAACATATACAAATCCTCATCATCATCATCGTCAGCCTATTGCAGTCCACTGCTGGACGTAGGCCTCCCCAGGGCACGCTACAAGACTGCCATGGGGGGTATTTGCCCATCGTCACCACGCTGAGCAGGCGGGTTGGTGACCGCAGTTTGTATTTTGGACTATGTTGTCAATACGGGAGGCGCTGCTTCCCACCTCCCGGAAACCATTAATCGCCTTGAACGATCCCCACGGGCAGACATGGGGTGGTACGATTCTACTCTGCCGGCACCACGCGGCAATCCTACATAAAAATAATTGAGAATGGTTTTTAGGATCTTTGTTACTGTCATCATCAGGACCGCGAAAAAGTCGCGGGATGTGCTAGTATACACAAATGAAATGCAACTCTTCTTTACGATAACGTCATCTTCACACGAGTTTGGGCTCACAAATTACAGAACAACGAGTCCCCAGAAGGAGTATTCAATGGGTCATGAAGTTAAAGAGGCGAAAATTTCGCATCTTCCACTCTTATAAAAATCATCTATGCCAATTTGAACGACTTTAAGTTGCTTCAAAGGTGTACGTGATTATGGATTCTGGAGAATTTCTTATTCTATGTTACAGACATAAAGTTTGGAAACCTCTGCAAACAGCCCTTCATTTCATTCAGTGATTAGTAGTGATTACAATCCGACGTGTAGGGCGCGCCGGGGGCACATTCCATACAATTATTGTAGGACCTTATCTCACTTGGAAGAGCATTGTCACGCTTAATAGCTCCTGCGGTCGCTTTCTAATTTGTTAGGTGGTTATTATACACGTTATATACGTATAATTAGGTAGTGTTTTATGGGACTGCTGTCACAACTGATTAGTTTATTAATATTCTTGACTTTTCCGTTTTAGGATGATTCAAGTTTAACTTGTTACTGGCAGCATAAGTTTTCAATGAAATCTTAAGGTAAGTAGGTTCGACTAATATCTCAACTGCCCGTGGTGTACCCTGCCATGTAACGGACGAGGCCCTGACGCTAATGGCTTAAAATACCTATTTAGAATGACTCGTGAACATTTCCTATTGGATTAGTTACCGGCAGCTAGATTGTAGTATTTGTGGGAACTAATAGGATAACTGATGACGGGTGTGTAATTTGAACACTTCTGCCTAACCTCTTTGGGGGATAATGGGCATGACTATATGTATAAAGTCATCAAGTTTTAGTATAAAATTTACCAAATGGATAACTTTTAATACTCGGTATTACTTTATGGTTACTTACTTTCCTGCTTGCTTAGTAAAAAACATAAATAAAAGATTAGACTTGACTGTGAGGCAAGTTAGTATAACTTTGACGAACTCGGGTCGGCAGTCGCTAATTCAATCCGGCTTCGCTACCTGAGTAGTTTCTGTCAAGCAAGAAAATTACATTATGTATTAGGGTTAATTAGATACATTACACTAATTACGAAAGGTCAAATGACAAAAATAAAGGTCATAAGGATCTGCTAGATAAGACACGTGATGGATAGAAAAGTATGGCCACGATACCAGATTTTTTAGAGTTTCATAATCAGTTAATATTTACATACATAAACTTCCTCCACGAAATATCTTTTTTATATTCTGATGATGTATAAGTTATCTAAGTTTTACTGAAATCTGATTGATAGTTTTCATATGAAAGAATTACAAACATCCAAAATCACTTTTTTTTATAGGTTAAAAACACGTTACCGCTCAAGAAATAAAAACAGCAGCCGATTTCTTACCGGAATTAAGAAGAGAGGGAATATTAAAGGGTTCTATTTGTCGCTATAAGTGCGAACCGTAAATGAATCTTACTAGCAAACCACCAATATAAAAGGATGCCATATACAGCATCGCTTAATAAAATGTAAGTACAAAGACAAATTGATACTCTACCATTAGGTACTGTTTTCTGCGCTTTTTTAATCACAATAGTACGTGTTGCGCACATTTCTAATTGCGCTTTTGCAGTATCCAGTGAACAGCATCAGCAAAGATAAGTGGACGATCCGAAAAGAGAAAAATAAAGTCTCGATAGTGGAGGTAGGTCTGCAAACTTAATCTCACGCTGGATTAAAATAAAACTCGCTTAAGTTAATGCAGTATTTGTAAACAGCGTCAATAGTAGCGACATGGCGAAACGTTTGAGGAAAATTTGTCGGTTACAGAGTAGGGTGTGAGGGGAGAAACGAACCGCCTGCGCGGCGCCGGCTCCTCTTTGCCGCACCCTCCCCTCCGGCAGTTACTACTAACCCTCGGATGAGATATGTCGTTGGTGTTTTAACGAATGTATAACTAATACTTATAGTGCAAATATAACAGTGTCTAAACAATGCTCGGGGTATCAAAGTGAAGTGCGAGTGTGGTTTGAAGTCTGTGATGTTTGTTGACACGAATTAAAGCGAAGGGATATTATTATACTACGGTCGCCGCGTGAGTATGAGCACTTTCACTCGTTATTTTATTCAATGTGTTTACGTATTTTGTCAAATATACGTATATTTATGTTTATCCCTCACAATAATTTTACGGTGTAATAAGCAGTTTTAATTACTCAGCGTCTAATGATATTTGAGCGGTTGGTTACTTTTGTTATTATAACTAAAATACTTCAGAAGTTAGAAGAAACATGTAAGAATGATTTGGAAATACATTTACTTGGAAATACATATTTAATGGCAAAATAAGTTAATTACATACGTACCATCATTTAACCATATATGACTTCAGATAATATGTTGATCATAATGTTTTTTGCAGACATGACAGTAAGCAGGCACCTACTCATACTTTAGGTATTATTTCATTATTCTGCTAAAGTCCAAGTTTTGATACAAAGTTACCTCAAGGGTTCCATAGACGCACTAATAAGTGCTGTAGCAACTTTGGCGATTCACGCCACAACCCGAATTACATGTCGTGCAAAATGCCCCAAAACCCAAAATCTTAACTCACGAGCCGACCTCCAAAAGTTATCAATAGATGTCTATTACTAGCTTGTCACAGGGGAATTCGTCCGCGTAGGTAAATATGTTGCCCCTTTCACTACCCTTAATAGTTTAGAAAACTAACAGAACAGCTACCTAATGAATTTTATTTAGGGCCGTTTTAAAACATCATCATCATCATCATTATCAGCCTATTGCAGTCTACTGCTAGACGTAGACCTCCCCCGGGGCACGCCCCGGTTTTAAAACATAAAGTTGTTAAATTGATGAAAAAAAGATAGTACAAATCACCTGGATAGATGGCGTGAGCGCATCACCTACCCTAATCCCCCCACCTCACACTTCTCAATCAAAGATATCAATAGTTCCTAAGTAATAGATAGACGAAGCAGCCTATAGTGTGCAGTACACGTTCGACTAAAAATCGGTCTGTAAGGAAAGACAAAGATATAGCAGATACCTAAGCATTGCTTGCATCTCTGCTAAATTAAAGGTATCTATACTCTACTACACGAGGGTTAATAGTTATAAGTATCTGTAGCATTTAATAATATGGGATGGGGTGAAAGGCATATAAAGGAGTACGGAGAAGGACATAGACTACATTCAGTAGTTCACGCATATAAAGTCACGGGCAACAGTAGTCTATAATAAATTTAAGTTTGTTCAAGGTAGGTATCATCTCGTATTAAGATTATAATCTGATACTATTAACCCCATGTAGCAAAATCCAAATACATTTAACCAAAACTTAAAATCTATGGAGAGCTAGGCATTGCTAAGATTACTTGCTATGTCTTTAACCTACTCGTATGCTACACCGTCTTTAGAAAACCGATCGAATGATTTATTGTCGGCTGTACACAGTCTGGGTGTGTAGCCAGCTTTAGTATAGGTGCACAGTCTATTTACGGAACTATTACAATATCCTTCGAACTGGGAGACGTGAGGTGTGGGGAATAGGGTAGGTGATGCGCTCACGCCATCTATTTACTGTTATTTTAACTTGACAGAAAATCCCTCATTAGACACATTTCAACACGAGACAGATATTTGTTTTTATTCTGTCATACTTGCGACCGATGCGGGCTAAAATATACCCTATTTCACTATGGGTGTGCCCACCACCGGGCCCTACACCCTCCACTGACCCTCGGATCTGATAACTCATAATTGCGACAACAGGCACTTGCACTAACTACAATCGCCATGAGAAACCAGACCCGAGCACCTAGCATGCAAGACGATACATTGCACTATTCCGAAATCAAAAACTAGATAAATAATCTACATATGTTTCGCCAACAACCGTGGCATCCTCAGGATTATAGAAATTAGTAAACCACTAATTATTATGAACCTCTAAAAATGCCCGGTGGTGGGCACACCCATAGTGAATGTTTGAACTTCCGAATTGTAACGCCTAATACAATTTCATTTATATACCCTATTACTCAAGCGGTAAGTTTATATTGCTTCTCACCGCGTTTCGTTAACGGTTCGTTAGTGGCTGCGTTTCGGCTCAAAAATTTTCAAGTATTGCCCTCCAGCGGGTCCTTCAATTTTAGGAAAGCCTTTAAAACCAATTGTTGCAGTTTTTTTTAGATAAAACGTATTGTATACTTTTTGAGATATATCTTTAGTTTGTAAATTTATAACATTTAACTCCAGATTTTATATGAAATTTTTATTTAACCAAATCTCTTAACACTCCCAGTGACATCAAGAAGCATGTCATTTCCCCTACGCTTACCTACGTATTGCGAAAAATGGCACAAACCAACCATTCCCCGATAGCGGGACGTTTATCCGAGCCATCCAGTGGAAGTCAGAGCTTAAGCATAGTAAAAGCATACGACCAGTTAATCCATACGCCGCCATTTTCTAAATTATAATCTATTTTAAACTTGTTACTAATTTATAACTTATTAAAATTAACATGCATGACCCGTAAACATTTTACATATTCTGCAGGTTTTACATTTTAAAAGTTTATAATACATTCAATTTTCACTTCAAGGGGCAAGTGAAAAATAAAGTTTTGGGGTAGTTTTGATTTCTCCCTTTCTACATTTATTTTGGGGTGTACCTAGACTTCAATTCAAAAGAAACGAGTCTATCAACTTATCGTAACATACCATGACTGTAATAGGAACGTGTCAGGCACATAGAGAAACTATGTCTATGGTCAGGCATTTCAATTTTTATCCACGGAGCATATCAACTATAGCATAATAATATCGATGAGTAGACGTTGCGGGTCCGTGCATCAGTGGACGTTGTATATTTTAAAACTAGCGGCCGCCCGCGACTTTGTCCGCGTAAGGGGGCAGTGTACCCGTGCAAAACCGATCATGAATCACTTAATCTATTTAAATAAACCGCATAAAAATCCATTTCGTAGTTTTAAAAATCTAAGCATACAGATCTAAGGGACAGACAGTACGACTTTGTTTTATAATATGTGCCTAGTGATTATACAAACAATATTTTTTGCTTGCTGTTATGGTTACATTACATTACATTTGGCAGACCCCTTTATAAATAAACTACTATTGCATTTGATTTACGGCCAAATAGCTAAGCTTAAGGGCTGGGCACACGTAATGGTAGGCATAGTTTACAGGCTTTCCTAGCTTCATGCTGAAATGTTGACCGTCGTAAATTACTTCAAGTATTCGTTTAAGAGAGAATAATGTGTGGTTTACGAGTTTCTTGTTATTGAATATTGGTTTACTGGCATTTATGTAGTAATACTAGCTGCTGCCCACGACTTCTCCCGCCTAAGCTTTATAATTTCTTTTCCCGTGGAAATTTCGGGAAATTCCTTCTTAGTGGACTTATATCATGCTTCAGTAGTTTTACCTCGGTGTTTATAAATCAGTCGGGAATATAATTTTATATTTTATAGTAGGTAATAGAGTAATTGTTAGATAGATTCTTTAGGATAACTGCTTCATTACTGAAATATTTTTTTAAAGATATTCTATACAAAATCGCTGCAGTTTCTCAGTGACGTGTTTATTGGTAGACGCGGGGTTTCATTATGAAATCTTTATAAAAGGTGGCACCAGTAAATCTATAATTCATCTAAGCAGTTTCTAGATAAAACTTTTTAAATTAGATATTGCAGTTTAAATATGAAATGACTGAATTCAGCGACCAATGTGACATGTCGGCTTATGCAGCAGAATGGCATCGCATTGCAGTGATCTGCATAATGAAATAACCCTCGAATATAGATCGACATACCTATGGCAAATCTCAAAAGTAATAACTGCTTATATAAATTTACATTAAGTGCCATAAATATGGCCATCTATAAAGTTTATATTTAATATTTGGATTCAGCTTTTTTTTTGTGTGAATTTTTTTTTGCAAAGCAAAAACTTTAGGCTTCGTGACATTGATTGATTGATTTTTTGAAACAGTAGGCATATGACTTACGTTATAAACTTTATTGTGTTATTTGCTAGCTTGCCAGCTTCGATCTAATGTACTGATATACTCGTAGTATATTTGATCGAAGCTTATCAGAGATAACGCTTCAGGCAGCAAACTCAGCTCAAATGTTGTATATTTTGACAAAAAATTGCCAGGAAAATTCTTTCAAAGGAAATTAAGAATAACCCTTTACACGTGTGTCCAACCCTTATATAAGGGAGGCGCAAACAAACCCAACAGAACGCCAAAGACATGGGGGCAGATAGATTAGCAAGTAAAATCACATTCGGGAAATCGGAACGCGCAGATGTAAAAGGGGCAGCTTATTCCGCGTTTTATGTTAGAAAGTAGAAATGTAAAGAAACCATTGTAATATTTTTACATACTTACACCGTAACTTTAGTAATACGATTGTGTAAGAATAGTCGTTTTTCCAATAGACGACATGGCCAAGGCTTTTTTGGAAGCAAAATTGTATTAAATAGTATGGCTCGTTTTTCCAGTAGACGACACGACCACAACACGGCCCCCATATTAGATGACTCGTTTGCTTCTCGTTATCTGCGATAGAAGTGTTGTAGGCACATTGTGTTAACATATTGCATTGCAGTTTGGTCTATAGCGGTATGTTTTATAGCGACTCGTGTCATCATCATCATTAAGGCAACTAATAACACCATTTTGTAAAAAATATTCTTATTCTAGGTTATCGAATTTTATGTATTTCTTTGTAAGTACATCGTGTAATTTAATTATAAAACTCTGCGGACATAGCAGCTCTCCCCAGTTTGGAGGGCTCTCGACTCTAGGGGATACTTGAGTAATGTGAGATCCCTTGTGAATTCAATTAAAACAATTGAAGGAATAGCGAATCATATTTTATTGTACTAGCTACTTTTTACAATTTAGTATGTTTTTATTTGTTGTTGATGTTAGAGAACCTTTTACATAGGATCCGGCAGACTGCGACAACAAAAATTTTAAACATCATAACTTTAACCAAATATTTGTAATTAATATTATAAACCGAAGTAATTTTTTTGTCTAAACCATGTTTATTTTTATCCAGTTGACCAAATTTACCTCGCTAACAGAAAAGTAAACAAAGAGGACACGCTTCAAAACGAACAACAACAAACAAACAAACAACTATTATCATTTACAGTAACATAAATAGCGATTCAACTTATCAAATTTTACCCGTCTGCATTGCCCCCGGACCAAGAAAGAGACGACAAATGAAGGGAGATAGAAGACAATCAGCCCTTGCGGCAAAAAATTCTATGTAGTAACTACCGTCATAAGTACGTACACTACCAACTTATCCAAGTAGTGGCATAAACAGGAACTACAGCCGCCATGTGCAAATGCCTTTCGATTCGACGATAGTGTCGACATCTTCAGTTCATAGATAAGTTTGTGCTGTACTCAGGAAGGGGTCCCTGAAGACGGGCTTTGCGATATCACCAAGTATTTGCTACTACTGAGGGAGGATTTCAGCAAAGTGAATTACATAATACAACGATTATTCGTTCTCCTCAGATTATACAGAGTGGGAATGACAGCCAGGCAAATACATAAATGCTGAACGAGTACCATTATTTTGCGTTATATGAGTGTCTTTACTTGCAGGAAATGCATTTTTAATTTGACAATATTTGCTTCCTTTGCCAATAATATCGGATGATCTTGTGACTCTTTAAATCATATTATCGGATATTGTGTTATATATTTCTGTTTTTTGGATCATCTCCGTTACGGTTGATCAGTTACTTGAAGTTATTTGAGCGCTACATTTTTCTGAATATCATCTATCGTTCAAAATCTTCATTTGAAGGCACTATTTAAGGCCTTAAAAATGAACATAACTTTTTTAGTCCTGACAAAATAAAAAGAATTTTTTCCATTTCTTTATTAATGATTTTATAGAATAAAAAGATATTATATATTATAAAATTATTAATAAAGAAATGGAAAAATTCCTCACCCGAGTGGGAATCGAACCCACGACCTCTGCATACCGTGCTAGTGCGCTCTAACCACTGAGCTACCGGGTCAATTACTCGGATGACGAATTTTACCATCTCTTTTCTAAATTACATATTGGCAACGTTAAAATAAAAATAGGCAGATAATTTCGGATTTTTTCTGTATTTGCTTTTGAATCGTGGTCTAAATTTAGAATATCAATATGTGCCTGGCTGTCACTTACACTCTGTATTATTGACTCTACATATTGTATACTCGGTACTCATGTGAAAATACTTTCATCGAGTGTTTTGATATTAGTTTTCTTTATAAACTATTTTGGTATTCTACCAGATACATTTCGATAAAAAGAATATTTGATCTGCAAAGTATTTCAAGATTGAGGGCAAAACAAGAAATAGGTTTCTTGAATATAATAACGAATCGAATAGTTTCGTTTATAGATTATTCCTACCATTATACATATATATTGCTGTAGTTGACCCTCAAATCGGCGAAATTTAAACTAATTAATTATTCATTTTACCCTCCCTAAGTGGGATTATTGACCAAAACAAGGCACTATATTTAAATTGAAGATATAATTTTGCTTAAAATTTGACGAATCACTTTATGACAAGGCAATTTATAAAGCCTAATTAATAAGCCTACTAACATTATATTAAATGAAAATACCCTCATTTTCCACCCATTTCTTCGATGCCTCACTATTTTGACACGAAGCGGCACGAGTGACGGTAGTTGGAGTTTGTGTAACTTTATTTTAGGACTAGTTTCGGGTCGGGTTAAGCTAAGCCGAGTTAGGTCGGAATTTATTCCGGGCTATTTTACCCTTAAGCAGTCTCGAAACAATTTTAATTGAAAAATTCAATTGTGAACTCTTAATTTGAAAGGTCGTTTATGTAAACCGTTTTTAAGTTGCCAGAGTTTATACTAAACATTTATAAAGTTTACTTGAATCCTTACTAATATTATAAATGCGAAAATAACTCTGTCTGTCTATCTGTCACGTCAAAACTACTGAACCAATTTAAATGTTTGTAGAGCCCGAGAAAGGACAATAATTTTTATCTCGGAAATAGTACCGGATGATTTAGATATTTTTTTTGCAGTCCACGCGGACGGAGTCGCGAGCGTCTATTAGTTGTTATAATATGTATAGCTAAAATATAACCTAAATGCTTTACTAACTTAACGCCGTCGTAGTCAGTGCAACTACGTCATAGTCGGTGCAACTACGTCGTAGTCAGTGTAACAATATAACTACGTCGTATCTATCTATTTGTCTAGGTACGGCTTTAGTGAGCTAAAGGTGTTCAGCCAAAAAGCCAATCGTTACTATCATTATATCTCATGTAGTTCCTTTGGATGATGGCGCTATTACTATGTTTATGACCACACTAGTGAACACGTGGACTACAGAAATTTAGTCCATAGGTAAAAATATTTTCCCTAAAAAGGTAGCCTATATGTCGTCCAGGGGTACTAAGCATACAGATTTTATATAAAACAGGCGTTTTTATTTGAAAGAGTAACAAACATCCATCTATACATACTTACAAACTTTAGCGTTTATAATATTATACAGGGTGTTTTTTTGTGGCCACCTTTAACGAAGGGTACGTATTCTATACATGAAATAAAGTAAGTTTATGCCAAAAAAAATGCTGGAACAAAAAAAATTTTTTTTTTTTTTAATAATTTAAATTCCTTGATCGTGCGAAATTTATAGTGTCTAGTGTTTATGTTAGTTTTTTTATAGACAGATATTAATTATTTTTCGTGAAAAAATCCTTACGCGCGTCTATGTGTTTCATTTATGAGGCGCTATTACTCAACTTTGACCCTAATATTTTGAAACCAGACACTTCCCAGGTATGCTTGCGCATGGCAGAAAAATGATCGTGATGATGAAATTCAGGGAAAACGTTGATCCATCTAACAAACTTTCGCGTTTATTATTAGTAGGATTTTCTGTGTGCATACAAAAATGTTAGTTTCGAAATTAGGGTTTGGAGTTATTCTATAAAAATTACTCTACTACCACTGCTTCTTTTTTTTTTCTATCTTTAAAAAAAATGTGGTTGGTATTCTAACATTGCGATTCCATGGAAACGAAGCTGGCGAACTGCTAGCCAATCACAACGACCCGCATATTTTGAACAGTTATTTCGGATATTTTGATTGGTCCATTCATGGCCAGTTACTAACTGAAATTGAAACATTCCATTAAGTGTTACAGCCGTAAAATAGAATCATTAATCGAGCCACACGTTTTCAACCAGTGACGCGTTTATAGGTAGACTCGGGGTCTAATAATGAAATGTTTATAAAAACTGGTACGAGTGAATCTATGTAAACGTAGTAACTGTTTTAGACCAGATTTTTATACTTGAATCTTATGCTCGACTTCGCTTGTAATAATTTACGTCAATAGATGCTCAAATGTGGACATACATTATACCTATTTGTCGTGCCATATTTTAAGCGCCTAATTCAGTATAATTTCATGTAAGTGTGTACAAAAAGGAATAAAGTATACCTATTTAATGGTACAATTTATGAACGGAATGTCAATCCCAAAGATTATGTTGACTTTGTTATTTAAAGCAATTAACAGTAGCATTTAATCTCGATATATGAAACTCCGTCCGGGTAGGAATTCCTTGCATATTTGTACATACGTTTACAGTCTTGATCGTGCTAAGATTCAAAATACGTTCCATAATGTAATGTTATATGTAAATAGGTGTAGCTAAAGTGTGGGAGAGATGTACTCTGCTCTGAAATAAGTAATAATAATAAGTTAGGTAGGGAGGAATTAACGTAGCTTATAATGACTTGAGCGAAATAAATCATCTTTGTTGGGATTAGTTCGTAATATACTCCAAGCTCTTATAAATAACTAACGCTTGAGACATCGTCCGCGTGGACTGCAGAATATAGCCTATATATGCTCTGCAAAATTTCAATAAAATTGGTTGTATTCAATACGATGTATTGAAAAGGCAACTCGGTGGATAATATTCTCCTAGTCGTAAATGGTTGTAATAAGGAGGTTTTGTTCAGTAAACATAATAATATGAGCGTAGAACATCTGCAGTGGGATCTCATACTATTAGTTCAGTCTGTCAAAAATTATACTAAGTTTGTAAAGTTACTAAATAGGTAGTTTAATGTTAAGGTACATATCTTGTTTAGAACAAGACTAAAACTTCATTAAATTCATTAAAACTTCATTAAAATTTAAACTTCATTAAAACTTTAGAGTTAGTTTGTATTAGTTCCCAATAATGCTACAGGTCCATCAACTAGCTGCTCATACGTTCCGAGCGTTAAGCATGAACCTCTCGATAGTCCGTAACGCTATCGTCCAACTGTCAAATCACATAGATTTTGCTAGTGAGTCGCTAGCGTTACGCCGCGTAAAAAGGTTCGTGCTTACCCCACCGTCCCGGAAACACTACGTACTGGTAACGCTACGTACCTGACTTGTTCCTATTACGGTCATGGTATGGACGGGTCAGTAGGCAGGCACCTTAATAATGAGCTCCGCTAGCCTTGCCACGAAACCCGTATAAGCTCGCCGACAACATTTGATGACGTTAGTAACATACAGGATGATTTTTGGTCGTCAACGTTCCCGAAAACTACGGAATCTCCTCATCATCACGATCATTTTTCTCCATGGAAGCATACCTGGGAAGTGTCTGGTTTCCAAAATATTAGGGTCCAAAGTTAAGTAAATAGACTGCGTTTTTCTGCATAAATGCACATAGACGCGCGTAGCAGGATTTTTTCACGAAAAATAATTAATATCTGTCTATAAAAAAAACTAACATAAACACTAGACACTATAAATTTCGCACGATCAAGGAATTTAAAAAAAATTTTCAAAAAAAAATTTTTTTTTTCCAGCATTTTTTTGGCATAAACTTACTTTATTTCATGTATAGAATACGTACCCTTCGTTAAAGGTGGCCACAAAAAAACATCCTGTATAGTCATTATCCCACATATACAATAGCCCATTATTCCCCAAAGTGGTTGGGCAAAAGTGTGCAAATTACACACCCAATTTTCACCAATTAGCCTATTGAGTGCCACGTGGTAAGGGGTGAGTCTACCGCCGCTTTTCGATAAGTGACTTGCGGAAGTAGAGCAATGGCAATGCGACGGTGAAAATTGTAAGTGCAATATAATTTTACTAATTCTGTACGTATATGTAAATTGAATTGAATTGAAACGTAATAGCCCCAGGACTGATTTGTGAGTAAAGCACGCTCAATCTCGCAGATTGGATATGAAATTGCATCGTGTGGAGCGCCGTAGACAGTTTAGCTAGTTTACGAAACTATACTATATTCACCGGGCAGAGGAAGGTTTTTTTTACCCGACTGCGCGACGCAAAGGAGTGGTAATGTGTTTACCAGCCTATGTATGTATGTTCCTTTGAAGCACTATACAGACCAAACGCCTGGGCCGACTTTTATGTTTCACACGTCAATCGATTCCTCTTAATCCAGCGAGTGTTACTAAAGACATGACGTTAGTGAAAATCCAATATGGCGACTACTGGACGCCATATTGTAAAAATTAAAAAAATTTAAGTCAACAAACTATATCAACTATATCGTTGAATAGGTATTTTAAAAACATTTTTAGTTTTCTTTCAACATTTTTCGATTCGACTGACCGTTTAGGATCTATATCGATTTAAAGTTGCGTAACAACCATTCTCGCATGTAAGTTTTTAGACAGTAGCAAGACGAAAACTTCTTGCTGCCGAGCATGTCGAGCATGTTTATTGAAGGCTACCTATTAGTAGCTATATAAACTAAAAAGTATAAAATAAAAAATATAATTTAAAAAATCTAAAAACCCGACTGTGTAAAAAGAACCAAACTATGTAATAATAAAAAAAACTGAAAAGAAAAAACAAGCACTTAGATGTCCGGTGGTCTAGAATTCTATAATATTATTATGGAATGAATACTATTGAAGAAAATAAAATATTTTCTAATGATGTAACATAACAACTAAACAGTTGGGATCCATTATCCGACACCCAAGCTAATATTTCAATGGATCCTGGCTGTTCAGGTGTTATGTTACATCATTAGAAAATTCGTCATCCGAGTAATTGACCCGGTGGCTTAGTGGTTATAGCGGCTGGCACGGTTTGCAGTGTTCGTGGGTTCGATTCCCACTCGGGTGAAGATTTTTTTCAATTTTCTTTATTAATAATTTTATAAAAAATAAAAACAAAAAATTTTGTCAAAAAAATATATAAAAAAATTTAGGGGTGGACCTACCCTTAACATTTAGGGGGATGAAAAATAGATGTTGTCCGATTCTCCACCCTTACCGATATGCATGCTAAGATTTACGAAAATCGGTCGAGCCGTTTCGGAGGAGTTTAATTTCTAACACCGTGACACGAGAATTTTATATATTAGATAATATCTTGACTAAGATAAATTTATAAAAACACTTCTCCATTAATATAATCCGTTAGGATATGGTTAATCGTTTCATCTTTAAACATTGTGCTGAGGGATTAAGCTTTGTTTGCCGAGATTTGGCTAGTGTATAGCTATCGGGATGAAGAATAACGTTGCCAGTATGTAATTTAGAAAAGAGATGGTAAAATTCGTCATCCGAGTAATTGACCCGGTGGCTTAGTGGTTATAGCGACTGGCACGGTTTGCAGTGGTTGTGGGTTCGATTCCCACTCGGGTGAAGAATTTTTTCCATTTTCTTTATTAATAATTTTATAACTTATAGATTAGTAAAACAGCTTTAAGTACGTTTATTTTCAATAGACATATCTCATAAAAAGGAGCGTGTTTTGCTAATACATCAACAAGTCAAATAATTAACTATAATATTAAACATTTGAACAATAAACATTTTCAATTTAAAATACCTACGTCTTAATCTGAAAATTAAACACTTTGAATTTTTATCAAAGAACCGTAAATTGGATCGTGAATTGAAAAAGTTTGGGATAACAATAAAATAATTTTCCATCGCGTCCCAAAACGTTGCGAATAGCCGAAAATATTTTTGTTAGGGACATTTTCATTGTCTTATGGTGAATTTCATTTGCGAAGTCTCTCAGGTGTTTAAAAAGGTTTGATGAATTACGATTAAAGAGAATTTGAATATCATGTTGACTTTTGATTTTTGGATTTCAAAATGAAATGGATTATATAATTTTTTTCGCGTATTATATTTGTAGCATTGAAACTACTCGTAAATAGCTCGGAAAAATAAAAATAATTAGGGATTTTCTAACAACTATCAAAAGTAAAAAAATTGTACAAATCACAATAGTTTTACTGTCTCAAAAGAAAATGTACTACATAGTTCTCTTTAGGTTAGATTATGATGTTTTTTAAGTGAACACAGGTTGACCAAAGTCAAGAAATGATGTTGCCGAAACTGAAATAACCGAATGAACTTGATTTTGTTACTACCCGATCCATTATAACGATTCAAACCATTGCCAATAATCAAATATTATTTTATTAATAATAAACTAAAGCCGACCCGTATTTGCGTCACACAATAGCATTTATACAAAATGAAGCAGGTATGGTCATAATTATCTCAAATGTAATACCGAACGACACTCCGAAACCCTAATTCGTATATTATTAAGGAGAATCCCAGCCCTCTGTTTTATTCTTTTACATACATTCCATTTGAAAAATAGTGTTGAGTTTTATTCTTTTAGTGTCAATACTATTTAAGTTGGGTATGTTCATAAATTATGTTCTTAAAGTTGATAAATAATGTCATTGAAGGCAGATGTACATAATAAGTATATTATCTACACTAATATTATAAAGAGGAAAACATAGGCTCAAAAACTAGCCGATTTCAAAAATTCTTTCACCGTTGTGTAGAATGTAACTATCCCACGGGAAGGCGACCAACGGAAAATACCCTTAATACATATAGTTCATTGACTAAAAACGGATTTTTATTCTTTTACGAAAACACCGCTATACATACATCATCGAGGGTTCTTACGGGAAGGGGACCCATAGTTTTTACGAAAATATACATAGCTGAAATTGGGAAAATTAGGGATGCGAGGAAACATGAGTGAAATTCCCACGGGAAGGAGACCAACGGGAATTATATTTTTACGAAAACGGTTAAACATGTGAATCTGAATGAGCATATATGTTTATGGGACCCCGAGGAAGCACTACGAAATACGTGAATTAATTTACGACAACCGCGCATATAGGTACTGGTCGTACGTTCCCCTAGAATCAATGGAAGCATATTGGGTAGATGTTCATAAATGCACATACGCGCGTGTTCTTAAAGTTGATAAACAATGCCATTGAAGGCATAAACTTACTTTATTTCACGACCCTTCTTAAAGGTGGCCACAAAAAACATATATAATTTTTTCTGTATAGTCGCGGGCGTTATATTAATACAAAGTGAACGGTCTCGTGAAAAATGTATGAGCGTTAAACTTTTACATCTCAAGGTGTAATATAATATTACTTATATTAGGTATACTACATAATGAAAAGCCGCCTTAGCTCGCCTTTCAGTGTATGAAGTTACAATAAAGAATTTTATCTATCTATATAGTAATCTATCCGTGAAATCAATCTCCATACTGGTGGTATCGCGAAAGCATAATCTTCCAATATTCACGGATTGCGTACCGTCTCTTAGAATGAAATAAGATCACATGGCATAACCTATTCGATTACATACCCGTATCTTTGCCAAGGTAAATAAATGTATGGTTCTCTACAAAGAGACTAAATCCAACCAACCAATGACGGTCCGGATACCCGCGGGACTCCCCGAGACAAAGAGAATCCCGAGTTATTCCCAGGACACAAAAGGGATAAACTATTAACGTTTTATCTGAAAAGTTACGATATTTGGCTATTTTATTTTCTTCAGTTCTCTATTTCGAAAGCTTTGTTATCAATGACATAATATACCTACTTAGGTTATTTCCGGATGTCGAATAACTTTTGATCTAAAATTATCACCGACTCATCATCAAACACGGTCACGGTTTACCTAAAATACGAAGGCGAGAACGGACTCTCCGTTCCGTAGAATAATTGCTATGCCTGATTTCGGAACCAACATTTTTTGTATGCAGTGAATCAGAAAATGTGGTCATACACATAGTAAATAGCGCCATCATCCAACAGAACTATACGATGAAACGCGCAATAGAATCCGTTTGTGACCAGCCCCCCAATTCTTTCAATGTTTCGAGCTGGAAATGAATCGACATCATGTAACCGTGTAGAAGCTCCGTACGAAGTAAAAATCACTACTTACGGTAACGTAATTAGACACATTTAAGAACGAGACAGATGTTTGTTTTAATTCTGACATTCTCGCGACCGCTGCGTGCTAAAATATTACTTATTGCTCAAGCGGTAAGAAAATATTATTTCCCACCGCGATTCCTTCAGTTCGTTAGTGGTTGCGTATCAGTCAAAGTTTTTGCTGAATATTCCCCCTGTTTGACCAGAAAAGGCCTGTGTAAAGTGGACAGTGGTGCTTTGTTTTCTTTTGGCATAAGTGTTAATTTTTAAGATTTGAGTGTGATACGAGTAGAAGTTTGAGTCAACGAAAATTGTTGTTTGTGTTTGAAATACAAAAAATTAACGATAGGAAGTAGAAAGAAAATAAACAAATCCAGAGCGTACTCCAGAATTCCGCTGATCTAATTAAGATGCGTAATGACGACTTGTACGATCTTATTCTGTTACGTAATAGATTTTCTTGTCACGTCTCAGATCTCGCGAATCCGTACGTACGTACAAATCTTGAACGTCAACATCTCGGCGACAAGACTCACAGTAAGTGCGTACATAATAAATTCCTGGCGAATGATTGATCGCTTCGAACGGAAGATAAAATGGGCTGCCAACTTGGACGGGTTCCGCCGAAATAAAAATGTTGATTTAGAGAGGGAAATGTACGAAAGGCGGCGCCTGAATACTAATCTCCGTGATAATGCGAAAGGGTGACACGAAATTCTGACTGGACAATAGAAAAACGAGGTCTTCGTTAATAGGATAAATAGAGTTGGGACTACGTTTACATTTTTATTTCATTTTAAATGACGCCCTGCGGCTCTGAAGGTGACAGAAATTTTTAAACTCGTTGATTATCGGTTTTCTATTTCTGTGTAAAAGTCAAATAAAATCAATGAGAAGTATGCCTAATAGTTATAATGAATGACGACCGATTGGTGTAGTAGTTGGTAGTGTCCCTGCCTGCGACGCCATAGGTCCTGGGTTCGAATCCCGGCAGGTGCAATCATTGATATGATGTATATCGATATTCATTTCCGAGTTATGGATGTACCTATATGTATCTATGTATTTATATACCGTTCCTTAGTACCACGTCACAAGCCCTTATCTTAGTGTGGAAGTAGGTTAATATGTTGTATAATAATTATGTGAACGTTTATTATTTTTACCATGCGGTTCTATCGGCCCTTGGTGCTCTGCCTACCTCGTAAGGGATAGAGGCGTGATTAAATATATTATGTATGTAATTATTTTTAGTTATAAATTTGAGCACTTTGGTATTAGTGACCCTGCCTGCCTGTTGGGTACTAATTGGGAGCCTACAGACGGAAAACGGTGTAGGAGAAGATCCAGGATGGTGGGTGGGACAACCTGCGCCCGTAGCATGAACTTGGTGAGAGCAAGATATCTCACATTTATGCGATAGAGCTAAGTAATAACCTGACAAAGTAGGTACTTGACATGTAAAAGGCGTTTGCCACAATTCGCAAAAGCATAATTTCATTCAGTCCTGGCTCCAGAACAAGTGTCTATTCTAATTCCCAACTCTATTTTAACACTTACGTACACTTAGTTTATCTAGTTAATATATAGCTCTGTGAATTTGACGTTTAAATGTGAGATATCACGCTCTCACCAAATTTATGCTACGGGCACTGGATAAGTTTGGACCAGAGTGGGCAGCTATAGCGGGAGCAATACAAGTGTTGGTTTCAATTCAGAGAGGTCTTTGCCCTAGCAGTGGGACACGGTTTAGGCTATTAAAAAAACAATAAAATCTCATTTAAGAAACGATGTTTTTGTGTGAACGTAGTTTATTTTTATCTCAACCTGAAAAGAATTTTTATTTTAATTCCAGAAGAACTTGCTATTTCTAATATCGCTAGGGTAGCTCAACAGACAAAAACAAAATAATAAGAAAAACGTTTGCTCAAAAGTTTTATTTTGTAGAGATTTATGTTCTAAATAAAAGTTCTTACTTTTATTTTATAAATTACGTTCATATATACACGCCCATTATCCCCTAAAGAGGCTGGGCAAAAGTGAGCAAATTACAAACCCACTTTTCACCAGTTAACCTTTAAATCCCACGTGGTAAGGGGTGAGCTACCGGTAACGAATCCAATAGGAAATTTTTTCGAGTCATTATAATAGGTACGAGTAATTACGAGAATAAGTTATTAACGTCGGAGTCTCGTCGGTTAAATAGCAGAGTGTACCAAAGACCAAGAATCAAAAAATATAAATATAAAATTACATAAAATAAATAATGATTAAAAAATAAATAAACAAAATATACATTATGTAGAGACTTTGAAAATATAATAATATTTATGAAACTGTTTCGTAGCGGTACTTTCCGCGAGGGGGCAACCCGTATGTGAGAGATAAACGCTATCTTACACTGAATTTTTTCGACCTAGTTCCATACTCTTTCTTTATAATATTAGTATAGATTGCGAAAGTATAGTTACTATTGCTAATCCGAAAAGAGCATCATCGAATCAGAAGAGGTATGTGGTTATTATAAACTATGGACAAGCATTCATAATTTTGATTATTACGTCCTTTATAGTAAGCTATTTTTATTAAATTTCTCCTAAAAAAAAAAACACTTTTCTACACCCCGTATATTGCAGATACGAAGAATATCAGCATCGAGAAGTAGCAGTTTCGTTCATATTTTAACGGAATTTGTCACGGTACCCTAAAAGATGGAACAAGTACGTACATGGAAGTATGGCAGGGAAGTTTTTCTGTCATCTATTTTACGACGGTCACCGAGGAGGGTAGTTGGATCGCAGTGAGTTTACGACGTAATACCTTCACGAAAGTTACTGCAGAATCGTGATAGCACTGTTCGTCTTTGGATTAATTCCATTTTGTTTTTATATTCGCTACAGTGATTTCCACGTGTACACTGTCTGTAAAACGAATTCTTATTGAAATTGAAATGGTCCATATGAATATAATTTTATTTTAATATTAGCACAGTTAATTTTAAGTAGTGTTAATTGAAAATACACGAATACAGGTGTTTAGTAATCTAAAAACCTATTATAATACAAAGATTAAAACTAAAATAGTTAACGGGAATCATACGTTATAATGCTGTTTCATTCTCAAAGGTCACGATACATAGTACAAGCACAGGCGAGTGACCGTCAAGCCTTAGAGTTAATCCCATGTTCACACTAAGCTGATAGACGATCACATGCCCACAAAGCGTCAACGAAGGCGGAAAGGGCAGCAGAGCTTTTACCCGATTAACGGCCAATTTCACTACAAGAGATCATAAAGAATCTCCGATGTTTTTATTCCAAATTTGAAATTTTGTATGAAAACAATGACACATTTAATATGAAATATGCAAAAAATCTCTCGAAATCGGTTGGCTGTAAGACAAGGCCATAAGGAATAGCAAGGATTTTCTTAATTTATCAAAATTAAATTTATGTTCATTTTAACGTGTACACTGAAAGAAAATCGCACAAGAATTTTGTTTAGAAGCTATTGCTATATTTCCTTGTAAAGATCATTAGAGGTTACTTTTTACCGAAAACATTTTTTTTAATAGTACCTACGTGTTTCTTAAACCCTTGATACATCCACTAACATTTTTTGTTCCCGAAAGTGTACCAAAAATCCATCTAAAAGCGGATCGGGCTTTTAGAGCAATTTATAGGCAGAATAAGAAGCTTTAACTTTTGCGCAATCGTTTGGCATCGGTCAGTACCTACCAATAGTGTTTGGAATTTCATCACGTGACTTGACGAACACGTGAAAATGAATGATTTAGATTGGATCAAACGTGAAGATGAAAGAAATGATGTTACTTTGTCTAAGACTCCAGTACGTACCTACTGCTAAGGTACTGGAGAGAATATGCATGTCAATAAGAATTTGCATGTCAGACATGACTAAATATGTTACTACTTGATGTGAATATAATCAACAACATTTACGAATTATTTCTATACATACATATAATCACACCTTTATCCCTTACGGGGTAGGCAGAGCACCAAGAACCGATAGAACCACATGGTGCCACTTCTGACCAATTTTAAGGGTAAAGTTGAGATGTAAAAGTTCGGTTAGTAGTGATAGGTGGTCAGCCCATCGCCTACAAAACACCAAGATCCTCTTGTCCCTCTACTGACTTGTATAGTATGCCCGGGAAGAGAAGCAGCTGGTGATGTGCCAACTCGGAAAAAACAAAACTCGATTTAAAATTCACGTAACTCGGGTTGATCTCGAGTTAACTGAATGGAAGAGTATTTTTTTTTTTACTAATTTATTCCCCTAGCTTCGCATTAATAGTAAAAAAATTGGAAAGACAAATAATATTTTTATCTGTTTCGATTCTTTTATTTTTATAAAAATTAAATGAGACTAACATTATGATGCACGAATGCACATGGCACATGGGTACACTTATATACTGATATATCACAATCAGAAATATAAAAAAATGCTAATTAACATCACAGAGAATATTTTTACAGTACTTAGTTAAATTATATGTTGATACTTCATTCCTTCCTTTCATTATTTCCTTCATTATATTGTACTAACTGTTTCTATAAAGGAAAGTGATACTAAAAACAGATTTAAAAATATTTTCCTGTCAATTAACTATTAATTAGTAATTAACAAAAAATATATAACAAGCTTATGTAAGTTACTAAAACAAACTTCTTATAAGTTTTAACATCAGTTTGTCAAGAATGAATGAATATAGATCAAATGATCGGCAAACTTCGCTCCATTTCGGTTTGTTTCCGAACTCGAGTCAGAGAGAATCGTGGAGAGAATTCAACTCGAGTTGGTTCGAGTTAAGCTCGACCTCAGTTAACTCGAGTTAGTTACTCGAGCTGTAGTATTATACTTTTTTTTTCACTCTCAGAGCAGCATAAAAGAAATTTCCACACAAATTTAGTGCAAATAAATATATTGATTTGATTTGACTTATGTAAATTTCACTAGATAAGCTCCGTCACTTCTAAATTTCGGGGTAACTCCGTAATTCACTAGTCACCGCAAATCACCCTGTCACGGTAGCAGGAAACAGACACCTTGGTTAATATAAATGGCAGTATTTATTACGTAATTAGTAGGTAGTATGCAAGGCTCTTTGTACCTAATGGGTGTTTTTCTACTAGACGACACGACCACGACATTTCGTCATTTACTATGGAAGGTCGTGTCGTCTAATGGAAAAACGAGCCATACTGTTTTATACATCTTTGCTACCAAAAAAGGCGTGGGCGTGTCGTTATCGTGGTCGTGTGGTGGCCATGTCGTCTTGCGAAAAAATTCGTATTTAGTAGTAAGTAGGTAGTATGCTAGTATGCGTGTCACTAGCTCGTGCCTCGAAAAGGACGCAAATCAGTTGGTCTTGCGCTTGATCTCACTCGCCTCATAATCATAAATAGTCGTGTCGCGGTTGACATTGAAAGAATAGAGAGTGCACCTGTATTTTCGCATACACTTTTGCAATTAAATATAACCTGGCGTACATGGCTATTGGCTAATCTCCGTTGAGATTGTCGCCGTTACCGAAATAATTGTATTTTCAGATTTCTACTCAAACTTTATGTTATGTTACCCTCAATCATCAGTCGATTCCCGCGGCTTTGTCTGCAAGAACTATAATGTGTGTAATTCTGATGTACTTATAAATAAGAAGGTATAGCTAAAAAAGTTTCATCAAAATTTGTTTTGTAGTTTAGAGTGACAATTATTTTCACATTCATATGAACATTTACCCTTACGGATATACTTTAGTAAAATTCTATAAAGGACTTAAAGTTGTGTGGGTAGTAAGTGGATACTTACATTATGAAAATTGCAAATATTTACCTAATTAGAACCGAATCCTACATAGCATTTTCCTTCCTACATAAATGTTTATTTTTACCTCATACCGATTCGAAATAGATCAGAATCAGTTGCTATTATTATTTTAATTACAATATTTCATGGCTAAACATTTGTATACTATTTGTTTCATTGAATATTCTACTCTTCATTACAATTCCCAGCATGTGCGTGAAGCCAATCAGCTGGTTTCCAACAAATTTCGTCCTAAAACGGACTATGACTTCATTGTAATATAACTCGGGCAGTGTGATTTCCAGTCCACATCTGTTGCAGATAATTGTGAGTCAATTTAGACGTGCCTATAATTATCTGCTATCCTTCTCTAAGTACGACTGCTCACGGTTAAGTAGTTTAGGAGCTTTAATTTTATTTTATAATTAAAAGAGTCGAAAAACCCTGCCGCTACGGAATTTATGCGCGTTCACTGACTTCGAAAAATTGCGCCCGGTTTAAACCTGTGAATAACCTGGTATTTACGTAACTTGTATCCAGATGAGCGTAAAGTTTATACCTAAAATAGCTCTAGACGGAATTCTTAATGATTTAGTGTACTTTGCACAATGAATTACACTTTAAAATTCTATTTAATTGGTTTTATATTTTTACCTTTGAAAGCCATAGGTAGGTAATACCTACTCGTACTAATTGGGACGGTAGGTACCTAATAGTTTAATTTGAGAAGGCCACTAAAAAACCAAAAACTATTACTATAAGAGGTAGATGATGATTTTAGTATTTTTTTCTCTTTCGTTTTTGATATTTTTTTACTTATTTTACCTATAGTTATATATTTTACTTTCTATCGTATATTTTGTACCTACCTATCTAGACAGTAATGATGTAACAGTTTCAAAATGATATTTTGACAACAAAATGTGTGGACTTTCTGTCAAAATACAACAATTTTAAGTCTTACAATAATTTTGTCGAAATACGGCCAAAAGTTATTTATTGTTGCCAGAACCGAATATTATTCTAAACATAATTTTTATAACGCGTTACAAGAAAGTGTTTTATATCCCTATCCTATCTTATGTATAATGAGATATTTATAGCTAAGGGGGACGACGTTTAAGTCTTGTAAACAATTACGTAGGCTGTACAATCCTGAATAACTAATGGGGCGGCTCATGATGTAAGAAGTTTCCTAGAAAATAAATAAATTTTCGAAATCGAGTAAACAAAGAAGCTGTATGTACCTTAATAGTAAACTTTTCTACAAATAAAAACTATTAAGTAGGTATGTCATGTAAATATTACTAACAAAAAACCTCAATAAACGTGAAAAAAATACAAAGAAAACGCATGATTAAAACACATGATTTAACTAAACGCTTGATTTAACTAAATGTTTGATTTTACGAGTAGGTATAGAAGAACCTCATTAATATAATAAATAAATAATAATGTTATTATTGCTTTTAGAATAGTATAAATTTCTGACCTTACAGGACTTCCGTTACTCGGAGGGTTCACTCCATCCATAACCCATGTACGTACAAACAAACCTAAAAATACGAGTACGCTTAGAAAAATGTAAAAAGTATTTCCAGTGAAACCCACTCACAGAACATTTCACGTGGGTAACACGATTCGAAGCATTATATTAACGACGGACCTCAGCATTAAAATTTCAAAAACATATTCACCCTTATAAAATGCTTAAACCATGACAAATACACAGTAATAAAAACTCGTAAATAGGCAACTGGACTGTCCCTTTACCTTTCAGCTTTTGCGTACAAACGCGTCGCGGGAGGGAGGGGCAAAACCCAAGATTAATGATATACGTAGAGTGTCCCGGCAAAAAAGGGTGAACCACAAAAACAAAACAAATCCTACCGCACTCGGCCGAGATTACGTAACAAACAAAAAACCAACAGGTTTACACATTTATCTAGTGTCAGATGTTTACCTGATATTCAGTATGAGTAGGGATTGCAATCCGAAAAACCGGATCCGGTAATTTAGCACTAGACGACACGACAACGACACGACCACGACATTTCGTCATCTAGTATGGGCGGCCGTGTCGCCTAACCTTTATAATACCTTAAAATTATTAATAAAGAAATGGAAAAAATTCTTCACCCGAGTGGGAATCGAACCCACGACCTCTGCATTCCGTGCCAGCTACCGGGTCAATTACTCGTATGACGAATTTTACCATCTCTTTTTTAAAATTACATCATTAGGCAACGTTCTTTTCATCCCTTATTTATAATATCTGACGTAGATAGGTACTTTATTATAAACTTTGACTCATTTTTACATGAGATTGAAGTTTAGTGTGAATATTCAGTTTGTAAAATTTATTTCCGTAACAGTGCCACTTGCAAAATAATAAGATTCATCTGAAAAATTCAATTACATTTATTTTGTTTCATTGAACAATTCCGCTCATTATGTAATTTTTTTTCTATATTTTTATTCCTGGATAGACGTATTTTAATTTTGTTTACTTTATTTATTGTAACGCCGATGTTTTTTCGACCAAGATATTTTTTGGATTCATAAAAATCGGACAAGAGCCAATGTAGCCTATAATACAGCTTTTGTATCTATTCAGAAACATCAGATAAATTTCCAAATCATTTAATTAAATTTCGTCTATTTTTTGACCAATTTATAATTTAAGGGATTTTCTGACAAGTTAAATAACATAGGCATCTGGATGCAATTCCATAACTTTCCATAGCTACATTACTGGGAGCTGGGAGCTATTGTCTTTAGTTAAACAGGATTTTACCGAACAGACAGGTAGGAGATGTCGCTAATGCCATCTATCCAGGTGATTTATACCATTTCTAACTTTCTTCTTCTTCTTGAAGTGGCACTCTATTACTGGAGGTCTGCCGTCAGCTTACTAAATGCAGACTTGTCCCTGGCCATTCGGAACAGCTCCTCCACATTAGCTATTCTCGTCCACTCGCGAATGTTTCTAACTTTTATCTTTTTATCTTTTATAGATTTTCTAGTTTCTAACTTTAATAGTTGTCAAAAAACTGCTCATTTGCAAGCACTGTACGGGATAGGTAACGTAGAAAATGGTCATGCTCATGACATACTTTATCTACACATTTCCTCTGAAACTGAAAGTAGTCTTTTTACTTCCAATGAATAATGTTCAATGTTCTAAATAAAACGATTTTTCAACTAAAACAATAGAAACATAAACAACAGTCTATGAACGAATTCCAGTTCCGGATTTTCTAATATTCTTATTCTTTTGAAAGTTTTTGGATGAGTTGTTGAAAGAGAATGGGAATCATAGTGCACACATATTTGAAAAGTTCACAGAATTGACTCAGGAACGGAACACAGAGGTCGCGCTCCATTTGTTCCGTTCCATTTAGAAAACTTTGAATGAAAAGAATATACTTAGGTCTTGGACGTCAAGTTGGACTCTGGAGAACGGAAGTAGGAACTTTGAGACAGCAAACATTTTGAGAGTAAGAAAGATTTTCGAATTAACTTTTATATGTAGATATTATGCTTTGGCTAAAAATGACTTGACTTGAGATTCTGTATACTTATCATATATATTTATCATATCAATGTTTGCACCAACCGGGATTCGAACCCAGGACTTAAGGCGTCGCAGGCACTACCAACTATTACCAATCGGCCGTCAAGAGGTTTTTACAAAGCTCTTTCTCAAAAAACTTCAATTTAGCAAAACACAGCCCTCGTTAGGTACAGCTGCGGCCACCGCAAGGTCTAAAATGGCTTGATATGCCGGCTAGGCTGGCTAATAGCTAGGCATTATACTTGTCGAACCTATGATGGAGAGGCAAAGGACGGCTGCGGTATAGTTCCGATTAGTGCCAAAATAAATCGATTATTTGACGCGAGAGATTTGTGGGAGCGCGTTAGGGTGAATAGATTAATTTATAGCAATTGATTTCGAATACTGTTTCGGCTATATCTATAACAATAGGTAGTTTAATGGAAAGGTTTGTAATAATATTTTATTTACGATTCTCGCATTTGGTAAAACAGTCATAACACTGTCGTATAACCATGTATAACTCAACACAATGGTACTTGTTCAGCATTTCAGTATTTGCCTGGCTGTCACCCATACCCTGTATACCAACAAGATAATATTAAAAATGATTTACCATAAAAAGTACGAGTATTGCATATTCTTGTCCCGTCCGTGTGTCTATTTTAGCACCAGCTGTCTCTTCAAATTCCATGTTCAAGATAAAAACATGTCCCAGATTCAATTGCTCGTTTGCGTGAGTTGACGTCGAATACAAACGAAAGAAATTATATTTTGTATAAAGAAAAAGATATAACGTTAATATTTTTATCATTTTTACCAAAACTTTTAGAAAATTAAAGATGAAGTCAAATATATTTTAACTTTTCCAGCCAACTCGAATGTCAAAACAACTTTGAATAAGGATAATAGGATAGATTTTATAAAAGTAAACGAAAACATCGGAATCTATTCATAATTTTTTTTTTTAAATTTTATAATTCAATTTTAAAAATTGACTTTTAAAATCTGTTCTCCAAATGGTTAAAACGAATCTGAAACGCCATGTGCCATTTTGACGTCATCCACCGTATTCGCAGCATCACGTAAAGTATTCTGCCGTTTTCTGTTGGAAAAGTCACAGCATGGCAGCTAGCGTTTTAATTTAGACCCTAAAATGAAAATAGGTTTTAAGACATTTTCCGGTCTTATAAAATTCAAATAAAATTTTCATTGGATTACTACGACCCCAGGATCGATGTAAAACTGTTTTCGAAAAATTGTGTAATACTGATGTATTTCTAGAACTATTATCACGTTCCAACATTTAAGGTATATATGTCGTGGCCATATCGTAGAATTGATCATTTCATGAAATGGTCGAGCATTACATGAAATGGTCGCATTTCATGAAAAGTTCAACTGTCTATTGGCCACATCATGATATGGTTTTGGGCAGATCGATGATTAAAATCGTTCTCGATATGGGCAACTAAACGCCGATCATTTCATGAAGTGGTCAAGATTATTGATCATATCGTAAAATAGTTACACGAATCACCGGTAGAGGCGCTGCGCGCGTTTTATTTATGTGTGAAGATGGCGGATTTTTCTTTTTAGGTTATAAAACAAATTAAAGAGAGTAGGGTGACTATGCAGAAGAAGTTCACGGATAGTGTGTTATATTGTATAATGTATATTAGACTTAATGGTGGTTTATAATAATATTGTTAAACAAAAACCTTAGATTACGATAGGTTAGGTTAGGTTAGACTATGACAAATGACGCACGAGCCGAGCGAGCGGAGCGAGCGTGCCCAGGCAGCGTCCGGCGATGTGCCAGATGCGAATCGCTTTTGTAAAGTCTTTTATGTTTTTAAATATTATATTGTAAAAATATCACATAAATAATAGCAAAAAAAATCATACCATCATACCTTATGGTATACTTATATATGGTGTAAGCTCTTACCACATTCGGATTTTATGGACATCCTGTTAATACGATTTGGCCAAACGTGGATGACAAAATCGTGAAATGTAGACGATTTAACGATCTGGTCAAATTGAATTGGCCACTTCATGAAATGCGACCACTTCATGAAATGCTCGACCATTTCATGAAATGATCAATTTAACAATATGGCCACGACATATATATATTATAGAACTAAACTGACTAATATACCATCTCACTCGGGTGAATATATTTTTCATTTCTTTATAAATATTTTTTATAATATACCATTTCCAAAACGGTCATATTATGGGACAAGTAATGGCAATAAACGGCGTAAAACTCAGTCATGAGTAGTACTGAATTTGGTGGTCAAAACTGCGCTATATTTTCTATCTTAAAAGCCTTACCTAAGGTTCTCATCTACTTACTGGCACGTAGACGTAGCAAAAATATAAAAAATAAGCAAAAATTTATTCACAGCTCTTTCGAACTCTGAATTTCGTCCGAAAATAGAAAATGAAGAAGTAACATTTAAGGAAGAAATAAAACATTTGTTTAATAAATGATTCCCTGTAGGGTGCCAAAATTGACGAGGTCAAAGTCTGTAAGGTTAAGGAAGGTTGTCGACGGGGTAAAAAGGCTTTCTTTTGTGAACGGATGACGTTATCAAGGGAGCGCTTTAAAGTGATAATTTTCAACAGAGTTTTTCCTTAAATTAGTCAGTAAGTTATATTTGAAAGCTAAAGCGAAACAGAATTGTGTCACACTTCTCAGCATGTGGTATAAAGGTATTGATACTTTCACATTCTTACTACTCCTTATGCATATTAAATCCACATATTAATATAAATCATCATCATTATCATCATTGAGAAGTACACTATTGAAAGTACACTATTCGGACGACATCCAACCGAGGCTAAGTCTCCTTAACCCAACAATTATAAGTTGGCATAACTGTCGTCATTCCTTATTACAGCGCCTTTTGTCGGAAAATGTTTACGACACATCTGGATTACCAGCATCCAACCGAAAATGGCTGAATCGTCATCAATGAGTTTATCTACTTGATTTTTTATTTTGTAAATATTTTATGTAAAAAAAATATTTAGCTTAGAAAAATCCTGCAGTGAAATACAGTGTATATTTAATACCTAATTTTCTTTCTGAATAGGTACGAAATTGCAGTTGAACTTTATGATTAATTTTTTATAATCGCAAGACTAAAATTATTAAAGTTTTGATAATTTGCATAAGGCGCTCCACGAATTTTAGGTATTTGAGGGGGTTGAGGTAGAAACTAATGTCGCCATGTATGCCGGGATTTTAATTTCTTTCCTGTTAACTGGTTTGCTTACTGCCGTAAATTGTAAATATAATTAAAAAATTTATGTAGGACAGCCGTCAGAAGTTAACTTGCGTGAGTAATCGACTCATAAGGACTCTCTTATTAGCACTGGTTTTTTTTTAAATCGCTATTGTTAAAAAAATTTTCTAGAATTAAATAAACAAAACCATAATGAGTGAGATTTATGTTTCATTCGATTCTGATCGGCAATTGTCATACTCTAACCTAACCTAACTTATTATTTTTATATTGTATGAAAAGGGAACTGTTTACCTAGTTGTGCGATGTGCACAGTATTTATGATGAGATTGTAGTATTTTTGTACCAAAAGGTATTAATTTGTCTTGCATTCGAGGAAAACAGTTTTATGGGCTGGAATTATCCTGTAGTTAGTAAAACATTGAGTAACTAAAGTTATGCATACGTTAGAAACAAGAGGGCTAGGCGACACCATGTCAACTATACCCTCAAAATTGGTCAGGTGGCACCATGTGGTTCTATCGGCCCTTGGTACTCGGCCTACCCCGTAAAATGATTATATGAAATATGGCTTTTATATACTTTAATATATATAATATATATACGTATATTTATTTGAAATAAAAAATATCTCCTAAGTTGCTCGATCTTCAACTTGATATTGCGAATGAACCGATTTGATTTGGTACAGAGATTGTCTAAGCCTGAGAAAGGACGCTACTTTTTTGCATAGTGGTAAGCGCTTTTGCTTTTCATTAGATATAAATTTACGAATTCAAAGTTTGTAAAAGAATCTAAAAATAGGGGGTAAAAAATTTTGTGTGATGACATCGGAAAAAAGCTTAGGGCTCAGAAAATAAAATATAGAACAGAACTACGAGGTGAAATGCCAAGCACTGCGCGCCATTGCAAAAAAGGAATTAATATTTATTTTACGTCATTTTTTAAAATCACTATATGCGATCATTGATTATGATCGTATCGTATAAATAAAATAACTTATAATGTACATGTGTTTTAGCTTAGAAAATGCCGAAATCCTCGCGGGACAGCTAGGGATTCGCGGGCTTAGGGATTTAGAAATCATATACATATACCATACATAATGTCAATTATCCCCCAAAGTATATAAGGGTGACAGTATGTTAGCTATTATACTATAAAGTCACCAAAATTTTGACTAAAAATCACATATTTATATTAACCTACAATCTTGAAAAATATGCGATTTCCTCTATTACAGTGGGTTGTCACGCTTTTTGTTTCCTGAATAGTTTAATGTCATAAAGAGGTAACACATAAACGCATCCCGGAATTTTTGGACCTCTAAGTAGATACAGTATGTAACTAATTATACTTAGAATATCATTTTTAAATACGAGTCGCTTTCTGATGTTGTCCCTAATGCTTAGATCTTTTAAAATTTTTTTGATCGGTTTTTTTAATAATAACCTCTAGGGACCCGCCTCGGCTTCGCAGTAAGACTAGGTAGCTACCATCATACGAACTAAATAAATAAAGTATTTATATTATGTACAACAACATTGGTGTACTGAATGTTCCGAGCGAGACTTCGTAGTTGTAGATGTGTTTTTTATTAATTGTTAATTATCTACAAAATTTACAAAAAATGTAGCGCTATACAAGTTTTGTTGATTAGTATTTCACGTCGCTTATAAAATCATTTTACGAGAATTTTTTAAGTAATTGAGTTTCATGGCCACAAACTAGATAAAGATTTAAATAAAAATATAAAATAGAGCTCGGACAGTATTTAAAAAATATTTAAAACTCTCTGACATTAAGAACATTCAGAGGTACATAATACTGAGGCGCGCGCGATCGCGGGCGTTGTTAACCTTTTCGTATACCTACGAATGGAACATAGACTTACAAATGTCACGACAGTTCAATAAAAGCTTGGAAAATAATTTTTAATCAATGTATTGATTTATGATAAAACTCGTAGAACAAATATTATTGTTTATGATTTTAGCTATCTAGTCCTACGAGGTTATTGAGGTTTTTAAATTAATCCTGTATAGTTGATGCGCCCTCTGTACTCTGCAAATTAGGGTTAGGAGTGGCAAACATTTGAGCAAGCAAAACATGATGGTTAAATGGCAAGACCGACCAACCAATGGTCTATTCCACTTTGATCACCCAGGTGATAAATATCTTTCCTGTAAAAGCTTTCGAATTCGTAATATTTTTTTGTCTTGTCAGTAAAAGAAGGCTGTACCTACTCCAGCATCGAAAAGCTGTAGTCACAGATCTGACCGAGTTTTTTTCCATAATCCTGTCCATTATGTAGATATATTCCATCGAAGTGGTCGACGACCGAGTCGCAGTCAAAGTTGAAAGCATTAATTATTCACATAAATTTCGGAGCTCTCCGGCTAAAATATTTACATTGATCCTGTTAAATTATTAAAGTGTACTCTGTAATCAGCTTCTGTTGCTTTGTCACTTCCCTTTTACACTTAATTTTACCTGTTTACAAAATTTGTAAACAGGTTGCGATATTCTACTACCTGTCATAGTGACCACATAAGTATACGCGAAAGTTGGATGGATGAATGATGTTTGTTACTCTTTCACGTATAAACGGATTGAGCGATTTTAATAAAATTTGGTATGGAGTTGGATAGACATATAGGCTGCTTTTTATCCCGGTAAAATATTTTTATCTCGGATAATTTCGACATTTTGTTTTTTCTGCAGTCCACGCGGACGAAGTCGCGGGCGTCCACTAGTATAAATATTATGTAAGCAAAGAGTTAATTTTTTTCTACTGTTATGAATCCGGCTTCAAACTGAATTCGCTAACGGATCGCTAAGGAAACGTGGTGCGAAGCCATATTTACTCGAGTAGGTATCTATAATTATTTTGCACACAGCCGTCGCGAACATGTGGAATGCTGAAATGTTACTAATTACAAACATCACTGTAAGTATTTATTACTTAGTACCATGCTTTTACAAAGCTTTCATTTCGGCTTCGATCCAGCTTAAAACTTTAAGGGAATAGGGGGGCAGAGCGCATGCTCGTGCTGTCGTATTGGGACACAAGGGGTTTCACTCCCCAGTATAAAACTACAAGTACGCTTCCGGAGGGCACAATTCAAATATGACAAGGATGCAGTAACGCGAGAGAAAGAGAAACCACTCCACTGGCTTCTCGTGCATACTAGAGAGTCTTTAAACATGCATACATATATAGCAGTCGAATAGACTCCATCAACTAACTGACTAGGTGTTTTGAATCGTACGAGTTTTAATTAGGTACTTCTTTTTACCGAAATGTATTTTGCCGAACAGTGTTGCTCGCCATTGTACATTCATATGTTTTATATCTATGTGTGTACAATAAGTATCAACCCTAGAAAAGAGTCACAAGTGATCCAAAAAACAGTAATGTATCACATAATAACCAGTAAGCTCATTTAATTAGTTACAGGATCACCTGATACAATTGGCGCGAAAGCAAACGTTGCAGATAATCAAATTAAAAATTCATTTCCTGCGAGTAATAACAGTGTAGTGTATAACTCAACATACTGGTTCAGCACTTTAGTATTGACTGTATGTCACTCACACCCTGTATGCTTTCATATCGAATTAATTTGAAATAAATTAATATAGAAATTCACGCACGTCCTACTTTCCATTTAAGTGCCGTGGTATCCTCCAATATTTGAATACCGCCGGTAAAGCGATTGACGCCAAATACGTGTATTTATAGCAGAATTGCTAAAAGGTCATTAAAATAGCATGTCTATTTTAATGACCTTTAATACGAAGTTAGTGCAAGTGCCTGTTGTCGCAATTATGAGTTATCAGATCCGAGGGTCAGTGGAGTAGGGCCCGGTGGTGGGCGCACGGTGGTGGGCGCACCCGTAGTAGCCGAATTGTGCCTAATACAATTTCATTTATAAAACTTAAGTGTTTGACATTGCTTGTTTTCATTACTTGATAGAATTTTAGTTTCATGCATTTGATTTATATTATGCAGAATTTGATGCTCGTAAGCATAAAGGAGAAGGTGAATCCTGGGCCCAGTTAACTAGTTAAAATATTTAATGTAATATACGGACATTTAGATAGACATACTTACACTACACATATTATAACGAATCTGTAAAGCTTCCGTATTTTTGTTATTTGGCCACGGAAACCTAAAAAGGGTGCCCGAAAACCTGAAATTATGCCTAATGACAAGCCTAAATTTCGCTCTTTGCAATGCTATAAAACTAAAATATTAGATGTCAATAAGTCTAAGCCTGACCTGCCCGCTACCTCTCACGTGGTCTTGCTACGAAAGTACTGGCTCATTACAAAATGAACTCTCTTCTAAATGCGGTGCTGGCACTTAATTTACTGACGAAACTTTCGAAGGGCTCAAATTTACCAGACACGAGTAACTTCTGTCATTCAAATGAAAAGTTCTTCCGCGCTACAAGTTTATCATAGTTTTAAACCCACTGCGGTGGAGAAGCCATTCTTGTAAAATCTTTGGGTGTAGGTAGATACCTACTTTTGTTACATAGCTTTTTTGTTGCTACCTTTTCAATTTCAACAAGGCTGCTGTTAACTCCTTTATTATGTACTAGTGGACGCCCGCGACTTCGTCCGCGTGGACTGCAGAAAAAACAAAATGTCGAAATTATCCGGGATAAAAATATTTTCCCGGGATAAAAAGTGGCCTTTGTGTTAATCCAAGGTGTCAGCTAACTCCATACTAAATTTTATTAAAATCACTCCAGCCGTTTTTACGTGAAAGAGTAACAAATATCCATCCATCCATACTTACAAAGTTACGAAAAATGTTAACTAGGTATAAGTGTTTCACAGTTTAATTCGTCAGATATCATATATTTTTTGTAAAAAAGAGAGTAAGAGTATTGCATGACGAAGATATCCGATAAAAAAGAATTTCCAGATATTCAACAGGAATTCTAAAGTTTAAAGACAAAGTTGTGGGCGGCCACTAAGTAGGTAGGTGACATACAGGGTGTAGGGGACAGCCAAGTGCCATTGTGTTGAGTTATACGCTAGTGTTTTTACTCGCAGGAAATGTATTTTTAATTTAATTATCAGTAATGTTTGCTTTCCGCGCCAATTGTAACAGGCGATCTTGTGACTAGTTAAAAGGCTTATTGGTTGTTTTGTGATATATTGCTGTTTTTAGACCACTTTTGACTCTCCATTAGGGTTGATCAGTTATTTGAACCTTTTTGAGGGAAACTTTTTTATTGGAAAATTTTCCGACATTTTTTTCATATTTTCAGAAAAAAATAGTTTAGTTCGTTTAATTAGGCTTTAAATAATAACTTAAAAATAAAATTTTTAAGAAAAGTTGATTTTCAAAAACAGTTGTCCTCAAAAAAGTTCAAACTGATCAACCCTAATGGAAAGTCACAGGTGATTCAAAAAACAGCAATTTATCACACAATAATCAATAAGCCCATTTAATTTATCACAGGATCACCCGATATAATTGGCGCGGAGAGCAAAGATTACTGATAATCAAATCAAAAAAACATTTCCTGCGAGTAATAACACTGTCGTATAAGTCAATAATGGTACTTGTTCAGCATTTCAGTAATTGGGATGAGATGGTGGGATTCGGCATCCGAGTGATTGACCCGGTAGCTCAGTTGGTGAGAGCACTGACACGGAATGCAGAGGTCGTGGGTTTGAGTCTCACTCGGGTGAAGAATTTTTTCCATTTCTTTATTAATAATTTCAGTAATTGTCTGGCTGTCACCCACACCCTGTATAAGTAGTTGTGTCAATTCAATTATCCTTTTGGGGACAATGAGGTGTACAAAAACCAACCCACTTTTTATCTGCAAATTCCATTGTAGTCAGGTTGAGCCTACCGCTACTTTTCTTGCATAAATAAATAACTGTACTCAAATTTATTATACAGGAAATATTTCGCTTATATGAAAAAGTCGTTATAAATGTCGTTATAAAAAACTGTATATTTACATACTTAATTTTTAAGTTTAAGTATTACCACTATAAAGTAAGGTTTCTTTTTATTCCGAGATAACCCAGAGTTTTGGGACTCAGGATTACGAATGAGACAGACAACTATTTAAAACTGGCACGGTGTGCAGTGGTCGTGGGTTCGATTCCCACTCGGGTGAAGAAATTTTTCCATTTTCTTTATTAATAATTTTATGTAAAAATTAATAAAATTTCAAGAATGTAGAAATAAATAGATTTCTGTTACAGTCCGTCTAGCCAGAAATCGGGAAAAGCTCTGCCGATTTATGCAAAAGAAAACGATCTTAATGAATTCAGAGCAGGTTTTAGCGTTTTACTTTTTGTGTCGGATTCCAGCAATTGTATAATAAAACACGAGTTTTACCTGCTATAAACTCCTAATTCCTAGTTTAATTTAGGGATAAACACACACACAAACAAAAAATTTCAAATAAATCTGGCAATTCAGTTCCTAATTAAACGTTCCGGCAGTTTAGAATTCTGCGTAGTGGTTAACCACAATTGACCTGTCAGTTATCTAGTTTTGTCCGGTTGTTATATTAAACTATACCTACTGTATTATACAAAGGTATTAATAATATAATAATAATAATTCATTTATTTCTCACCTCAAATGACCCAAAATGATACATAACATAGACTATGATGCTTGAAGAGATGCCATTCATGGAAGACTGGTGCCTGTGTAGGTTCGAAGACCCGTGTTACAGGTCACCAGGCTCCTTTACAATATATGAACATACATAATATAGTACCCATTGGGCAGTATCAGACTTCCTATACAGGGTGTAGGTGAACAGCCAGGAAAATACTGAAATACTGAACAAGTACCATTGTATTGAGTTATACGACAGTGTTATAACTCGCAGGAAATATATTTTTGATTTGACTATCTGTAATCTTTGCTCTTCGCGCCAATTGTATCGGGCGATCCTGTGAATAATTAAATGGGCTTATTGGTTATTGTGTGACACATTACTGTTTTTTGGATCACTTGTGACTCTCCATTAATTATAAAATATTAATAAGAAAATGAAAAAAATTTCACCCGAGTGAGATTGAGTGACTCTCCATTAAGGTTGATCAGTTATTTAAACTTTTTTGAAGGCAAGTTTTTTTTTGAAAACGATTTATGATAAAATTTAAATTTTTAGCCTACGAACGAAACTATTTTTTTCCTGAAAATATGAAAAAATGACGGAAAATTTTGTAATTTTCCTGCGAATCATGGTCTGAAGTCATGTCATATATGTAGGGACACCATTGTAACTACACAGCATTTATCTAGTAGCGGCTGCGCCCGCGCCGATTATTAAAGTTGCGAATAGAGGACTAGAAAGCAAACACGCCTTTAATTTATTATCCCTATATTAGTGGTACGGTACTAGGACATTAGCAACTCATATAAACCCGTAAAGTATTAATATTTGCCTGGCTGTCACAAATACCCTGTATACACATCGTGACATTACAAGAGTGATATCTAAATGAAAGACATTGAAAAATTAAGTCATTAGTGCCATACATTTATGAGTGACTTAAAAATGTAAAGGTGTACCATAGCTAGCGGTGGTATTATTTTAGAATAACCTAAAACATTTGTAGGCTTAAAAGGCAGATTCCGTTGGTATAAATAAATTAAAAGATTCCACCCGACTACTCATTACAATAAAATGCAATACTGGTTTTAGTTGTTAGTTACTTAGTTCGGTAGTTAGAACTAACATGAAAAACTAATCCTGATGATGCCATGGGTGTTGGCGGAACATATGTCGATTGACAATTTTAATTGGTTCTCGGATAAGCAGCTATGTATTTATGGTTGCATGCTAGGTGCTTGGATCTGGCTTCTCGTTACGACTGTAGTATCTTGTGTTCGTGACCATGAGTTCGCAGATCCGAGGGTCAGCGGAGGATGGCCCGGTGTTAGCGATGGAATTAAAATGCATACTTAACAATAAATTGTTTAAAGATTGGCAAGGGTAGAGCAAGGCTACCTACCTTTTCTCGAAGTGCGTAGTCGTTTTTTTTAAAGAATCATCTTTAATACTTCAATTAAATTAATAGTAAGTAACCAGAAGGTACTACTAATAGACAGGATCTCCCCTATTGAAGCCCACACTTGTCTTACTGCCACTATAGCGGCCCACACTGGCTAAAAAATTATCTAGGTCGTCCTTCCATATTTATTTTTTTATATATTCATGGTTTATTAAAAGGGTATGCTACCAAAATAGCCCTCAATAGAAAACCTATCTACAAATTTCAAACTCGGTATCACATGTTTATTTTTCCAGATAGAATAGAGAATTTCTTAAATAAACTAGTAATATTTATACAATCCTACTAATATTATAAACGAGAAAGTTTGTGAGTATGGATGGATGTTTGTTACACTTTCACAAAAAAACGGTTCGACTATACTATTGAATAAATAAACATGGGTTCGATCCAGGGCCTATACCACTGAATTTATTTCATGAACGGATTTTCTAAAATTATCACTTAGCTATACCCGAGTATTGTTGGCTTCCATCAGGCAGGCAGCCGGCCGTAAAATAAACGCAAAATCTTTGCCAATTTGAGTTTCGAAAGAAACCATATTGCCCCGACCCCATATACTCGTATAATGGCATGAGGGCAGAAGATGATGATGATGATTGAAAAATAAACATGTACGTACTACCTAATTCGGAGTCTTAAATTTTGCGAAAAGATTTAACAGAAGACCATACCCCTTTCGTACCCTGTATATTTACTCAAACCTTGCACGTTAAACGTTGCCGACAGAAACCGTAAATTTACATTGCAGTAATTACAAGGTTCATTTATCTAGAAACGCGTGATATATTTATCGTAGGTACACGTTAGTTGGAGAGCACTTGCAGGATTTATGCGAAGACTTCGTGAGACTGCCTTAAATCAAACTCCTTCGGGTTGCATCTGTGTGTTGACTAGCAAAACGTTCGCTAACTGTATCTAGCTAACCTCGTGATAATTTGATTACGACTATTAATATGACTTTAAAATATTTAAGTTAAGAATTAGCCTTAGAAGTCCTGTACTGATGTGAGGCTTCACTATAATCAGCTGCATCTCATTTCGTACATGTCGTAAGAGTCGACCAATGAACTTCGGCATTCTCTCAGGCGCTATGAGCTAGCAATATCGCTAACTCCATCCCGGACACATCGTATACATGTTGTGACAGTTATGACAAATCTGGACAGTGGTTTTCTTTTGTGACGTTTAGATCCACTAAGGAAGGATTTTGGAAAATGCACGGAAAATGTTGAACCCAAAGGATTAAAATAAGATATTGAATTGTATCAGGCGTCACTATTCGGAAGTTCAAATCTCTATTGAGGGATCGCCCGCCACCTTTAGTTTTTAGTTGTTAGTTAGTCGGTTCGGTAGATAGAACTAACATGGAAAACTAATCCTGATGATGCCACGGGTGTTGGCGAAACATATGTCGATTAAAATTTTAATTGGTTTTCGGATTAGCAGATATGTATTTATGGTTGCATGCTAGGTGCTTGGATCTGGCTTCTCGTTGCGACTGTAGTGTCTTGTGTTCATGATCATGAGTAGGCAGATCCGAGGGTCAGCGGAGGGTATAGGGCCCGGTGGCGGGCGATCCCTCAATAGAGATTAAAATAAGAGTTAAAATAATGTATGGACAAAACGATTATTTTCTCCTATTTTTCTTCAAATTAGGAAAACTTAAATTTATTTCATTTGATAGCTGTTTAGCGCTTTCTAAAATTAATTAATTAGTTTTTAAAGATAGTAAAAGGAGTAACAAAGTTTACCCAAACGAAATCGCGGGCGGAAAGCTGATAAAATAATCCTTTAGAAGGTATTTCGGTCAGTGTAATTGTATAACACATGTATATTCGGATTGAATGTATATTTTCGTTTTAAGGTATAAAACACCATGCAGGTACACCAAGAAGAATGTCATAACAAGTCAATAGCAAATCTTCGTTTTGTATCGACGACGTGGTATGCAACGGAATAACGATTGACTGGAGTAAGATGTGTAGGAAGGAGACGACATTATGTGGAGTAAAGAAAGGGCGACAGCGATAACCCATTATATTAGAAGCAACTGAAACCTAATGGGACATACGTTAGGACATTTCTACATAAATATACAAAATTTTATTAAGGGCTAATTTTTTAAAACGTCAGATAGCCTATCTAAAGAATAAAGTTGATGCTGTCTCTGTCATAATCAAATTTAGAGAAACGTTTAGCGTCGTTGCGGGTATTTTTGAGGCGCCAAATAAAAATGGTAATAACATAAATTTTTTGTTCGATACTGTCTAAAAATAAAAACCATATTAGGTAGTCAACCTAGGAACTATACCTATATAAACTAAAAACATTGCCATTAAATTAAATTATCTACCAAATAATTCAAAATCGCTCGTCATGGAATAGCTCCTGACCAAATTCCATCCTCATATATACCTATTCAGTTAAATATGCGACAGGAAATTAGCTCCAAATAGAAAACGCTGCTATTTGGGACCATGGCCCGACCTATCGATCGTAGTTTTAAACGGGTCGGATTATTCCAAGTCAGCGGAACCCACAATTAATCAGGACCCGATGGAAATCCTACTAAACAAACTGGCTTAGAAGATTTTTGGAAGCAAGATTTTGAATTAATAAAAGTTCTATTGAGTTGTCGTTCGGGTGCTGCTGGTTAAAATTGGATGCTCTAATTCTAATTTCTTTATAAAAATAATACTTGTAAAATATAAGTTACTTCTTGCATTAAATCATGTAACATCCATGAACGTATAAAGAATAACGGACAGAGTGTTGTGACTACACAGAGTGACGCATTCATAGTAAGCTCGGCAACGATATTCTATGTAGTAGGGATGTGTATTGACGCGTTATCCACCCACACATACAACCCATAGTAAGCTCGGCGCCTACTGTAACGCACACATGCCCAACGCGCCGCCATTTCGTGCTTCAATCTATGCAGTGACAGCATTACGTCCGTTGTTCTTTATACGTTCATGGTGACATCCATATTTTGTGAATATAAAATTTATCGTATTGCATTATAGGTACTTGCATTATTGTTGTCCAAATAAAAGTCATATACCTATAGAATGTTAATCTAGCCGAAATAAAATATTACTCCAATAAGTTCACTCCTCTTACGACTTTTCTTAAATCGCTAATGTGCGTACACATACATTATTTACACTCTATCTGTGATGTTCAATGCTATTAAAATATCTTAACTTTACAATCAACTACTAACGTATAAAACGTACTAACGTAACTGAAAAAATAACGTTGCCAAAAACGTAATGTAAAAGAGATGGTAAAATTCGTCATCCGGGTTAATTGACCCGATAGCTCAGTCGGTTAGAGCGAAAGCACGGTTTGCGAGACGTTGTGAGTTCAAATCTCACTCGGGTGAATATTTTTTCTTTTTCTTAATAATATTTATAATCAACTACTTCTCAATTATGGCTGAACCAAAAAATAATCAATATTATTTATTCGCCATTACACTGTGAGGATGTGTTATTTAATAAATAAATATTTTGAAATACCTACCAACTCTAATATCACATTTGTATCTTAGTCGATTGTTTAGATATCAGCAATATTTAAACAAAAAAATAATCAACCGTATGGTGTTTTTTGGCTTGAAATCACTCTCCTGAATTATAATGGCGTTTGGATTTTTTACAAAAATCATACCAACTTGACATTTGTTATAAAATAAAGAATATAATGTTCTTCAGACACTACATAGCATTTGTGACATAGCAAATGAACCGACTTTTTATTCTAAAATATCAAAAACTCAAACCTAACATCGAGGGTTAAGTAAAGCCGGTTTGTCAGGCTAAGATCATTCAAGACTACGATTCCCTTAAGTATGGTCCCCCTTTCAGTTTCTTTTATCTTCGAAGCTCTACTAACCGAGCCAATTTGATATGGTAATGCATTGACCTAAATATTTTTGTTAGAAGTCCGAATTTTCGTTAACATAATAATGTTAGAAGAAAAGCGTGTTCAGTTTTGTTCTCATTAAAATAGAGCAGACTGTTTTCCCTGTACGCAAGGCAACGAGACGTGCACAATGCACCCTTTTGTGAGTGTTCAATAATAAAGGCTGGATAAAAGTATTTTCTGGGGTATCCGTGTTGTTTGCCAACTGTACACCATCAAGTATGCGTCGCACGGGGCAGGAAACTGGTAATGACCATTTTCTGAGCGTTTTTTTTTTAACCTATTAAGAATTCGGTATGAGTTCTAGCGACCACAATTTTATTGTTTTACACCCTATGCGAATCGGGCTGAGATTTATTTTATTGTTCTTTTGCTGTTTCCGAAAGATTTATTTACCATAGAACTTTCGTCAAAACAATAGTGGAAAAGAATATATGAAGTTATCTACTTACGTGAGACTGGTGAAAGAGTTCTTTGCATGTTTTGGGATAGAAATATCTCACAATTTGCATATTTTTTCACATTTTCTATGATTTATTCCCCAAAAAAATGCTTATAATATGATGATGACAACAAACTTTTCACTAGAAATGTTGACATAACTTTATCGGTAATTCTCCAGAATATAACACCACCCAATAAAGCAACACAATACGAAAAGTAACAGCAATAAAATTAAACATTTTCCCTATATTAATGTGCATTTGTAATGTTCCTATACAAATAGTGTCCACTCCCCCGGGAAGTGCCCGGAAGTCCATATACACGAGCACAGGCAATCTGAGTTGGTACATATATATAGGTATGTACATATATGTATACCTATAGTCGAATAAATATGCCATTGGGCGTATTTCTAATAGTAGGGGAGCCCGAGATGCTAAATTTGCAGTTACTCGAGCGTCATGGGGACTTAGTGGATTCTACAGATTATGTTATGAGCAAAAAAAAGTTTATGTTGCATTTTCTATTTTAGTGGGGGGTTTACCGTGTACACTTGTTTAAAAATGTAAAAAAAAATCGTCATATGGAAATACTCGAGCGCGTCAGTCATTTATAGTACATATGCGCTTTATATTACTCATAACTATTAGACATTAATCTGACAATTAATTGAAGGGGGGTGGCCAGAACGAGTGGTTGAAAAAAAAAAAAAAAAAAGTTATTCGAGCGTGTCAGATATTCAAAGTGAGTGTTAAGTAAACCCTAAAAAGTGTACTATTCAAATGACTGACGATTTGCACGAGGCGTTCAGTCATAATTAATTTTTTAATATGTAAAAAAAAATGGTGACCTTGAAATACTCCAGCGCGTCAGATTTTTCTGCAGGGGATCAATTTGATGTTACTGTCCTCCTGAATCATAATCTGACAATTATATGGAGGGATATAGCTAATCTGACCATTTTTAAGGGAAATTCTTGCTGTGCTTTCTTCACAGATGAATGAAAGGATCATATACACATGTTCATATTTATAATTTATTGATTTAAAATTCGATACAAGAAATTACAATTATTAAATCATGTTAATTATCATCTTCGCTTAATTCATCTTCGAAGTTGGCTTCCACATCTTCAATTTCCTGAACGTCCTCGTCATCTCGCGTTTCTGTAAACAAAAATAATTATGATACATCATAATCTTATACTTATATTTTGATAGTCTATAAAGGATAAGAAAACGTACCTGAATCGAAATTATCTCCTAAAATTTCAGGTGTTATGACGATGTGTTCGTACGCTTCAGGAAGTTGGTTTCCAACGAACCAAGTCGGCTCCAATTTTCCATCCACATTTCTCCATCCGTATTCTGTTGGCGACATCTTTGTAGGGGTGCGATTATGAGCGTTTCTCCACTGCATTTTAGTTTAGAGTGTTGGTACGAACGTTGTTTTGTTGTGTTGTCACGAGTAAACTAAGCGTAGCTTATTGTTTTTTTTTGTGTGAGTTGTATTTATGTTAAATGTCATGTCTGCTGTATGGAAGTTAGCGATAATTTTGGCAATTTTTATAAATAATTGCAAATTGGGCAAAAAATATCGATATATCGAAATATCGATATTTCTTGGGTGATATATATCGATATATTTGAAAAATATCGATACGATAAATATCGATATTTTTTTCCATTTGCCCATCACTAAGCTGAGATGACAACATGGCGTAGTTGTGACGGTGCGAGAGAGTAAGAGATAAAGAATGAGTGAGAACGAAAGTTAGGCGCAGCGTGGGGGAACCACAGCTCTCTGCCGCTGTACGCTCCACCTTTTTTCGACAAATTAATAAACATTACCCCATTTAAAACGTCAGATTATTATTTTTTTACAATCCTGACACTATTATCTTTAAAATAAAAAAAAAATTAATCACGCTCGAGTATTTCGAGGTATCGTTTTTTTTTTACAACTTTGTGACTTGTTTATTTCTTAATGTCACATTCAAATCGTCAGATTATTGAAATATACACTTATCTCACTGTAATTAACTTACCCTCTCTTAATCTGACGCGCTCGAGTTTTTCAGAGGATCGATTTTTTTTTACTAATCTGACGGGTTCCCCTCAACGTACACCACCATATTAAGGGTTCATATGTGGTAAGGGTACATTACATTATGCAAGGATTCTCCCTACATAATTTTCTGACACGCTCGAGTAACTTCAAAAATCCCCGCTTGGGCTCCCCTACTATAATAGACGATATAACCACGACAACAGCTTTTTGGAAACATAAATGTATTAAACAGTACGGCCCGTCTTTCTACTAGACTACACGACCACGATACGGCTCCCCATACCAGATGACAAAATGTTGTGGTCGTGTCGCTGTCGCGTCGTCTAGTGGAAATCGCCCATTAACTGCAGCCGTAGCATAAGGTGGCTGAGAGAGATTATATATCTGATATTAAAATGTCAAATCTGACTATATGACTGGCGGACGCCATACATCGTCCGCGTGTACTTTATGATTTCCACTTTTCCCGTTGGAAATTTCGGGACATCCTTTCATAACGAATGCCTACGTCTAATGCCTACGATCACGGATGTTCACTTGCTACGGTCCTGGCACACCTCTTTCGCCTTATCTACTTTCATGATTTTCTTCATGCACGCTGGCCAAATTAGGGTACTCTTGACCTAAACTTTCACTACATCTGAATGTCCGGCGAGGTCTTACTCTTCCAAACAAATTAAAATATACAGGATGTTTTTTGGTTGCCACCCTTAACGAAGGGTACGTGCTCTATACATAAAATAAAGTAAGTTTATGCAAAAAAAATGGTGGGAAAGGATGTAAATTTATTTGAAAAAAAAAATTATTACTTGTTCGGGCAAAATTTATAGTGCACTGGACACTATAAATTTTGCCCGAACAAGTAATAAATTTTTTTTTTTTATGCTAGTTTTTTCATAGACAGATATTAATTATTTCTCGTGAAAAAATCTTGCTACACGCGTCAATGTGCATTTATGCAGAAAAACTCTGGACCCTAATATTTTGGAAACCAGACACTTCCCAAGTATGCTTCCATGGAGAAAAATGATCGTGATGATGAGGCGATTCCGTAGTTTTCGGGAACGTTGACGACCAAAAATCACCCTGTATTATAAACTAGGGATCCGCCCCGGATTTGCACGGGTGTAATGCCTTTTAACGTGGACAAAGTCGTGGGTGGCCACTATAGAAAGTGTTGTTTTATTTCAGGCATGTTTTCTCTCTAAAATAAACATCCTGGAACTTCATGAAATATTTGAAAAATAATTCGCGAAATCGGTTTAGCTGTTCTCGAGATTAGCGCTTAGCAACACATTCAGCGAATCATTTTTATATTATAAAAGATAAATAAATAATAAAACTAATACTCTTTAATTAATTTAATTTAATTTTAAGACGACGAATCTGTTAAATTGGTATTAGTTATATCGATTTTCCTCAACTATTACAAAACATATGAAAGTGATATTCTATGATCGAATTATTCACTATATTGTCTCACTTTCTGTAGTTGCAGAAACACGATTCATAAACTTTTTTACGATGAAAAATGATATTAAAGATACCTTATTTAAAGCCTCGAGCACACCGGATGTGCCGGACCATAAGCATAGACGTACACGTACCTCTGAGTTGTAATGTATATGGAACTGTATTTGACAGGACACACCGCTTGACGTCTATGCTTACGTCTAAGCATACTCGTACGCATCCGGTCTGCCCGTGCCTATACAGTTCCATACATTACAACTCAGAGGTACGTGTACGTCTACCATTACGTGTACGCATACGCATCCGGTGGGTTCGAGGCTTTAAATCAGATATGTTCATTTTACAGACGAATCAGAGCGATTTAAGCTTCAATTTTTATATCAATAGACTTGTCTCAACATACTCTAAAAACGTATGATTGCACATTTTTTAAATATGTATTGTGCAGATTTAAAATAAAACGGTCCCAATTCTATGTTTTTCAAACCCGGAAACGGAAATGAGAATTTGTGGAGTATTCAGAATTTTACTCAAATAATTACAAAGTTCAACCCAAAAAATCTACAGACAGATACAGCAAAATGTTAAATTTAATATATAAAAAGAAATAAACAGTCTGCTTACCCTCGTCAATGTCCGAACTGATGTGTACTTTTAATTTGGCATTCACAGTAAAATTAAATGGCAACAAGCTGGAATCAATGCTACTGGCGGCGATGAAATTTAATTAAGTTCCATACTCCTAGTAATGTGAAATGATAAGATCATACGTAGTTCAAACCATATTAATTTCATTCAAAGTTTCTTTATTTGTAAACATAGGTGTGTACGTACGTAAAGTAGATGTTATATGGGCATAATAATATGAATCACTATGTTATCACTAATTCGCAAATTAGTGTTAAAATTAAGCTTTTTTTGTTTAATGTAGTTTATTAAAGTTTACACGATATTCTTTATAAGTAATAAATACTACCTACCTACGTACTAAAATTAGGGCTCATCAAAAAGATAAGATCATTGGATTAAAAATGTACCAATTCACAAAATTGCTCTATTTACCAGAAAACTACACGACATAATATCTTAAATTGATACCACCATTTCTGTTCGCTGATTAATTGAAAATGGAATCTGCTTAATTATTTATCTATGTATTCCTGTCGATTCTAATTTAGCATTTAATAAAACAATAAATAACCTTTTGTTAAATTACTTGTCAACAGTAACAAAACACTCAATACTTTGTTTATTGAACCAAATTTATTCCGCATTGTTTTTATTTGATCTCATCCAGTTAGATTTCAAGAATGGAATTATTTTTAGAATAAAACTCGTACTCATCTCCTTTTTTATTGTTTCAGATAATGTTGACAAGTTCCATCGAAACGCTTATGCCTTGAGGCAATATGAAAATCAGGAGGACTATAGATGTGAGGCTACTGGCTCTCTGTACCACCTGCATCCTCGTGCCGGTCCTCGCTTGTCCCTTACAATGTATATGCAAGTGGAAAAACGGAAAAAGGTACGTCGAATGCGCAGGGAAAGAAATGAAAGCCATTCCACACTCACTCGACTCCGAAACACAAGTACTAGACTTCGCTGATAACGATCTCCAAGTGTTACAAAAGGAATACTTCCAAAAACTTGGCCTACTTGATCTACAGAAAATTTATTTGCCGAGATGCAAAATACAGAAAATAGACAACCATGCTTTTAAAGGGCTCGCCAACCTCGTTGAGTTGGACCTGTCTAACAATTACATTACGGTTATTCCTTCTTCAAACTTTGGGTATTTTCCTTCTTTGATGCGGCTCTCATTGAATAACAATCCTATCACGAATATAAAGACTCACTGTTTCCAACATTTGGCGTATTTGAATACGCTGGAACTGAGCGAGTGCAAAATTGAGACTATAGAAAACGAAGCCTTTTCCGGATTAAACCATTTAGAGTGGCTTCGGCTGAATGGCAATAAACTTTCAACTATACAGGGTGAAAATATATTCCCAGATACGCTGCGCGGTATCAATTTGCAAAACAATAATTGGAACTGTGATTGCCACTTCAGAGATTTGCATAGTTGGTTGTTGAACTTTAATATGCCGCACGCCGTCGAGCCAATCTGCTCACAGCCAGACCGCCTCAGGAATCGGGCCATCAGAAATGTACTTTCCAAAGACCTGGCTTGCCTTCCAAAAATGAATCCTACTGCCATTTTCTTAGAGACAAATGCTGGAAATAATGTGACTCTTGAGTGTCAAGTTAATGCAATACCCGAGGCAAAAATATCCTGGCTGTATCAAGGACAAATCATAACAAGTAACACAACGGGAAAATCTTCCTACATATATTATTTAGAAGCTGGGAGTGTAGAAAAAAAAACGGAATTGGTAATAATAAATGTTTCAATTCAGGATAATGGTACCTACACATGTGTCGCAGAAAACCCAGCTGGCAAGTCGCAAGCGAATTATACTATAAGAATAATAGTAAAAGAGGAGCCCGTAACGGTAGTTGTAACATTTCCATATCGACACTTAGTAGTAATTGTAACTGTAGTATTTCTCATTATCATCCTATTCATAGCAATACTAGCCGTTGTAATGCTAAAATTTAAAACAGATACGAGAAGTCGCAAAAAGAAAGAGAGCGGCAAAGATGTCGCGTTATGTAACCAAATTTTGCCATCGAATAGAAATGGAAACATACCCAAAAATAATGGTAGCCTCATTGTGAATGCTCAATCCCAACACGCATTACATTACACGGTTCAAACAAACCGTGATTACGACGCGAGTGAAGTCTATCAAAGCAATGCCATGAAAGGCTTTGTCGACAGGAATCCCGACCTAATTAGCGAGGCGGAAACAATAGCTAACAATAGTCAGAATGAGAATACAGTATTATCAGTGTACAAAACTCAAACTACCAACGACGGTTTCGAGGAAGAAACCGCATTCACATCCAACATTCCACGTCAAGTTACGTGGCAAGATCAACAAAATTTAAGCTTACCGCAAAATACAATATATCAGCATTCAGCCGACGTTCATCTAAATCCCGGATGCTTTTTAGACAATGAAGGCTACCCATACGATTATGGACTTCCGAAACACCCTTGTAGACCGCCAATAATGTCGAATTACTCCGTAGTAGGACCTTTTTATCAGACCCTACCACACAATAAATCGAAGGGCCAAAAGCTTGTATGCAAATTTGCCAAAGATACAGAATTCAATACACCTCCCCAAACATGTCCCAATTTTGAAGTATTCAACTCGGTGAATGTACGACGCACCGCAGAGGGGTACCCTGTACCACGGAATCGTCCCATCGCGTTTGTCGGTAACGGCACAGTGTATTACAATGAAGAATTTGTTCCTTCTCCGCCAGAGGGCTATAAAACTGAACCCGTGGCACAATGTTGCGCACCTGTCGAAGGCTGCACTTCGTGGGTGAATCCAAAAGGAACGTGTGCTGTAATGGTTCCGATCGGCATGGCAGATCCGGGAAGGTGTTATCAGGTGGAAACGCGGTGCGTCGATACGCAAACTACCGAGCCGAGGATGCCCGGTGAAGGTACTGAAAGTGTGCTCAAGCCAATACCACAAGTGTCGAACGTTAAGTGTGTATCAGATTTATGCTCCGAAAGCCCCGACGAGGGCTATGTGGGTGACGCTAACGACATCTGACGACGTCGTCACAATGATAATGCGTAAACAGGGAAATTTAGACGCTAATAAAGTGATAAAGCGACTGAGTATAGAAGTACGAGTAGCATTTTACTTAAGCACGATCGGGTCTCGAGTGACTTCCCATTTTAAATTGATGAGAATTTCATTCGAATTCGAATTTTATCCTAATTTTGCTCTATCAAATTATTGTACTTCATTTACTTCCTAAGCGTCTATTTTGTGTTCAAAATTCACTGCGGGACTCTGGAATGGATGAACGGATGAACTGAGACATTATCATAATATGTATATTTGAAACGTTTGTAGGTCGATGATATTTTCCAACTAGAGATGCGGCGTAAAGTGCCGTATTTGGCAAACAGTCAAGTGTGAGCTCATTGTGTATTCAGCTAACAATTTTAGTGAATATCGTGAACTGCGTCAACTTTTAGGAAGGGTGAATATTTTAGTTTATAGACCTAGATGGTAGGTGCAGCGATGAAATACATTTTCTACATTATTTGTAACTTTTTCATGAAGTTGTAACAATGTAATTGTAATTTAAATTATGGATGCGACACGAAAGACATGTATGTACGAGTACTATTTCATTATAATTATTATTTTCTCATTATTGCCAAAGATGTATTATTTTAAATATAAGTTGTAGGCATGTAAGTTGACTGGTAGCGTTTTTATTTTTTACATATCTGTGAATATTTGAAACTTTGTAGAACGAATTGTTTCATGACAACATACACACACGCCAGTGTTCCCAAAATCTTAAACTCACGTTTATCAGTTTATCATAGTCCTGTGCCGATGTGGGTATTTACTTAACTTGACTTATACTCCTGTGTCCCCTAGACGGGGCAGAGGGCCTCCACAGATGTCCACCATCCCGTTTGGTTCTGAGCGTCACGTTTTGTTTCGCTCCAGGTCTTCCCTAGTTTCTTCACCTCTGCGATGATTGGACGCTGCCAAGTCTGCTTAGTACGGCCACGTTTACGCTTCCCTTGGGGGTTCCAATCCAGGGCTTGTGTCGGGTCTTTACTAGAATACCTACGAGTATATCAGCCGCACCTCCTAAGGAGCTAAGGAACTCAGGGGCGTTCTCCCATATGATGCACTAGCAACTTGTATCCATCATCAGCCTATTGCAGTCCACTGCTGGACGTAGGCCTCCCCCAGGGCACGCCACTAGGCTGCCATGGAGGGGTATTTGCCCATAGTCACCACGCTGGGCAAACGGGTTGGTGACCGCAGTTTGTATTTTGGACTATGTTGTCAACACAGGAGGCGCTGCTGCCCACCTCCCGGAAACCCTTAATCGCATCGTACAATACCCCCCGGCAGACATGGGGTGGTACGAATTCTACTCTGCCGGCACCATGCGGCCAAAGCAACTTGTATATTATGTTATAAATATGTTTTAAGAAATGAAAAAATTCTTCACCCGAGTGGGACTCGAACCCACGACCTCTCGCATTCCGTGCAGAGCTCTCACCAACTGAGCTACCGGATGATTGTATATTATGCTAAACCTGACTATAGGATTTTCCTTTATTTTATGAAAATAACTTCGAAACTACACAGTGGTCAACTTAATAAGGCAAATTTTTTATGGTCTTGTAGTAAATAAATAAATGACCTGATAAGGCCAAATATTAATTATATTATTGATATCGAATTATAGCTAATGAGGTCTTGAGTGCTTAAATAACTTGAATTTTCTTTAATAAATACATTTCATTGCCAAAGGAAACCTTTAAATTATCTACCTGCCTGAAGCGTATTACGTTAATTACACGTAATTTGAATTATTTAGCTGTGAAGCATAAATTTGTATTTTTAATTGTACTGGTTGGTATTATATAAAATCATATTTTTAAATATTCCTCTAATCATGCCGGTGCGCTTACATTCGCGATGAAAAAGCAGACTGCTTAGACAATTTATCATCGATTCGTAACGAAGTTCGCTATCATCACACACCTACGAATAGCGGTTAGACTTCATCACCAGGGGGGGAATTCTTGTAAATTTTTGAGCCGAAACGCAACCACTAACGAACCGTTAAGTAATAAGGTACACGCATAGATCGCGAGTATGACAAAATAACAATAAATATCTGCCTCGTGCTGAAATGTGTCTAATTATGTCACAATTAAGTAATGATTGCTTTGTTCTGAGCATCTACAATGGTTCCGTTTCGGCGTCGTTCCAACTCGTGACTTTTCAAGAATTGGCCCCCTGACTTAACTTTACTGGAGCAAACATTTCGATGACGCTATATAGATTCGATCAAATCTGCTAACTCGCAATATGTACGTACACAGCTGCCAATTTAAATGATAAGATTTTACAGATTTTGCATTAATCAAGATAATATTATATATAACTCATATTTTGTGCAAATAAATAAATTGATTGATTGATTGATGGAAATCCAGCTTGGACGAGACCCCCGAGGTCGGGTCTCTCGGTTGGTATCCTGAATAATATACGTTTAGCCAATAGAAGAGTACTTGTATATGACGTGTTAATAGAATATATCAAGTGTTTTGAAGATACGAGATATTTATTCACTTCATCAGCCGTGGATCAATATATATTTTCCCCTAGGCTTGAGTAACTTCTTGACGTTGACGTCGGTAGAGTATACCACGAAGTTAGTCAAATCTATATACAATTGATAATTTGAACTCGCGTTTGACACCTGATACATGCTCTATATAGATATTATAGGAAATTACATCTAGGTCATAATGCGGGAATTCTGAGGTTTGATACCTACCGAGCGCTAGCTACCTAACTAACGATAGAATATACATTAAAAAACTTGTAACTCTACATTTTCGCAGGCCTATCTACGTTGGTATATAGATAAAAGTCTATTTACATTATTACCTACAATAGCTTTTTTGTCGTACTTCATTAAAATACTACATTAATGTAAACCTAGAAACTAACTTACCCTACACGAGAAACACAAGATACGTATGATAAGTATTTTGAATTAGAATTATTTTCAATAATGGCAAGACATTCGACAACAGAGCAACTTTATATAATGTTATTATTTTATATTTATATATATTTTGCCAGCAGAGTAGAATTCGTACCACCTCATGTCTGCCCGTGGGTATCGTACGAGGCGATTAAGGGTTTCCGAGAGGTGGGCAGCAGCGCCTCCCGCGTTGACAACATAGTCCAAAAATACAAACTGCGGTCACCAACCCGCCTGCCCAGCGTGGTGACTATGGGCAAATATCCCCCTGTGGCAGTAGCCTTGTGGCATACCCTGCGGGAAGCCTACGTCCAGCAGTGGACTGCAATAGGCTGATGATGATGATCATTTTATATAGAGTCCATGGAAACGTGTAACACATATACGAGTAAGTAATAACTTATAACCCCCAGGCTAGAGACTATTCCTGTTTAAATTCAACATACCTATTTTTATTACTGAGTTACTACATTACAACAATGTACACATACAACTACTTCTTTGCTTCTTAACCCAAGAAATAAAATGATGAAATGATGTGATTGAATAGGGAATATTACATATATGTCATGTGATTCAAATAACGGTAATTATTTTTATATGTGATCTCTATTCATTGTGATATGCGCACATATTAATTTTTTTAAATATAATTACGTATTTATATAAGAAAATAATTATTGAAAAGTTCATTAAATAAAAGAGAAATTCAAATCACTTGAAACGCAACGCTATTGGTCGAAATAATCATGAATGAAATGTGACGGCAAAGTCTGTGTCTACCAAATAATGTTTGAATATTTTGTTCTTTCTCTTGTCAAATCGGTCAAACTCATAAATATTATATAGCCTATGCCAGTAAGAGTCAAGCAAGACACACTGTTAACACGCCGCGTTACACACAGTTACACACGTGGGTCGCGTGTTAACAGTGTGTCGTGACCATTTTCTGTATTTCTTTTTTAGAAAAGTGTTTCAAAGCAAATGTTCGTATTGATAAAATTAGTGTACAGAATAAAACCGGCCCGATTCACGGGAGCTTCAATCCCCAATCCACTTTTTTTTTCTAACCTAGCTCATTGCACGATAACGACAGGTTGAATGCGAAATTAGATCGTGAGTAGCCAGCTTTACTTACTTGATGGATGTTTGATCACGGTGTTTGACTATACAGGCTTTGACGTCACGAAAAGCGCGCCTAAATGGCAGTTGTTTAAAACCTGTTTTTAGCCTAATATTTTAAAACAATTTATTTTATACTAAATATTGTATTTATGGTGCCGATATTTTTTTGATACATTTTTAATAATGTAACTAATCATTTAAAATTATAAAAAATAATATGTGTATATTCCCTATTAAAATGAAATGAACTGAAATGATTATTTATTTTCTCCAAACAAGAAGCTTAGACAAAGTAACAATATTTCTCGATCGAATCTATAGCGGTTCGTCATCGACACGGTTGTTCAATTCAATTTTGCGATATGGCTTCTTCTCGCTTAGACACGGTTGTTCCAAGGATTGAGCGCTTTCTGAAGTCACGTAATGATGTCTATTGCTTGAGAGTGCCACGCACGAACGTCAAAGCGAAAGGATGTTATACTCTGATTTTTTATTATATAAACCAAAATACACCTACAATCCACATTTTTTTTTAATGGTGCAAGTGTCGTACAATTAGTGTGGTAATATTTTATTCCGAGCGATTATTTTGGGATATGAACTTTCAATATTGTGATTTTACTTATTAATCCGTATGAATAAACCTAATATCTAAAACAGCTCTTTTATTTAATGAAATTAACAATACAAATACAGAAAACCGTTAAAATATAGTTTGATATACTTACAACTTTATATGATTGAAATATTTTTAACTTCTTCGATTCGTTATATTTAGTTCGGAAATCAGACATGAGCTGGCCCCTTAATATTAACCGTAATACAAATTAATCGAAAAGTTCAATCGATAATTGCTTGTAATTATGGAGCAACACTATTTTTATTTATTACGATAAAATGGTAACACTCCAAATGCTATTTTAGTGTACATAAATAAAAATCAGAGTATAAATACATTATTTCCACCCAAGACTATTGTGTACATTTATATGTAACTGTACATTAGACAGTAGCTAGCTCATTAGACATTTTTTCTCTTTTTCCTGTTATTGCCATGATATGGCTTTTTACATCAATAGCTATAAACCGCAATCTGATTATTAACACGATTAATACACATCGTATTTGACGCAGTCTATCCATGGATTTGTATAGGTTTCTTCACAATTTGACGTTTAAAATACATACATAAATAAAATAAAATAAAATAAAATAAAAATAGCCTTTATTCTGTCACAAATATACATAAAAATAATTCCATAACATTTCATTTTTCGGTAAAAAGTAAAAAATTATATTTAATTTATTTATTTACTATTTGCATGCATTATAGGTAATTGATAATAATAAGTATAATTATATTAATTTTTATTAATTTCGTTAATTTCTGACAGTCGCCTCTCCGGCGTAGGCCTCCCCCAGCTTCCTCCAAATCTCTCTGTCCCTGGCTTGTCTCCTCCACAGTGGTCCGCATCTTTCCTTGAATACATCTTCCCATCGTTTTTTTGGTCTGCCTCTGCCTCTTTTTCCTTCTCTTGGTAGCCATTCAGTTATTTTCTTAGCCCATCTGTCATTCGCCATTCTACAGACATGTCCTGCCCATTTCCACTTAAGATTTATTATTTTTCCAAGGACGTCAGATATTTTTGATTTTTCTCTTATATCTTTATTTCTAACTTTATCCGATAGTCTAATACCCAACATACTCCTTTCCATTTTCCTTTGGTGTATAGCAAGCTGGTTCTCCTCTTTCTTACGTAGAGACCAAGTTTGGCATCCGTATGTTAAACAAGGTAAGATTACTTTATCATATAATTTGCTTTTGATATCTATACTTATATCCATATTCTTCATTATCTCCTTTAGACTCCAATATTTTTTCCAAGCATTTGCTATTCGTCTGTTTACTTCTGTTTCTGTCTGATCTTCGAACGAGATAGATTGACCCAGATAAATATACTCTGCAACATACTCTATAGTATCTCCGTTCACTCTAATCATTCTTTCCACGTCGTTGGTTATAATTTTGGTTTTTGATGCGTTAAGGAATAGGCCTACTTTTCCACTCTCTCTTGCTAAGTCATTTACCATCATTTCAAGCTGCGTGTGGTTCTCTGCAAATATAGCGATGTCATCGGCAAATCGTAAATGACTCAGATATTCTCCGTCTATTTTTATTCCTAGATTTTCCCAGTTAATACTCCTGAAAGCCATCTCGAGAACTGCTGAAAATATTTTTGGTGAGAGCGGGTCACCTTGCCTGACGCCTTTTTTAATGCAGAATTCAGGTCCATCTCTTTCTAGTCGTACTTTAGTCGAACTTTTAGAGTAAATACTGTATAGTAGTTCTATGTACTCTTCTTCTATGCCCTGCTGTGTTAGCGCTTTCCAGATGGCGAAGTACTCTAGGGAGTCGAAAGCTTTGGTGAAGTCAACAAAACATATATATAGAGTTCTTCCATACTCGTTGCTCTTTTCTATCAGTTGCGTCACGACGTGGATATGATCGATAGTCGAAAACGATTTTCGGAATCCTGCTTGCTCGCGTGGTTGGTTTTCATCTAATGCTTTAGAGAGTCGATTCAGTAAGATTTTTGAGAAGACTTTGTATACGTTGCTCACTAAGCTGATTGGTCTGTAGTTGTTTAAGTTGGCTCTATCTCCTTTCTTATGCAGAAGAGTTGTTGTGGATTTGGACCATTGATTTGGGGTTCTCCTTTTCTCTAGTATGTTATTAAACATTGACTGTAGTGGTCTTTGTATAGGTTCCAATATAGATTTTAATATTTCGTTGGTTATCTTGTCATCTCCGGGAGCTTTGTCATTTTTAAGTGTTTTTACTGCCAACTCTATCTCTGACAGGAGCATTGTAGGCACAGTTTTGACTCTTGTTGATTTTTGTCAGTTTCTTTGGTGCATTCGAATAGTGTTGATGTTTTTGTGGAATAGAGTTCCTGATAGAATTTTGTGGCTTCGTTTATAATATCCTGTCTCTTTGCAACCTTGTTCCCGATCGTATCTGTGATATGAGATGCCCATTTTGATGTCTTACAGAGCTCTTTGTACGCTTTTTTCACAGCGCCTGTTTTTTTAATATATTTTTCGAAAATGTGTCTCCGATGAGCTTTAGTTTTTTCTGAGATTTTTCTGTTAATTTTCTTACTTATTTGCGTTATTTGGTTACGGATTTCTTGGTTCTCTTTCTTGAGTATAGCTGTTTTCTTTCTTCGAGTAGTTTCTTTATATCTAATTTACTATCCTTTTTCTTGTTTTTCCTTGTCTTACATAAATGTTCAATTAAGAGGTTAATTTGGTCTTCAAAGTTTTTGTATTGCATTTCTATATCTGATGACTTTCCTATTGCGATAGTAAATTTTTCTTCCACTAATTTTCCACTCTCTCTTGTTAGCGGTAGCACGTCTCTTATATGGTTCCTGTTTGCCTTAATGTATTTTCTTACCTTTGTTTTTTTCAAGTATATCTTGATTCTAATCATTTTGTGATCTGTGTAGAAATTAAGGTTTTGTATAATGTTGAAATCGTGCACTTGCAAGCTAGATGTTGTCAATATATAATCAATTTCATTCCGATACAAGCCGTCTGGTGTCTGCCAAGTCCATTTTTTATTTTTACGTATTTTATACATACTATTAGTAAATTTTAAATTATTTTCTAGAGCAAACTCTACCAGTCTTTGTCCGTGTTTCGATCTTTTTCCTATAGAATATTTTCCAAAAGCTTGTTCTTCGTCTTGCAGAGCTTTCCCGATTTGAGCATTAAAGTCTCCCATTATTATAAGACATTTGGTTTTTATTGACTCTATGGCTGCTTCTAATGTGTTGTAGAATTTGTCTAATTCCTCTTCTATCTGTCTTTTAGATTTGTTCTTGCTTTTTTCAGTAGGCGCATAGACCTGAATTAAAGTTAAGTTTTGACTTGATAGATTTATTTCCAAAGTAGCCACTCTGTCTGAGTAACTCACGAAAGAGATGATGTTATTCTTAAGGTGTTTCTTTATTAGGAAACCAACTCCACGTTGGCCTTTTGTGCTTTCTGTGTGATATAGAATGTAATTTGGATATTCTTCTATTTCTTCATTTTTCTTTCTTATTTCACAGAGACCAATTATGTCCCATTTTAGATCTCTTATGGCGTAGTCTAGCTCTTTGATTCTTGAGTCTAATAATAGTGTATTTACATTTAAGCTTGCTACATATATATAGCGTGATGTGTCTCTCCTTCGACTTTTATTTGGGGGGCGATAGTCTAGATCCTCAACTGTAGTTCCGGGGACCAGCCGGCCTAGAGGATGCTGTGAGGGGGGTGCTAATTGTTATTCTGGATATTCATTTTCATTTCTTATGTCAGTTCTAGACGTAGTAGACCTATTCATGTACTTGGATATATCGTAGGTTTTGTTTTTCTTACGGGATGGAAAGATCGTACTACTTTCTATACCTTGTTTGTTGCATAGGCGTGAGTACAATACATACATACCTCCACATTAAATGTCAGCAGGACATACTAATGCACACCAGATGCGTATGCGTACACGTATGCGTAGACGTACCACGAGTTGTAATGTATAGAACTGTATAGGCTCGGGCAGACCGGATGCGTATGCGTACACGTAAGCGTAGGCGGTAAGTGGTTTGTTCTGTCTTTTACAGTTCCATACATTACTCTCACAACTCAGCGGTACATGCATGTCTTCGCATACGCATCTGGTATGCTCGAGACTATCAACATTTTAATAGATTTTGAATATATATAATTATTTAAGACAATATTATTTTGAACTATATTTAACATAGGTACTGTATTTTAGTTACCGATATATTTTAGTCACTTTATATTATAAAACAAACGAACACAAGTCCTTGTAGTGAAGAGCTATTTAATAATGGCTATTTTATAATGTTAAATTTAATTATTACTTATTAATATAACTTATGTATGATATTCGGTAGATAAGAAGTGTACTGTATAAAAAATAGCATGCAACAAGCATTCATTTTATCAATTGCTTTAAGTAAGTATTGTTGGTTAGAATATAATTGATAACTATACATGCAATTCCTGTGTGGAAACATACGGCCAAGTGTTGCAAAGGGTCAATGAGATAGGGAGCGCTCCCGTGAAGAGCGATCTTTGTGGGCAGAACAAGGGTAAGGTCTTGCATGCTATTGTTTAACTTATATTGCCCACTTCTTAGCTACAGAATAGTGATTTGAATGTTTAATTTTTATACTATCTTATTTAGCAATTGTAAAATTAGTAGAGTAATATGTATAAATGACAAAATAATTTGTATACTTAATATGGTATGTAAATATTAGATATAATAAGTACATTTTCTTTTGTACCTACGGTTTAAGTAGTGACGATATCGTATGGTTTAGTGCACAGCATTATTATTACAAGAAAAACAAAAATCCACGGTTACTTAACCATTCCTGTTATTATTTATGTACCGACACAGTATTAGGGCCGACCAAATTCAATACAGTTAGTCTTATTTACTAATACATACTATACATATAAATGTGAAATTATGAGAATGGATGTTTGTATGTTTGTACGTTTACGCAAAAACTACGGATCCTTTTGCCAAGGGGGTGCACCTACCGCCGTGTTTCGGGCATAAGTACAATTAAGTATACAGGATGATTTTTGGTCGTCAACGTTCCCAAAAAGTACGGAATCTCCTTATCATCACGATCATTTTTCTCCATGGAAGCTACCTGGGAAGTGTCTGGTTCCCAAGATATTAGAGTCCAAAGTTGAGTAAGTAGACCGCGTTTTTCTGTATAAATGCACATAGACGCGCGTAGCAAGATTTTTTAAAGAGAAATAATTGATATCTGTCTATGAAAAAACTAGTTTAAACACTGGACACTATAAGTTTTGCCAGATCAAGATTTTTTTTTTATTTACATCTTTTCCCAGCATTTTTTTTGCATAAACTTACTTTATTTGATGTATAGAGTACGTACCTTTCGTTAAGGGTGGCAACGAAAAAATATCCTGTATACGGTCTGGTAATATACTTTATTGTACACAGTAAAGTAAAGACTTTAATGGTAAACGTTTCCTTTTTGCACGATATGTGTCAATAAAAACTGTTATCACGATTATTATGACTGATATAAATAAATAAATAAATAAATATTCACACACTTCACAACACATTAACCTAGTCCCACACTAAGATCCCTAAGGTCTTGTGTCGTGATATGAATATAACATGAAAATTATTAATTAAACTGTAACTATGAAATACAGTAAAATAGGTTTTTGTGTTAACTTGGAATTAAATTATTTTTTCAAGATGAGTTTACTTATGTGCATTAAACGTTATAGTAAATCGACTTCAGGGTATCCGAATTTCATTTTAAATATTCAGTATTTTTCTAACATTGTTTCAAGTTAATATAATTATCAAAGTATGAACATTTCTAAGTTATTTTAGAGCTGAAGTGTGTAGCCCTGTCTATAGAAAATTGCTGGGTGCTTTATTAACCAAGTGGTGTTTTCGGTTTAAATTCGCTATGTACCCTCATATACCTTTACTATTAATCGAAATATGACCTATAGAAGATAAGTTTCTACCATACGCAATGCGAAAAAATGCAATGCAATATTGATTATTGATGATGATAATAAAAATTAAATATTGATTTGACATTGTTTGATTAGATTAAAACTATTTTCCTTAGCTATTGGGAAATAGCCGATTATTATTTATTGCTGTTGAAAGGTATAATGAGTTTATGGATTTGCAGAATGTTGCACAAATATTATAAAATTAATAAAATTTTAATTCACATTAGGCGACATAGAGGCACATTTGGTTATACGGCTGCACCCATAAATTTGCATCAAATTGGCCTTCGGGACTATCGTTCTATAGACCATATTTCGATTCTTATACTCCTAAGTTGCGCTTGTAAATATTTTCACATTATAAAATAAACAATTCGATGTTCAGACCCTACATAGCATTTGTAAATGAATAGTTTGTCAATCTTGATGTGTACGACCAAGCTCATTCACGATTCACGACTCTTATTTACCCAAATGTCTTAAAATCGAAAAATTAGAATGGAGTATAATTATACCTACCTAACTTAGGATTAATTAAGTAGATAATTTTGTAAATATTTATTGTTAAGTATATTATTTGATTGCCTAAATAAAATTACAACAATGTTAGAAAAATACTCAAAACTAGAATACTGTTATATTAACAACCGTGTTTAACATTATCTTTTGTATGAAAATAAATATAAGTTTAAATGTAAAATACATTAGCAATAACTGATTCATTAATTGTATAAATATTTTGTGAGAGGGGGTAATCGCACTATGCTTAGTGGAATATTGATAACTTTAGCCTTAAGATTTTCCTTTACAGATATTTTACAAATCAGATTATGCAGATGTAGATTACGTTTGGTATTAGACAAGTTTGGCTAAAGGCCAGTTCCATCTAATTACATAGCTGTAACAAAACAGGTATATTCCGCCAAATGCTATAAAAAACCCATTACAACTCTACCTATCACTTATCCATAAGATATGAGACTCGAAATCAGATGTTTATTTGGCTTTATTTTACCTTATCTACTGGGAAATACTCAAATAATGTTGAAAAATAAACATTCAACTTTGAATGTAAATTTTTGAAGATAGCTGTAGTGGGCCATTTTTATTTCACTCAAAAATACCTTTTAGATTACACGCTGTATTTCGTTAATTTTTACAGAACATTATTTTTGACTTTCCAACGTTACAGAAATAAAAGAAAAATCCCCTGCTAAGAGCTCCTTATGTAATGGAGCACACTGTAGGAATTTCATTATTGCTCCACCATAAACCTAGAATACTGCGCTTTGGAGATCATTTATATATCCGTTATAAAATAGTACATTATTTTTACTTTTTTATAAGTAAATTAAACTGTTAGAGCTCAAAAATAGCACAATTATATCACAATGTTACTCTTTAGTACATAAACAAAATTGTAGGTGTGCATGACATTGGAATAAAACATGTATTTTTTAATGCGAATTTTATTTACCTATTAGACTAAGTTGTCATGAGATACACCATGTTGTGGTACTTTCGAGTAAGGCCCCGCTTAACCCGCCAAATTTGAAGCAGAGGCCTTACTATCAACACGCGCTGTGATAACCACCGAAGCTGACAGCTAGCTTTGAAAGAGGTTCATTAGCACCTAACCTTATGACAGCTGATATCAAAAACATAGTAAGAACAAAAATAGTAGAACAAGCGTAACTTGTCACAAGAAAACCGAGAGAAATTACAAAATCTTGCAGTTTTAACATCTGACTGAACATACATACATACATACCTACATACCTACATATAATAATAAAACGCCTTTATCCCTTACGGGGTAGGCAGTACTGACTAGGAGGGGTACCTACTGATTGAACAATACTGAACATGCTCCGAAAAAAACGAGAGAGAAGCAACTTTGAAGAATTCGTTTAGTAATTTTCTAACAAAAGTAATTATTATTTTCCATATTAACAATTAAAGTTTTAGTTTTATACAATAAATAAATAGGTATTAGCGAGTTTGATTAAGCACCAGTTTACACTGCTATGTTTTCGACCAAAAATGGCGGTAGACTAAATATGAAATCGTTTTATCGTAAACAGTTTTTTACAGAGCGATCTATTAAAAGTAATTAAATTTTTGAACTCACATTTGGTGAACGTTTGACAAAGCGTAGTATTTCCACATTTAAAACTTGAAAAAATGGCTCATGGCCCGATTTATTTTGATTACAGCCAAACCCTACCTCACGTTATTTGTTTTAAGCATTATTTAAGATGCTGCCAACTATTTTGTTGTATGGTCGATTGCAGATGATAAATTAAACTTTCTGTTTTTATACTGAAAATTGGATCTCAATCTATAGTTTTGGTCTGTAATAAAAACAATAATTATTATTACCTATTATGATTGGCCTAGGTTAGTGCTACCTACTAGTTTGATTTCACAATGTAAAGGTTTGATCAACAGAAGTTCATTAACAGAAACCTGTATGTCGTAGATTGCAGGCTTTGAATCTGAAATGATGTTTACTTTTTGCCTTAAACGTTGGAATATTGAAGTCTCTCAAACGGTATTTGTACTTAAATATATATCTGGTCTTAGACTAGAAACTAAATTATTGTTGACAGCCGATTTAAATATTGCAGATTAAAATTTAGATTAAAATGAAATCTAAGATTAAACAATATAACATTGTTTCGTATTGACGTAACACTCCCGCCAGTAGCGATTTGAATTTATCACGTGGTTTGACGAACGCGCAATAATGAAGGCTTCCTATTGGAGCAAACGTTTCGATGACGAACCTCTATCGATTTGACAGAAATAATATTACTTTATCTTAGCCACAAGATGGTTTTTTGTCTTGCTGAATCTAATCCAAGCTACATCTAATAGATTATGAAAGAATCTTTTCGGGTATTCATATATTTCTGTAAAATCTTACTCACCGTGGTAAAGCCATTTCACCATTATTAGGTAATCACTGTAAAACTTTCACATTTAAATTAATGTGTGAGCTTTATAATTATACGAAAAGACACTCCAAAGTTTCTCGATCACGACACTAAGATCTCAACGCAGTAAAACAGACTGCATTCTTATTTCATTAGTAAGATATCAAAGTTACAAGTGGTAAGATCTAACTATAGTTCGGCAAGTTGGAACAACGCCTGCGGGCAAGTGGTCTCAGTAGACTGATTGCTTCAAACTAACTTTAAGTTGGATACAAAGACTTGATATACTCGTATATAGGTAGAATATATTTTCCTGGTACTATCTTATTGTACTATAATGTATAAAATCACCATCGTGTCATCTTATACTTAGAGAGGTAAAAAAGGAAGCAAAAGTAGCTTGGGTAACTACTGTATTTCCTTTTAACATAGAGGAGCCATGAAAAGAGGTGTGTTGTGTCGACATAACCTCTGATTACAATTATTTCTTTTCTGGCCATTATGAAACAAAATTTTTGCTAATTATGATTAAGTAATTAAAACTCTATTATAAAGACATTTTCTCAAACATAGACACTCAAATTCGCTTTCACGTAAAGCATTGTATGGGACATCGCTATTGTCCTATATCAGTAACCTCGCACTAGCACGGGATTTTGAAGGTAAATTGAAGGTACACATATCGAGGTTAGCCGCGTGGTGCCGGCAGAGTAGAGTTTGTACCACCCCTGCCTGCCCGTGGGTATCGTACGAGGCGATTAAAGGTTTCCGGGAGGTGGGCAGCAGCGCCTCCCGTACTGACAACATAGTCCGAAAATCAGACTGCGGTCACCAACCCGCCTGCCCAGCTTGGTGACTATAGGTAAAACCCCCCTGTGGCAGTAGCCTTGCGGCGTATCCTGGGGAGACTTACGTCCAGCAGTGGACTACAAATGGCTGAAGAAGAAGAATATCGTATGTGAATCGTTGACCAGGAATGGAACTAATATCTCAATTTTGAGCTAAGAGTAAAATCTACTCTGGTATTTGAAGATATTCTCTAATGTCCTCTATACTGATTGGTCAATGATTTTCTACGTGGAAAAAACTGAGGAATGATGTTTTTCTTCTTCAGTTTTACCTAGGTACATACACAATCCTACTCGTATGTCCAGCAGTGGACTGCAATAGGCTGACAATGACATACGCAATCATCAAAATCTGCACAGTAGTTGTAAAGCCTCAACCTCGTCAATACATTTAAGGGCATCCCTAAAAGACTGGTCGAGGCATCCCACGACCGAGGGGTGGCCAGTATTTTGGACAAAGGAATAGCTTCGCCATCCGGCATTGCCGCAGCCTTTTGGCCACGTTGCCAGCGGTAGCTAATTTGTAGGCAATCGAATTGTAAATATGTTTGTAAGTGTTCTAGATTTAAGTTTTTTGTTCCGTATTATGTTATCCATCCAACTGTGTAAATTCCAATAAAAAAAAATTACGTTTATTTTTGTTGAAGCAAAACCGAAAGCTATGACGTTCGTAAGAAGCAACCGATTTCTTAGCTGTAATTCAGCGAAATCGAAGCTATTTTATTGTCCGGTAAATCAATCAGACTTAGGGTTAATCGTATGTATCTCGGTCACATCCGACGCAAAGATGGCGACCGAGGCCAAACAGGCCTACTTAAGAATTCGGCCTCCGATTACTTGTTAATTTCCTTTGACACCGAAACTCTCCGTTCTGAGATATTTCATTAACTATTTTAAATGGAAAATGGAAGGTATTATGTATACAGGGGTATAAGCTATATTGCAATATAAAATATCCTGCTTAAGATAATCTATCCACAAATTGAGACTCGAAATCACATGTTTATTTTTCCAGATAACATGGAGAATTTTTAAACAACTCAGGAATGTTCATACAATGGGCAACATTTCATACATCGTAATTAAGTTTTATAATAGTAGCAAGTTTGTGCTTAAACTGCTACTTATAAACTGAACATGCGTTTCTACGTTTTGTATTTGTTTAGTTATGGCTATTGATAAATGAAAATACGAATTAATAAAGCTGCCGAGTAGGACAAAGCAAAAGCAAAGCTAAAGTTGAAAAAAACGAAAATCCCAAGTTCAAAAATCTCATTTGTTGTATTTTGCATGATAAAATGTACCTTAGTTGGAATATGTGCATAAAATTAATGTCAATTTATGTTCAGAAAGTTTACAGACATACAGTAAAGTTTGCAGAGTGCTGTGTGAACAGTCTTAAGGCTCGACTTACCAGTGTGATTGACGGGTCTTAATTGAGTGTGATGTATAGATCGATCTGCTTGCCCCGTCTAAGTCTTATAGTACACATCGGTAATATAAGTAGGTATACTCTAGCTTTATAATGTCTTTGGTAAACAGAATCTGTTTGCTCGACAATCGATCACAATCCTAACCAACCTGTAATGAAAACCGCCTCTGAATACGGCCAATTTATTTCACTAGGCTTATTAGTTATTACAATCTCCAAGGTTATTATATGTAGGGTAGAAAAAATCTGTTTTCGTGTCAAACGCATTATAGCTATTGCCGAAATTAATGTATTTTAAGGTATTAAAAACCAGAAAAAAATTGTCAAAGTTATGAAATCAGTGATTCCCGTATTTTTCCATAGTGCTATTAAATTCTACGAAAACGCCCCGTAAACCACAGGTAAGTATACCTACCTATACGAGAAAATTATATTATTATTGCTAACTAATTTTTGCTTCTATACTGCTCTGGGAGTGAAAAAAAACGTATTATAAATAATACTACAGCTGGTTCTCTTCCCGAGCATACTGCACAAGTCAGTAGAGGGATAAGAGGGTCTTGGTGTTTTGTAGGCGATGGGCTGACCACCTGTCTCTACTAACCGAACTTGTACATCTCAACCATACCCTCAAAACTGGTCAGAAGTGGCACCATGTGGTTCTATCGGCCCTTGGTGCTCTGCCTCGGGTATTATTAAAGTTATTCTTACCTTTAGATTGAGTTGGATAAATCCGAAAGACAGTAAATAATAATAATAATGTAATTTTTTATCGCAATAGTTAAGTAGTCATTTCAACGAAGATGGACTAATCTTATGAAAAAAATTACATACATTTCAAATGAATATAACAAAAGATATAGAGATCTTAAAGAAATTCAATTACAGAGAAGAATTGCAAGAGTGGAACGCCGATGGACTTACAACATTTTTATTTAGTTTATTCCTTTCTTTTCGAAAACAAGTTAGGTTCTGGTCAATTATATTGTCCTCGGTTCGTACATTCGTAAAGAAAAAATAACAAGTAGAGTATATTATTGTTTTGCTATTTCTAAAATAGTAGTACGATTCTCATTTTCTTTCGCAAACAATGTTAGCATAAGGTTGACTTGAAGTTAAGTTTTTAAAACACAAACTTTCTCTTGCTAATTGAAAATAAATTATACTCCTGGTTATTAAAATCGATTATTTGACGGACTACGATTATGACGAAAAGTATAGAAGTACAAAAGAATAAACACTGGGAAACGTGGTGAAAAATCGATTCATGCTATAATTAAGCGGTGTCAATGATCAAGGCAGTCTGATATATTTTTCAGGAAAGATATTTTTCAGACTCACCCAATAGGTAAAGCCGAGATTAGATATAGGTGGACAGATAACGTAAACGCATTCACCTTCATTGACGTGTAGTTACATATGCAAACCATGTTTTTTTGTGTTTTGTATGAATATAATCATATCATGAAATTTTCATTTCAAGCATTTGCTAGCATAACAGTAATCAACAAAACAACAAAACCATTAAGTTATTACAAAAAATATATATTATAAAGAAATAAAAATATAAAATATATTTTTATATATATTATATAAGATATAAAAATATATATTACAAAAAAGAGAAAAAAAACACGAAGCACGTACGTGATGAAAATATTACTTGGTCTAAGTGTAGTTATACAACTTTTATCTCAAGAGAAAAGTTTTTTGACAAATTAAGTAAGAAACTAGCAAAGTTTCGGGTCGGGTATAAAAGGAACTTGCTGGAATAACGACTGTATACTCAGCATGATAGGGTCTGTTCTGTATTTAAGGTAGGAAATAATATTGACCTTGGGGTCAGGGTGTTGATGCTGAGTTGACCAAAGATGACACGGAGCTATTTATGTGAGGGTTGTCCCCAAGTCCCCGCACCCTTATGACCCTGGGCCCTGTTATCAGTAGAACCGTCACGGTTATGGTAAAATTTATAGCACGTTTTTTGCTTCACTAGGATATGTGTTTTATTATTTTTTGATAAAACCCCTTTGTCAATGAAGCCAAAATGTTCATTGAACCTACGTAAGTCATGACAACAGAAAAGTGCGTAAACCCAGTAAACATTATTTTCCTATTATCTATTATTTCATATGGAATAAAAGATGAACATTAACTTAACATTTAAATATTCAGCTGAAGTAGGCAAATTTTAGCAAACTTTACAGACTTTAGTAAGTAACACCTACATTGTAGTAAATATTTCAGTTAAGGAATTTTATCCAAGTTCTTGATACCGAAATAATTTACCTCGTATATACAGGGTATGACAAGAGGTATGGTATGCAAAAAAATATGAATATCTAAGCTATGAAATCACATGTTTATATATTAAAATTGCATGAACATTCCTGAGTTATTTAGGAATTTTCCATACTAATTGAAAAGTGACTTCGCGTCTAAAATTTTGTGGATCTTTAAAAAAGGTCATTTTTATATCATTACCATAGCCCTTCTTTTACACCCTGTGTAAAGTAGATTTGGGTAAACATATTATAGGCAGTACAAAAGTTATTATAGAGATATATTGAGATTTACAACTCATCTACGCTATTGAGTTTTCATAGCAAGAGGAACGTTAGAACACGTTGAAGATGCACCCCCGTTGAAGTTTTAATAAAATCCCCTAAAATTTGCAAGATAATTAAATTGAAATATAGAAATGAAAACATACTTATTTAATACACCACCTTATTTCTTTATTGTCTTAATAATTATTTGCAAATGCAAAATGATCTAGACTTAATTATTTTACCTATCCATCAACATAATTTACAAGTACCTAGGCACCGATCTCATACTAACCAATTTTATAGTCAACATACAGCACGTAAAGTGCTTGTGATATACATTTTTGTTATTTTTTAAAGTAACAATATACAGGATGTAACAAAAGGGGTATGTTAAGCGAAAATTTCAGACACGAAATCACATGTTTATTTTTCCAGATATTATGGAGGATTCATAAATAACTCAGGAATTTTCATACAATCTTGAAAAATAAACATGTGATTTCGAGTCTCAAATTCTGGAAATAGGTTCTCTATAGTGGGCTGTTTACATAGCTTTTCGCTTAACATACCCTTTTTGTTACACCCTGTATATAAGTTAGAATTAATGAAGTGATCGTTATTTCTGATTAAAGCTTTATTGCTCTGCAATCTTTTTTTAGCATCGTAGACGTGACACCCCGTCACTGCGCTCGATTACGACTGGCGCTTAAACTCCACCTACTCGTAATATGTATTTTGGTGGACTTTTGAGGGTGCCATTCATAAAAAGGGTAATGGTTTTTTACCTACGACTCGTACAGTATATTGATCTAAGTACTTATTCCATAGTAATTTTCGACAATATGTGGCTCTACCTAAATTGGTATCAGCATTTACAGTTCCATGCTCTGCACAACTTGAATAGTATTAATTTCATTCACGATGCATTGTTACCCATTGGTGTGAATACCAAATACATTTAGTTCCCATACTCTATTCGGACTAAATTGTAGTCGGTTGAGTATTAATCTTTAACCAGCCAAATAACATTAAGCAAATATTTAAATTAAATAACAAAATTAATAACTTAAACCTTAATTTTATCACCAATTAAAATATTATCAATCTTTTCAAATTTATTATTTTTGAAATATAACTCTATTTCCTGTAACGTCCGACCTTTAGTCTCAGGTAAATATACATATAAGTAAATTTGGCATGCTATACAGACGCCTGCAAATATCAAAAACATCCCATGGTAGCCTATGGAAGCAAACATTGTTGGTGCCATGTGTATAGATAGAAACATTAATGTACCTGCTGATAATCCACCCAAAGCAAATAAACCTTGTTTTATCTCTAAAGGGAATATTTCAGCCGTCAAAGCATCTAATACTGCGAATGGTCCAGCGTTAGTTACAATAAAATATAAACCTAGTAACAATGAATTAAGCCAAGGAGTAAATTCTAATTCTCTCGGTAAATAATATAAAAACGCACTTAAAATTATCAACAACACATTAGCTACAGTGCCTGCTGACAGCAGTAATGTTCTCATTTTCATATACTTTATTAAAAATACAGCCATACAAGCACCTAAGATGAAGAAACTATCGACAAGCAAAGTGTAAAAAAGTACATTTGGTGTTCCAGTTATATCTGCCATCATCGTAGATGCGTAAACAGTGAACAATACTTTACCAGTACCAACCATGTAAAAATTAATAACAAGTGTCAGAAGCACAATCCTCCAAAAATATCTCTCCTGTGTAGCGGATATCACCTTCTTCACACCTCCACAAGACTCCTTTCCCATAGTTTTCTTAGCTTTTAATGTTTCCACTTCAATTAAAAGTCTCAATTCTTTTTCGGCGTCTTCACCGTCATGTAACTTGTTGAAGTTCACCTCGCATTCATCAAATCTACCTTTTGCAGCTAACCATGAAGGAGATTCAACCCATAAAAATGGTATGACAGCCTGAATTACCGCCGGCAATATAGCTATTAAAGCTACTGTTCTCCAGTGAAATATATTCCCTAATACATGTCCTAAGGTAGTACCTATAGCCGGTCCGATAGATATATTAATATATAAGCAATAATTTCTGTACTTAGGTATGGTATATTCGCCAGTAGCGGCATTTATAACTAGTAGGGTTCCTCCAAAAGAGTAACCCCCAAGGACTCTAGATATCATGAAGGAAGACATATTCATGGCATAGTGCAATACAATCCAATTGGCGATCATCGGCAGCGCAACGACGGTCATGCATTTTTTTCGTCCAATTTTGTCGGCAATGGGGCCGGTTAGTGTAAAACCGAGGATGCAGGATAGATTGATAGTTGAAGCTGAAATAAAATTAAAATAATTTTTTTTAGTCGTAGTAGCGTATATTTTACCTAAACACGGTTAACCCAATAAGATGGGTAACGTAATTAGCAGTACATATGTGTATTCTTTTTCTTACCTATAACGGAAGTGTATCAAACATACTGTATTTACATGCATGCATGGATGGGTATGTAAGTACCCACTATCTTTGATAAATGCATGATAAATAGACAAGATATAATTCAGTAATCAACACTTGCCAACGAAAAGATTTTGGTCATCAGTTACGCTAATGATACCTATCAAAATTAAATATCAATAAGTCCAGCACCAGTAGCATGGCGTCCGCGACTCACGTAAGTCGCGCACTTTATGGCGCGTAAATGTCAAAATTCGCGACAGATTGACGTATCACACTTCAAGCTGACATTGGAAACCGCGTCGCGCTGCGCGCGGTGTGTAACTCGCAGTTAAATTCACGCGGGGTCTTACAGCTAATTTTGACGTTTTGTGTGCTTGGTATATCAATTCAATTACCGATTCAGTGTTGAAAGTAATAGAGTTTATTCTACTTTCGCAACAGTAACACCACATCCACGAGTTGTCAAAAAGACGCGTCGCGTGCGGGTTCCGAGTCTCTCTCATTGCCATGCTCGCATTTGGTGACTGGAAACACGCGAGTGGGTGATAAAAAAAAAACCCGCGTCGCGTTTTGCCATGCTACGGGGGTAGGAAGGTTAAATAACATAAATATATATTACTAGTTATTAGTTTGATGACACTGACACCGAGAACTGCAGGATGACGAACAAGATCCCACAGTCATGTTTAGCATAGCAAAGTCAGATGGAAAACATCAGTGTTTTTAGTTCCTCATCGCCTGAGAGATTGCCCCTTAATTTCTTAGTCGACTCCTGCGACATGCAAAGAAGGAGAAGCAGCTGATGTATTTTAGTGAATTTTGTCATAAATTATGCGAATTTACAATGCGAATAAAAAAAATCTCTTTAGGATAATATCATCCACTTAAACTTTAATCGTATGCAAATGAGCAATCTAACAGTAAACTACTTTGATGAGATTAAAATAAAAAAAATATCACGGTACTCTACTTTAAATGTATTTTTGGTAAACACACAGAAATTATAAAGAGCTATACAGACCTATCCAAGATATCTGACTCTGGGAGAGATCAAGCTCATCTTCATTGGTCATCAAGGCAGCTACCATGCCAGAGGTCTGCCCAAAGAGCATGCCATGAGCAATACTGGCGACTATAAGGCCAAATTGGATGACAATCTGGAATTATTGTAAAACAATCAGCGTGATAAAAATTTCTATACCTATTTTGTCATGAAAACTGAACCGTACCTTTTATGAGTATGCTCGTAAATTTTTTCTGATTGCATCATAAAGATTATCGGTTGCAATTGGATTATTGTGACCTATATACAGGATGTTTTTTCGTTGCCACCCTTAACGAAGGGTACGTACTCTATACATCAAATAAAGTAAGTTTATGCCGAAAAAATTGTGGGAAACGATGTAAATTTTTTTGATTTTTTTTTTTATTACTTGATCGGGCGAAATTTATAATGTACAGTGTTTATGCTAGTTTTTTCATAGACAGATATTAATTATTTCTCGTGAAAAAATCTTGCTACACGCGTCAATGTGCATTTATGCAGAGAAACGCAGTCTATTTACTCAACTTTGGAGCCTAATATTTTGGAAACCAGACACTTCCCAGGTATGCTTCCATGGAGAAAAATGATCGCGGTGATGAGGAGATTCCGTAGTTTTCGGGAACGTTGGCGACCAAAAATCATTCTGTATATACAGAGTGTAACAGAAAAGATATGTTAAGCGAAAAGCTATGTAAATAGCCCACTATAGAGAACCTATTTCCAAAATTTGAGACTTGAAATCACATGTTTATTCTTCAAGTTTGTATGAACATTCATGAGTTGTTTTGGAATTCTCCATACTATCTGGCAAAATAAACATGTGGTAGGTTCCTTTTAGTGGGCTATTCGCTTAAAATACCCCTTTTGTTACATTCTGTATACAGAGTGTTTTTTTCGTTGCCACCCTTAACGAAGGGTACGTACTCTATACATCAAATTAAGTAAGTTTATGCCAAAAAAAATGCTGGGAAACGATGTAAATTTTTTTGATATTTTTTTCTAAATTACTTGATTGGGCGAAATTTATAGTATCCAGTGTTTATGTTAGTTTTTTCATAGACAGATATTAATTATTGTTTCTAGAGAAACACCAAATGAGTTGGACCCGATTACTTGGCAATTATTATTTATTTGAAATGTACTTATTTACAGGAAAATTATAGAAATTATTAAAAATATAAAATTATGTGCAAAATTAACACGACATCTTTTCTTCTTCTTTTCTTTTCAAACAAAAATCTTTAAAAACTTTGAATAAGACGCTGTTGGCTTCAAGCGGCCAGTAAGGTCCGTGACCGCGGAGGTTGGTTGCTAGCAGCAACAATTATTTATCTTGAAAAAATCTTTGGACCCTAATATTTTGGTAACACACTTAACTCACTTAGTGTGTATAAATTCAATTATCATAAGACAATTAAATTAAGTTCATATAAATTACATACCCACTTACACAAAGTAAGTACAGGTCCATGTCAAATTCAAACTGTATAAATAAAAATAAAAATGTGTACACAGAGTACAAGTCAATGTCAAATAAGTATCTACCTATACTAAACTAAACTATAAAATATTAAAAAAATATATTTGTGTACAATAGTCGACGGTAAAATGTGAACAGAAGAGCAAACGTGGCATTCAGGAAACCAGACACTTCCCAGGTAAACTACGGAATCTCCTCATCGCCACGATCATTTTTCTTCATGGAAGCATACCTGGAAAGTGTCTGGTTTCCAGCCACGATCATTTTTCTTCATGGAAGCATACCTGGGAAGTGTCTGGTTTCCAAAATATTAGAGTCCAAAGTTGAGTAAATAGAATGCGTTTTTCTGCATAAATGCACATAGACGCGCGTAGCAAGATTTTTTTTACGAGAAATAATTAATATCTGTCTATAAAAAAACTAACATAAACTCTAGACACTATAAAATTCCGCCCATTCAAGTAATTTAAAAAAAAATCAAAAAAAATCAAAAAATTCCCAGCATTTTTTTGGCATAAACTTACTTTAGAATATACTTACCTATTTGATGTATAGAGTACGTACCCTTCGTTAAGGGTGGCCACGAAAAAACATTCTGTATACGGTCTGGTAATATACTTTATTGTACACATTAAAGTATTGACTTTAATGGTAAACGTTTCCTTTTTTCGCGATATGTGTCAATAAAAACTGTTATCAATACGTCATCACGATTATTATGACTGATATGAATATAACATGAAAATTATTAATAATTGTAACTATAAAGTACAGTAAAATCTTAACTAAGATTAATTTATAAGATACTTCTCCATAATATAATCCGCAAGGATATGGTTGATCGTTTCATCATTAAACATTGTGCTGAGGGATTCAGCTCTGTTTACCGAGATTTGGCTAGTGTATCGGGATGAAAAAAAAACGTTGCCGAAAACGTAATTTAAAAGAGATGGTAAAATTCGTCATCCGAATTAAGTGACCCGATAGCTCAGTTGGTAGAGCGATGCATGAAATGCTAGTTGTCGTGAGTTCATATCTCACTAGGATGACAAAATTTTCATTTTCATATTAATGTTTTATAATTCCAGCTATAAATATATTTTCGATAGATATATTTGACGTTATATTTCTGTACCCTCAGTGAAAACTGATATAAGTCGATTTATAGTACTCATTAGGTTTTTAAACATATAAAATAGGTATGTAAGACGGCCGATTGGTGTAGTTGATAGTGGCTCTGCCTACGACGCCATAGGTCCTGCGTTCGAATCCCGGTAGGTGCAAACATTGACATGATGAATATCGATGTTTGTTTCCGAGTCATGGATGTTTCTATAGTTATCTATGTATTTATATACCGTTGCTTAGTACCCACGACACAAGACCTTAGGGATCTTAATGTGGGACTAGGTCTATGTGTTGTGAAGTGTGTGAATATTTATATTATATTTTATACTATGTTATTATGTGTAAAATACCCTATTTTATATGTATCTACGTAACTGTAGCACATCTGAATACAGATTTCTTTTTTGTGAAATAATACGGATAAAGGACCAACTACACCAATCGCCGTCTAATATATGAATTAATTAACTAATATATTGATTTTATATTCCCAGCACTTTGTGGTATATCGACATCATTAGGGTTCCTTACCGAAAAGGTAAAAATAGGAGCCTATTATGTACTAAGACTTCGCCGTCTGTCTATTCATCCGTCCGTCCGAAATTTATTTACTGTTGTTTACCTAGTCAATGGTACGGAACCCTTCGTGCGTGGATCTAATAGGGATGTTGACAGATATTTTATTTTTATTTATATCAAAAGATCACAAAATAAAAGAAACATCTGCGAAAGAAAAACTTCGCTAGCGTGAAAACTTTACGAGATATAACGATTTCAAAATCACAATTTTAGACTTGTCAAAAAACGCTCCATACAAACGGCAACCACAACCTGACGTCACTCTTTAAGTATCTTGTATGCACGTAAAAGAACTTTTATTCTACAGCTATATAAAATATTGCGTTTCTAAATATGGTCACAAAACAAAAGTTGCTGTAAATTATGCATTAATTTAGAATCAATTAGACATATCAATTAATGGGATATAAACACTCACTTGCTGTAACACTCGTGCATCCACCATTTTAAACCCACTGCTTTTCACTGACTTATTCGCTTAATGCAGGTGATTGATAATATTTTTAATTTATTTACTTATTAGGATTCCGTGTGGTATTCTGCAATGTAGAAAATTTCACCGTTTATTGACTTTTACAGACCTTATCATCCAGTACTCTGCATACACTAAGTATGTAGATGTAAAAACTATTGTCACGCATAATATTAAAAGATATATACGGTTTAACAAAAGGGGTGTGTTAAACGAAAAGCTATGAAAATAGCTTACTATAAAGAAAGTGAATAGAAATGAAGAAAAGTAAGAAAGAGCCCTCTGCCTCATCTAGGGAACACAGGAACATGTCGATTAAGTAATAAAAACCTATTACTTAATCGACCAAAATTCCAGATTCGAAATCACATGTTTATTTTTCAAGTTTATAATATAAACATTTCCTTCCTATACTATGCGGAAAAATAAACATGCGCTTCCAAGTCTCTAACTTTGTGGAGAGGTCCTCTAACACCGGCGCCAGACATAGCTTCAAAGATTTGCACACTTCTTTGAATACTTTGCAATGCATTGAAAACACATTTGAACACATATATTGGCGCAACCTGCCAGACATGTTTCGCAAAGACTTTTCTCCACAGTACGCTGGTAGACAAAGAACAAGATGGACGACGATTTTATTATTTATGTGCAATGTTATTTATGTGTAAAAAATAATTACATAATTATTTTTTACTTGTGTAAGGAAATTTAAGGAAAAGTCCGAGAAGGAGGCGCGAATGGATGTGTGAAATGTACCGTAATTAAACAAGGCACCTATGTATATTTGATGAATTTTAACTTCTATTTCAATACAGTCTCACACAACCGTTTCGCTCAACAATGCTCGCGCAAATGGACTTTGTGCAAGTGTGGCAGGCTATGCAAATATTTGAACACATACGCTTTGATGTGCGCTTAAAAACCGACACCGCATGGCAAAGTGCAAATCTTTGTCCAAACTTTGGACACATACCTATTCGAAGTCTCGTGCCACACATGGTAATCAAACAAATGTTCAATCAAGTGAAACTATGTCTGGCGCCGGCTTTACACGTTGTACATAGAATATAAAGTTTTCGAAAACTAATTATAGAACAAATTATACAAAAAAATTAACTCTTATTTATTATACGTACTTCATGATAATCGTATATTTACAATTATTATTAGATTTATTATACTTGTAGTATGTTAAATAATTCACTTAGGATTTTTTTTCCGAATCTTTATTACCCAATACATAAAGAGTAGGTTACTTACTTACTGGTAAATCTGAAACCAAATATTCGGTTGGATACTAGACAGAACCAAATACCATCTCAACTAAAAAGATTAGATAATACTTTATAAATGAAATGCTTATGTAAGATAATGCAATAAAGTACCTATTTCTTTAGACATGACGTATTTTACAGACTTACTTTGTTCTTTGTTTGTTTCGCCAACACCCGTGGCATCAACATGGTAGTTGGTTCGGTAGTTAGAACTACGAGTAACATGAAAAACTAATCCTGATGATGCGACGGGTGTTAGCGAAACTTATGTCGATTAATAATTTTAATTGGTTTTCGGATTAGCAGCTATGTATTTATGGTTGCATGCTAGGTGCTTGGATCTGGCTTCTCGTTACGACTGTAGTGTCTTGAGTTCGTGACCATGAGTCGGCAGATCCGAGGGTCAGCGGAGGGTGTAGGGCCCGGTGGTGGGCGACCCCTCAATGGAAAGTTTTATATTATAACATTACCTACTATTTTAATGTAGATTAATTGTAGATTATTAATAAAACAAGGTACTCGTACCAGAAGGTCATCTGATATAAATTGTTAATATTTTTGATGTTAACCGATTACGTGATGCAATTAATGATAAAATGGAGATAAAGTAAATATAATAGTACCTAAATAAATATTATTCACGCAATTTTATAACACGTCTCGTCTCACCGATAGACCCTGAAAGTCTTGTATCTTGAAGTAGAATATAAATAGAAACCTCCATGGCTCGGAATCGGGATCAATATTAACCATTATCATAACGTTACTAAGATAAAAATGTGTGCCGATTCGGAATCGTAAAACCGCTCCTTTTAGCTCAAAAGACAGGTCACTATGAAATGCACTAGTGGCATAAACTTGCGCTCGCCAGATACTTAATTCCACTTAAACTTTGGATAGATGTAGTCTTCTAGCATTATGAGTAGAAATTACATAAATGTAAAGATATATCGGTGTTATTCAATAACTAGTGCTGCTTCATTTCGGTATTCTTTTTCGATATTCCTATAGATAAACGACCTTACCTACATTTAATCAAAGTAAGTATAACTATAGGTATATAGGTATACATTATTTTTCTATGTGTTTCCCGTGTATTCCCTTTACCCGGGGGATGTAAAGTCATAATTGCTACACCTTCTAATATTAAACTTTATAATAAGCTTATTTAATAATAGGAAATCGTATAAATTATAAAAGTGCGTATAAAACTTATTTTTTCGTACCCAAAGGGTAAAAACGAGACCGTATTACTAAGACTTCGCTGTCTGTCTGTCTGTCTGTCTGTCCGTCCGTCCGTCCGTCAGTCTGTATGTCTGTCAACAGGCTGCATCTCAAGAACCGCGATAGCTAGACAGTTTAAATTTTCACAAATTATGTAAGTATTTCTGTTTCCACTATAACAACAAATACTAAAAATAAAATAAATACTTAAGGGGGCCTCCCATACAACTAACACGGTGTTTGCCCTTTTGTGCTCTGTACAATAATGGCACCAGTTAAGCACTATAAATATTCACAAAATACTCAGTTGTGTTTTTACTTTAATAATTAAATAACTTTTTAAGGGGGGCTCCTATACAAAAACAACTAAAAAAAGGTTAGAATATGAAACTTGTATACCTACTATTGTTTACCTATTCAATGGTACGGAACCCTTCGTGCGCGAGTCCGACTCGCTGTAGGCCGCTACAGAGCAGCGCATGTTACTGCATGTTTGTTGTGAAATCTGCTGGTTTTGAGAACGGCACGGCTATTACCAAATTTGCAGTAACAAAACATGCGATAATACATTATTTTTGTTATTACTATGTGTTAAAGTTAAGCAAATAAATACCTGCCCCTCTAGCATGACCACTTATCGTGAATATCGTATCGTACGATATCGTATCGTCTCTATACAAAATTCACCAGGCGGCTATATTTATCGTATTTTGATAGGCTTAATGTCGATAAATCAGTTTATCATATGGTGTGTTGCAGTCATGCTACTAGAGCTGATCATATTAATTACAAACCTAATAAAAATCTGTTCATTCTGTCATTCTATTTTTCAATTTATTTATATTAAATGTAAACAAACAAATAAATTTTTATAATATTAGAAGTTATATATATACCCCGATTTGATAAAGGATACTCCCGGCACTTCCATTTAAGACATCACGTTTCGAAGACAATAGAACTAATTTTAAATTAATTAACTAAGACTCGCAGCATGATTAATTATCCTGAGCCCTTGACCCGCCGCCAGAGGGCGCTTAAGGGATGAAACAATAGTTGCCTTGAGTATCTTCATTATATATGTTGGTCCCTAGGATAAGTATACATATATGTATTATGTGGATGTATATATAAACTAATACTCTAATCTATCTTGAATCACCTTACTTAACTCTGTATATTTTGATTTATTTCTTAAAAGGTTAAATTGATTGGTCTCTTTAAAGCTAGAGTGAATAGGCACTTTCTAGGCAAACATGTACCACCTTAGGCCGCATCTTGCTTAACATCAAATGTTTGCCTATCTAATTATATAAAAAAAAAAAAATCTGGGAACTCACATTCTCGACAGTAGGTACCTAATACGAGTATCAATATTTTTTGTTTCACTTTACATGAAAGTATATTACCATTTTCTTGTACATTCAAGAGCATTTTTGACTACTAGTAAAACTTGAACAACGTGTCAGAAATGTCGGTTTGAAACCTAACCATGATTTATTACTTCTATAAAATTGCATGCAACAGGCAAGAAAATGACCTCATGTATCTAAATGAAGTATTTATTGTACACAATGTACTATAGATAATACTACAAAAAATAGAGAATATTACAAAAAATGCGTACTTATCTCTGCAAGAGATTCTTTCAGCATACCAATCTGGTTCTTCTTCAGCCTATTGCAGTCCACTTCTAGACGTAAGCCTCCCCCAGGGCACGCCAAAAGGCGACACAACAGTATATTCGCTATAAGCGTCGCAACCTATATCGTCAACAGTCTGTTAACAGATGCCATTCGGTTGAATTTAGCGGAATGGGTGGCTATTCTCTGTATATGAGATACAAATTGATTATACTACATCCTGTCCTGTATGTTTTCACGCACAGCGTTTGAGGTGAGATATCCACATTTTGCATAGCATACTCCTTCTGTTACAGGTGAGATTTCCGCCGTAATAATATCTATAAAATCGTTTTCACAGTCCGTTAGCTACTTCCCTCGGTCGTGTCTCGTCACACTAATGACGGTCATTATTGGCGATGAAGCGGGGGTTCATTACCCGGACGCTCTGTCAACACCACGATGATTAGCGGAACCTATTGTTTGTGTTATTATTATGTTTGATGAATTATTATTTTATTGTGAGGGCTCCTTTCGCTCACTCTGTAGCTGGAATTTCAGTGTATTTCATGCCTATTGGGTACCTACAATAGTTGTATTATGAGAATACATGTCCGACAGTTACCCCGTAAGGGATACTCGTAAAGGCGTGATTATATGTATGTACTAGTGGACGCCCGCGACTCCGTCCGCGTGGACTACAGAGAAACAAAATGTCGAAATTATTCGGGATAAAAACATTTTCCCGGGATAAAAAGCCCCGGCATAAAAAGTAGCCTATATGTTAAGTGGGACCTGTCACCATATATTCCTGAAAACTGCATCGAAATCGGTTCAGCCGTTTCTAAGATTAGCGTGCACAAACGCACAGACAAACAGACAAAAATTTCAAAAATCATTCTTTTGGGTACTACTGCGTTGATAAAGGTCTCCTGTAATATTTTATCTTATATATCTTCCATGTACAGACAGCGATCCGTTACATTTTTATTATATGTATAGATAGATATAGATGTCCGACAGTTATTCGAAATTGATAGAGTTTAGGAGAACTTTTATTTATTCATTTTTATTATATTACTAAGGGCCGCCCACGGCTTCTCTGCGTGAGAGCATTACACCAGTGCTAAGCAGGGGTGGGTCTCAAGTTAAACATATAAACATTCCTCTTAAATCACTTTATCTTTTACAAAAAACCGCATCAATATCCGTTGCATAGTTTTAAAGAGCTAAGCATACCTGCATAGGAACAGACAGCTGGATTACTTTGTTTTATAAATATTTAGTGATATGAATAAAATATCTGATACCTACTTAATAATAAAATTCAAATTAATTGACCTTTTGTCCCATTTTATTATTTGGTATGCTGGAAGAAATCACTTGCAGAGATTGGCACGTCTTTGTATACAATTCTGTTGCAAATTTCTCTATTTATACTGTAGTGTTTTGTGTACAATAAAGAATAAGAACTACTCGTCTTAAGTATATTTGCTGCAGAATGCAGAAATTTCCTGACCGTACTACTTATTATTTTCGGGCAAATATGAATTAAAAATCAAATTTACTCCGTAACTTGTGACAATGTAATTTGATTCTTTGCTTCCGTACAAAATACCAGCAAAGTGGAGAATGTCTTTAAAGCTGAAAATATCGGAAACGGCAGTGTCACTATCAGCGTATAAACTAGCACGTAAACCCCATAAGTGTCATGGTAATGTAGCCTTTATTGCATTTTGCATACAATATTGGAGAGAAAATGGAGTGTTCTATTCTGTAACGAGAATTTTTAGAAGCGGCATGTTTTAGATGGTTCTAGTTCTCAAGATGGTGTTTTCCGCATATTCTGTCATCATCATGGTAAAAGTTTCTTAAGATTCTTCCACATTACATTAAGATTTAAATTGTAATAGGAAGGAATAATGTCCCCGTAGATGAACAAAGGTCACCGACATCCAGCAATCTAAAGTGGTAATGTACGAGGCACACCGCTCGAAGATACGATGGCCGATTGTACCGAAAAGTTCTAAAGTACTTACCTAGCTACTAAAATCATAAAATGATGATAATGAGGAAAGAATTAAATATTGCACGAAAGTTTGCTTTTTCATTTAAAATCAGACGCTTGTACTTGTACTTTAAGACGACGTATAAAAGACACAATATGAATTTAATGAAAATCTGGCTATAGCTAAGGGAACGGTAGCATGTTACGAGTGATGTAAATACTTTCATATTAGGTAAAACATAAGGGAATTGATAAGACGAGGAAATATATATATATAAAGAAAAAATATGCTACAAAAAGGAAAGTCCTATAATAGTAACTGAAAGAATGTTTATTTTCATAAAAATGCTGGCCTGGGGGGTATTCTGCAAAAAAATTTGAAACGCAACCATTAACGAACCGTTAACCAAACGCGATGCAAAGCAATATACAGGGTGTAACAGAAAGGGTATGTTAAGCGAAAAGCTATATAAATAGCCCACTAAAAGGAACCTATCCAGAGAATTCCTAAACAACTCAGGAATGTTCATACAATCTTGAAAAATAAACATGTGATTTTGAGTCTCAAATTTTGGGAATAGGTTCTCAATAATGGGCTATTTACATACCTTTTCGCTTAACATACCCTTTCTGTTACATCCTGTATACTTACCGCTTGAGTAATAAGGTATATTTTAGTTCCAAGCGGGAGGCGTAAGTTCGATCCCAGTCACGGGCCTGTACCAATGAATTTATTTCATGTACAGATTTTAATGTTGCAAAATTGTCACTTAGCTCGTGCCTCGCAAAGCACGTAAAACCGTTGTTCCTGCGCCTGATCTTTCTCCGGTCGTGTCGGTTTTCCGTCCCATCGGACTATGAGAGAAACGGAATAGGGTGTATCTGTGTTTGCGCTCACACTTGTGCACTATAATATCTCCTGCGTACCTGGCCAATATCCGTAGAGATTAGTCGCCTTGACCGAAATACGGTCGGAGATCATCATCATCGTCATATTTTAGTACGCATCGGTCGCGAAATGACAGAATAAAAACAAATTTCTGTCTCGTGCTGACATGTGTGTAATTACGTCACCATAAAGTTATTATTGCTTTGTTCTAAATGTCTACAATAGTTTCGTTTCGGCTTCGTTCCGATAGGGATTAGAGGTGATTTATTTTGGTCTTCGTAAGCATTTCTTCTTTTGATAAAAGTTATCCACGCCCACGCCTCACTTCAATCACCTTACTGCCGGCTTACATGAATCTAATTCCCTCACACCTAACCATATTCCGCTTTCATTCAGCTTCAGCTCAGCTTTTATATGCGAACGTGTATACAGAATTTACATTATTGTACGTCCGAGTTTCTATCGAGATTTAGCATAATAAAATACTAACTACTTATTACTAATATTATAAACGCGAAAGTGAGTATGGATGGATGGATAGATGTATGTTTGTTACTCTTTCACATAAAAACGGCTAGAGCGATTTCAATTAAATTTGGTATGGAGTTAGCTGACACCCAGGATTAACACATAGGCTACTTTTATCCCAGGATAATATTTTTATCCCGGATAATTTCGGCATTTTGTTTTTTCTGCAGTCCACGCGGACGACGTCGCGGGCGTCCACTGTGGTGTAATAAAAGGGATAAATAAATATGTAATTTCGATTCTCATATTTTGTGTAGGTGTAGGTTTAGATCAGGGGTTGCCAAACTTATTTTGTCTACTGCCCTACGCGCCCCCGGTTTGTCACCTACTTAAAAACTACTAATAACTTCCAAGCCTCTACACAACGCCCCTTTTTTCCTGGGTTTCTTACCGCCCCCCTTTAGGCCTGTAGCGCCCATAAGGGGGCGTTTGCGCCCACTATGGGAAAGCCTGGTCTAGATTCTTCATGTTTTGAGCAAATAAATAAACATTTCATTTCATATTGGGCTATTTTCATAGCATTTCTGCTTAAAATGCCCTTTTTATTACAACCTGTAGAAGAAAGCTTGCTAGAGATAATATATTAATTTATATGCTTGTCATACGTTTGCGCTAGATTTGTCTACATCTAGGTAGATAGGTTGTTAAATCATCTTAGTTTCATTATTATCTCGGCTCACAATGGCCACTAAGCTAACTTTGAGCTTTATGGGATCCTCTGGGGATTATAATAAAATCAGCAGATCAGTAAAAGTAATCTTGCACTAGGTATATATTTAAATTTTACTCTAGTTAGCTGTGTGTCTTTTATTTTATTATAAGTTATGTGCTTGTGCGAATTCGTAACCAAGTACATTTTTTCATAATGTTTACTTTTTAATCTTTTTTTACGAACATATAACTACATGGGGTAGCCAGAACTGCAATTTAGTATTGAGGGTTCAGAAGTAAAAGATCGATGACAAGCGGTTATGGTCTGAGAGAATGCCCCTCAGTCCCTTAGTCGACTCTTACAACATGCAAGGAACGAGATGCGGCTGATGTATTCTAGTTAAGGCCCGCATTAGCACAGGATTTTTACTGATGATTATTTATTTCCTCAAAAACATGTTACAATAAAGTTATTATTAATGCAAATATTTTAATTTATTAAACGATTAATTTCAAATTACAGCGATAGTTTAAATGAGACTCCCTCATAAAATACAATCCTTCTAGGTAGTTAACAAAGCCAGGAAAATGCATCGCATTTGGGGATTAGCCGGAACTCGCATAGTTCCTGGACCGAGCATATATTTGTTTCCATAAAACTATAAACCCACACAATAAAATGCATTTACTGTATAAAATTTTACGATTCACATTACCATGTGCTTGCCTTGCATGCAGTATGCATTGCTAAAAGTTAGCGTTTTCATAGCTGTTTGTTATTTTCCTCTGGTATTTAAATTATTTAAAAGTATAATTTTATGTGATGCACTGAAATCTGGCGCTGCCAGAACACTTCGCAGTGCTACTGATATCCTTTACGGAATGGTTATAAAATGGTGTCATGAATGTGTGATTTTGTTGTTTTATTAAAATCTGAAACCCGGTGGCGTGATCAGACTGACAATGTGAACGAAATACGGTACAAACTCTCATTTTAGTGCAGTGATCGAGCGAGAAAATCTTTTGTGTTCCGTCCTGATGTGAAAAGAGGGGAAAAGATGTGATTTTCTAGAAAATCTTAGATGCCCCACCTCTGAAATTGTGTTTTTACACTACTTTAACGTTTATAGCAAATATGAAAGTTTTCGACTACTTAGATAGTATGAGATGAGTATATTCTAGCCATAGATATCAGAAAGTGATTCTAGCCTAATCTACAAATCACGTGTGTCGACCCGTCCTTCATGAATGAACCAATTGGCTTAGTAGTAAATAACACCACACTTCTTTTAGCTACTTATAGCTACAGGATATAACAAAAGTACGAGTATGTTAAGCGAAACACTATGAAGGTAGCCCACTACATTACCCAGGTTACATACCCTGTATTATTGATCTGAATTTTGTGTGGGTTAACAAATATTCTATATTTAGGTGGTTTATTTCTGTACATACCTATATCGGTTTTATGGTTAAGTAGGTATATTTGCGTAGACACTCGGGTAGTAATGGGCAACTCTATCAGAGCTTCAGCAAAAAAATATAGATGAATTTAAAATATTGATCATAATTTCAGAAAGTTATCATAGTTTCCTCTCACGTTCGACGACAACCTTAGTGCCTTGGGGGGCTTGGCAAAAATATATATGCAAGAGGTGTCCGCAATCTCCTTAAAAATGTAAAATTGTTGAAAAATAAAGATGAAATGAAAAGTTTTTTCTTACTACACAATATATTAATATTTTACCAAGTAACTTTATGAGTACCTAAATAATACAGGTATTATTTGCCAGGTTCTCTACTATGAAACCGCTAAAAGGTTTTCAACTACTTTAAAAGTTTAAATGGTGTTTGATGCAACCAATACTAGTCTTATGTTAAAATTTTGTTCATGGTTGCTACAAAAATTACTTTGTCAAGGTTTACTCCTTTAACTAAAGCGCAGAAGTCACGTATAGAACGACTTTTACCGCACTTTCTTTGTGCCGACCGTTACTTTAATAGTGGCTCTTCACAATGGGATCACTAAGGCATACATTTAAAAAAATAAATAGACAAAAATCCAAAAAAATAAGTTTTTAAAATAATGATTATGCGTAATATCTACGTTACTTCTTCTTTCATCAATTTAATAAAGGATTAAATTAGGGGATTTACTTAAAGTTTGAGACGTGGGCTGGTCCGTTTCATATTTTATTTATATACCTATACTCATTGCTAAGATATGATAAAATAGATACAGAATTCTAATAATAAGTGATCATAAATACATCAAAGATAGATAGCATAAATATAAATTACCGAGTCCAAAGATATGTTATATGTTAATCTATTGAAGCAATGAGTATACTAAATTATAACATTTACTACTCATTGTGATGATCTCTCCGACCGTATTTCGGCCAAGGCGACCAATCTCTACGGAGATTGGCCAGGTACGCAGGAGATATTATAGTGCACAAGTGTATGCGCAAACACAGATGCACTCTCTATTCCCTCACTCATAGTCCGATGGGACGGAAAGCCGACACGACCGGAGAGAGATCAGGTGCAGGACCAACGGTTTTACGTGCTTTCCGAGGAACGAGCTAAGTGACAATTTTGCAACATTAAAATCTGTATATGAAAAAAATTCACTTACTACTCATTGTAATACGTACCTAAGTAAGTAGTAAAAATGTATTAGTACTTAGCACAAATAAGCTAAAAGCTGGACTGCCCGATGCTGAAAGCATATTACTCAATCATTTACCTATACACGGACTACCTATAGATGTAGTAATACGCGATAATATAAAAAAATGTTTGTTAAAATTAAGCTATACATATCTGTTACTTTTCCCTAATCTACTCATTTAATTCTTTTGCATACCTACCTATGAGCCTAATGACGTAAGGAAGTAACCAGTTATCAGATTCGGCAAACAAAAGGCTAAATAAAACAACAACTGCCTGCCATATTGGTACCCAATGTGTAGAGGCACCATAATGCAATAAGTAAGGTGATATAATACGCGTAGTTGGGATGTGGACGGTCTCTGATTCTGACAAATGATCGCCACGCTTTGCATTTTTATTTGTCGGAATGTACGAGAATTCGCTGCGTACTGAGAAATATATCTTTGATAATGGGGGACTTTTCACGCGATACGTCTTTTAGTTTTGCTCTGGAAAATCCAAGCGGATATTCAATTCAAGATGAATTATACGTCTTCAGCATAGCATCTTGAGTAATTTATCTGTAAATATAAATAGTTTATAAATTTATATTGTTTGTTTGTTGATGCATTTTTATAAGTATACAGGCTGTTTTTTTGTGGCCACCTTTAACGAAGGGTACGTACTCTATACATGAAATAAAGTAAGTTTATGCCAAAAAAAATGCTGGGAAAAAAAAAATTGTTTTTTTTTTTAAATTCCTTGGTAGTGCGAAATTTATAGTGTCTGGTGTTTATGTTAGTTTTTTTATAGACAGATATTAATTATTTTTCGTGAAAAAATACTGTTACGCGCGTCTATGTGCATTTATGCAGAAAAACGCAGTCTATTTACTCAACTTTGGACCCTAATATTTTGGAAACCAGACACTTCCCAGGTATGCTTCCATGGAGAAAAATCGTGATGATGAGGAGATTCCGTAGTTTTCGGGAACGTTGACGACCAAAAATCACCCTGTATACCTACTCAGTTATATTTTTGTTGTAAAAAAGTAAGATTTAAAGCTGCGGAAAAATTAAGTTAATGTTTGTCAAGAATGCGAAAATGGTGGGAAAATGGGTAATGGTAAAGATAGCCTCGTCAAGGGTCCTACTGTACAAGTCTACACCCTATATGGTTTAACCTAATGGAAAATACAATATTTCTCCATTTGTATGGATTTTTGAACTACCGAATAGTGACGCCTGATTCAATTAAATATACAGGATGTTTGTGACAGCCAGGAAAATATTGATACCATGACTTCAGGCCATGATTCTGAGGCGGAAAACATAAAAAATTTTCGCAGGTAAATTCCGAAATTTTCCGACATTTTTTTCACAGAAAAAATGTTTAGTTCGTTTAATTAGGCCTTAAATAATGACATAAAAATAAAATTTAAACCAAAGGATGATTTTCAAAAAAAGTTGCCCTCAAAAATGTTCAAAAAACTGATCAACCCTAATGGAGAGTCACAAGTGATCCAAAAAACAGAAATGTGTTACACAATAACCAATAAGCCCATTTAATTAGTCACAAGATCGCCCGATACAATTGGCGCGGAGAGCAAAGATTACTGATAACCAAATCAAAAATACACTGTCGTATAACTCAACAGAACGGTACTGGTTCAGCATTTCAGTATTTTCCTGGCTGTCACCTACACCCTGTATACATAATTGATTGATTTGTTCAAATATGTTTATAAGTAGGACTTGCGTTTGTTTATATGTACTAGATTTATCATTATACAAAAAAAAATGCTGGAAATAAAATGTTTTTTTATTTTTTATTACTTGATCCGGCGAAATTTATAGTGTCCAGTGATTATGCTAGTTTTTCACAGACAGATATTCATTATTTCTAGTGAAAAAATCTTGCTACATGCGTCAATGTGCATTTATGCAGAAAAACGCAGTCTATTTACTCAACTTTGGACCCTAATATCTTGGGAACCAGACACCCAGGTATGCTTCCATGGAGAAAAATGATCGCGATGATGAGGAGATTCCGTAGTTTTCGGGAACGTTGATGGCCAAAAATCACCATATACAGGGTGTAACAAAAAGGGTATGTTAAGCGAAAAGTTATGTAAATAGCCCATATAACATACCCTTTTTGTTACACCCTGTATAACTGTCATTTTTTTTGCATCAAAAGTAACAAACAAAGTTAACAACTAAGTTTCATCACTATATGTATATAGGTATACATTATACCTATATAATCCCGTTATTTTATACATTATACCTATCAACTATACAACGAAATGCATTAACCGTACGAAAAACACACACCAAAAAATGTTACCTGCCCAACCTTTACAAACTTATACAAAATATCACCAACCACACCGTTACGTTACATTAGCTAACGATAAAAAACTACGGGCTTTAGTTTCGGCATTAGGTGGCCCTATTTCAATATACGGTGACCCTTGGGCCCACCGGGTTGCAAGGTACAGCACTTTATTTCCCTTATAAGGGTGTACCCTTTCTTCGGCTGTGGACCAAATTGCAGGCAAAAGCTTTTTGCTATTCAGTTGAATATGCACAATGGGCTCTGTCTTACAAGGAGATGGGGAAATAGACCGAGATATAAAAGATAAAATAAGAAATGAGTATATAAGAGGAAGTCTATAAGTTGCGCCGATCACAGACAAGTTACGAAGTAACCGTCAGACTTGGTACGGGCATGTAAACCGACGGGATGAAAGGCATAATTTACAGAGAGCATTGTTTTATAAATGAAATTGTATTAGGCGTTACAATTCGGAAGTTCAAACATTCACCCAATACTATTTGGTTTGTGTGCATAAATAGTATCTATTTATTTTAAATATAAATAATGGTAGGTAATTATTTATATATTTTTTAATACTTAGTAGAGGGTAGTTATTTCTGTGTAGGTAATGTGTTGGGTTTTAGAGTTTCATAATAATTAGTGGTTTACTAATTTATATAATCCTTAGAATGCTAACATATGGTTAACATATGTCTAACATATGGTTGCTAGACTTGGGCCCTTACCAGCAAGCAAAACACTTCAAGTATGCCAAAACAACATGGCGAGAAGTATGCTAAATATGAAACTTAAGGACAAGATAAAACTGACAGACATAAGAGAGAAAACTAAATTAATAAATGTGACTTAGGCAGTAAACAAACTAAAGTGGAAATGGACTGAACACATGATAAGGAGTCAGAAAGACAAATGGTCTAAGGACATAATAATGTGGTATCCCGGAATGGAAAATAGAACAAAGGGAGACAAAGATATAATAAATATACATTTCATTAGAAGTGTGCAAGAGTGGGCGTCTTGTGGATGTACTTTGCACGCTGCTTTGACAGCGACCGAGCAGTATCCGCTGCTGGACCTCCAAAAACACAAGAGACCTAAAAAACTACACATACTTAATATACTTTCTCATATTTTCCCTTTAATTTATTTGACTAACGAAAAGTATCGATATTTAAGTGCCTTCAATCGCTTTATAGACATCAGTTGAGAAGTCTACGTTTGACATTACCTTCATAGAAACAAATTAAGCCGCTGTTATTAGACAAAAGAGGCATTTTAGAATATATAAATGATATACTTGCCCGATTACCACAGCTCCAATTTTTATACATATATGTTTTTATTTAAACCTTTATGAAGTTTTTAGCTAACGTAAAAACTCAATCTTAGAAAATTCTCTATAGAATTTTGATTTGAAAATTTGCCTATTGACGTTCTTTTAAGTCAAATTACTTGAAAACTATTGTGAATATGAACACGAAACTTGCTTAGTTGTATAGCGCTTTATCAAATTTAGTTTGTGGCAAAAGTACTTTTTTGTAAAATTTGTAGACAATTAATTTAAAAAATATTAATAAAGAAAACGGAAAAAATTCTTCACCCGAGTGGGAATCGAACCCAATTAATTAAAACCAAATATTGCACTGGTTGCGGGTGCGCCCCGCTATATGTCTACCTCACTCCCTCATTACGTGTTTGAGGGAGTGAGGTAGACGTACTGCGTGTTTACCTATAAGAGCGCCTTAATTATAAAAATATCCTGCCATGTTAGCTAAATGGGTGGATGAAACTTGTCGTGACTGCGTATGTTAGGCCCGTAGGAATACAAAATAATCTAGTTCGTTATTTTTTCTTCCTTTGTTTAATTCGAAATTTGACTTCAGATTCATGTACGGAAAAAGATGCATACCATAAACAAATAAGCTGAGTTTAGAAGTGGTTCAGAACCTTGATGTATCTAATTTGGTAGCATGAATATTATGTGATATACTTGCTATTTCTATTTCCTTTTACTCAGTTACCGAAACATCGAAAACGGTTATTTCTCTCCTATTTGCACCACACATGTAAGTGCGAAATAAGAATTTATTATTGGGTCCTCAAAGTTGTCGGGGCCTGACCTCTTTCTATCGGCGAGTTCGGTCAGTTCTCTAATACTGTTTCGAACTACCGATGGTCATTTACGTTTCTTCTGTCATTCAATTTATTAATCCAGGGGGGCGATTCCACAAAATTTTCGAGCTGAAACGGAACTGTTATACAGTTTGTAAAAAAGGAGCATGTCTATAAAACCCTTAAGTATTAGTTATCTTTTTGTAGAAGCTCGGTACGAAGCAATAATCACTTTAAGGTGATGTAAACAGACACATTTCAGCACGAAACAGATAAACACAGAACAAAAAAATATTTTGTCATATTCGCGACCGCTGCGTACCAAAATGTATCTTATCACCCTAGCGGTAACTAAATTTTTTTTTCGCATCGCGGTTTTGTTAATGGTTCGTTAGTGGTTGCGTTTCGGCTCATGTTTTTGCAGAATTTTCCCCCTGAGCAATGACGCCTTTTGTTTATTACGTTATGTAGAGCAATAGGGTAACTAATTAGTTAATTAATGAATAAAAGTAAAGCTCCAGCTGTGTAGAGGAAATTACATAGACCTAAACATACTAAACTTGAATCGAAATACATACCAAAAACTCTAATAAAGCCTATCTACAATCTTCCGCTTCGAATAACATCATTATAGGAATTTCGGGGCATAGCTATTATAATAAGTTAATTAGTAGCCGATGTATCCCACATTCTGTCAATAATTATAATAGATCGATGTTTCAATAGAGCTTAATTTACCAGCAGTAGCAGATTTCAATGTAGACCATGAAATGTGGATGTTCGGGCAACTAAAAAAAAGAAAAAAATAAATCTGACTGGCGACATCTGGACTCGAACTGCGGCCTACTACTAGTTTTGGTTTCCCACCTAAGCTACTGTAGTAGGTATATTTACAGGCTGGCTGACCGGATAGACCTGTCTTGACGCGAATGATCCAGGTAAGGTAGCACCTTAATAGGAGAAGAAGGTCAACAAAGACAAAAAACAACGTTTATAAATTTGAGTTTCATAGTAACTCTATTCACCGTTTTTGTGCCAGACTTTTCAGTAGGAAGGTAGGGTCTCACTTGTTATTCAGTACATGGCTCGTTGGAACCAGGGGCGACAGATCGACTGAGATTGCCTCAATCTAACGTAAGCAAAATGAAATCGAAGATTAAAATGCAGTGGGAATTCTATAGAAGAAAACTTTGTATACTCGTGGTATACGAAAACCACTCGGAAATACTCGTAGTATACTATGCTTCGATATTTGTAATATGTTCATGTCACCATCCCGCTGCCACTTTGTACTAGGAGACGTCAATGAAATGTTTGAATGTTATACATAGACTTAATACTCTTTTATCTATGGTATAACACCATAAGGCAATATTTATATTAGTAGGAGAAGCGTAACTTGTACAAGAAAACCGCGAGAAATTCAAAAATTTCGCAATCGTTAACTCAGGAACATACTCTGGTATTCGATACTTTTATTTTAGATAAACCATTTCTTACCTAGGTAGAATAAAAACAATTTATTGAAAACGAATTCACTTAGTAATGTCCTAACATAATTATTAATGTCCATATTAAAATTAAAGTAAAGAATAGTATAAATAATCATATAATAAACTATATTAGTTTAGATTAATTCAATAAATAAACAGGTGCTGAAGTTCCACTACCTAATAACTTAAGGACGAGAGCACTCTCCTATGTTTACGACCTAAAAGTGCGGTATATCTTGAAATCGTTATATCGTAAACAGGTATTTTACTGAGAACCTACTGAAAGTGTCAAAATCAACAACTCGGTTGAAACACCGCTTATCGATATTATGTAATATTATAACATTGGAACTGCTATTGCTTCGCGAAGTTAGCTAGTGTAATTCAAACTAACTTAATTAATTAATTTCACTGCCTTACTTCAGTTACATAAATAGCAATTAACTCAATCAAGTTGGTTATCAATTGGCGTATGCAAGTGATGTATTGTCTACAGGGGCATCTATTATACCGAATTGTGTTAGTGACACCTCCATAGAGTAGACTCCGGTATTTGTGCAAATAGTTAGTTTTAAAAAAATATAATCACATAATTACAATCAACTTTACTGTAATTCAATGGAATATTCTTAGCTCATAGTTGCCTCAATAAAAATATATATTACTTGTAGGTTTACAGAGGGGTAAGCACGAACCTCTCGATAGTCCGTAACGCTATCGTCAAACTGTCCAATCACATAGATTTTGCTAGCGAGTCGCTAGCGTTACGCCGCGTAAAAAGGTTCGTGCTTACCCCACTGAATGACTGACGCATCAATGCACAGCCCTAATCGCTGATCTTAAAAACGAAACGCCCTCTAAGGGCGTATTCTTTGTATGACGAGAAATTATTGTCCAAAATTCCCACAGGAACGAGAATATAGGGAATTTTAAAGCTTACGCCAACGAAGTCGAGGGCGTCTACTAGTAGACTAATAAATATTGTAATATTGGTACGATTGCAAGAAAAACAAACATAAATTACTTTTTTTATTCAAAAAGTTTATTATTACAAAAATATATTTAGCGTACAAATGGCATGACAAAAATCCCATTAAGAGTGTTGAATGCAACGTTGGGTTCCGTTACTATATCACCTATATTCATGAGAGTAACTTTTAAAAAAACCTGATTGGTTTATTAATGAACAGTCTGGTTGTGATGACTGTTTGATAATAAATGATTCTGTACGTAAAAAAGCTATAATGGGACGTTTTATTTGTAGGTTTTGTGAACTACCTTAAAGAACCAACGTTTTCGACAATCGAACCGATGAGAAAAAACTCACTGGTTCAATGACAGAATCTTATAGGGACGGCAATTTTTTCTTAAAAAGATGGAATTTTACATAGGGCCCGGTGGCGGGTGATCCCTCAATAGAGATTTGAACTTCCGAATAGTGACGCCTGATACAATTCAAGAATTTTACATTGTTTCTAATAGTAAACTGATGAATTAACTAAATCGTGGTCTATAAGATGAATCTATAAAAATAGTTTTTTCGAAGGAAGATAAACTTGTTTTATAAAAAAAATAAACAACAATTATAAGTACCTAATCTCTAACAGTAAAATCTGCAAAATCAAAGTCAGATCAGTTTTGAAAGTAGACATTGATTTTCAAAATGTAATAACTGAAATAAAAAACTGATCGAGATTTCGGGCCTTAGATTCCGATTCTTCTATTATCGATCATACAAACGAGACTCTGTTGCTTAGCTCATAACTCGAAAACAATTTAGAAAGCTAATGACCACACTATTTGTACCCGAAAAGAGATGACAGGCTTACCCTTTACCATATGGACTTAAAGGTTTAACTGGAAAACAATATAAACTGAGACTACGTACCTACCTCTCCAGAGGTAAAAGTTACTTTAAAATTATCTATTAATAAATACTTATGAGACTTCCTGACTACGGAACCATAAACACATTAATTTCCCTCCATGGACCGCCTAGAAACAAACTTGAGCAATTATTAAACTTTTAAACTCAAAATTCGTTTGATAAAACAAGAAACGGTCATTATTATGATATACAAGGAGGCTTTTAATCTCCAAAGAAACTCATACCTAATAGAAAGTATGAGCAGTACCGGGGTAATATACAACCCCGGACGCCGGGGGAAGTGAAAAAATTTCACTCATAACTCATTCCCTGACATGAAAACCGGAATATTCCTGCCGTTTAGATCGGCACTATTTTATTTTAGTTCTGTATGTAACACAAATATTCAACATTTTTAAGTTTGTAGGTTACAAGTAGGTACATACTACCGGTGCGTTAAGCGATGATAGCCTTATGGTTAAGACGGTGCGCCTTTCAGTCGGAAAGCGTGGGTTCGATCCCAGTCACGGGCTTGAACCACTGAATTTATCTATGTACGAACTTTCTAAAAAAAATCGCTTAGCTAAACCCAAAGAGGTTTGGCGTCAGGCAGAGAGCCGGACGTAGTAAAACAAATGTTTAGTAATGTGACTTTCGAAAGAAACCATATTACGCCGACCCCATAATAATGGCATAAGGGCAGGAAGATGATGAGTAGGTAGGTAACATTGTTTGTTATAAAAATGTACGTCCTGCAAAACGCTGCATATAGGTACAATTTCTTCAATGTAATGCATTTAACGATTTAACTATACTGTCGTCGGAAATCTACACCTTTTCTATCATATAAAACTTATATAAAACAAAGAAAATCAAACAACTGCGTACCAAGCAGTTAATTTAAAAAATCAGTTCTGTGCTCTTTCAACTTTACTTCAGTTACAAAAGTCTCGCTACTCTAGCGTTCTTGTATCTCTTTCTAACAGCTGAAGGGCGAAAGTGACGTAATGCATGGCAAAAGCATTTTGCGTTTGATTATTCTAATGAAGCGATTTTGCATTCCTCAGCGACTGAACATAGTGTGGCTATGGAAATCACGTAAGGGTGGGCCAAGAGGTGAGCACTAGCGTCTTGTCTCGATGCTTTAACAATGTTACATGTCGTTATCTCCATTGCAGTTATCGCCTCGACGTTACTCGAAGGCATGTAAGCACCAACACAAGATAACAATGTCTGCCTCGAATTTGGCCAGACGGCAGCGGCGGGATGATATGCAGATTCGGGATTAGAGTAGAACGGAGACGATTGTGGGACTCTAATTATTACATATGCACGCACCTCATTAGGAAGTCAAAATTAATGTGATATAAATTTATCTTTAAATAATTATCCGTTGCGCCTAAGGAAAGACAGGAAAAGATAGCTGTATTGGCGTTAAAAACTCTTGAATATTTTTGGTCGTCAACGTTCCAGAAAACTACAGAATCTCCTCATCATCACGATCATTTTCTCCATGGAAGCATACCTGGGAAGTGTCTGGTTTCCAAAATATTAGGGTCCAAAGGTGAGTAAATAGACTGGGTTTTTCTGCATAATTGCACATTTTTCACGAGAAATAATTAATATCTGTCTATGAAAAAACTAGCATAAACACTGGATACTATAAATTTCGCCCGATCAAGTAATAAAAAAATCAAAAAATTTACATCCCAGCATTGTTTTGGCATAAACTTACTTTATTTGATGTATAGAGTTCGCACCCTTCGTTAAGGGTGGCAACGAAAAAATACCCTATATAATAAACTAATAAAGCTTTGTACTCGTAAATAATTGACACCGTAGGTAGGTACTAATTACATTTTTAAACCCTATATGTACTTATGAAAAATAAAAATAAAATAACGTTTGCCAATAATGTAAAAAATTAAAAGTGTAAAGAGATGGTCAAATTCGCCATCCGAGTTAATTGACCCGGTAGCTCAGTTGTTTAGAGCGAAGCACAGAATGCGAGAGGTCGTGAGTTCAAGTCTCACTCGAGTGATTTTTTTTTCATTTCTCAATATATATTTTTGTAAACCTTTAAAAAAAACAGCCAAAAATCTTTAAACACACTTTCTTATTCGAATGAAGAAATCCCCTCAGCACATTTACCGATTTGATTAATGATTTTATTTATTTTCAAAGGAGCTTGTTTCCGTTCGTTGTAAATTGGGTGCTCGACGCCATTATGCCTGTTTTGTGCCGTCATCGTGTTTGCCACAGCCCGGCCACGCGTTCAGAAGGCGGCTCCAATCAACTGATTGGTTACAAGATATTAGAACTTAAATTTTTACCCAAGCGTAACAAAGCCAAAATGAAAGGTTTCCTTTGTACCTATTCATTAGCAGATATCTTAATATATATAAATCTCCTGTCACGATGTTTGTCCGCGATGGACTCCTAAACTACTTAACCGATTTTAAATTAAATTGGCACACCGTGAGCAGTCTGGTCCAACTTGAGAGATAGGATAGCTTAGATCTTTAATTATAGTCGCAATTTTATTTTATTGCAAATTATTTGTCTATAATTAATTGACAGTCAGATGTCGATACTTTTCGACTGGATTGAGTAAGTAATCAATAGATGGCACTGCTATGGTAAACCGACAAACGTGTCATATAAGCTACAATTCAATTTCCACGCGGACGAAGTCGCGGGCGTCCACTAGTAGTATCTATAATAATAAGCACGCAGGGCAGCTTGTGGCGAGCTGTTGGGAGGTAGCGTTCCCACGGACCTGAAGTGCTCCCGGGGGAGACACTGTTCCTCATCTCCGGCGCCGGAGTGAGGTCTGACGAGGAACAGTTCCCCCACCTCTGCCTTGCCTTCGCCGGCCGGGTAGAGTGGAGTCGCGAGAGCTATGACAGCTCGAGGGTGGACGTGCCCGTCCGTAAGTGGCGAGTTGGCTTCGGTTTAAAGTCCAGGGGCACCCCTCCACCCTAGCCGCTCACCAAATGTTGCCCCCTTTGTCGCTCCATGCGTGCGGCCGTTTCAGGGGACCCATGAAATGAGTTGGCGAATCACCGCCTGCCACCTAACAATTATGAGACTTTGTTGTAATGGCAGGTGTCCGTTAGTCTCCTTCAATATCCCGATTTTCCAACCCCACCCAAAATTTAGCCCCGTAGCCCATGACCTTGTTTCCCATCGCATGACAGAGCTCTGCACTCCAATAGTCTTGCACATGGCAGGGTCCATCGCCAGAGGTATCATATTGTGCGTTCGGCGATGGTATCCGTCATGTGTATTCCACATCATATTAAAGTTCCCTTAAAAGGGCCTCTACATCTTGGCTACGGCCCGATGCACGCCTCTCAACGGACCGGGACTCTGTAGTCCCGAGAATTTCAAAAGAGATACAAATAATAATAATAAAATTCTTTATTGCACATTTGAACAGTTTGTACATGGGCGAACTTAATGCTATGTAGCATTCTCTACCAGTTAATCACTATTTCTGGCGAGAATGTGTAATGGAGCAAAAATAAATCTATGACACATAATCTGTGCTTTATATATTCTGTTTTCTATCTGTACTTATAATTAAGTAAGTAATTTGTAGATTTTAGCTTGATGAGCATATTGTTTTATTAACTAAAGATTTTATTAATTTAATATTTTTTTCTGCATTTTAGTTCACTATGCTATTCTCATCAAAATATTTATATTGTGTTATATTTCTAAAATCAAGATTACCTAGTTTCAGAAGCTACTAAAATCATATCAAATATATTTAAAAACATTACTCTATATAGGTATATGTTTAGGTATCTTTCTGCAAAACTCTACAAATTCAAGCCATAGGAATGGAGATGTATATTTCAGAGAGCCGAGGGCACGTTCACGTTTATGCATTTGACGAATTCCCGTTATCTATTTCCATATATATCTGTCGCTTCGTATGTTTGCAAATTCTTATGAAGACTCTTATGCGACGGTACGTGAATTTACTTTCCAAATATATCCAACTTCCAAACCGTAGGTTTTAGTTACATTCAGCTCAAAAGATTGTGCTGCAACACGACAGAAATTCCTAACTTTCAAATGGAACATTGTCCACTAACAAAGGCCTCATTTGAAAGGCAACTGTGACATCTACGCCGTGGTTTTAAAGTTCACATTGTACAACGCGTTCGAATATCTTGGGGAGTAATGTACATCTCATCGTTTGTCACTTGCACGGAGGCGACGTCTTTGAAAACTTTTTATTGAGGTAACTAGGTACAGAACAATTTTACTTGCGTAAAATTATAACGCGACATCGTAACGTACGGCGATGCACGGCACGACGCCGCGGCGCCGTCGATACAATGCAGGGTGAATTGTCGCAGTTAATTTCGAAAAATATACCGCATTAGACGCATTCTGCTATAATATATGTATTATTATTTTTTTGGGTAAAAAGACAAGCAAATAATATGAAAACTCACCCATGATGGGCTGGGTAGTATTTTTAAGCAAAGTATTATAGACAAAATCGGGTACACCTAAATTGAATTAGGTACACCTAAGTTATTTAAGTTGCAACTACTACGCCCTATTATTAACTAATGAAAACATAACCGCCAAACATATTTCACTTTTTTTTTCTTACACTATTTTATCCCATGCTATTGACTCAATAGTATTGAGGTGTAGACAACTAGGATACCAGATTATAAACTCACATGGAAATACGGAGTAAACTTAAATTGAATGTCACTCAGAGAGCTATGAGATTGGCATACTCTGGGGGAGGTCTACGTCCAGCAGTGGACTGCAATAGGCTGACGACGATGACGTACGGAGAACTAAACAAACAAGCCTATATATACTCCGTCCGCAATGGCCGTCATCTAGTCGACTCCTTGTAAGTGCTTGATAGACTCCTAAGTAATTAACTAATCTAGAAAATTCTAAGCAGCCATTCTAGGTATTCATCTCAATGGCAACTACAGTGATTTGTGTGGTTTGTGCGAAACGAATGGAATAGAAAATGAGATCATTCCGTCTACTCCAGCGTTTTACAATTGCTACTCTCTTTTTTCCTCAGTCCCTCACTATTGTTCCCCTCATAGCCGATGTTTTTGCAACTCATTTTACATTGTTAGGTAATTCTGTACGAATTATTTATTTAAGGCAGCATTTAAATTGTAATCGTCTGTTTTAAGCACGCGTGGAATAATTTCATCGTTAAACAATTACAACACCTACTTAGAAATCCTTACTTAATATTATAAAAGCGAAAGTCTGTCTTGCTTTCACGCTAAAGCTATTGAACCAATAATGTGATACACAGGTAGTCTATAGCCTGAGAAAGGACATAGGCTCCTATTTTCCCAGGAAAAGATTTTTGTGTTGGAGATTTTAGACATTTTGTTTTTATTGCAGTCCACGCGGACGAAGTCGCGGCCGTCCACTTGTAATGTGTACTTATACTATGTAGATTGGTCCACTAGTAATGTGTATATATGATTTTGAGAAAAAAAAATGTTTATTACCTATTTAGGTATCAATCAATCAACACTCGCAATAATGTAAGAAAGTCTGTGACACATTTAACTCATTCCAATACATACCTAAGTAATAAGTGATTTCAGTTAACAACGAATATAAATCCGTCATTATTTATAGAATAATCTTTTCCAGAATGCAGGTAGGTAAGGAGCATAATTCTTCGCTATCAATTCTGATGATGTCATCAAGAAATTGCTCAAACATGAACATGATGATGAGGTAAGTTTGGAACGTACTAAAAGGAGATCTATAGTCTCTGCCTACCCCTATGGGATATAGGCGTGAGGTGATGTATGTTCTTATGTAAATATAAGCTAAATAAATCTTCGCAATCAAAACCCAAACGCCGCAAGCTATTTCGAAACTCGTGAAACATTTAAAGCATCCGTACACATACTAACCTAATAGTGATGTGCAACTGTGAATGATTCGAATGGGCAGACATTCGAATTAATCGATTATAGAAAAGATCTATTTGAACAATTCGGATGGATTTTCATTAGATAATTTTAGAGGTTATAACATTATTAATAAAGAAATGGAAAAAATTCCTCACCCGGGTGGGAATCGAACCCACGACCCCTGCATTTTAGAATTTTAGAGGTGTTTGCCGACGCTTATGTGTGGTAGTGAAAGTTGAGTATGGCAGAGACCAAAACACTAAAGTTAAGTGAATGCAGTTAAAATGGGAGCATTGAGAAGTATGTAACTTTGAAAGAGGAATAAGAAATGAGATCTAAAAGAAATTTAGTATAAATGAGGATGTTATGACGAAGATCATTGAGCAGGGTATATTTATGTGGTTTGGACATGTAGAGAGGATTAATGAAATAGACTGAGGAAGAAAGTGTACAATGGAAGAGTGGATGGAAGGGTTAGAAAGGGAAGACCTCGCCTAACTTTCACTGATCAAATTGGTAAAATTCTAGAGAAAGTTCAGGTCAAGATTACCCCTATACCGACGAGCCTGCATAAAGAATATCATGAAAGTACATGATGCAAAAAATGCAAAAACCCGACTGCGTAAAAAAGAACCAAAGTATGTACATAATAAAACACTGAAAAGTAAAAAACAAGCACTTAGATGTCCGGTGGTCTAGAATTCTATAATATTATTATGAAATGAATAGTATTGAAGAAAATAAAATATTTTCTAATGCTGTAACATAACAACTGAACAGCCAGGATCCATTGAAATATTAGCTTGGCTGTCGGATAATGGATCCCGACTGTTCAGTTGCATCGCGCAGTCGGATAAAAAGGTGAAAGTGGTGAACCGTGATCTTTGCCTACCCCTACGGGAAAGAGGCGTGATTTGATACATGTATGTAATTTTTTTCTTCTATCTTGGTACCTACATCTTCTACTCAAAACAAACTACACAAAAATGTTTGAATAAATCTATCTACATATATTTTTATTCGAATCAATCATTTCCATTAAAATCATTTGATTATTGAGTTACAATTAAGTAACAAAAACATAATATAAAAAATATTGTAAAAAATTTATTAAAACGAAACAATCATTCGAATAACGAACATAATTTGAACGTAACTTATGGTAGAAAAGTCCATCACTATAAATGTTTTATATAAATACGCTTCGGCATAGCTAACATTACTCGTTCCGTATGTTAGTCTCATAACTAACTCATTATTTAAAGGTTTAACACAGCGATTTTCTACTTGACGCCAAAAACTATCGTAATAGGTCCTTTCGAAGGTAAGCAAATATTAAAAGTGTTGAATTGCATCCAAGTACATCTAAAAACTCATAGGCAGACGACGTTATACAAATAGGTGTGTATTATACTCGTATAGTATACATACATGTTCTGTCGGTTTTCTTACCCCCAAATATTCACTTGAAGTGATATTTATACGAAGTTGTGAAACAACACCCTTTATTAGGAGGCATGATGGATTGCCGGCATTAAGCTGGTGGATACGGTACTGCTTGTTTAAATTAAACGAGATTTGTCTTCTGCGTGTTATGAGATCACGGACCAAATATTATTTTATGTAAGAGATGTCATAAAATAAAATGGCAATTGAATTATTTTCGTTTTACTTTATTTATTTCATTATAATGGTCGAAAATAGCTCTGTCGACGTCGAAGTTAGTAAATAAAAGAAATTCTACGAAACGTTTAAGTTTATATTTGTTGGAACAGACTTTATTTTAATCATTCAATTAATCACGTTCAAATTTGGCATTTCAACTTGAGTCAAAGCATTTCAAAGTGTAGACAAAAACGTGTCACCTCAAGCCGGGCATTCGGTAGGATCATTTATCCGAATTTGTCGAGGGCCGGCGACAACTGCCACATCTCGGAATTCACACATCATCATTCACAACTTTACGAAAGTTTAGGTAACATGAGACTGAATCGCACGTCCTCTGAATCCCTAAGTAGGGGGATATTACCGTCGTTTTCAACTTAAGCACGTATTATTCCGAGTTTCCCGTTTACAAACTCGGTTCGCGTAGGGACCTATGGAATTACAGACGTAGTGTGCCCACAGCGCGCCGCGATATAAAATGAAACGTCTTTATGCATCTCCCCGAGGTGGTGATGCTTTTAAAGTGTGCTTTGTGGTTTGGTTTGGTCTCTCTTTGATAGCTAGCGCTTTCAAATGCTGCTGTTTGTGTTTTGTTTATTGAGAAAAGCCGAAGAAAGTTCTTAGATTATTCTAACAATAATGTGAACGGTACGAGTACATTCCCCCTTTGATGCTGTTTGCTAGAGCTTCTAGACATTGCGCGGGACTATTTTATATTTTTAGTTTTAATCTTACACTAGTGAAGAAGATGCTCAAGTAGAGATATAAGGTGGTCAATAAGGGTAATGTAATTTTATTGTTCCTGATAATGATATAAGCGCCGTCTCATCAGCCCATTGCAGTCCACTGCTGGACGGAGACCTCCCCCACAGCACGCCACAAGGCTCGATCTCCCATTTTTGCCATCTATTTACTACCAGCCGCCCTCTTTACGTCATCGGTCGATCTGGCCGGAGGGCGCCTAACAATAAAAATAAACGGATAAATCCCTGTAAAATACCATATTTCAAATTGAATTGAAATATTCAAAATAAGCAATCCAGATTGGATAATAAAAACGGCCTATCCTGTAATTTTATTTTTGTTTAACTTAATTTGGTCGTTATACGAAACGACTCGTCATTTCAACTGACAGAGTTAATAAATTACGGGCGCGTTCCATTGTGGTCGCCTGGCATATGTTCCAGTGAAATCAAACAAATATACGCTGTATGCCTGGTACTCGTATATACGTTTGTAAAAAATTAACAATTTTTAACGGAAATATACGCTGATTATTCTTTTATATTCTATAACATAATATAACATATTATGTTAGACACCCGCAGTACAGAAAATCGTAGTCAATTCAGCGTTAAGAGGAAATGCTGGTTTGAGGGTGTATAAAATAAATACGCCTACATTTTCACAATAACGGAAATGTTATTTTATTTAATTGCTTTGATCTAGAATTCCTTGTACGATTTCATTATTTCTTAATTAGAAATGTAATATGGTAGAATTTGGCATACATTTTCTATAGCGATTATAAAGACAATAACCGTAGTAGCTATCACAACTCCGTAGCACTGCTACGAAGTCTACGAATCTAGCGCTGCATAATGCTACGAAGTAGAAAATAGGATTAGTTCATTTATTTGCATAGGAATTGTCTAAGAATCTTTGTCCGTACATTCAAGATAAGCTTATTACTATCTTTGTATATGTCCTTTGTAATAGTTATTCAAATACAACATGTGAGTATAAATAAAATTATATAATTAAACGCTGTTCGTTTGTGAATTCAACAATTTCGAGTCACATTCATGGATCACAGAATTTCTTTCTAAGGTCCTTCATATAAGCAATATAAGCAACAATGAATAAATGGTGAAGTAAGTAAGTGGCAATTACATAGATAAATGAGAATAGATGATAGCATCTATCACACTCCAGCGGATATTACAAATTGATAATTTTTAGTCTCATTCGTGTAATTAAATAGAGATACTTGAATAATTCCAAGAATTCCAGTGACCACCATCCTTAGTAAAGAGACCGACTAGAGAGTGTGTAAATATTAGGTACCAAAGCACATGAAATTTTAGCAACGTACCGACCTTTTATTAATTATAAAAGCTGATATTACACTCGCATAAAATTTTTAAAATGTCTGTCTGTGACATTCCACTTGCAGCTACACATCTCAATTCTCCAAGCTCGCTGAGCTGAGGCATTGCTAGAAAATTTAATGTACATCTTCAATAATACTTTACGAGCGGCCCGAGTCGTGACTGACGAAAAATTTCATTAATTAAGAATCGACGGCGGAGGTGGGCAAAGGGTTCGGCACGTATCGCGCAGGTGATAATATTCTTCATTACGCGGTTAGGGGACTCGCGCGGGAACGTGACTTTGCGGAAATATGGCGGCTGCGGCTCACACTGCGCGGTTATCTGTGCTGTGCTGCTCCATGGTGTTATCACCGTGATAAGACATTGGGCGTTTTTCTACTAGACGATACGGCCACGACACGACCACGACAACGACACGACCACGGCTTTTTGGAGGCAAAATTGTATTAAATAGAATGGCTCATTTTTCCATTAGACGATGAAATATCGTGGTCGTGTCATCTAGTGGGAAAATGCCGATTATCAATTCCATGTATGCCTTTCACATGTCGACAATCATGTTAAGGTACGGTAAGGTGCTCATTACTAGCGTGAAAGCATGCTTTTATTGAGCACGTGCTTATTAGTGCTCTCTGTTCCGCCCCGTTCACCGGGACGCAGAACGGCCTGGGATAAAGTTCAGGGCATCATGGCGAACTTCCATCTCCCATCTGTCCATAGCGCCGAGGACGTAGAGTCCGCAGCTACGAGTTTCACAGCGCAGCTCAAGGAGGCTATAGACTCGGCCAGCTCTACCTTAAGCTCAAGGTCCGCACGTCGTGACGATCTACCGGCGGGCATAAAGAGAGATCTCCATGAGAAGAGGCGGCTAGCGCGCCTGTGGGCGCGCTCTCGCTGCCCCTCGGTCAAGAGAGATCTCAACGCTCTCTCAGCGAAGGTGTCCGATGAGGTCCGTGCTTTTCGGGGCGCCTGCTGGGATAAAGTTCTAGACCGTGCCCGTGAGGATGACACATGCCTTTATAGGCTAAACCGGCAGCTAACAAAAGCCAGGCTGCCGGTTTGTCCTATAATAGATCCCACGGGCACTTACAATTTCACCGCCGAGTCGCGAGCAAGAGTGCTCGCGGAACACTTGGCGGTACAGTTCACCCCACATCCTCCCAGCAGCGCTCCGAGAATCATGGAGTTTCATCGGACGACCGAGGAGGCAGTCTCTGACTTCATGTCAGCACCGGTCCCGCCTCTCAGCGGAGACTCTTTTATTTCGCCCGCCGAAGTTGCGAGTGAGGTTCGCAGGATGAACCCTCGCAAAGCACCCGGACATGACCTCATTCCAGTCATGGCTCTGAAGTACCTACCTAGGAGAGGATTCGCTTGTCTAGCCCGGCTCTTCAATGGAGTGCTACGTACTGGCCACTTTCCTGACCTCTGGAAAGTCGGTAGAGTCGTAGCGCTACCAAAGCCGGGCAAAGACAAGCGTTACCCGGCCAACTACCGCCCCATCACCATCCTGTCCAACATCGCCAAGTTGTTTGAGCGTCTATTGTTGCAGCGCCTGAAGCCGTGTGTTTCGCTACGCGAGGAACAGTACGGCTTCAGAGACGCGCACTCTACGACGCTTCAACTTGTGCGTGTGTTGGACCATTTAGCAGCAGAACGGAACCACAAGAGGTACACGGTTGGAGTCTTTCTCGATATGGAGAAGGCCTTCGACCGTGTGTGGCATCCAGGTCTGCTGCGTAAGCTCATTGGCCAGGGACTGCCGCCGGCCCTCATAAGAATCGTCGCGTCATTTCTAAATGACCGGCGGTTCTTTGTAGGGGTGGAAAACGCGAGTTCGCAACTCCACCCCATATTGGCCGGCGTCCCTCAAGGCAGTTGCCTCTCCCCGGTCTTGTATGCCATCTACACAGATGACATACCGACCGTAAAGGTGGTCTTCCCATGGGAATTTGAAGGCATGTTGGCACTGTACGCGGACGATAGCGCGTACTTTGCCACATCGCGCAGCTCCCCACTGGCGGTGGACCAAATGCAAAGGGTCCTCAATCTTCTTCGGATTGGCTTGACAGATGGCGGATGTCAGCCAATCCGGCAAAGACCGTTGCCCTGCTGACGGGTCAGCAGCGAGAGCTCCCTCCCAGGCTCACGCTTCGAGGGCAGCCGATAGCCTGGCAGAATACTGTCAGGTATCTAGGCTGCCAAATCGATCGTGGGCTGCGGATGACTGGGATGGTTGAGCACGTGCTGCGCAGCGCGAAGACCGCGCGCGCCCTGCTGCGGCCTGTCATGCAGTCCACGCTTCCCCTTCGAACCAGGCTGACCATGTACAAGTTATATGTTCGGCCGCGTCCCACGTACGCGGCCCCGGCCTGGTTCCAACTTTGCTCTGTTTCAAACAGAAAGAGGATTGAGGCCTTGCAGAGCTCCACCCTCCGCAGCATTGCGAGGGCCGGGCGGTACGTCCGTAATGACGTCATCGCTCGGGACCTCAAAATGACGAAAGTGGAGCAATTCGTGGCACGAATGGCGCGTCGAATGTTCGACCGCGCCGACAACGGGCCGCACCGCCCATCTCCGCGGGCTAGCTCCGCTTCATGCGAGGCCGCCAGACGGCCGCCCACAGCCGAGGGAGCTGTTGAGTATCCCACTCGACAGCGATGCCGGGTAATACCGGATTTGACCCCATTTTTACAGGACGGACCCATTGGTAGGCGCACTATGGCCGACTCATCGGCCCTAAGCGCCTACACTAATGTATATAGTTTTCTTGCCCAGGTGGCACAAATTATTATAATTTATCTATTTGTGAAGTCCCTTTAATTATGATGTCCCTTTTACTATGTCCGTCCCTAGTTTATATATGTAAATAATAGCTTTATTTGTGTTAGTCTAGTCTCGGTAGGGCGGCGGTAGCGGGCGGGGGTGTCGATCGGCCGAGGGCGGAGCAAAATCTCCTCGTCACCGACCGATCGGCGGATCTACCCGGCCTGTCTGCCTGCCGTCCTACCGACAAGTTGTGTCGTACCTATTTTTCGGAGTGCATGGGCATTCCCCCATGCACTCATATGTAATATATATTTTAGTTATGTCCTTCGCTGCCTCGGTGACTAAGCCGAGGCAGCGCGGCCTCCGGCCGCATAAATAGTGACCGGCGCGCTGTCGCGCGCCGAGACTTTGCCCGGGCACAGGGGCATCCCTAAGGCCCGAAACCCGAAGCGCGCTAGCGCGCGCTTAGGAAGACCCCCAGAGAGCTTATTAGTAGCACGTGTGAGTTAATGGACTTGCTTATTTCAAACATGCTCAAAAATCAATCAACATTTGATTGATCACCTGAGGCGCGGGTGGAAGGGGCGTACTTGAGCACGTCTGAATAGACTTTGAGCATGCTTATTTATGGATAGATATTCTTAAAGGTAGCATGCTATTTGCTGGAAAATGTGAACAGTTGTAGAGCATGCTAATAAGCATGCTTTGTTTTGAGCACGTCTGACCGTACCTTTAAATAAGTATGCTTTTTGCTGGAAAATGTATTTTTAAGCATGCTTTGCAAAAAATTCAATCTATAACTAAGATCGGACCTAAATATGTATCTTGAAAACTTCCAAGGTATGCTTACATGAAAAAAAAAATTTGTGATGACGAGGAGAATGCGTATTACTTATTCGGAAACGTTGACGACAAAAAAACTATAGTTACGGTGTAACACGCGGCCCTGAGTTACCAACGAGTACGATATCAGATAATAAACACATTATTATGAGCATACAAATTAGTTTGGTTTTGGTTCACTAACATACTCACTTAACCCAATTTTACCGTGATTTATCTACACAATATTTCGGGGAAAACTAGCTTGTAATATGTTCGAGAGTTGTAAGAAACAGTCATCATATAGACACGCCTATTATTATCCCCCAAATTTTAACGAATTTTAGTTAGTCTAGTTACTCTAACCACTGAGCTACTGGGTCAATTGCTCGGATGACGAATTTTACCATCTCTTTTATAAATTACATATTGGCAACGTTATTTTTTATCCCGATAGCTATACACTAGCCAAATCTCGGCAAACAAAGCTGAATCCCTCAGCACAATGTTTAACGATGAAACGATCAACCACATCCTAACGGATTATATTAATGGAGAAGTGTTTTTATAAATTTATCTTAGTCAAGATATTATATATTATAAAATTATTAATAAAGAAATGGAAAAAATTCTTCACCCGAGTGGGAATCGAACCCACGACCACTGCATACCTTGCTAGTTGCTCTAACCACTGAGCTACCGGGTCAAATACTTGTAGTAAATTCAATAGTTGGTGATTTTTAACAGGTACTACCTAACGATTACAATTACTTTTAAAGAATTCTAAAATCATTAGGTACTTTTTAATTACTTGTTCTCAATTTTCCTTTATTAAGGTTAGATCTTGTTATGATATGATGATCTCCGACCGTATTTCGGCTAAGGCGACCAATCTCTACGGAGATGGGCCAGGTACGCAGGAAATATTATAGTGCACAAGTGTGTGCGCATACACAGATGCACTCTCTATTTCGTTACTCTCATAGTCCGATGGGACGGAAAGCCGACACGACCGGAGAGAGATCAGATCTTGTTATACTATAAGCTTAAATTATAAATCTTTTGAATAAATATTCAAACCATTTCATACAAACTTCCTTTACTTATTAAAATAAGTAGGTTATAATATAAAACCTTCATAATTAACATTATAATGTTATCGCATAGTCTTATTTTTTTTTTTTCAACGGAGAGTAACAGCAGTCGCTCGTTAATTTTAAAGTGGATATAAATAATGTGATAAGCCTCTATACTTCCTCCGTATTATAATAATAGTATCTGCGATGCGGTAACTATGTCTACCTATATTTTACCTCTATTAGGTACTAATTCGCAAATCAATACTAACCCTTAAATAAAATTATCTTAAGCTCGCAGCGAGCGGCGGCGCGAGGCTGCATCGTGGTTATGATCGTGTTTGTTACGTGTATTGTTCAGCGACATGCAACACATAACGTTTCCCTGTACACGGATATGGTAATTCATTATTTAGTCTTACCCTTGTCTTACCCCAAGCGCGCACTGGCGGCCAAGCAGGAGCGGCTAGGCCGCGGCTGTCACCGAGTTCACCGAAACGCCAAGCGACCTTAACTCAGTTATTTTAACTTGTCAGAAAATCCCTCATTACCGATTCAAAGTTGGAAGTACCTATATAGTAAAGTTTATTTTACTTTCGCAATGGTAAACACCATTTCCGCAAGTTGTTCAAAAGAAGGATCGCGCGCGGGTTCCGAGTCGCGCTTGTTGCCATGCTCGCATTTGGTGACTGGAAACAGATAAGCAAACCCACGTCGCGTTTTTGCCGTGCTACGGGCGCAGCGTTATATTCTTTAGTCCTATTAAACTACAATTGACTTCATAGAAAACTGCGTATTCTATTTTATTAATGTGGCCGCCATGTGGAAAGCCTCCGAGGTAGATGGTGTTACGTCTAAAGGTGGGGAGTTAAGTTATTAACCGCCTATTACAATTCTCACGAGTCGAGTTAGGTTCGTGTTTATGGTCATTTGGATTTAATGTTTATTTTATTTGGCACCTTAATGAAATACCATTGCACACTATATTTTTTATTTTATGTGCTAAACCGTGTATACTGGAACATTAATTTATTTATTGAGTGACTGAATAAATAAATAAATGTTTATCTTGCAGTTTTTAATAATTACACCATAACCACTACATGCTGCGACATTGTGTATACGACGCGGTACGATGCTGTAAGCGTGATACTGTAACATGACGTGTTATATGATATACGATTTAAGTGTAGAGTTGGAGCCGTGCCGTAGCCGTGTCGGTATAGCATGCCATGACCTTAATTCAGTCTCATCTAATGGATTAATTTCAAAAGCAGGTAAACTTAGTACTGTGTCGTTTCTATTGAAGTAGCGAGTTTGGTTCCGCTGGAGTTGCCGCATCCAACTCCCTTTCTTTACTTAACTGCAAGTGCACCTACTTCTCTAGTAGTTAGCCGGCTTATGCAGAATTAGTAGTAGTTTGCGACTTAATCTGACGTATGAAGGCATAAATTGGAATAACACGATGCCGAGCGGAATCCGACAATATTGGGCAAGGTTCAAACATCGACTAATCCGCAGTAAGCTTGTATACGTGCTAATGTCGAACCATCTGAGGATGATATATGTGACTTCGATTTCACATCACTAAAATTAATACAATTTAAAGGTTAATTCTGGGTGCAAACACTAGAAAATCATGTTTGACTAACCTTTGTCTGACTTTGTACGGTCGTGTTAGTAAAAATCCGTCACCTTATTCGAGCGTAGAGCTTAAATTCAAAACTTTTCCATACACTATCTCACTCAACAGATCTGGGCACAAAAGGTTTCTGCTTCATGATTTTTATACCATTTTTTCGTGTAAAATACGTTTTCCGAATTTCCACGCCATGGCAACTAAGCATTCGCTAACGGCTTTGTATCAATAAAATACCGTACCTACATATTGTGCAACGCTGGTAAGGATTATAGCATAAATACAGGATGATTTTATGTCGTCAATGTTCCAATCTCCTCATAATCACGATCATTTTTCTCCATGAAAGCATACCTGGGAAGTGTCTAGTTTCCAAAATATTTGGGTCCAAAGTTGAGTAAACAAGACTGCGTTTTTCTGCATTGAAGCGTGTAGCAAGATTTTTTCACGAGAAATAATTAATATCTGTCTATGAAATAACTAGCATAAACACTGGACACTATAAATTTCGCCCGATAGAGTAATTAAAAAAAAAATCAAAAATATTTACATCGTTTTCCAGCATTTTTTTGGCATAAACATACTTTATTTGAAGGGTACAGGCAGAGAAGAGGGAATGTCCAATTTTACTAATTAAGAGAAAAACGCAATTTAAAGTTTAGAAGTCATTGTTTTATTATTGAGATCAATTTGTAAAGTCTCTTACTTAGATCTAATAATTAGTTATATTTTTTTAACATTATAATTCTAATAATTATTGTTACATTTTTATTTAGTGGACGCCCGCGACTTCGTCCGCGTATTGAATTGTATACTCAACATGTTTGTCGGTTTTAGCACCTATTGATTACTTACTCAATCCAGTCGAAAAGTATCGACATCTGTTAATCTTTTGGAGTTAACAGATAAACAATAGACAAATAATTTGCAATAAAATAAAATTGCGACTATAATACTAAGCTATCCTATCTCTCAAGTTGGACCAGACTGCTCACGGTGTGCCAACGGTGTGCCAATTATTTTAATCGGTTAATAGTTTTATCGCGGACAAACATCGTGACAGGAATTTATAATATTGTATATTAAGATAATGATTATTTGATCTATTTGTTTAATTCAAATTTTGTATACATATATTCTGTGTACACGCATATCTACCTTTATATTTAATTATCACTTTCCCAGATGGTTTGCTGAAGAAATCTCTTTCAGAGATAAGCACGCCTTTGTACATTTTCTTTCATAATTTCTGTCTGTATGTAATTGTATGTGTACAATAAAGAATAAGAATAAGAATAAGAATAAATTAAATAAAAATTATAAGCATTTTCTAACAAGTTTAAAACAAGGAATGTCCTTTAGGAAATTACTCTTATACTAAAAAAACTGAATTAATCATTACATTCTTTGGTTTTGGAATCATATTCTTAATGCTTCATAAAAAACTTGTGTTTCTCTTGCACAAAATGGCATTAAATGCATTATCGCATGTTCAGTTGGGGAATCTCACCATTATACTTAATCAGTTCACTTATAGGCAAAAAGCTTGAAGCATTGGTCAGTACAGTATTATAGAACAGATACTGCCCTGGCGGATAAAATGCCACGTTTGACTAATGTTTGATCGTTTTTCAGGCGTCGGGTCTGGGCATGACTCAAAGAGGGCGAATAGTTGGGGACTCGCACGTGTAGCAATGACGGTGTCTGTGAGACTGCGGTGTGGTGGGGATAAAAGTATCCATTTATTTGACTGTTGACACGTGCCCTGATGGGAACAAAGTCAACTAGCGACACATTTTTTATTTGTTGACGTACTTGAACTGATGCATTTATATGAATAAATAGTAAAACATTGAATTTTAAAACTTTGCAAAAAATTAAAGCTCCCGCTCGTCAACCGTTCCGGTTCCGGTTATCTTTCTTTTTTTTGTAGATTGGTTCATAAAACTAATAGAGTTTACTTCGTTTTCGGAGTCAGAAAACATTATTAAATATTCATACAAAATAAATCAAATGAAAAGAAACCGCTATGAATTCTAACCTAGAAATTGTTAACTGTCAAATTTTGGACTGTCCTTCTTTGACGGTATGTCATGGACATTCCCTGTTCTTTTCATTAGAATCAAATACAAACGCTATTTTTTAGCAACATCTGTTGAGATTATGGGAAACCTAGTAACTGTGAAACAATCTACTACAACCATAGATGGCACTGACAGCATAAAACAAAAAAAATAAAAATTGTGACATTCCTTGTTCTTTGCCTGTACCCTTCATTTGATGTATAGAGTACGTACCCTTCGTTAAGGGTGGCAACGAAAAAACATCCTGTATATATACAGGATGTTTTTTTGTGGCCACCTTTAACGAAGGGTACGTATTCTATACATGAAATAAAGTAAGTTTATGCCAAAAAAAATGCTGGGAAAAAAAAAATTTTTTTTTGAAAAAAAATTTTAAATTCCTTGATCGTGCGAAATTTATAGTGTCTAGTGTTTATGTTAGTTTTTTTATAGACAGATATTAATTATTTTTCGTGAAAAAATCCTGCTACGCGCGTCTATGTGCATTTATGCAGAAAAACGCAGTCTATTTACTCAACTTTGGACCCTAATATTTTGGAAACCAGACACTTCCCAGATATGCTTCCATGGAGAAAATTGATCGTGATGATGAGAAGATTCCGTAGTTTTCGGGAACGTTGACGACCAAAAATCACCTGTATATAATACACACGGGTGTGTTCCCTGAAATAGGTTAATAAGCATCTTGGTTTTATTTTAATAGTAGGTATCTGGTACTCGTACGTCAATATCTCTGCAGATATGAGTATGCCATGTCCAAAGTTTTTCCGTTACAGTAATCATTAATCACTTCACTATCAACAAAATGGCCGCCGCACTACAGTTGGGGTTTTATTCATTTAGTTTTTTCTAAACTATCTAGAACTTTCGTCGTTTATGAGAAAAGTTTTGAATTTTGACCAAATCTAATTTTATATATTATTGCTAAAGTACCTTTAGGTGTTGAAATAGCTAACTTTATTTGTAAAATTCACTCACAAACATATTCTTTTAATGGTATAACAAATACCATTCAAAGAATACTATACAATTGTAAATTTATTCTAGAATTATATCCTTAATTGCGGAAATTAGACCACGGGGGGAAACTAATGCCATTCGGCCAAAATAGTTTTATTATTTAGACCACGGGGGAAACTAATGCCATTCGGTCATAATAATTTATTAATCGTGTCTGATATTTTTCTGGCGGTTTAGTAATAAAGGGTATTTACTACAGAATGGTAAATGCAGACCTACCGAACTTTTTATAAAATACGTGTTGAAAAATCATAGCATTCTAATAATTTAAACTCTTCATTTTCATGAAAATCGCGAAATATTCGACTTGCCTTATTAAACACTCTAAGAAGAAATACGCTATTTCAGACTTTAAATAAGTTTGTATTCACAGGTGCCTACAATAAAACATGGTTATTCTCGAAACTAGGCTAAACTAAATTAGAATTAGCTAAATTTCTATTCAAAATAGAAGTCACCTGCGAGAGGTGAGTCGTTAGTTTGGAATAACAACATACAGAAGGATGTTCTTCAAGCAAAACATTGGTATTTAATCATATATTTGAAGGAGATAGGTCTGGGCGTTCGTGGTCCATTGTTAACTACCAACGTTAAACACTCGGAACGGTAAAGTCGGGCAGAGGTTTTACAACAGTACCGTACAGTTCAACGATCAATTCAAAAGTGACAGTACGTTATTATTTTTTTTTTTAGTTTATCCCGAAGGAAAGGCAAGGGGAACTAAGCCCATACAGCCATTGTCTTTAGTAAATGATTTCTGAATTCATGATGGATGATAATTATGATGATGAATGGAAACTTCGGGAAAATCCTCAAGAACAAGTGTAAAGTTAGTCAAAATGAAAAATAATTGCAGAAACAACTTACATGGGCCCATGAAGAGATCGTATTCCGGCTAAAGTTTTACTCGGCTTACCTACGTATAAAACCATGCACAAGCACTAGATTCACATCACAAGTAATCAAAATATAACTTATCTACCAGAAAACATCACTTTACGGACACATGCAAGCCATTTACAAATATTTTTGATTTTCACAAGAAAATTACACCTGCACCCTTCCAGCTTTTCCCGCCGAATCCTGACAGTTCGTTATACAACCATAATGTTGCCAGCCTCGTAGTGTTGCCATCCCCAAAATGTTGCCAACCTCTGCTCCGAATACACCCAAGTCGAACCGGACTTGACGTTTTGATCTGCGACATATTTATATTAAGCCTAGGTAGGCGCTTAGGAGCTATATGTAAGGTATTACAAAAGGGGTTTATTAAACGAAATGCTATGAAAATAGCCCACTGTAAAAAACCCATCCACATTTTCTAACTAGTATAGAGCATTCCTAAACAATTCAAAAATGTGCTTCGCATGACATACCTATTTTGTTGCAACCTGTATAGGTAATTACCATAAAAACTTTTCTATGTGTTAATATTCCGAATTATTTTATTTACTCACTCCTTCATATGTGGCCGAGAATTAAGAAGCATTGCAAAACTCGCTGCAGATTAAAGCTGCCTGTCCATTGAAACGGAGCGAGATTGCAGAGAGTGGCGAGCGAGTATTGCGGAGAGTGGCGAGCGAGTATTGCGGAGCGGAGTTACGGACTGTGTCTGTCCATTGACGCGGAGCGAAGCAGCGGAGCAGAGCGAGAGAGTATTGCGGAGCGGACTTGCGGCGCTAGGCCGAGTTTACGCGACAAGTCATTTGAGCGGAGGGCGGCGGACGGTCAGTTCAGTTCATACTATCATCCCATCCCCCGCCGGCTCGTTTCGCCGGTGCCCCGCTCTACCGGCTCGCCCCGCCGGCTCCCTCCGCTACCCCGCACCGCTACCTCGTGCCGCTTCCGAAAATGTATGAATTTTAAACTAGCTTGCAAATCCCTTTCCACTGCAGCTGAGCAGAGTTTTTTGCAATCCTATTGGTTAATATTTCCCCGTTTCGCTAATATGATTTCGTTTTGGTATCATCAAGTCAATTTAATTATCACTTCTATTTATCTACAATATTTGCTAAGCCAAGTACATACATACCGGTCAAAATTATAACAGTCGCCCTTCTGCTTCGCCGTAGTCGGATAAAAAACATCAGACTAACGAGTATTTGAGAACGAACGTTCGTCCCGCCTTCCGTGGCCCATATCGCCGCTGAAAAGTTCATACACATCAGCGATTTATCTCCGTAGAGAAAACTGCCGCATAATCAATACATCCGTTAGGATCGCAGATATATATCGTCACCGCAGATATATATTATCACAAATAGGCTTCACACGACACATGTCAAGGTGTTTATCTTTATGTCTTACACACATATATACGAATCGATATATGACCTATAAAAAGTAAGTTTCAACTTTACGCAAGGCGAAAAAACAGGCATAAAATATTAATGATATTGTGTTGATTATCACAAAAATATTTTTCCCCTTAAGAGGTCAATTATTATTCACTATGGGTGCGCCCACCACCGGGCCCTACACCCTCCACTGACCCTCGGATAAATCATAACTGCGAAAACAGGCACTTGCACTTACTACAATCGCCACCGCAGAAACCAGACCCGAGCACCTAGCATGCAAGACTATATTGCACTATTCCGAAATCAAAAACTAGATAAATAATCTACATATGTTTCGCCAACAACCGTGGCATCCTCAGGATTATAGAAATTAGTAAACCACTAATTATTGTGAAACTCTTAAACCCAACATATTACCTACACAGAATTAACTACCCTCTACTGGGCGCACCCATAGTGAATGTTTGAACTTCCGAATTGTAACGCCTAATACAATTTCATTTATAAATCAATTATTATTTACTGACGTTGAAATGTATAACGATTACATAAATTTGCAAATCTTATCACCAAACGGATCACAAAACGAGATCCGAATTAATTCACTCTTTTCTTGGACTTCCTGTAGAATATAAATACGATTAATTTGCTAAAAGAAAATATTTTTGGAAAATACACGTGAAAATCATAGAGCTGTTCCTTTTCCGTATTTTTTTATAATTTTTCCAGGTTTAGAGTGGGTGGCAAAGGTCAATTTTCTATTTACTCACCTCAATACCATTGTCACAGTATTACAAATATTTGTAACTAGTGGACGCCTGCGACTTCGTCCGCGTGGACTGCAGAAAAACCAAAATTTCGAAATTATCCAGGATAAAAATATTTTCCGGGGACCAAATTTTATTCAAATCACTCCATCCGTTTTTACGCGAAAGAGTAACAAACATCCATGCATCCATCCATACTCACAAACTTTCGCGTTTATAATATTAGTAGGATACTGTGCCATTGGACAAAGTTCGAAATGAGATTATCCGTCAGAAGACCAAAGTGACAGACATAGTCTCGAAATGTAGCAGACTCACTTCAGTCTGCTACATTTCAGGGCCGGCCACATCTGTCGTAGAACCGATGGACGGTGGAGTAAACGGGTTTTTGAATGGAGACCGCGCCTCGGTAAGCGTAGCGTTGGGCGCCCTCCGGCCTGATGGACCGATGACTTAAAGAGGACGGCTGGTAGTGACTGGATGGCAAAAACGGGAGATCGAGCCATGTGGCGTGAGCACTGGGGTAGGCCTACGTCCAGCAGTGGACTGCAATAGGCTGATGATGACCGTGTCATTGTGCTATCTACGAGTTAATAATTATGGGATCTTCTATAAACTAGAAACGTACATATTGGTCGTTTATCGTATAGGTAACATGAAGCTGTGTTCATAAAATACATTGTTTATTGTCAATGCCGCTACAAACCTTTTCAGGTTTCGAATTCTGCATTCGAATTTTAAATGAACAATAATACTCTGTTAAAATCTGTTAAAATTTATAGATAAAATAAATAAAGGTGAAACTTAAAACTCCATCAACAGAATAAAATTTGCAAATGCTTGCTTATTCCACATAAAATATAATGGTGTTTCTCACAGTAATAAAAACTAGTAATAAACAGATATATTGTTTGTAAGCACAAACAAAAGGAAACTTTATTCGGACTTTGTTTCTATAAAACCTTATAAATCACAAAAATCTGAACTGTTCCAAGTAACATATGGCTCGAAGCCGCACGCGACCTCACCTCGTGGCCTTTCAATCTAGATTTATGTCTGTGGTTACACTGCGAAGAAGGGGCCAAAAGGAGGAGGCCTATCAATGTTTGTATACATACAAATAGTATTGATATGCCGACTTTAGAAATCAACAGAAAATTTTCGTATGAAAATTCAAAATGCATTTCTATAAAAAATGCAACCCGATAACTCAATTTTGGACCTTAATATCTTGGAGACCAGACACTTCCCATTTTACAAACATTGATATGATGAATATCAATGTTTGTTTGCGAGTCATGTATGTTCGTATACTTATCTATGTATTTATATACCCTTGCTTAGTACCCACGACACATGACCTTAGGGATCTCAGTGTAGGACTAGGTCAATGTGTTGTAAAGCGTGATATTTATTCCCAGATATGCTTTCATGTAGAAAAATGTTCGTGATGATGAGGAGAATGCGTTGTATTCGGAAACGTTGACGACCAAAAAACATCCTGTATAATTACATCGCACCTCCTCTTTGCTATACCTTTATGTGCAGTACCATAGGATGGTTGGCACCGACTCGAGCCTCTTGGGGTACCTCAAAATCGATAAAATAAAGCTCGACATATCAACAAAACCATCAATTTCAAACCAAACTCATCCGACATACATTTACGGGGAACCAAATCCTAGTTTTATTTATTTATTAAGATTAGGCACACTAACATCACATGTATTAAAAAGGTAGAATAATGATTATACATTATTTTTATCTCCACCAGGAATAATTCACGTTGTGGGAAGCGAGATGTTATGCTTCGGTTCGGTGGGCGTGATCATTCTTCAGTAAGAAAACACTGGTTTTAACGTTATGATATATTAATGACCAAACTAATAAACAATCTATTACTAATATTATAAAGAGGTAAACTTTTAATCTAAAAGAGTAAAATATAATAAGTATTGGGCAAGAGAGCTCCTGGCGGTAGCGAGCGGGGCAACGGACTACGCGAACAGGCCGCTCGCGAACGCGCTCGCTGTCAGATAGGTGGCACGCTACAACGTTTAGTTTGGTAGTTTAGCTTAGTTTGGTTTTAAGTGCCATCACTCTTTCGTATTTTTATAAATTAGTTACAATGTGCTACAGTGCTCATTGTTCTTTGTGACCGAAAAAACTATTTTCTATTTGTCATAATTCTAGCCATTTCGAATTTCCATATATTCACGCTAAAATATTTTCCCGTAAATTGTATGTAGTAGCTAACTAACTAATAAGTTGAACGATTACTCTGTAAGCAGGATTCAAATAACCATCATGTTCATTATTTCATGTTTTTATTTTTCCCAATGTAAGCTCGGTTGCATTCCCAAATCGTCATTATAATTTTAGAAGAAGAAACCCAATGACAAACATAGACATCCCTTATGATCTCCACTGCGACCGGTTTCAAGCGATCTGCATTTATACGCGCTATCATGACTAGGTCACATTCTTCATACTTCACATTCTGCGCTTGTTAAGGGCCCCCGCCCCCTTATTACCTAACTAGCAAAAGCAAAGCGATAGCGAAAATTGTGCAAAAATCGCTGATTTCTTGTCAAATTCGTATTCCGTAAAATGAATTTCAAAGGAACTTTGACATTTCAAGGCGAATATTGTACAATTTTCGCTATCGCTTTGCTTCGGCTTTGCTATTGCTTTTACGTTATCAGGGGGCCGGTATTTGCTATGCTTTATTTGCATTTTTCTGGTCGCCTCTGTTAATCCTGGCTTACAGGAGTTACAGTGGCGGGAATGAGTGGTGGTGGGCCAATCCCGGTTAAGTCATTTCATACATCTCGCTGGTGACTTTTCCACACTGTGCTAGCCGGTACGTAAGATCCACTCTAGACCTTTCAACTCCATCGGTCACCGGTTATTCAATAGTCAACAAATAACTCTAATATCCAAGATGGCTAATGGGAACACCCCTTTAGGGGTAGAGTTTTCGGAAGAGCCACCCTAAGAACTTTTAGAACAAGACAGATTGGATTTCTAAACGATGGGTTTAATTTGCGAAACTAAAGTTCGATTGCTTTAAATCGTTAATTAGTTTTATTTTAGTTCACGATACCAATAGTTTCGTGCAATTTTAACTGATTCTGTCTATAGAGGAACAGACTGTATACAGGATGTAACGAATGGAGAATGTTAAATGAAAATAACCTTGAAACCATATTATAATTTTTCTTGTATTTTTAAATTGCTCAATTATATTCATACAATATTGTAAAAGTAAACACCTGATTATAAATCTCAAATTTTGTTTATTAGCTTCCGAATAGTAAGGGACGATTCCGCAATGTAGAGCCGAAACGCAACCACTAACAAACCGTTAACGAAACCGCGGTGTGGAGCATATTTACACACCGCTTGAGATATTTTAGCACGCTGCAGTCGCGAGTATGACAGAGTAAGAACAAATATCTGTCTCGTGCTGAAATGTGTGTAATAACGTCACCACAAAGTAATAATTGCTTGGCAATACGTTTCATTAACGGTTAATTAGTGGTTGAGTTTCGGGGGAAAAATTCGCGGAATTGCCTCTCTGTACGCTAAGTGGCATTTTATACTACAAGCTTGTTCACATTGACGTAAATCACTAACCACAATATGACAAGACGTGAAGTAATAAAAGTGAGAACAAAAACACCTTGTGATTGGTTTAGTTAGCGTTAACGAAAACGTAAAGTGAACGAAACTCACACTTCTGATACGAGTACAAATCAATACCTTGACCGTAGTTATACAGCCCAGAAGAGAAACTTTCTGGCAAACTTTTAAATAATAAAACATGTACCCGTCTGATATAAATAGAAGTTTCGTGAAATAGAAAATCCTTATGCTTTTAGTACCTACCCGAGGACTGTAAGTATTTTTTTATTATTTGTTTACTACAATAAACGGTGTCTCAGATTCTGAAAACGTTTTACGACGTCAGTTCGTTTGAGGGTGAGATGGATTAAAAATCCTTTATTCCACCAAGTTTTGCGTAATTATATTGCTACTATACAAATTTCTACGATCTTCATTTCACCCAAATTAATTTATTTATATATGGAAGGAGGATAATTAAGTACAAAAAATTCGTTTCGTGTATCGTTTCGTATTGAAATTCAGGCTATTCGCATAATAAAATCCCGTTTATTGTGCTTTGATATATTTATATTAAAAAGTTTCAGACACAAATTGTCACATAATATGCGTACTCGAATTCCTTTCATAATATTCACGTTATCACATCCTTGAGGAAAATGTACAGTAAAAAAGTTATTTATAAGCATTCAAAAAAGAAAAAAAATAAGTAATAAAACACAGGATTGCAATTTGCTAAATAAGCAGGTAATTGGACGCCTTTAATAGGCACATGTTATACAGGGTGTAACAAAAAGGGTATATTAAGCGAAAAGCTATGTAAATAGCCCACTGTAGAGAACCTATCCCCAAAATTTGAGACCTGAAATCACGTGTTTATTTTTCCCGACAGTATGGAGAATTTTTAAATATCTCAGGAATTTTCATACAATCTTGAAAATACAAATGTGATTTCGAGTATCAAATTTTGTAGATAGGTTCTCTATAGTGGGCTAATTACATAGCTTTTCGCTTAACATACCCTTTTTGTTACACCCTGTATTTTATAATAAGTTTTGAATAGTAAAAAAGAAAAGTTAAGTAATGTTAATAAGAAGTTATAAAATGAAATTATTAATACGTTTTTAAACCGATGCCATAAAATACAAAAGATACATAATTTTACAATATGGAAAACTATGACTGGAATGATGAGGTAACAAAATACACTTTGTCCTAAAAAACTACAAAGAATTCTTTGAAATACATATCATTATTTTATCGAAATAGAAAACACATTTTCTTTTCAGGGGATGAAATAAAGTCAAAGGAAAGGTCCAATTAAAAACGCAATGGCTGCCCTGACTCGACCATTACGCTTTTCGAGTGATATTTTTTCAACTTCGCAAGACCCGATCAAAACTTTCAAACTTTGATTACGCGACTAAATCATCCCACATTTTTACTAAATAGCTTAACGCGAGTCCCCTTTTATTATTAGTAGAAGTCGTTAATAAAAGTTAAGTGAACTTGTTTAAACTTCCACTGGGAAATAGTAGGGCGACGATGGTTTGGGGCTTGAAGTCAATTTGAAATAAAAAAAACTTATTTACAGTATGATAATTTAATAGATTATATCACCTAGGTGATAGGCGCCATACCTCATAATAATAAAATCAACAAAATAAAAATAGGAAATATGATATTCCAAAAGACATTTTTTTTAATATAACGCATGACATTCCTGTCTTTATGTCTGTTTTATTTCGTTCGTATAACATTACGATTACATTATGAAACGGTGATAGCCCAATGGTTAAGACGAGCGCCTTTCAGTCGGAAGGGCGTGGGTTCGATCGCAGTCGCGGGCCTGTGGCACTGAATTTATTTCATGTCCGGATTTTCTAAAATTGAAACTTAGCTAATTATTAATGGGATGTGGGCAGAAAGATGATGAACATTATGATTACACGCAATAATATTTTCTTAGTGGTTTATTTAATATAATTTGGAATAGAAATCATAAATTAGCAGTGACACATAAATATTAGTTCACTAGTTCTGAAGTTTGAGTAATTATCACAGAGTAATTATCCAAGTGGTTAGTGAAGCCATGGGCATTCTACTAAGTGAAATTGCCCCCGGCTTGTGCATAAAGCGGTCCAATAATAATCGTACCAGTACCGGAATACTAATAGTGCCGTACTAACGGACCTGGATAGACTAAGTTTCCTTAGTGCAACTAGTCGCGTTGCCCTGTTTTAGGCCAAATAATATAATGAGGGACTTTCTGACCACTATTAAAAGTAAAAAAAAATAGTACAAAGCGCCTAGATAGATGGCGTGGACGAATCTCCTACCCGAAATTCTGTATGGAGAGGTGAAGGAGGAGTTAGGTAGGCTTGGTAGGAGATGTAGGTAACGCCATCTATTTTTGACAGTTACTTTAACTTGACAGAACATCCCTCATTGCAACGACTGAGTGGAAGAACTATAATAAAAAATTGATGTTGCAATAAAAAATTTAGTTTATAAAGGATTTACGGGAATTCCTTATGTCCCACTTTGGTCCCAACCAACAGTATGGAACGCTTTCATGTCTATGAGATGTATTTTTTACGGGTTTTTCTTTCCTTTTCTTATTGCCAAATACATATTTTCTATTACCGATACCTGCCGGAAATTCCATCGATATCAGGCTTTGCACATAACGTTAACTGCAAACACAAACTCATACGGAGTCAAAGGAAAAATAACCTTCGTGAAAGCCTTTGATCAAGATTTATCATCAACTTTTACTGATTAAAGTATTGGGGTGTTTATTTTTTCTACTGCGAAAACCGAAAAACTCCTCTACATAACACAGATCTACATAATACAGATATATACGAGTATACAGACAGAGAGCAGACAGTTTAATGAAATCACTTTAGAAACCTATAGCTATATTAGGTTTCTATAGGTAACATACACTTCACAACATATTGACCTAACCCCACACTAAGATCCCTAAGATCTTTTGTCGTGGGTACTAAGAAGGTATATAAATACATAGACAAGTATAGAAACATCCATGACTCGGAAACAAACAGCGATATTCATGATATCAACATATACAAACAGTCGTTACACCGCACCATATCAAAGTCCACTGTGTGTAGTCTATCACCATCATGTTTTTTTTTTAAATATCAGATAATATAATACAGAATAAAATGCTCAAAATCTGATTTTTATATATTATTATTAATATAACTAAAGGTTATTACAAATACTGACTACATTATAGAAAACTAAAAACTAATTTAACCTACACGAAATTAAATATATTTATAAAGTTGCCTTCAACCGGGAGGGTGCCCAGAATGCTGGCAGCATTGCCACGTTAAAAGCTTAAATCTAGAACATATTTACAAATTGAAGATTGCCTGCAACTCCTCCACCGCTCTGGCAACATGGCCATAAGGTTGGCCGCATTGCTCCGCTTTTGGATGGCGAGGCTAAACCTTTGTCCAAGGTACTATCCAGCCCTTCGGTCGTGGGATGCCACGGCCGGTCTTTTAGAGATGCCCTTAAAAGTTCTTGAAGTTACTGGCCACGTTAACATAATATCATAGAATAAAAAACTTACCTAATATCGGGTCTCATGAAATCATATTCTATTTACAATGTTATTCAAAATCTGATACAAAATATTTTAAAGTCTCCTTTAAAACTTCTGGTACAATGAAAATTCATGCATGTAAAATACGAAAGTGAAATAAATAAAGTTGGCTTACCATCCTGAGACTACTTGCCGATTTCTGTACCAAGGGACCGTCTTATATCGCATTTACTCCCGTTTGCGTCGTCCGTCCTGCTCACTGCATGCATGTTAGAGCAAGACGGTAGATCTATAATTGTAGGGGGAGCATTAAAAACGCTTCCATGGTACCGTGGGAAGGATTTAAGAGGAATGTTTACGACCTACAGAAATGTCCCGCAATTTTTCACCAGCGACTTTTCATGTCATGATTGTTAAAGCTCTGTGGTAGGACGCGACCCGTGTATTATTATTGTTTATGTAAATATTTACTCTTTATAGAACTAGCACAGACCTCGCTAGCTAATACATACATACATACATACTACACATGGCTCTGTTCCCGAATCGGGTTAGCCAGATTTACAGGATCATTAAGGAGATAACACAGACACGTTTAGCATAGAGGGAACAGAGATGAATTATGACTAACAGACGGGTTGGTGACCCCAGTGTGATTTTCGTACTATGTTGTTAGTACGGGAGGCGCTGCTGCCCACTACGATACCCACGGGCAGGTAGGGGTGGTACAAACTCTACTCTGCCGGCACCACGCGGCTAATGGGAATGGCTATTTAAATGCAATAGTACCAAGAAGAATTTATAAAAACACTTCTCCATTAATATGATCCGTTACGATATGGTTGATCGTTTCATCTTTAAACATCGTGCTGAGTGATTCAGCTTTGTTTGCCGAGATTTGGCTAGTGTATAGCTATCGGGATGAAGAATAACGTTGCCAATATGTAATTTAGAAAAGATTAGTGGATATAGCGGCTGGCACGGTTTGCAGTGGTCGTGAGTTCGATTCCCACTCGGGTGAAGGATTTTTTCCATGTTCTTTATTAATAATTTTAGAATTTCTTTACAAAACTAAGGGGCACCGTTGAACAGATAGACACTTAAATAAAACTAAGCTTCTAATGATCTTACAATACTACTACTTCCACTGTACGGTTATATAAAGTTAATGCATATCCTTATAAACACGGTGTATAACGGGTAATACTCGTACAGCTAGTACGAGTATTAACTTACGGGCTATCTATACAAGGGGTCTACTCTGAAATGCCGCTTTCGAATCTTTCGGTCCGACCGAAGCCCGACCGAATCGAAGCCTTTGGCAGCCTTTGACCCTACTACGAAATTGCTTCGGATTCATTCATCTGAGTTCACAACTCATTCGGAACCATAGAGAATAATTCACATTGACTAATATTATAAGCTTTCTATTATCTAGCCTTGTACCTGTCAAATAGAGTTCGATCGGACCGAATGAAAAAACGGTGCGACTGATCCGATCGAAGGAAGTTCGTAGTAGGAAACACCTCGATATTCGGCCGATACTTCATTTATCGTCATTTCAGAGTAGACCTCCAGGATATTTTATCTTCTTAATTAAGGGTACGTACTCTATACATCAAATAAAGTAAGTTTATGCCAAAAAAAAGCTGGGAAACAATGTAAATATTTTTTTGAGAAAAAATATTTAATTACTTTATCGGGCAAAATTTATAGTGTCCAGTGTTTATGGTAGTTTTTTCATACACAGATATTAATTATTTCTCATGAAAAAACCTTGCTACATGCGTCTATGTGCATTTATGCTGAAAATGCAGTCTATTTACTCAACTTTGGACCCTAATATCTTGGGAACCAGACACTTTCCAGGTATGCTTCAATGGAGAAAAATTATCGTGATGATGAGGAGATTCATTAGTTTTCGGGAACGTTGACGATCAAAAAACATCCTGTATATACTAAAAATACAAAAAAAAAATATTTAAAAATGTATGAGAGAATGTAAGGATACGTACATTAGTTAATAATACGTTTTAGGCTAAAAGCGAAAGTATATAAAATTAGAAAAAGCAAATTAACTATAACGATGTCGTCGTATTTTATTTATACAGGGTGTAACAGAAAGGGTGTGTTAAGCGAAAAGCTATGTAAATTGCCCACTATAGAGAACCTATTTCCAAAATTTTAGACTCGAAATCATATGTTTATTTTTCAAGATTGTATGACCATTCCTGAATTGTGTAGGAATTCTCCATACTATCTGGAAAAATAAACATGTGATTTCGAGCCTCAAATTTTGGAAATAGGTTCTCTATAGTGGGCTTTTTACATAGCTTTTCGCTTAACATACTCTTTTTGTAACACCCTGTAGATTCATTTAATTAATGTTTATAAGTACGCCAATCTCCAAATTTATTTTAAGAATATCGTAGGATTGCCTTTTGGAATTAGAGCTGTGGATTTTTTGTATAACAAATAAATAAATAAATAATTTCGGCGAAGTGTTTGATGTTGGCTTGTTAATAGTTACTTTCCAAGAAGATAGGTTGAGTGGGTTGATACTAGATGCCCAACAACAACAACAAAAACTTCGTAAAATAAAGTCCATTTCCAAATTGCTAAAAATATTCCAGTCTTCATAAAGAATTGGCAAATGAAATCAACACGTAGGTAAGTACCTGAATTTGGAACAAACCCAAACAGAACCGAACCCATTAAATCGTTAAAAACCCTATTTAAACGGCATTTTATCATGTCCAAAGCTTGACCCTAATAAATTTAGTACCTTTGTTTTTGTGTGGCACTCGAACCAAATTACCAGGGAAACAAAAGGTTTACAGAGATAAGGACGATAATTCTACTCTACTGTTTTCTTTGAAAAGGTATAGCTTTCTATGATTTCTTTTAATTATTTTGGGACTTTTCTTCCCTTCAGTGACCGATATTCTATTATTCATCGAATAGACATTTACCATGTGAATAGCCGAAATTTTAATTACATTAAATCACCTCGTTATGTTGAAAAAATTCAATCAGCCCTCCAATTCTATTAAAGCTGAAACTCTACCGAAACGGAACCGTTTTGTAAAAACGCGGTGCGAACTTACCGGAAGATGGGGGCAGGAAACTACGCTGTAATTAATATAAATAGAAAAGAAGTAACATAATGTAATACTAAAGAATACTGTGATAATAAGTGGCACCATGTAGTTCTATCGGCCCTTGGTGCTCTGCCTACCCCGTAAGGTATAAAGGCGTCATTATATGTATGTATGTATGTAAAGAATACTAATTTATTTCCATCTGTAGCTTTCTACGCATTTATCGTAGCAAGTAGACTCGTAGTAAAGTTCGTAGCAAGTGCTACGAGTAAAACCAATACGCATACGTTATTCATTATTTATGTTTTTTAAAATTATTTTCTTAGTAAATCTTTACAACTTTAGTGCAAAATTATTTTTAAGTCATCATTCATCATCATCATTTACAGCCCTGAGAAGTCCACTGTTCGACATAGGCCTCCCCAACAACCTCCACTCCGACCGGTCGGAAGCCGCCTGCATCCAACCGACGCCCGCGACCTTGGCCAGGTCGTCCGTCCACATCGCGGGTGGCCTTCCCACGCTGCGCTTGCCGATACGTGGTATCCACTCTAGAACTTTCCGACTCCATCGGCCATCAGTTCTTCGAGCTATGTGCCCTGCCCATTGCCACTTCAGCAGATTTTTAAGTAAAAGGTAGAAATTACTAAAAGAAGTCATAGTGATGTAACTAAGTTAAGCTATATTATGTAAAAGATCGGCATTCGCATATTTTAAAACAGTTTTTTTTTTAATTCATAATTTTAACAACTATCAAAAAGGAAAAAAAATTGTTTAATCAGGGAGGAGGAATAGGGGCATAACTACGTACTCATATTTATTTAGCCAGGTGCGCAGGAGATATTATAGAGTACAAGTGTGTGCGCAAACACAAATGCACTTTTTCACATCTTTTCCGAAGCACGAGTTAAGTGACTTTTACAACTAGTGGAGCGCCGTAAGGCATAAAAATAGTAAAATCTCGGAACCCAGGGACAGTCAATGAATCCGTATAACAATATTTTTTTAACATTTTTCTATATACTATTAAAAACACATTTCCAAAGTTTTGTAAAGATTCATTGACTGGCCCTGGATTCCGAGGTATAAACCTTACGGCGCTCCACTAAACATCAAAATCAAAGTGGTAAATATAAAACATATAAATGTTAAATGCCGAAGTTGAGATTATTTGAGATTTAATTTTAATTAAAACATAAACTGTTTCTAAATATAATTTTATTAAACAGGCTACAGGGAGACTTTGGGCATTAATATAACTTCTAACCTAACAATTAAACCGGAACCTGTATTGTAATTTTAATATTGAGAGTCCAGCTGAACTCCTACAAGTTTCTGGTGTCCGTCTATTGTTGGTGTAAACTTTGAGGGTCTCTACAGTAAGTTGAGTCAGAGATAGCCCCATTGTTGTAAGTTTGACAATTCAAACGGATACTTGTTTCCTTTTTGGGTCCCGTATCTCGAATAGATAAATAGATACTTATTTGGTCTTTAAATTAATTACCTTTGATATTCCAAAGAGTCCAAGTCAAAACTATTAGGTAGGTACATACCTCTTTTCCAACTATTTTAGAAAGGAGAACGCCCTTATGCTAGAATCTTATGATTCACGTGTATTCCCGTTTTTATATAAAATCATAGTAAAAAGATGCGATCGTCAGGGTTCAGTGGAGGGTGTAGGTAATGCTCGATGGTGGGCCAGCATAAGTTGGAAATTTAACGACCGTAAGTAAATAGTTGCATTCGTTTTGACATAATTATTATTTTATTAATAGAAATTAAGGTAAAAGATAGCCTGCAATTCTTTGACCACTTAATTTGATGTTAAAAAATATTGAATTTACGTCATTAATTAAACCATTTGCTAAGTGCTGGCTGACAACAAAATAACCAAACAATTGGTGCAAGTGGCCCTAAAATAGGAGCTGCACCATAAATTGCATATTTGTGGCCTAAAACTGCAGACCTTGAACGCAAAGCATGATAAATGGAAACCCGTAGCCCGTAGCTCGTAGCTCGGCGGTCTATCGGACGTGTCGCGGCATGTTTGGCAACTCGCCAAATACTGCCGGTCAATAATCAGCTTTACCCGACGACGGACCCTGCCATAGAGCAAATACGTTGAATTTTAAGGCTCGAACACATCGGATGCGTATGCGTGCAAGTAAGCATAGACGTACACGTACCTCTGAGTTTAATGTATAGAACTGTCACCGCTTGACGTCTATGCTTACGTCTACGCATACGCATCCGGTCTGCCCGTGCCTATACAGTTTCATACATTACAACTCAGAGGTACGTATACGTCTACGCTTACGTGCACGCACACGCATCCGGTGTGCTCGAGCCTTTAAACACAGAAAACAATTCAATTTATATCAAACAATATGCGTTAAGTAGCAATATCAACTATTGTATAAGTAGTTAAAATAACTATTCATTCGATTTAAAGGAAGAGGACTAATTTTCTTGCATTACTTGGCTTCGCTCTTTACGTACGTGGGTACAAACCACAGAATACTAATAATAGTGACACAAGTGATTAGCTGTCAGATATTTTATCCCCAAAACACACATAGAACGATACAGCGCATTTGCATTCGGAGATAAATAATTAGATAGGAATTAGACAAGCACGTGGTAGAATTAAACCTAGGTGAAAACTTAATATAGATCATTGCAGCGTTGATTTAATAGATAGTACAGTTCAGCTCTCACAGCAACATCGCACTTCCTTGCCTAATAAAACAACCGGTACTCCTACTCCTAAAGATTAGTGTAATTTGCCCCTGATTTTCTTAGTCCACTCTAACAACATGCATAGAAGGATGTGCAGCTTAAGTACATGGTAACAACATTTGTTAATATTTTCTATTATAAATCAATAAATTCTTCATTTGATAATTAACCTGAACATTCTTATTAAGAACGACCTAAGCAAACAATATAGTTACTTAGATCGGTGACGAATATGATACACCGCAGTTGTTACTCTGTGGTACATTTCCCAGTTGTTTGTTATCGAGTGGCACGTTACGTAACGTAACGTTATTGTGAAGTAAACTCATAAATAACTCATAACTACGTTTGCAAGTCCTCACCTCTACTTTACATAATTTGTCGTGTGTACGTTTTATAACACCCCAAACGTATAACTTTCAGTTGATTACCGGTTATTTATGTGTCAGCCGTTGGATTTATATCTTGATTTCAATATATTTTTAGCGAAACAGGCATTATAGTCGTAAGGCAACTTTATTTAGGAATGTTTTTTACATACATACATACATATAATCACGCCTCTATCCCTTACGGGGTAGGCAGAGCACCAAGGGTCGATAGAACAACATGGTGCCACTTCTGATCAATTTTCAATGGAGGGTATAGTTGAGATGTACAAGTTCGGTTAGTAGTGATAGGTGGGCAGCCCATCGCCTATAACACCAAGACCCTCTTACCCTCTACTGACTTGTACAGTATGCCCGGGAAGAGAAGCAGCTGTAGTACGAGTAATATACGTTTTTTTTTTCCACTCCCTGAGCAGCATAGAAGAAATGAAAGAATGTTCTTTAATATTTTTTTATTTGTTAAATGGGTACTTGCTACTAGCAAAGACATAAAGCTTGTTTGCTATTATAGTCAGGTAATTTTATTTCTAACTAGAACCTGCAACTTCTGTGTATAAGTTACCTACAGTACTTATTTGTAATATGTATAATTCAAAACACTTCTTCTTAGACCCTTCGCTGATAACATATTTCTCGATTATTTTCAATTCCTATTAAAGAAAGGGAAAATTTAGAAAATACGCAATTGACCAAATTACTGAAATAATAAGAATTCTTGGAATGGAATCTGTAGAAATATCTGTGCTACCGGAATTTAATCTCAGACAGATTTTCGTTTTTGATATCACATTTTTTAATTAACAAACAAACCTGACCTTATTTATCATGTTTCGTACAAAATCAAAGCGAAAATTGTACAATCATCGCGTGGCAATAGAAAATTCTATTCAGATTTTTGCTAGATAATAATACGAATAAACTTAAGAAATCCTATTAATTACTATCCCGTGAGAATTTCGGAAAATCTCTTCTTATCGGACGAAGTCGTGGGCGACCGCTAGTTTTATTTGTACTAGTACATACTTCTAAAACAAGCCAGGATAATGGTGAAACTAATTCAATTAACGTATACTTCGCATTCATGAAGCCTGAATAAAATATTACTAAAAGACGGCAAAAAATGGGATATTCTTTTAGTTCTAGGTTCAGTAATTTTAATTTTAGTACATTCTAGTAGAAGAAGTGCTGAAACTTTCATTAGGGTTCCGTAGTTATAGCTAGGTGTTTCTCTAATAGTTTGGTGAGTTTTTAATTTGAACTCGTTCGCTTCAACGTTAAGCAGCCAACCAATAACATTATAGCATAATGACGTGATGTAGTAAAAACGTTTACGCTAACGAGATCGAACTAAAAAAAAACACAAAAAGCCCTCTGATACCAGAAACAAGTTTTGTCACATCTTTATGTTTGTGAATTACGTGGAAGAGTCAACATAGTTAAAGCAAATACAAAAATGTTCACATATTTATTGTATGCATATTATAGATAGATAGATAGATAGAATTTATTTGACAATTACACAGACACGGACAGCAACCACATAGAACAAGACAGTGGGAATAGGGTAGAAATAGACACAATAGAAAAAAGTAGGCAAACAGGTAAGAAAACACATGTAGAAAAGAACAGTAACAGGACGGATTGTGCACCATATTTGGAGCCCTGCAGTCACGTCCCGTGTAAGTGCAACCGCCAAATAGGTCCCTTTTCAGCTGATTGCTGCTAGAAAAAGTAAGGCGTGCCTACCATGCAAGCAGCGCTGATTTTCAAAAAGGAGCTAATGGGAGCTGACGTCACAGAATTTATGTTATGTTGGTATTTACTCCTACTCTCATCATCTTCCTGCCCTTATCCTATTATTTATGGGTCATAGTGATTGTGATAGCCCAGTGGTTAAGACGTGCGCCTTCCAAGCAGGAGGCGTAAGTTCGATCCCAGTCACGGGCCTGTACCAATTAATTTATTTCATGTACAGATTTTAATGTTGTAAAATTGTCACTTTGCTCGTGCCTCGGAAAGCACGTAAAACTGTTGGTCCTGCACCTGAATTCTCTCTGGTCGTGTCGGCTTTCCGTCCCATCGGACTATGTGAGTGAGGGAATAAAGAGTGCATCTGTGTTTGCGCACACACTTGAGCACTATATATCTCCTGCATACCTGACTAATCTCCGTAGAGATGTAGAGATTGGTCGCCTTGGCCGGTCGGGAGATCTTATTTATGGGTCGGCGCAATATGGTTTCTTTCCAAATTCACATTGTCATAGATTTGGCATTTGTCTAAGTGGCTGACAGAACCACATGGTGCCACGTCTGACCAATTTTGAGGGTATAGTTGAGATGTACAAGTTCAGTCAGTAGTGACAGGTGGTTAGCCCATCGCCTACAAAACACCAAGACCCTCTTGTCCCTCTACTGACTTGTACAGTATGCCCGGGAAGAGAAGCAGCTGTAGTATTATACTTTTTTTTCAGTTCCAGAGCAGCATAGAAGCAATACTTTTTTTACTTAGAATATACCTAATTTATTATCAAACCCAGTCCAATAGTCATATTCTTAAATAAATACAAATTAGTGAACGTAGAATTTAAAGCAAATGTTGCAAAGTAGGTGGCTATGTATGTTTAGTTTATATTAAGCAAAAAATACTATACCAAATATGATTTTTAACTTAAAGGGCCAAACGAACTCTTAAAGGGCCCGGGGAGGGGGCAATTCTTGAAATTTTGAGCCGAAACGCAACCACTAACGAACCGTTAACGAAACTTGGTGCGAAGCATTATACAGGATGTAACAAAAAGGGTATGTTAAGCGAAAAGCTACGTAAATAGCCCACTGTAGAGAACCTATCCACAAAATTTGAGACATGAAATTACATGTTTATTTTTCACGATAGTATGGAGAATTTTTAAATATCTCAGGAATTGTCATACAATCTTGAAAAATAAACATGAGATTTCGACTCTCAAATTTTGTGGATAGGTTCTCTACAGTGGGCTATTTACATAGCTTTTCGCTTAACATACCCTTTTTGTTACACTCGAGACTTTCGAGAATTGTCCCCCAGTTCAAAGCACAATCTCAGTATCGCCCTCAGACTCCTCTATTGCTAATTATTCGGAATTTCTCAGCGATAATAAAGACTTTCCTTTCACTAGAGGAAAGTGGAGGAAATTAATCAATTTTACAAAAATATAACGTCAGAAAAGGCTTAAAAGCAATTTTATGAAAATACTGTAACAGAAAAGCGTGCAAAGGCCAGATGCCTTTGGTTTGCACCTCAACGTACCTCGAGGTCAATTTAGTATATGTTTTGTTTTTTTTTTAATTTTAGTACAAAATGTAATTTACATGTAAAGCATTAGCTGACACCCGCAACTTCGTCTGACTGTAAGAGAGATATCCAGTTTCAACAAAATCAGATAGTTTTTGTGTGAATTTTCAATCGACACATTTATACCAATGAGATATAAACAGTCATGTCGAATAAACCATTTAGATTGTTTTCAGGTATTCATAAGTTAGGATTTATCTACAGTGTTTAATAATTATACATACATACATACATATAATCACGCCTTTATCCCTTACGGGGCAGGCAGAACACCAAGGGTCGATAGAACCACATGGTGCCACTTCTGAACAATTTTGTACAAGTTCGGTTAGTAATGACAGGTGGTCAGCCCATCGCCTACAAAACACCAAGACCCTCTTGTCCCTCTACTGACTTGTACAGTAGGCCCGGGAAGAGAAGCAGCTGTAGTATTATACGTTTTTTTTCACTCCCAGAGCAGCATAGAAGTTTAATAATTATACCATGTTCTATTCGAGAAATTGGTCATTTTGATTTGATGACCTTCTTCTTCTTCAGCCTATTGCAGTCCACTGCTGGACGTAGGCCTCTCCTAGGGCACGCCACAAGGCTACTGCCACAGGGGGGTTTTGCCCATAGTCACCACGCTGGGTAGGCGGGTTGATGACCTTACCTTATTCTAATTCCGAATTCACTACATTTCAGGTACACCTTGATTTGTTCATTACTCTGTGATATATGTATAGGTAGTTAGAGCCACTTACAGCAAAAGCACCCTGTTTCTGATTATGAAAAAAAAGAAAAATACGGTTTTCTCAGTGCTAATTATCGACAACTTAGGTAAATCTAGTTTTAACATTCGTTACATATGGGCCTTAGTGTCAAATAAATACGAAGTATCTTCAAAGGTTTCTTTCTTTCAATTTGTTGTAACGGAACTACTGTAGTTTATAACACAGAACTAAACGTCATATAGACTGGTCCATGTGCGCACTGATATATGAGAGGAAGATTACACAGATGATAAATTGTCGGATAGGAAACCGGTCATCAATAATGGCATCCCCCTTCCACCCCTGCCCCGACACCCTGTGATTACCCCTGACATCCTACGCAGCCAAAATCTTCAGTCTTGGGAAGTCAGGAAGCTAGGGTATTGACATGAAGATATATGCAGTTCTACGCCAGCATTTGGAAATGACTCACATATCGCCTTGAATTATTTATCATAAGGGTAAATATTCATTTTGTATTGATAGCTGTTAATCTTGCCCGATAAGTTTAGGTATTTCGATTCCATTTACTATTTACTTTTATTCAATTTAATAACTGTTTAAACATTTTATCTGGCCATTTATTATCTAAGTATACGCGAATCATTCTTACTATTAATTTACCTTTATGATAATAAAAACTAAAGCAAAGACTATAGACCGTACTCGTACATGCGCGGGACCAAATTAATCAAAAAGTATATCTAAAAAATTTAAATCGTTTCCCAGCAATTTTTTTGCATACACTCACTTCATTATGATATATAAAGTACATACTCCTCGTATTCGTAAATGGTGACAACTCTGTATGTACCTATACTATGCCTTATAAACATAATATACAATAATATACTCCAATTATAATTAAGTATACATAAATGCCTACATGAATACGTCGTAGCAACCATTAGCATGCTAAGACATAAAATATGCATGATAATGAAATTATTGAAAAATCGCCGTATAAATACAAAACAATAACAAATACATAACAAACACAAAACAACTAAATAATTTTCGAAATACAAATTAATTCTTCATGTGTCAGCACCTTTGTCTACTAAATTATAGCAGGCTATAAACAAATTGAAAATTAAATTTCGCTCCCCATTTGAATCGGCTAATATTTTATCGAACGTCAAAATGTACATTACCATGTAGGGATTTATCTGTGAAAAATATCCGTTAAGGGAACCCTTACCCACAGTAAATGTATTATGTAGTACCTATATGTAGATAAAGCCTTAGCATAGAGCGCTGGATGTGTTTACGAAGAGTTTTTGCCATTGAAGTCACGAAATACCTATGCTATTACATACATTACACGTATATTAGGTGCTTTTATACAGGGCGTAACCAAAAGTGTATTTTCATAGCATTTCGCTTAATATACCTACACTATTACAAAACCCTGTTAGAGATCCATTTTTAATTATCCGCAATGTTTGCTTTCCGCACTATTTGCATTGAGTGATTCTGTGACTAGTTAAGCGAGCTTATAGGTTATTCTGTGATACATTGCTGTTATCTGGATCACTTATAAATCTCCATTTGGGTTGAACAGTTATTAGAACTTATTTGAGTGCAACTTTAAAAAAAACTAATTTATTGATTGAAATTAAGCTTGTAATCCTTTATCCAAGGCCTTATTAAACGAACTAGGTAGGTACACAATTTTTTTCCTGAATTTTTTTTTTTAAAAGTCGTAATATTTTGGATGTTTCCCGCGTAAATTGTCACTGGTCTTCAGAATCATGATCTGAAGTGAGAATAATAAATATTTGCCTAGCTGTCACTTATACCCTGTATATGAATATAGGTATATCTACCTTTATCATCTTAATACCCCCGATAAAAGACCTTAGGGATTTTAGTGTGGGTCTAGTGTTGTAAAGTTCGTGATTTTTAATTTATTTATTCTATCCTCTTTCCAGTATAACAGGTTCTTTAACTCTTCGGAGCGGGATCCACAATTGAGCACGGTTCCAGTTGACCCTGACCTGGTTTATTGTGACCAGCTCTACAAAGTTGGACAATGGACTTATAACTCGATCATTTTTGTAAATTGGTACTGGCCAGTGGTTTATCCGTACCAATAATTCTTATTCTTTATTGTACACAAAGACATTACAAAAAATACAGAGAACTTTACAAAAGAAATGCATACAAAGGCGTATGATCATACCTACCTTATTAACATTCATCGCGGACCTTTATTTGCTAGGGTGCTAACACCCCTTTTATCATCATCATCATTTTCATATTTGAACATAGGCCTCCCCCTCCTACCCCCACTCCGACTTTGGCTAGGTCGTCCGACTATCTCGCGGGTAGCCTTTACCATGCTGTGCTCGCCTATACGTGGTATCCACTCTAGAACTTTTCGGCTCCATCAGCCATCGAGCTATGTGCCCTGCCCATTAATACTTTAGCGGGGCTGTTGGGCTAAGCCAGTGACCTTTGTACGTCTACGGTTGTCCTCATTTCTGATTCAATCATGCAGGGACCTTACACCCGAACAGGTAGCCTAACAGAAGAATTAGTTTACGCTGCCTTCTTCTAAAACTCGATCAAGATCTTCAGATAGGCTATTTTGACGGCCGATTAGTGTAGCAGGTAGTGGCCCTGCCTGCGACGCCATATGTCCTGGGTTCGAGTCCCGGTAGGTGCAAACCGATATGATGAATATCGATGTTTGTTTCCGAGTCATGGATGTTTCTACCTATACACTTATCTATGTAGTTATATACCGTTGCTTAGTAGGTACCCACGACACAAGACCTTAGGGATTTTAATGTGGGACTAAGTTAATGTGTTGTGAAGTGTGTGAATATTTATTTATATTTATTTTTCTGCACATTGGCAAAATCGGCCTTAAGTGTTAAGGTATTTAAACTAGATACATTATATATTTTTTAAGCCTGCAAAAATATTGAAGTAAATCACATATACATAACAAACATAATAATCACGCCTCTTTTCCGGAGGGGTAGGCAGAGATCACGGATCTCCATTTGCTACGATCCTGACACACCTCTTTCGCTTCATCTACTTTCATGATATGAAGTAAATCATTACGTTGTTTATGTTTAAGTTGGCTCGAACAACATTATAACTTATCTTAATTTGTTTTACCAACGAATCAGTAACCTTGTTATTAAGTTATACAGAGTTTGAGTTACTTCCGTAACAAGTTGTAAAACCAACAAGTTGATATGTGGGTCATGAACTGGAGTTTTAAACAAATTAATACTAATCGATCGAATCGATAGAGGTTCGTCACCGACGTTTGCTCCAATAGGAAGCTTTAATTTTCAGACTTTCGTCAAGACACGTGATAAAGTTTATCTAAACGCTATTGGTGGGAGTGTTACGATAACGAACGTCGATACCAAATTGGTCAGAAGTGGCACCTATCGATAGTGTGGTTCTATCGGCCCTTGGTGCTCTGCCTACCCCGTAAGGGATACTCGTAAAGGCGTGATTATATATAAATATATATATATATATATATATATATATATATATATATATATATATATATATATATATATATATATATATATATATATATATATATATATATATATATATATATATATATATATATATGTGTGTGTGTGTGTTGTGTGTGTGTGTGTGTGTGTGTGGTGTGTGTGTGTGTGTGTGTGTGTGTGTGTGTGTGTGTAGAAAGAATCCGAAAGAACGAAATCAGGTTTTTTATTAGGCACAGTTTTGTGTATTATTATCATCAATAGTTCCTAAAGAGTTTTCTACTCAATTCAATAGTACCTACTCATATAAAGTTTGCACTATAAAATACCTCAAGAAGCAGATTTCGCAAACACAAAACTAAACTTTTTAGTAGGATACATCAATAAGGACAAACGTCAAACTTCACTCATATCTTACAAGTATGAGTGTTCTAATGTTTACAAACAATGCTTTTCGATAATAAGATTTCTATCTTCAAAAAAACGGGGTACCTATACATAATACATAAACACACAGCTGTGTCCCCCAAATAGAGCAGCCAGACCTGTCAAGTTTACCTGCTTACATACTCTTCAAGTACCCATATTTACCCACGCCCATTATGCCCAATGAGAATGAGTTGAAATGTGCAAATTACACATTCATACTTACCAATTAGGCTATTAAGTTCCACATAGTTAGATATGAACCTACCGCCGCTCTGCACCGATATATACAGGATGATTTTTGGTCGTCAACGTTCCCGAAAACTACGGAATCTTCACGATAATTTTTTCTCCATGGAAGCATACCTGGGAAGTGTCTGGTTTCCAAAATATTAGGTTCCAAAGTTGAGTAAATAGACTGCGTTTTTTTGCATAAATGCACATTGACGCGTGTAGCAAGATTTTATCACAAGAAATTATTAATATCTATCTATGAAAAAACTAGCATAAACACTGGACACTATAAATTTCGCCCGATCAAGAAATAATAATAAAAATAAAAAATTACATCATTTCCCAGCATTTTTTGGCATAAACTTACTTTATTTGATGTATAGAGTACGTACCCTTCGTTAAGGGTGGCAACGAAAAAACACCTTGTATAACGAATTATACATAGTGTAACAAAAAGGGTATGTTAAGCGAAAAGCTACGTGAATAGCCCACTGTAGAGAACCTATACACCAAATTTGAGACTCGAAATCACAAGTTTATTTTTCAAGATTGTATGAAAATTTCTGAGATGTTTAAAAATTCTCCATACTATCGGGAAAAATAAACATGTGATTTCGAGTCTCAAATTTTGTGGATAGGTTCTATATAGTGGGCTATTTACGTAGCTTTTCGCTTAACATACCCTTTTTGTTACACCATGTATAGAGTGTTACAAAAGGGGTATGTTAAGCGAAAAGCCATGTGAATAGCCCACTAGAAAACCCTACCCACAAAATTTCAGAGTCGAAATCACATGTTTATCATGGAGAATTCATACACAACTCAAGAGTGTTCATACAGTCTTGAAAAATAAACATCTGATTTCTAGTCTAAAATTTGGAAATAGGTTCTCTATTATAGTGGGCTATGATGAAAATATGTGTAATTGAAGCTATTTATCCGTACCTATAGTAATATGTAGAGTTCACTGGTCCGCTCGGGGAGGACCGTTATTCCGCGCAGTTTGTTCCGTCTGCACATAACAGTCTAGTTCCTGAAACTAAATGAGAAAACTTCTACACAAATACACAAATGCGAGTACATCTGTATTCAGTTTAGAGCCGATTTTTCCTAAGGTCAGGTAACTGAAGGATAAATTTGGTGCTGTCTTCCTCTAAAACGACGACTCAAGAAAAGACGGCATCAACTTTATCCTTCTAAGGGCTATCTGACCTTTGGAGGAATCAGCCCTAAGGCCTGTGTTCATCAACGTTCGATTAATGTAATCGCTTGGTTAGCAGATTTTAAAGACTCACTGCCACTTCAGTCTGCTACATTTCGAGACTATGTCTGTCACTTTGGTCTTCTGCCGGATAATCTCGTTTCGGACTTTGTCCATTCGCAAGATTCCGACCATTGACCTTTCCATAGCTCTCTGAGTGACATGTAATCGGTGAGCTAGCCCTACCGTCAGATTCCGTGGATTGAGACTAGACAGCATTTTTTGTAGGTCCTGCAGCGATTCAGCCATCAAAACTATATCGTCTGCAAAGCGGAGATGCGTGAGACATTCACCATTGACGTTGATGCCTAGTCTATCCCACTGTAGCGTCTTGAAGACGTTCTCCATCGCGTTGTTGAAGAGTTTCGGGGATATTACGTCACCCTGTCTCACACCTCGGAGTAATTGGATCGGTCTTGTATGGTGGGTTTGGACTTGAACGGACATGGTTGCCATTTGGTAGATATTTTTCAGCACCTCCACATATCGCCAGTCGATTTGGCATCGCTACAAGGATTCCATAACGGCCCAGGTTTCGATGGAGTTGAAGACTTTCTCGTAGTTCACAAAAGCCATACACAGCGGTTGGTTATACTCCTCCGACTTCTGTATAACCTGCCGCACGGTATAGATGTGGTCCACGGTGCTGTAGCCTTTGCGAAACCCGGCCTATTCCGATGGCTGGAAGGCATCAAATCTCAATGCCAGACGATCGTGACGACTCTCGAGAACAGCTTATAGACGTGGTTCAGAAGTGTGATCGGCCTATAGTTTTTGAGGAGCGTTTTGTGTCCCTTCTTGAAAAACAATGCCACCACACCTCTGCTCCACGCCTTCGGAGTAGTCCCATTAGCCAACACGGAGTTAAATACATTTCAGCTCCTCAAGGACTAGTTTTCTTCCAGCCTTAAGGAGCTCACAGGCCACTCCGTCCTCCCCGGGAGCCTTCCCATTCTTAAGCTGTCTGAGAGCCGGCCCGATTTCGTCTATATCTACGTCTGGGAGATCGTCCGTAAAGTGACGGGAGAGTGGAGCTCTGGGGTCGCTTGCGTCGGGTGGAGGCTTTGGTGCATGCGAGGCGTACAGATTTCCATAGAAGTCGGCGAGAATCTCTGGAACCGATGTGACGGTTTAGCCATTCGAGGTTCGAAGCTTTGTCAGGTGACTCCTTCCCAACGCCTTGGTTTTGATTTTTCTCAATCGCCTCCTTAACGAGGCGAGTGTTCCAGCTTCGGAGGTCGCGTCTCACCATGCTCCTGATCTTTTTGTTGAGCGACTGGGGATCTGGCAAAGCATCCTCTGGTGATTCCCGTCTAAGTCGCATCAGTCCCAGGGTCTCGCTAGATGATGATGATGATGAATAAAATCCTCTCAGGCAATGTTAATGGGGAACGGCGGCGCACCAAACCTACAGGGTATGGCCGGGCGGCTCAAAGAGTTCACACTTGACTAAAATGCTGGCTAGTGAAGCCAAAGAATAATAAGGGCCAAACCAAACTCGCGAACTCGCGGCGCCGCGAGCGGCCTCCGGCAACCGCGAGCATATTCCGCCGACAGACCGCGTGTTTTCGAAGTTTTCAAGCGATACTAGTAGTCATAAGTATGTAAATAAAATTTTAAATTAATTTACACTGAAAGTGCTCGCCGCGTCGCTGCCGGCCGCTGCCATTCCGGTGTGGTTCGGCCCTAAGCCTAGCTGTCTAGCGCGCCGCACAACCAGCGTTTTGGGCTCACTACCTGATAACAAAGATCGGTTGACCTTCCTGTAAAAATTAAGATGGTCACCGAATCCCCATAAATACGCTAAAGCCCTACGTAGTTTTAATAGTTATACTTATTTCCATCAAAATCTTAGATTAATGTTAGGTCTTCGCTCCGCGGTCTTCGCTCCCGAAGCGGAGCGAATCTTTATTCTAAGATCCCGATATTAATTATTTTTTGACGTCAATTTCTTTTTGTCAAAAAAGATTTACAACCGACAATTGCAATGTCAAACCTGTCGTTGACCTAAACTCGAATTAACATTTTTCCAATTTTATTGAAGCAACATAAAACCTAGTTTATTGTGCTTTTGTTTTCGCTCTCAATATAGACGGCTACATCTATTACGTTTCATTTGTTTTGTTTTCGATTCATTGACTATTTGAAGGGTAGACGCGAAAAAAGCGAAGCCAGGAAGTCAGAAAGTATCTAGGTAGAGTCCGTTATATAGTCTCGTATGCCTGATTTCGAAACTAACATTTTTTGTATGCATTGACACAGATAATGCAATTATAGGTACACATAGTAACTAGCGCCATTATACAAAGGAACAGTTAAGTGAAACGCACTCTACAACGAAACTGTCAAAATGTAAAGCGAACATGATTTAACGAAAACTCTTTCGGAAAGAGAGTGACGAAAATTGTGCGAGTGGATTATTTTTTGAGATGTAAGTAATTTATTCCACCGGGGTTATATTTAGTCCATTTTTTGGACTGGCAAGATGCGTATAGGTAGTACTTAATAAATAAGGGATTGATATAAGGCATTTTATTTTCATTAAGTGGTGCTCTGGCCGCGTAGAGTAGAATTCGTACCACCCCATGTCTGCCCGTGGGTATCGTACAAGGCGATTAAGGGTTTCTGGGAGGTGGGCAGCAGCGCCTCCCGTGTTGACAACATAGTCCAAAATACAAACTGCGGTCACCAACCCGCCTGCCCAGCGTGGTGACTCTGGGCAAATACCCCCCATGGCAGTCTTGTGGCGTGCCCCTGGGGAGGCCTACGTCTAGCAGTGGACTGCAATAAGCTGATGTTGATGATTTTAATAATTAATTAAGTAAAATGTCATTTAACTTATCTCTCTTTAACTCATCCCTACTCAGTTGTGGCTTTAGGGGATTTTTTAACTTATTTTACAATCAGGTATTAGGAACAGGACGTAATCTCATTAATTGCAACAACTTTTCATACCTCTCACCTTCGAAATCTACACAGAGTCTCTTATACTAGCAATAGTTCTAATATCTCTTATTTGTATATTTTGTATTCATGCCAAACTAAATATCAATTCTTGGGTGATTAATGAACTCTCCCTGACGTCAGGCATGTAGCCAGCCGCAAGCTAACGCGAAATCCTTAGGGATAACAGTGGGTTAAGCACGACACGAAACTTTTTACGCGGCGTACCTAACGCTAGCGACTCGCTAGCAAAATCTATGGGAATTGACAGTTTAACGCTAGCGTTACGGACTATCGAGAGGTTCGTGCTTACCCCTCAGTTCTAAAACAAATCACAATGCGCCGACTACATAAATAACGGGATAAGAAAAGAAATATTATGAAAATCTGAATCTCAGAAAAATTACTCACGATTAACCATAAATGTAGACTATAAATAGGTAAACCCGCGAACTTTGCCCAATATACACAAATATAGTTTGTAACTATGCAGTGTAGGGGAGACCGGGGATAGTTGACTATAGGGGTAGGTAGAATAACTGTCAAAAACTCATTCTGTGCAATAGCTTTAAGGCAACCAGTGATGCACAAGAGTCCGTCACTGACCCCCGCACAATCACCAAAAAGGCGACGTTGCACACGCAAGTCTCTTGAGAGTAGGAACGTAATATTGAAAATGAACGCATGCTAGTAACTATTTTTGTCGTAATGTTATTTGTAATAATGCCTATTTATTCATGATTATTGATTGTTTAAGCATTTATAACGAATGTTTGATTCGTGTTTTTTCTTTAATGTATTATTCTATTTGATTTGGACGCAGTTTTGAGTTTATGGCCCTCGATAAAAAAATTTAAAGGTGGTTCGGGGCTAGTAGACTAATGTATAATGGGGCTGGTTGACCTATATATATTATGACTATTACCAAATAACAAATATAATTTCATTAGTTACACGATTTAATATAAAGGTGCGAAAAACCGTCTATTGGATTTATTTAATAATTTTCTATACATTTTTGTGTATTTTATATTATTTCCTCGTAAATTTTGCCCTTTTAACGTCATTGTTCACTTTACCCCAGGTGAATAGTTAACCTACCCCAAGCCTGGGGTAAGTTGACCAGTTTTTCTTTTTGTACAAAAGCTGGTTTGTACTGTGATATACATAATGAATAACGTGTATTTTTCCACTTATTTCCAAATTTCTACTATTAAACTTTGGAAATAAGTGGAAAAATGCATAACTGTACCTGTTTTTAAAATAATTAACTGTAAAGAAATGAAAATAGACACCTCTAAGCTGAAAATTAGTCAACCATCCCCGGTCTCCCCTACCCGCAAAGTGTAAATAAAATTTGAGGTTAGAAATGAACGCCGCAACATACGAGTAGTCGGCTGATTACATACCGAATATCTGTTTAACTAATTACAAATATGAGTGTACCTACGTGAGCAAACAAAGTAATTAGGTGCATATGAATAAATATAATACTAACGTGTATGTTTTTCTGAGTAATGAATGACTCGCCCTCGTTTGCATAAAAATACATTTTACATGTTTCATGAAAGAAATATCTAAACAGTAATCTACCAAAAATAAACTGACCAACCAGGCAGACGTTTCCGTAAAAACGCATCAAAATGTATTGCATTGTTTAGGAGGCACTTTAGGAAGAATGAAAAATGAAAGGAAAGATTTACAACTAAGAAAGCAGTCACAACACACAGGCATACGACCCGAAAATATCCTAAAATCCTTCAAAAGTAACAAACCATAAAGAAATTCAATAAAAGTTTATATTACTAACATAAACGGAATGTTAGGCTAATGAAATAAAATCCATTACGTTAAAACAGGATCTTTTCCACCATCCTGTAGTTCTGGCTAAACCATTTTTGGGAACACAGCCCTGTGTATATGTATATGTACATACATACATACATTTATAGTCACGTCCTTTATCCCCCAAAGAGGCAGAAGTGTGCAAAGTACCTATTTTTTACCAGTTAGCCTACTACGTCCCACGTGGTATGTATGCATGCAAATAAAATTCGCACCTACGCAATTTTTTGTATACCTCCGATTTTGTTTAGTCCGAAGATATGTCCGTCATACGCGTAACTCTGACCTATAGAAAAGCGCTAAGTGCTTTTTCTTTAAGGGAGCGAAGCGAATAGGTACTCGGCGTCTCGTCGGAATGAGCGGTTCGATTGGTTCGTAGTCGTTGGCCTTTGAACAAAAGTGCGGACCTTCTAAAGTGGGCCGCGAAGAGTGCTTTCTGTTTGAAGGCCGCAAGGAAACATACGGCCAGAAAAATTGTGCGTTTAGTCCAGGGATTTGGTATCTCCTCTATACATTTCTATGGTTCAGTCGTTCAGTCAGTCCATAGACATAGTAGATTATCTCTATGGTTCAGTCGAAGACGAAGTTTCATAGACATTTAGATGCGTGAGGTAATAAGTTGTTAAATTAACTAGGTAATGATATAAGGTACGTTCATGTTACATCTATAAATGGGGTTGAAATTAAGACAGAATATCTAGAGAAACAGTAGTCACCGTATGTCAGGCAGCAGACTAAAACTTAAGTCGAGTGTGTTTATAAATGTAGGATATGACAAATTCTACGAAAACAGCCCATTTCAATAACATAGTATAAACACATTGTAATTTAAGAGAACCTGTCCACAAAATTTGAGACTCAAAAGCAAATATTTATTATTTCTAAGCACGCTTGAACATTCACGAGTAGTGGTAGATATATTCAAACTATCCTTTTAGAAAAATAAACATTTGATTCTGAAATGTCGACAGGTTCTTCGAAGGCTATAATTAATTTTCATAGCAAAGCGAAACGAACGTTACCCTGTTACACTCTATGTGTACGTGTAAAAACTTTTTTTATCTTTATTTATTTAGAAGCTTTTATCGCACAGCGAAAATGTCAGCTTGGTCTAAGCGTGTCACTTATTCTACCTTTTAGTTTTTGGTATTAGTTGATTTTTTTACATTTCTTTATTAATAATTTTATAATCACCTTTAGTTGGTGGGTACCAACAAAATATTATCTTATAAAATAATTTTATACAGTAATGAAATTAGGGTACGGTAACTAAAAACGATTGCTGCGTTTGAGAGCACAATAGCCGCCAGTACGTCGCCGTTAATGCGCCTCTTCACGATCCGTACTTTGGTCACGTGCGCTCGCGGGAAGTATAGAAAATCCTTTTTAGCCGACTCGCAAGATATAGCTGTGTATGAGGTTATATGCGAGCCTTTTATTTGATGCCTGCGAACGTGTGGATATTATAACGTAATGATATTGTTAAGTTTTATGAGTAACGGTTAGGTGAATGACGCTGGCCTGGTGGATTATTTTTAGTTGAAGTCTGTGGTTGAGTGATAAACATGCTTCTTAGTATTCTACGAGTATGTTGAAATAGTTATCTAGTATATGTGCCATTTTGTGTAGGTAAGTCAAACTAAAAGGTGATTATAAAATTATTAATAAAGAAATGGTAAAAAAATCTTCTAAATGGTGATTGGACTAAGGAAGTCATTTGGTCGCGTTGTTCAAAATTCCCGCGACATGGTGCCGTCGTTTTATTTCAAAAACGTTTTGGGCGTTGCCAGTCTAGCCGGAATTTCGTCTTTTTGGCACCAAGATTACCTTTTATGGTAATAAAATCTCTAAAATTTACGCCGGGCGGGGATATTAAAATATTAACTAATGGCAAGGCCATTCTAGGCTGAGGTCAATAACCGTGCGGCTCGGTACGTACAAGGCTGTTGCCTCGATCGCGCGGTCGCCAGCATTACCAAAGTTTGTCTCAGAGGATTAGGAACTATTTTGAAGCCTAAGTTAATTCCTCGTTCCTTACCTATTATAAATATTACTTTCTGCTGTTTTGCAACTCAAATAGTCGCCATAGTGCAACTCAATAATTTAATCTGTGATAAGTGTCGCCACTTCGAACTAGGTTCGGTGGCGATTACGTCCGGATTAGGATTACGTCCGGATTAGGATTTAGTTCGGAATTGGATTTCGTTCGGAATTGGTTTTCGTTCGGAATTGGATTTGCCGAATATTACCGAACGGGAATTGCCCGCCGAGCTCACCCACACCTGCCGAGCATCCCGGCGGACATTTCGCATCACTGCCTCGGCTGCTACCGGGGATACGTCTCGCCAAAGTTACGTGCCTACTTTGTAAACAATTTTAATATTTATCGGAGAAACCAGGATTAGTCACCCACGACCTGTTATCGCGTTACTTTAATAAATTAGTCTCGTGTTCATAAATTGTTTTTTATTTTAATCACTTAGTTTTACCGTATTTTTCTTTTGTTTTAAATTCATTAACTGGACCTGTCCACTTCTTGCCTGTAATAGGGGAAGAAGGGGACAGCGTTTCATTGGCGCCCACTCGTTTTTATTATATAACATTGATCCTGGTTTCTAGGTGATTGGTGAGTCATATTTAATTTCTTGTGTACTTTTGCAGCTTTGTGTATTTTTTTTATCTCATAGCAGTAGTGCTCGCGGCCTGGCACGCCCGGTGAAATACTGCGACCCTATAGACTCCAACCCTTATTTTGGGGTTGTTGGAAGAAATTGGGTACCCGTTATTTTCACAGGTCCGCATATTATATAAGTATTTTATTCTTTATATATATATATTTATTTCTTCTGTTTCACTCACTACCTTTTTCATTTAGCGAGTTATCCAGATATTGCGTTATTTTCAACGGATTTTATTTTTGTACTACCTTCGGGGTGTTTTTTTTTTTTTTTTTTTATTTTTTTTACATTCTCTTTTTCATATTTTTAAATTTAAATAAAATTTTTTTATCAAATCAAGATGTCGCGGCCTACAACCCCGACATTATATTTGTCACCGAATCCTTCGGCTGGTCCTTCATCACCTACAGTACCTACGGTGAAGGATGAGCCGTGTGTCAAGTGCAATGACGTTGCACCTGCTATTACGGTGATATGCGACCGCAATAATTTATCCGAGCTCCTCAAGCTCAAGTTTAACGGGAAATCTTGTTTTCGGTCTTTCCTTATGCGACTCGAGGAGTTGCGTAAAGCGCGTGGTGTTGCGGACGACCGTATTTTTAGAATGATGCCTGAACTACTTACTGATAACGCGTTACACTGGTTCCGTTCGGTGCGAGATTATATCTCCGATTGGTCGCAGTTAGTAGATTCTATGAAAGAGGAGTTCGATATTCCTAACTACGACTACAAGCTGCTTAAGGAGATTAGGGAGCGCACTCAGGGTAGGTCAGAGAGCATGTCGATATACATTGCGATTATGCATGGCATGTTTAGTCGTTTGTCAAAACCTATTTCGGAAGAGGATAAATTGGAAATTTTACTTAATAATATTAGACCTTGTTATTCAAATGTTTTAGCTACATCAACCGAGGTTAATTCAGTTATGCAATTGCGTACCATCTGCAAGAGGTACGAGACTGTTATGGCTCGTTCGGCGGATTTTGTGGAACCGTCGACATCACTATCTTCGAAGGTTGCACCTGAATTTGCCTATGGTTATGACCAGTCTAGCAAGGGTCGTAGTAATTCTAATAATAATAACAATATTAATAAATGTAATGCAATCAATTCATTAGGTTCCTCAAGAAAATTGAAATGTTTTAAATGCGGTTTAGATGGGTTTTCTGTTTTAAATTGTCCTACTTGTGCAAAGACATTAGTATGCAGGGTATGTGGCGAAAAAGGTGTCGCCATTAGTAATTGTCCTAAATGTAAGGGTGTTGCGTCACAGTCAAAAAACTAGTCGACGATAGTGCGTCGCCCAGTCCACCTAAGTTTGATCGCGAGGAATGGTCAAACTGGCTAAGTACAATACGTAATTTTTTCCAGTCTTATAGGGTGGCCACTATCTTTAATAAAATTCCTGTTGGTGACGTTCGTCCTTATGTTAAGGTTGGATTTGAAGGCTATCCTGATATAGAGCTTCAGGGTCTATTAGATTCAGGTTCAGCAATCACCATTTTAGGTGATAACTTTCATAATGTTTTTGTTGATAGGGGTCTTAACATTAAGACCGCCGATAATATTTTTGTAACTGCGGCTGGTGGTCAGCGCATGTATTCGTTAGGTTATTTAGATTTAAATTTATTTTTGAAGGTTCTACTCATTGTCTTAGGGCTTTCATTATTCCACAAGTGGATTCACCACTTATTCTAGGTGTAGACTTTTGGTCTACATTCTCTATTTGTCCTAAATACTTACCTAAAATTAATTTTACTACTTTTAATAAATTTCAATTCTCTACCATATCGCATTTAGATATGGAAGCTACTCATCTGCAGCCGTATGATTCATTATCTCAAGTCGAGAAAGAGTTAGCAGATAATGTCACTAACCAATTTCTTCAAATTTCTGAGTCATGTAAAGGTTTAGGTAGAACTAATATTGTTACCCACTGTATAGATACAGGCGACGCCGAGCCAATCAGACAGCGGTGTTACCGTCTATCGCCGGAGAAGCAGAGGATAGTCGCAGAACAGGTTGACGAGATGTTACGTTTGAAGGTCATATCACCTGGCGAGAGTCCTTGGTCTTCCCGGTGCTAGTCGTTGGAAAAAAGGATGGCAAGCCTCGTTTTTGTCTAGACAGTCGTAAATTAAATTCGTTAACTAAGAAGGATGCTTATAGTTTACCTTACATCTCCGAAATTCTTGATAACCTTAGAGACGCTAGATATTTGAGTTCTATTGATCTATCTAAAGCATTTTGGCAGGTTCCGTTACGCGCTGCAGATCGAGAAAAAACTTCTTTTTATGTTCCTGGTAGAGGGACTTTTCAATTTAATGTTATGCCTTTTGGGCTTACTAACGCACCAGCAACTCAACAGAGGCTGGTGGATACCTTATTTGGTCCAGAATTCGAGCAAAGGGTTTTTTGTTATTTAGATGACATAATTGTTGTTAGCGGCACTTTTGAGGAACATGTTTCCTTACTTCTGAGGGTTCTTAAAAAGCTTACCGAGGCTAATTTAACTGTTAATTATGAAAAATGTCAATTCTTTCGGGACAGTTTGAAGTATCTAGGCTACGTTATAGATGCGAGAGGTCTTCGTACTGATCCAGAAAAGGTCGAGGCTATTTTGCAGTTCGCTACGCCTACATCAAAAAAGGAGGTGAAGCGATTTTTGGGTACAGCTTCGTGGTATCGTCGTTTCATACCTCAATTCAGCACCATTGCTGGTCCATTAAATGCCTTAACGTCATCAAGGAAAAATGCACCACCTTTCAAGTGGACCGTTTTCAGCTTCCTGAAAATTCGTTCCAGAAGTTAAAAGGTTGTTTAGGGAGTACTCCCATACTTAGTTGTCCAAAATTTGATTTACCATTTCAGGTTCACACTGATGCCAGTAATTATGGTATAGGCGGCATGTTGACTCAAATGGTAGATGGTATTGAACGTCCAATCGCTTTCATGAGCAGATCACTGTCGGGTGCTGAACGCAATTACAGCGTTACAGAACGAGAAGCACTTGCAGTACTTGTGGCTTTGGAGCATTGGCGATGCTATATTGAGAACGGGAAAACATTCACCGTCATCACTGATCATTCAGCGTTGAAGTGGTTTTTGTCCTTATCAAATCCTACAGGTCGCTTGGCTCGTTGGGGGGTTAGATTGTCAGGATTTGATTTCGTCATTGTTCATCGTAAGGGCAAAGATAACATCATTCCGGATGCCTTGTCCCGTGCACCTAACTAATATATTTAATCTTCTGGGCATCGCTATATTGTTCTCGAATCTTATCGTTAAGGACAAAATTTCGTTCTAGGATCACTTGTCAAGAGTCAGCCTAATAATATTCTAGTTCTGATCTCTATTGTGTCAGAGTAAGTGTGATTGCAATTTCAGCAACTCCCACATAGTATGAATATGATGTATGATTGATGATGGTATGTATGGATCGTATGTATGTTGATGAGTGTTTCCGAGGTTTTTTTTAACTCCTTCGTCCTTGGCGGTTTTATCGTCGTCTTCTACGCCTAAAAACCTTTCTGTCGAGGGGGGGCAATGTCGCGTTGTTCAAAATTCCCGCGACATGGTGCCGTCGTTTTATTTCAAAAACGTTTTGGGCGTTGCCAGTCTAGCCGGAATTTCGTCTTTTTGGCACCAAGATTACCTTTTATGGTAATAAAATCTCTAAAATTTACGCCGGGCGGGGATATTAAAATATTAACTAATGGCAAGGCCATTCTAGGCTGAGGTCAATAACCGTGCGGCTCGGTACGTACAAGGCTGTTGCCTCGATCGCGCGGTCGCCAGCATTACCAAAGTTTGTCTCAGAGGATTAGGAACTATTTTGAAGCCTAAGTTAATTCCTCGTTCCTTACCTATTATAAATATTACTTTCTGCTGTTTTGCAACTCAAATAGTCGCCATAGTGCAACTCAATAATTTAATCTGTGATAAGTGTCGCCACTTCGAACTAGGTTCGGTGGCGATTACGTCCGGATTAGGATTACGTCCGGATTAGGATTTAGTTCGGAATTGGATTTCGTTCGGAATTGGTTTTCGTTCGGAATTGGATTTGCCGAATATTACCGAACGGGAATTGCCCGCCGAGCTCACCCACACCTGCCGAGCATCCCGGCGGACATTTCGCATCACTGCCTCTGCTGCTACCGGGGATACGTCTCGCCAAAGTTACGTGCCTACTTTGTAAACAATTTTAATATTTATCGGAGAAACCAGGATTAGTCACCCACGACCTGTTATCGCGTTACTTTAATAAATTAGTCTCGTGTTCATAAATTGTTTTTTATTTTAATCACTTAGTTTTACCGTATTTTTCTTTTGTTTTAAATTCATTAACTGGACCTGTCCACTTCTTGCCTGTAATAGGGGAAGAAGGGGACAGCGTTTCATCATTTGGTATGTCAAAGTGGTACTAAATTACATAATAGGTACCTACGAGTATTAGACTAGGTAGACTGTTTGAAATAAAGATAAACCATTTATCTGTTTTCAAACATCTTTTAACAGTTTCATTGTAACGAACAAAGTATGGAATATTTTTATTATATAGTTGGAATTTTATGCTACAGGTACAGCTAATAAAAGCGTATACAACTACCTCTGTATTGGAAACCATTAGGAAAATGGTATCGGTAGATTATCTACTATCTTAAACTATTATCGGTAGATCAACTACTATCCTTTAGATAATTATTTTATCATAAGAATCGAACACCGATAAAAAGGAAGGAATATAGAGCACACGAATTGAGCTACCAGCCGATTTCTTTTACTCTCCTTCAGTGTTCCAGATTCTGGCAAAATATTGCAGATTTTTCGTAAATAAAATGTGATTCGGTAAAACTTCTTCCTTTGTTCACTAATCTTCAAACAAGAGACATAAAGTTTTCCAAGATGGCTGTTTTTTTATTATTGTTTTGAGGGTTAGGGAAAGATCGGGTAATGAGAGTCAGCGGGTAATAGTGGTCACCCACACATCTCCAAAAGTAACACCAATAGAAACGCGTTAACCCTGCCCGCTCTGTTCCCCTAGCCGTCGCTGCGAGCATGTCGCGTGGGTATGGCGACAGCATAGAGAATGAGAGGTGTGTTTTGTTTTTGCGGCTCGCCGATGTAAATTTTCACAGACGCAAAATATACAGTAACTTTTATAGTTATTGATCTACTTGTATGTTACTTTTTTACGCCTTTACTTGTACATTTAGTAATGATTTCCTACTTAATCCGATCCATAAAATACTGAGAATGAATGACCGCCACCTAAAGAAAAAGATAGGGAAAGGAAAAATATACAGGGTGATTTTTGGTCGTCAACGTTCCCGAAATCTAGAATCTCCTTATCATCATGATCAATTTTCCATTACCTGGGAAGTGTCTGTATATGAGTTAGACTGTTGCATTTGCCGAAAAAGGGGACCGAAAGTGTAAAGAGGAAGGTTTTCTTCATAAAATACTTGTCAAATCAGTTTTTTTTTGGGTAATGTTAACTGAGCTAATTAAGATTTTGTCATGAGGCTGGCTTTTATATTCTAATGCCTACCGTTTTTGTTATGTAATATATAATGCCTATTCGTTTTACTACGGTGTTTTCTTAATTACATTTATTTGTTTGGCGCACCGACAAAAAATAAGTTATAATTATAAATATTTAAATAGTTAAAGATGACTAGTAAGTTGATTTTAATAAGATTAGTAGGGAGTTTGAAGTCGGTTAATTTAAATCATACTGGATTTTTAGTTGTGTTAATGCGTTGTGGACTTAAATAGATGGTTTATGTAATTTTTGGTCGTCAACGTTCCCGAAACTACGTAATCTCCTCATCACCACGATCATGGGAGCATACCATTCTAAATATTATCCATGATGCATTGCACATTACAAGATTTTGTCACATGTCTATGACTAGCATAAACACTACCTATAAATTTGATCAAGGTACTTATCAAAAAAATAAACAAGTGGTACTAGAGGTACCCTTAATTTGGCAACGAAAAAACAGCTGTATACAAATTTCATACCATCAGGAGTAGGTATAAGTAGCCCCATATAAGTTTCCAGACCAATTGTAGTCCCCTAACTCCTAGGTCAAGCTAGACTCTCCGGCCGGCGAAGGCAAGGCAGAGGGGGGGCTGTTTCGTTCACTCCGGCGCGTAGATGAGGAAAGGGTCTTCCCCCGGGCGTACTTCAGGGCTACCTCCCAAAGGCCAAAGAAGATAGAAAGTGTCAACGCACGCGCGAAAAAGGGCTCGGGCTGCGGCCCGGCGTGCTAGCTGGTGAGCCTGACGGTGCGCTGCGGCAAGCTCCCCGTGTCGCGGACGCAACAGCAGCTGAGCAGGTGTCGTAGTCAAATGGTCAGGATAAATCTTTTAAACAGAGACCTTACTCGCCTTCTGAACCCATAATATTCGAGTTTCCACAATCAACTAACACTACGCCAATTGACAAATGCATGATTTGGTGAAAATATGAGTCATTCATATATGATTTCATATGCCTCTTGGTATTGTCCCAATAAGCACCCAAGTATCTACAAATTCCTAGTAGACCCCTCTTGAATTACTCCGTAAAACTATATTGTAGCTTAAATTGTAACTAACCAAACTAGGTAAAAAGATTATTCTATTTAAAATGTGTAAAATCACCGGAAACCCTAAAACACAAATACTTATTTCTTCAATTAACAATTTATTCATGTAATACTATTCCATAGGTAGTTGTCCCAATTATTATGGAGAAGCTCATGAAAAACGACGCCTTATATAATGGTCCTATCTGCTTGTATCTAAACTCAAATTCTTATATACTCGAGTGACGGTAGCTCAGTGGTTAGAGCGGCTGGCACGGTTTGCAGTGGTCGTGGGTTCGATTCCCAACTCGGGTGAAGAATTTTTTCCATTTCTTTATTAATAATTTTATAATTTAATAATCAGTTAACAATCGTACTTTAATATACTTATATAGAATAATTGTCATCCGTTTCACAGAATAGTTCCTAAGCCTGATTTCAGAACTAACATTTTTTGTATGCAGTAATCAGTGACAAGGCAGTAATACAAAGAATGCGGTCATGCACATAGTAACGGGCGCCATCTTCCATGGAAGCTATACGGTGAAACGCACTCTAGTACATATAGTATATAATATTAATCACGGATCCCACAGTCAAACGGCGCAAGCAGTTTTGTGGGACGTTGTACCTAATTTTAAGTCCTAAAATATTTAATAATAAATCAATAAATATACCTGAGTAAGACATGATTACGTAACAAAAGCACCATACGAGCTTACAATTTTCGGTGGTTGCCCTAGATTTCTCCTGGATCCCATCATCAGATCCTGGTGAAAATGGGACCACCTCAGAAGTGAACTCTATCCAACAAAAAAAATTTTAAAATGCGTCTATATTTGACGGAAATATCGGTGAACATACATAAAAAAATATATATTATACATACTGACGAATTGAGAACCTCCTCCTTTTTTTGAAGTCGGTTAAAATGTAACGGATCGCTGTCTGTACATAGAAGATATACAGGGTATTTGTGACAGCCAGGCAAATATTGATACCATGACTTCAGACCATGATTCTGAGGCGGAAAACACTGAAAATTTTCGCAGGAAAATTCCAAAATCTTCCGACATTTTTGTCATATTTTCAGGAGAAAATTAATTTTGTTCGTTTAAAATTAGGCCTTAGGTAATGACTTAAAAAATATTTTTTAACCAAAAGATGATTTTAAAAAAAGTTGCCCTCAAAAAGTTCAAATAACTGATCAACCCTAATGGAGAGTCACAAGTGATCCAAAAAACAGCAATGTGTCACATAATAACTAATAAGCCCATTTAATTAGTCACAGGATCGCTCAATACAATTGGCGCGGAGAGCAAAGATTACTGATAATCAAATCAAAAATACATTTCCTGCGAGTAATAACATCGTCTTATAACTCGACACAATGGTACTTGTTCAGGATTTCAGTATTTGCCTGACTGTCACCCACACCCTGTATAAGAAAAAATATTAAGAATAATAGTGGTTTGACACGCGGAATGCAGAATTACCCGGGTGAGGAATTTTTTCCATTTCTTTATTAATAATTTTATAACGCAATAGTACCCAAAACAATGATTTTTGGAATTTTTGTCTGTTTGTCTGTGCGTTTGTGCACGCTAATCTCAGAAACGGCTGAACCGATTTCGATGCAGTTTTCAGGAATATATTGTGGACAGGTCCCACTTAACATATAGGCTACTTTTTATCCCGGAAAAATGTTTTTATCCCGAATAATTTCGATATTTTGTTTTTTTTTTTGTTGTCCACGCGGACGTAGTCGCGGGCGTCCACTAGTCTTGTAATAAGTACGAGTAAAACTAAAATACGTAAAATATTTTCTAATGATCGTAACATAACAACTGAACAGTCGGGATCCATTATCTGACAGCTAATAATATTTCATGGAGCCTACGAATTATATATCTTCAATAGGAATAGACCACCGGACCTAAGTGCTTGCTTTTGTTTTTTTTTTATTATGTACATTTGGTTCTTTTTTAAGCAGTCGGGTTTTTTCATATCTAAAGAGAAATAAACACAAATCAGCTGGAACGGTGTGTTAACTAATAAACAACATTGTATTTGTTTATCCATAACTAATGCACCAATTTAAAAGTCCTGTGCTGATGCAGGGCTTCCTTAGAATACATCAACTGCATCTCCTTCCGCGCATATCGTGGGTCCTATTAAGAAACTCAAGCATTCTCTCAGTCATCTTGTCACTGATCTTTAATGTCTGACCCCGCTATGCTGAACGAAGCTGTGGGACTTCCTTTATGATCCTGCAGTTCTAGCTAGCCCATTTCGGGAACACAGCTGTGTCTACGTGTGTATAATTATGTTAATTGAAAAATAATCCAAATCATTTATTTTTATGTAATTTATTAACTCCAAAATTACACTGTTGTTTTACAATTTCTTACAAGATTGCTTATACATACGCGTTTCGTATTCGGTCCGGGCACTTGGAGTAGACCATCTCTAACTCGCACTACGTAACTTTATTTAGAACTTTAAAAACGTCACTGGTTATAAATATATCTTTAAATATAAGACATTAAAATATAATACCCTATACAGAGCCTTTACACAATTAAGTACATGAAAAAGCTTTTAAATTATGTCGAACTTTTGATAAACTTGGCGAATATGAAAATCCATAATTTAAACTGTCAATCTTCTTAAAATGCTTTCGAAAAGTTGTTAATTCTAATGTTTCTGTCTAGGAGGACCTGTATTTTGCTGATACACAGAAGATACACAGAATCTACTCTAGATATAAAATGCGAGTAGGTTTGGCGATTAGTATGACAAAATCATTTTACTCTTATAGCAATATTTCCATTAGGGTCGAGTTGTAAAGGTGACGTGTGTGATTGTGAACCATCTGAATGCTGCCGTTATTAGTAATACACGTATAGGTAGTTTCCACACGACAAACGCAAATTGAATTACCGCCCGTGTCTGTAAAATCGTTAAAATCCAAGCCAGACAGCGCACTGACATTGACAGAGTGTCGTTAAAACCCATTTGAACCAAATGTAGTCGAGTTTGACCTTTTTGCAACCTCCCTACACGCAGTGGATCGCCAACATGCTATCACAAAAAAAAATGAAAAAGCATTCCAGTTTTAGTTTCAAAATCCTGCGATAAAATATATCGGCTAGATTTAGGATTGCGTTTGGTAAACTGCCGCCCCGGTTGGTTACATAAATCATGTATGTTTCAGATTTGGCGGTAGTTTTATTTTAATACTAGCTGTGTGTCACACGACTCTAACTCGTATAGACTAGGTGCAGAAAAATCTCATAAACGTTCGTATTATACAGAGTGTAACAAAAGGGGTATGTTAAGCGAAAAGCTATGTAAATAGCCCACTATAGAGAACCTATTTTCAAAATTTCAGACTCAAATTCACATTTTTATTTTTCCAGATAGTATGAAGAATTCCGAAACAACTCAGGAATGTCCATACAAACATGAAAAATAAAAATGTGATTTCGAGTCTCAAATTTTGGAAATAGGATCTCTATAGTGGGCTATTTACATAGCTTTTCGCTTAACATACCCTTTCTGTTACACCCTGTATAAAATTCTCAAAGTTCGTATACATGTTGGCTTAGTACGGATTTTGTAGGGTTATATAATTTTATTGTTGGTAGAGCACTAAATGAATGAAAATCTTTTATTTGAGACAGAAATGCAATTTTTTTTTTTTTATCCTTATAATATTACGTCATATTTCAGCTATACCTTGGTTATATAAAAGGTCAGCCTTTATTCTTCTGGATTCAAATTTAATCCATTTATTAGGTAAGAACAATATTAGACTTCAGTGGATAGTCTAATCCCATTTATATATCCAGTTCAAACCAGTTTTACAGGGCATAAAACGTGATCTGCAATATTCTACCGTAGCCGGCGCCGGGGTTAGAATAACAGGACTCATTTTCACTCTGCGCGCACAGATTAAACTTGTTGGGAATCGTTAAATGGCTATATAAATTCGGCTCTAAACTAATTCCGGCCGGCGGTATTTGAGCTAGGAGCGGCTATTAGAGATCGCAGGCGACTGCGGGCTAGTACATGAGGAATAGAACGTCTTCATGTCAACATCAAGCCGGCAAGAAAGCCTATAGAACAGGTTCTATACAAGTTGTATGTGACAGCCAGGCAAATACTGAACAAGTACCATTGATTTGAGTTATACGACGATTACTCGCAGGAATGGCATTTTTAATTTGATTATCCGCAATTTTTGTTTTCGCGCCACTTGTATCGGGTGATCCTGTGACTAATTAAATGGACTTATTGGTTAAAGCTCACCTTTTTTTGAAAATCATCCATAGGTTAAACTTTTGTTTTTATATTATTATTTAAGGCCTACTTAAACGAACCACGCTATTTTTTTCCAAAAAAAATTTAAAAATTAATTTTATGTAGTTTTCACCTCAGAATCATTGTCTAAAGTCGGCACTTACACCCTGTATGCATTCTCGCAGATTGTCGACATACGTCACCTGTCTGACTCACACCATCTATATTTAGACTCACTCTCAGAAGCCCCGAAACGTCACCCTCTGAAATTTTTTTTTTTTTTTTTTTTTTTTTTTTTTTTTTTTTTTTTTTTTTTTTTTTTTTTTTTTTTTATCACACAGTCACACACTCACACACACCTAGTCCCCTATAGGTCTTGTGTCGTGGGTACTAAGCAACGGTATATAAATACATAGATAAGTATAGAAAATCAGAAACAACACATCAATATTCATCATATCAATGTTTGCACCTACCGGGATTCGAAAACACCCGTGACCAAGCGTCCGTCGTGAATGTGATATGTTTCTCCTGGATTTACTCATGGATCCCACAGTCAAGTCATGGAATGTTGTAATTTACTTTCAAGACCTTTTAATTTTCAGTCAAAAGGCGTGAGTCCGATCCCAGTCTCAGGCCTGTACCACTAAATTTATTTCATATACGGATTTTCTAAAATTGTCACTTAGCTATATACCCGAAAAAGGTTGGCGTCAGGCAGGCCGCCGGCCGTAAAACAATGGCTAAAACTTTGTGACTTTAGAAAGAAACCATATTGCGCCGACCCCATAAAAATGGCATAAGGGCAGGAATATGATGATGATGAAACAGATAATAATAAAAAAGAATAAGGTGAAAGTTAGTGAGTATTGTGAAGGACGCTTGAAGATTTACTAAACCTCTTATCCTGTGTGTGGTAGTCGAGTGCGGTTTTGCGCGATTAACCCACAGCTATTCAAATGTCGTTTTTGTTGCGATCTGGCGGATGCATTTTGGATTACATGTATTCGTCGATAATCTATCAATCTGTGGGGTAAGCACGAACCGTTTTACGCGGCGTAACGCTAGCGACTTGCTAGCAAAATCTCGCTGAGAAGATCGGCCGAGAAGGCTCTCGTCGAGTGTGTATAGCCGCCATTATATAGAGTAGAATAGATAGAATTTTATTTGACAATTACACATACTCGGACAGCAACAACATAGAACAAGACAATGGGAATAGGGTAGAAATAGAAAAGAGTAGGCAAACAGGTAAGAACACACATGTAGAAAAGAACAGTAACAGGAAGGACAGTGCCAGTGCAGTATTTGGAGCCCTGCAGTCACGTCCCGTGTAAGTGCAACCGCCAAATAGGTCCCTTTTCAGCTGAATGCTGTTAGAACAAGGTAAGGCGTGCCTACCATGCAAGCAGCGCTGATTTTCAAAAGGACCTAATGGGAGCTGACGTGACAGAATTTACAGAATATAATATATTTACAGATAAATACATACTATAATATAATATATAAATATATCTTATACATGTACGTATCAATAAATTAAAATAAGAGCATACAAATTATATAAAAATACTTAATATATACAATGTGATGCAAAGTAATAATAAACACTATAACTAGATAAATATAATATTACACGACACGGAGAGATACAACGCATGGAGCGCGTTGCTAGTCTGTGACAATACTTTGCGCAGTTGAATGTATAAATTACAAAAAAAATATAAAGTAAAAGATAAAACATCGTAACAGTGTCATTGACATATAAAATGTTCACACTTCTTAAAAACATGTTCACTTGCTTGGGAATCCCCTGTGACAAAATTTGTCTACTACCTATTATCAGTATGTTAAGATGTATTTTCCTTATAGATATTAGGTATACCTACCTGCCTACGGAAGAGAAGGCTAGTGCACAAATACGTCTTTGCTTTCAGGAGATGATTATACAGGGTGTAACAGAAGGGGTATGTTAAGGGAAAAGCTATATAAATAACCCACTATAGAGAACCTATTTCCAAAATTTGAGCCTCGAAATCACATTTTTATTTTTCAAGATCGCATGAAAATTCCTGAGATATTTAAAAATTCTCCATACTATCGGGAAAAATAAACATGTGATTTCGGATCTCAAATTTTGTGAATAGGTTCTATATAGTGGGCCTGTATACAGGGTGTAACAAAAAGGGTATATTAAGCGAAAAGCTATGTAAATAGCCCACTATAGAGAACCTATCCACGAAATTTGAAACTCTAAATCACAAGTTTATTTTTCAATATTGTATGAAAAATCCTAAAATCTTTAAAAATTCTCCATACTATCTAGAAAAATAAACATGTGATTTCGAGTCTCAAACTTTGTGAGTAGGTTCTCTATAGTGGGCTATTTACATAGCTTTTCGCTTAACATACCCTTTTTGTTACATCCTGTATATGTATTGTAATCAAATGCGTGGTCCAGTCTGTTTTCTCTATCTTTCTCGCATATAAACTCTCTTAGGAAACCTAAGGCTCTTCGTTAAATTTGGGTTCAGAGAGAAAAACACTTTTCTCTGCATGAACCCTTTTTATTATTACTGCCACGTAAACTTTGGATTTGATCTGGTTCCCGTGGGAATTTCAAAAAAACCTCTATTATCCGATGGCTACATCATACAAGAACACAGTACGTTCAGGTCTCTGCTGTTTAGGCTGTGCGTTGATCTAAAAGTCATTCAGGAATTTATACAGGGTGTGAGTGACATCCAGGCAAATACTGAAATGCTGAATACTTACCATGTTGAGATATACCTACTACAGTGTTATTACTCGCAGGAAATTAATTTTTAATTTCATTATCAGCAATTTTTACATTCCGCATCAATTGTATCGGGTGATCCTGTGACTAGTTAAATGAGCTTATTGGTATTGGTAATCAGTTAGGTATTATTTGTATTATTTAATCTTAAATTTGAGCCATAATATAACTAAACCTTTGGAAAACAAAAAAAGTCGGACTAAATTTTGGAATTTTTCTGCGAATAATTTCAGTGGTTTTCGACTCGGAATCATGGTCTGAAGTTCTCACAAACATCCTGTATACCAATAAAAGTACCTACTACATATTTGAAACATCTCTACGTCAATTGAAGACTGGTTTAATATGGGTTTAATTAATAAATTCACATTAAATGTCGAATGGGGATGTTTACTATGGTTGAATTTTAATGACATTTTATGCTTATCAGAATAATTCCTCAAAATCATACCTATCAGTAAAATGATGTACTATATCATTAAGTGCCCAAATGAGGTAGTAATAAGCCTTCAAAGTTAAGTGGGCAAACCATTTTTCAAATGTGAAATTAATTGCAAAATTACATCACATGTCCACCTGCATCATTTACAGCAACTTTTGCTCTGTGACCATATTTATAAACGCAATATTTAATATAGCTGTAGAACAAAAGTTCTTTTACGCGCATACAAGTTACTGAAAAAGTGACGTCATAATTGTGGTAGCCGTTTTTATGCATTTTTTGGCAAGTCTAAAATTGTGATTTTGTAATCGTTATATATACGCCGAAGGTTTCACATAATTACTTTTATTTTTGATATTCGATATACATATAAATAAAAAAAACTATGGTGCGAAGTATCGTTTTTATTTCACATAATTATGTGTTCTTCGCAATTATGAGTTATATGATCAGGGCCCGGTTGGGCGATATGTTTAAATACACAATTTAATAAAAAAACTGTAAACGACCCTATTAGCCACAGGCCATCAGTACCACGCGTCCATCTAGTAAAGATCGTTCCACAGAATAAGTAGGATTATCCTGAGAAATACGATACAGCACTGGTGCATTAATCAGTCGAATCTACTTCTATTATTAGGTAGGTACTCGTACCTATGAGTATCTATGGCCAAATGATAAAACCGCACTCGTACAGCAGCCACTACATAGGTATACAACTAAATTAGCCAGCCAATTCAATACACGGTGATAGCAACCCACAATAACACTGCATTGTGCATACGTTTCCAACAATTTATATTGGTAGTCTAGAGCACAGATAATAAATACCTAGCCTAAAGATAGTAAATAGGGCAATTGGGCTTCCCAGGTAAATTACATGATTTTGGCCTCGGTCATATAATAAAACTAGTGGACGCCGCGACTCCGTCCGCGTGGACTGCACAAAAAACAACATGTCGAAATAATCCGTAATAAAAATATTTTTCCGGGATAATGAATTGTAGAATGTGTTATTCTGATATGTAAGCTTTATTATTGTGAAGTTTCATCAAAATCTATTCAGTGAAAGAGCAATAAAAACATACATAGGTACATCCTAACAAATTTTCGCTTTATAATATGAGTAGGATGAAATCATGACCACGAAGGCGTTTTCTTCATGGTTGGCGGCTATACAAACTAATTTTACACCTAGGTACTTACAACAAAAATATACATTCCAAATATTTAACGATAACATACCATACTTTACCTACTGTAATATCTATTCCTGCCGATATACGGTGATAATAATAGATAGGTCTTTGTCTTCGTCTTCGGCCTATTAGTAGTCCACTGCTGGACGTAGCCCTCCCCCAGGCCACGCTACAAGGCTACTGCCATAGGGGGTTTTTGCCCATAGTCACCACGCTGGGCAGGCGGGTTGGCGACCGCAGTCTGATTTTTGGACTGTGTTGTCAACACGGAGGCACTGCTGCTTGCCCATCGCCCGTTACCCAAGGGCCAGGGGTGGTATAAAACTCTGCCGGCCGGCTATAGGATGGCCACGCCGAAGGGTACGTATTCTATCATGAAATAAAGTAAGTATGCGTAAAATCATGACCATGTTAGGACAGCGTGAAAAAAGGGCAGCAGGTGTGCAGAAAAACGGTACAAACTTTCTAATATTTTACTCCCTGCCGAAAAATGCGTGATGATGAGGAGACCAGTTTTCGAACGACGCAAAAATATCCTGTATAGGTAATAGATAGGTAGGCATGGTAAATGGTCGGTCCTTCTAACGTACCTAAGTTCTTATTCTTTATTGTACACAAAACATAACAATAAATACAAAGCAATTTACAAAAGGAATGCATACAAAGGCGTTCTTATCTCTGCAAGATATTTCTTCCAGTATAGCAGAAAGCAGTAAGTTTAAAAGTTAATAATAAGTTTAGCAACAATTAAGCAGCCTGCTATAGGCCTACTATAGCCCATAGTCAACGTGGGCAGGCGGATGGTTGTATTTTCGGACTATGTTGTAGGCGCTGCTGCAAAACCCTTAATCGCCTCGTACGAACCCACCAAGGGGTTAATATCTTCATGCCGGCACCACGCGGCTATCATCACACTACATAAGATATAGAATCAACCGGAGTCTCTTGTAGTACTTAGATAAAACCTACGCAACAGATTTTAGTGCGATAATTTCAATAGATAGAGTGATTCAAGAGGAAGGTTTATATGCATAACTAGGCCCCGCCCCGGCTTCGCACAGGTGCAACACTGTCACGCGGACAAAGTCGTGGGCGGCCGCTAGTCATCTATAAATTACAATTAAAAATCAGCGATATCAAAAATCATTGTAGGTCCAACCCACTAGGTGTATTCTGCATTTCTTCTTCTAAATAAAAGTTGCACTTATTTAAAATTGACAAATTCATAGACTTGCAATTACAGAGTATACCGATTCTACTCATCTATAAAAGGTAAAAGGGAGTTAAAATGATCATATATAATTTTTTTTAAACGAAAAACCGACTTCCTCCCAAAACTCGAGGTTACTAAAGTAAAATTTTACTAAAGAGAAAATATATATTGCGTTAAGCCGTGTACGACGTTTAGAAGGCATAATATTGTCAGATTTATATGCCAGCAAATTGATAAATAGGCCACATGACAAAAGAGAGAAATGACTAGGCTTCGAAACTTTACGTCTAAAAATATAAGCAACATATAATTACACTCCTTCTTCCCGCCCTGTTCCCAATCATATAAAAAAAAATTGAAATCGGTTCATAAATGACGGAGTTCTGAGGTAACACACATAAAAAATAAAATAAAAAATATTAAAAAAAACATACAGACGAATTGATAACCTCTCTTTTTGAAGTCGGTTAATAAGTAGGTACAGCATACACGAAAGTAATGTAAAAAGTTAGTTGAGCATTAACCGGCGCACCCGCTAAGCTATTTACGAGGACCGCTCCGAAGTTACAACCCAATAAACTTTTATAGGGCACCATTGTTCACAATACTCGGTGCCAGTCTCATAAAGTCACTGTGAATTAGTTAGAATGGCGCTGGTCTTTTAAAAAGTCCCTCTTCAGGGCATAGCAGTCTATCTTGCGGTACGGGAGTGGTCACCGGGGAAATGTACGTATTTATGTCGGTAGTTGAAGGAAATAGCTACATATTCGCTTCGTGACGCGTCCCCTGAAGACTGTTGCTAAAAATGATGAGAGAACACTGAAGACAAAATTGTTTTTTTGCCATATCTTCCTTGTTTTATTCAATAGATACATATTATACTTCTATGCTGCTCTGGGAGTGAAAAAAAAACGGATAATACGACAGCTGCTTCTCTTCCCGGGCATACTGTACAAGTCAGTAGAGGAACAAGAGGGTCTCGGTGTTTTGTAGGCGATGGGCTGACCCCCTGTACTAATCGAACTTGTACATCTCAACTATACCCTCAAAATTGGTCAGAAGTGGCACCATGTGGTTCTATCGGCCCTTGGTGCTCTGCCTACCTCGTAAGGGATAAAAGCGTGATTATATGTATGTATGTACATATTATAGTTAATCTCATTATCCCCCTATATTATTAAGAGGTTGGGCAGAAGTGTGCAAATTACACACCCTCTTATTCCCAGCTAGCCTATTAAGTCGCACGTGGTAAGTGGTGAGCCGGTAAGGAATCCAATAGGAAATATTTAGCGTCAGAGCCTTGTCCGTTAAATAGCAGGGTGCACCGCGAGCAGGTGAGGTTGACTTTGGGTTCTAGGAAGTCGAACCCACTTACACTTAGATACATTCAATCGAAGTAAATCGAATTTATTTTTAAAAAAATTGCAGCCAAAAAGTAATGTCTGCGATCATTCTAATTGCTTACCGACTTTAAACGCAATTATTATCACGTGGGTGAATGTGCCAAATTGCATGCAAATGCATAGCCAATTTACATAACCGATGCAACGTGAGCACTTTGTCATTAATTACGAAATCAGGAGGTAGGTACATAATATTCAGTGCATGAGGATGAGAACCTAAGTGTTCCTTTTCATAATCTACAAATGTTTTACTTACCTTTGTATTGAACCAAAAAACTTGAAAAATATGAAATACTACGGAGTCTCCCCATCATCACGATCATTTTTCTCCATGGAAGCATACCTGGGAAGTGACTGGTTCCCAAGATATTAGGGTCCAAAGTTGAGTAAATAGCCTGCGTTTTTTTGCATAAATGCACATAGACGCGTGTAAAAACATTTTTTCACGAAAATTAATTAAATTCTAGCTATAAGAAAACTAACACAAATACTGGATACTATAAATTTCACCCGATCAAGATTTTTTTTTAAATTACATCGTTTCCCAGCATTTTTTTTTGGCATAAACTTACTCTATTAGATGTATAGAAGTACGTACCCTTCGTTAGGGTGGCAACGAAAAAACACCCTGTATAGTTATGTACCTACCTAGTTACATACTTATGACTCTACTTTAGTGCAATAAGTACCTACTTGGTACAAAAATTGTAATAGTATCACCATAATTTAAATTTACAGAAAACAAATCAAACCAATTTATGTTTTTAGCTTGGATCTGCCGCTTGGAATATAACATACATGTTCTGTGTATGTACTTTTAATCTAGTTCGTAAAAGCTTCAATTCTAAAATCTCGAAAAGTGATGAAAACTTATTCTTTTATGTGATCAGAGCCTTCTTTACGTCACGGCCTGCGGACGTCGCAGCTCGCAGTAAAAAGCGCTGTAAACCACATCGACATTCATACGACCCATAAACTCCTCGTATAACGAAACTGTTCAGTGTAAAGCTGTGGAGTAATCTAATAAGGCGTAAGCAATTTAGAAGATAACATTTATGGATGTACCGGAATTGCGGCTCGTGCGTAGGAGCCGTAGATTCCTGTAGTGTAGTAGATTTACACCATACCTAAGACCTGAAGCCTTAGACATCAAGATAACATTATTTGTCGATCGAATCGATAGAGGTTCAGCCGTATGAATATACGTATGACATCATCATCTTCCTGCCCAGTTCCCGTTCATTTGGGGTCGGCGCAATATGTACTTACTCTTCTTCCATTCATCCCTATCATCCGTCATCTCATTGTTCACTCCCAGCACACGATCTTCCCGTTTCTCCCGTTCGAGTGGAAATTTCGAAAACCTTCTAAAGGCTTTGTTTATCAAGGTTAATGTAGGATTCTAACGGTGAAAGAATTTTTTGAAATAGATTTTGTACTTGCTGAGCTTATTCGATGTAAAAAAAACACAAGTGAAAAAGCGGCCAAGTGCGGGCCGGACTCGCCCATGAAGGGTTCCGTATGAAAGGTAGGTAAATTGCAGTTTACGACTTATGACGTATTAAAAAACTACTTACTTTAGTGGTGTATGATTGATTGAGGTCACTAGGTAGGTTGTGGCGGCGTGAAGGAAACTTCAGTTTCAGCAGTAAATGAATGTATTACCACAACACAGAAAGTCAGAAGGAGAAGAGTGAAAGTACACAAAGACAGAAGAAGATACACGAGCACGAAAGTACATACACAACACATATATATATATATAAATAGGCCACCAGTGGCGTAGCGGCACTCGCGTATGTGGGTCGTCGCGGTACAGGGTGGCGTGGACTCTGCGTCACAGTCCTCGGACGACTGGAGGTACCAGCGCATGAGCAGCGTGGTGTGGCGCGATCACATTCGGCGCCGTCAGCAGTTTTGCTGAACTACGGATATCGCGCGGCGTTGCTTGTGCGTTAAATATAGTGTTGCGAATGTATGACTATGATGTGTGTAATGCTTGTCTTCTTGTAGGTGTACATACGAGTATATATGAAATATAGTGTATCTGTTTAGTATTAATAAATATAAATACACATATAGATATATATAAATATGTATCAGGTCACCTACAGTACTCCCTTCCAGAGACCGAGTCTACGGGCGATAATAATCTGGGAAGTGAACTCGCCTTCCCGATCGCGTTACTCGCGCAGGTGGTGGATGGTCTGGTTGTGGTCGGTCAGGAGGATCAGTACCGCCGCGTGGCGGTAGAGGTACGGCATTGTCAGTCAGTATATAGGCTGGTTTCAACCGATCTATACTGACTGTCACGTCCTTACCCCTGACGCGTATTTTAAAGTACTTGGCACTTCGGCACAAAACTTCGTGTGGGCCTGTGTAGGCCGGTTGGAGAGAACCACGTAGCGCGTCTTCCCTAAGGAATACGTGGCTACATGTGGTGAGGTCCTTAAACACGAAGGTTTTGTGTCTCGAGTGGTGCTGGGTTGGGACCGGACGTATCTTCTCGGCAAAGGACTTGAGACGTGCTGAGAATTCGGTGATGTCGGTGGTGTAGCCTGTGAGGTTATGGCCGAAGAATTCGCCAGGTAGGCGGAGTGGCTCACCGTACACCAGTTCAGCCGAGGAAGTCTTCAAGTCCTCCTTGATGGAGGTTCGTATGCCGAGAAGAACGAGAGGTAACGTCTCGGTCCAGTTTGCGTCAGCATGGCAGGTAATGGCTGCCTTTAGTTGGCGGTGAAAACGCTCAACCAAGCCGTTGCACTGTGGGTGGTAAGCCGTTGTCCTTCGGTGATCGAAACCGATGGACTTGGACAGTTTGCTGGAACAGCGCTGATTGGAACTGTCCTCCGCGGTCGGTAACGATCTCGGAAGGACATCCATAGCGCGACACCCAACAGGAAAGGAACGCTTTTGCTACCGTTTCGGCTGTAATATCGGTAAGTGGTACAACTTCCGGCCATCGCGTGAAGCGATCGACGGCTGTAAGGCAGTACCGATATTCACCATCTGGCGGCAGAGGGCCGATCAGGTCTAAATGGACATGTTTGAATCGCGCCGAAGGTAAATCATGCGTACCTAAAGGTGACGCGACGTGCCTGTTTACCTTCGTGCGCTGGCAGGCCAAACATGCCTTAGCCCATTCACGGCAGTCCTTGCGCATCAGAGGCCACACAAAGCGTTCTGCAACGAGCTTGGATGTGGCGTTTGCGCCTGGGTGGCAAAGCGAATGCAGGCAGTTATATACCTGCTGACGCAGTTGTTGCGGGACGAAGGGCCTAAGAGTCGGCGTACTGGCGTCGCAGTACAAAGCAGTACGACTTCCAGGAACCTTCGTCTTGATGAGGCGAAGAGAGGACTCACCCCGGAGACACGCTGTAAGGTCTGGATCTGTAGCTTGCATTTTGGCCATCACTTCAAGATCGACAGGCATCTGCAGTTCGTTCACGCGGGAGAGTGTGTCGGCCACGACGTTACTCTTACCCGAGATGTGGCGAATCTCGGTGGTGAACTGCGAGATGAAGTCCAGGTGTCTATACTGACGCGGCGAACAGTTACGTTTCCGTTCGTGGAAAGCGTAACAGAGCGGCTTGTGGTCAGTATAGACCGTGAAGTGAGTGGCCTCTAGCATGTGGCGGAAGTACCTTATGCTCTCGTAGATGGCAAGGAGCTCGCGATCGTACGGTGAGTACTTCGCTTGCGATGGGCTCAACTTGCGCGAGAAAAATGCTAAAGGCTGCCAAGATCCATCCTTAAGCTGCTGTAGGACTGCACCTATTGCCGTATCAGAGGCATCAGTGACAAGTCCTAACTTAGCTTGCGAGTCAGGGTGAGCCAATAGAGCAGCGTTGCTCAGGCTCTTCAAACAATCCCTAAAGGCTTGCAGCGAATTTCCCTCTATGTGGACGGGATGGGAAGCCTTGACCGATCCGGTCAGCAAGGCGTTCAGGGGAGCTTGAGTCTGGGCGGCGTTGGGTAAAAATCGGCGGTAAAAATTTACCATGCCGAGAAATCGCCTAAGCTCCCTGACTGTTTTCGGAATTGGAAATTCCGAAATAGCTCGAACCTTGCTTTCCAGAGGCTTGGTGCCACTTTCAGAAATGGCGTAACCTAGAAATGTTACCTCGGGAGCGCCGAAAACGCACTTACCCGTATTGATGAGTACGCCATAGGTCTGCATACGTGTAAAAAGTTGCCGAAGGTGGTCTTCGTGCTCACGAGCCGACTTGCTAAAGACCAAAAAGTCGTCGAGGTAAGGGTAAACAAAATCTAGGCCACGCGTCATTTCGTCGACAAACCTCTGGAAAGTTTGACCAGCATTCCTAAGCCCGAACGTCATAAAGGGGAATTCGTACAAACCGAAAGGGGTGGTGATTGCGGTCTTCGGTATGTCCTCCTTAGCGACCGGTATCTGGTTGTAAGCCTTAACAAGGTCAATGACCGAAAAGTACTTACAACCAGACAGACTGTGCGAAAAGTCATGTATATGACGGATCGGATATTTATCCGGGATAGTCCTGGCGTTGAGTAGGCGGTAGTCGCCGCAAGGACGCCAACCATTGTCCTTTTTGGACGCGAGGTGGAGTGGGGATGCCCACGGACTATCGGACGGACGCGCTGTACCGTTAGATAACATACATTCAATTTCCTGTTTCGCAATTTTTAATTTGTCGGGGGCGAGACGTCGGGGCGAGCATGATACTGGAGGGCCTGGTGAGGTAATAATATGGTGTGTAGTATTGTGCTTGACGATACCCGGAGTACCAGCAGGGCATGTTATTTCCGGATATTCGGACAGAATCGCGTGATACACACTGTTACCTCCAGTCGGGACTATAATGCTGGACAGAGATAAACTGTTCTTACTAACTAAAGAAGCTACGGTACTGACCTTGGTTAGGCTATCGGAGAGTTTGTGTTTGCTGACGTCGACAATAAGCCCATAATGTGAAAGAAAATCTACGCCGATTATGGCTTTCGTGACGTCAGCAACCACGAAACGCCATGGGAAGTTACGGCGTAGGCCCAAGTTTAAATTTAAATTTACATACCCGTAAGTATCGATAGCCGAACCATTGGCAGCACCGAGCTGATATGACGTTTTTGTACGGCACTCGCGAATCGCGGACACTGGGAACACACACACGTCACTTCCGGTGTCTATCAGGTATTCAGTTTGTGATGCACGATCCCTGATGAAGAGGCGACCGGTGGTGGAGCTGCGGACGTTCTGTGACGTCATCGCCGTGTGTCCGGCGAGTGAGCGCGGTGACGGCTGCACCTGTTCCGCGAAGTCCTGTGCCTCGGAAGAATCGGCGTGGGCGGGGGCGGCTGATGGTATCTGCCGCGCCTTGCGCGGTGATGATGGTCGGCTACGATGATCTCGTCGTAGATTTGTCATTGGTCTAGGTCGCTGTGCGCGCGCAGTAAGGTCACTCACTATCTTAGTGAGGGCCGCAATTTGACGCGTCAGCACTTCGACCTGTGATAATGGCGATGATGGTGCCGATGCGACGGTGATGGGTTGACCGTCGAGATGTTGGCGAGTCGTCCGGGCATGTGTAGGAACGGCAGATTTGCATTCCGCCATTTTGATGTGCGAATTCGTGCGCGTGGTGATGTTGAATGCCGGCGAGTCACTTTCACTTGACATGCTCTTTGCGGGGTCACCAGTTTAGTGGTGACGGTTGATTGAGGTCACTAGGTAGGTTGTGGCGGCGTGAAGGAAACTTCAGTTTCAGCAGTAAATGAATGTATTACCACAACACAGAAAGTCAGAAGGAGAAGAGTGAAAGTACACAAAGACAGAAGAAGATACACGAGCACGAAAGTACATACACAACACATATATATATATATAAATAGGCCACCAGTGGCGTAGCGGCACTCGCGTATGTGGGTCGTCGCGGTACAGGGTGGCGTGGACTCTGCGTCACAGTCCTCGGACGACTGGAGGTACCAGCGCATGAGCAGCGTGGTGTGGCGCGATCACATTCGGCGCCGTCAGCAGTTTTGCTGAACTACGGATATCGCGCGGCGTTGCTTGTGCGTTAAATATAGTGTTGCGAATGTATGACTATGATGTGTGTAATGCTTGTCTTCTTGTAGGTGTACATACGAGTATATATGAAATATAGTGTATCTGTTTAGTATTAATAAATATAAATACACATATAGATATATATAAATATGTATCAGGTCACCTACATACTAGATCTCGTTCAAACCAATTTTCATTGGTAGTTTGCGCGGTAATGTACATCATATATTTTTTTTAGCTTTATCATTCTCTTATTTTAGAAGTTACAGGGGACACACATTTTACCACTTTGAAAGCGTCTCTCGCGCAAACTGTTCAGTTTAGAAAAAAATCATGTTAGAAACCTCAATATCATTTTTGAAGACCTATCCATTGATACCCTACCTATGGGTTAGGTGAAAAAAAAAAAATTTGAGTTTCAGTTCAAAGTATGGGGAACGCCAATTTTTCATTATTTTTTTTTGTAATTTTGTGTAAAAATCAGAATACATTTACTTAACAAACCGAGCCACCCGGTCACCTTGGAACTCTAATTCGATTTACTCAAAAAATATCAAACTTACAGCTATCAAACTGCTGCTTACAGAAAGTGCATTAGAAACATTGAGATTTACGAATTTGTTAAGCGTTACTCCACTGCTCCAAAGTCCAATCGTGCTCGACGGTGGGCTACAGTCAATGCTGAGCCTGTTGCAGCTCTCCTTGGAGTCAGGTTCCGTTCAGCAAGTCTCCTTCTGACGGTATCTGAACTTATGACCACTTGGCGCTGGTCACGCAGACTTTGTTGAACTTGAACTGCATTGAGGCGGCGATTTCATAAAACTGTTAACTGGATAAAATGATCATCTGCTGGTGATGTAGCCCTAGGTCTGCCTGTACCTGGATGGCGATCGAATGCTTCAGTCTCTAAGTACCTAACACTTGTAAACTCGTTGCACCGAAGATCTACTGATTCGAAGTCTTCGGGCGACCTCACGTTGACTAAGGCCAGTTTGAAGTAGTGCTACAGCTTAAGCAGCTTCCTGAGGTGTCGTACTATCAATTATTTTTTTTGGGGAAGTGTCAAAAATACACGCGTGTAAGCTAACGTTACACAAAAACTAAAGAAATGATAAGAAATATCCAACTACCCTCACTGTAAAAGACAAAAACGCTAAGCAGGAACTCCAGTCAAAACAGACCAAAATTGTTAGCATTGTGTTTGTTGCTTAATTAATTACAATGTGAGTTAACGATAGGTATTAAAATTCAATTAATTTTATTCGTCAATTTAACGCACTTTCTGCAGGTGTAAGTTTGATAGTTTTGTAAGTTTGATATTTTTTTAGAAAATCGAATTAAGGTCATAGCCTACTTACACGCCTCTGCTCCCACCCGGCAAAAATAATATACTTCAAATATGGGCTTTAAATTTTTCTCTTTAAGATAATTTTTCTCTTTACTACTTAATTATTCATTGAAAAGAGCAATGTAATATACTAAAACAATATGCACAAACTTGTGTGACAATATTATGTACTCAATCAAAAGAGCGCAAGTTTTTTTAACGGTAATGTACATCATATATTTTTTTTAGCTTTATCATTCTCTTATTTTAGAAGTTACAGGGGACACACATTTTACCACTTTGAAAACGTCTCTCGCGCAAACTGTTCAGTTTAGAAAAAAATCAGTTTTTTTAAATGATTTTTTTTTAAGGTTTTTAAATTCACTTTTGTACGCAACGTTCTCTAAATACTAAACATGACGATTTATGAAGGACAGCTTGAAGTATCGTGCGGCCGCTTTTTAATATTCATTCGAATTTGTATGTGTGTGAAGTTAGCACCGCCATTTTGGAAATTTAAAAAAATAATAGTTGTGCTAGATTGTGCTAGGCATGTGCTGACTTGTGCCGTAAATAAAATTTTAAAATATCAAAAAATTAAAAAGTTACAGAAAAAATAAAAAAAATATCACTAGCACCGCCATTTAGTAAAATTGATAAAATAACAAATGGATAAGTTTGTGCTAGGGCTGTGCTATACTGTGCCGTAAAGCAAATTTCGATAACGCTGATAGATTTTCAGAAAATCGCGATTGAAAAAAAATCGCAGCACCGCCATTTTGTCAAAATCGAAAAAAAAAATTGCTTCGATTCTGATTAAAATGTGCTAGAATGTGCTGCAAACGAAAAATCAATATCATAGACGGTTTATGAGAAAAACAAAATTGAACATTAAAAAATGAATATGCGATTTTAACGGTTTAAATTCACTTATTTGAAAAAACAAAAAATGTGCTAACTTGTGCTAGGCTAGTCTTCTAAAACTACGTTCGAATAACGAGAATAAATATGCAATTTTTTCTAAAAATGAAAAAAACAAAAATTTTTTAAAAAAATTTTTGTTCGTACGAAGTTCCAAAAAATACCACAACTTGTGCTAGGTTTGTGCTGCAGAACGCCGAAATCCCCACTTCGATAAGTCAATGCGTTGTCGAGAAATTGCAGAAATAAAATTTTGGAACATAAAAGCGTCAAAATAACGGTCAAAATGCACTCATTTCAAAAAAAACAAATATGTGCTAACTTGTGCTAGGCTAGTCTTCTATATCTACGTTCGAATAACGAGAATAAATGTGCAATTTTTTCTAAAAATGAAAAAACAAAATTTTTTTAAAAAATTTTTTGTTCGTACGAAGTTCCAAAAAATACCACAACTTGTGCTAGGTTTTGTGCTGCAGAACGCCGAAATCCCCACTTCGATAAGTCAATGCGTTGTCGAGAAATTGCAGAAATAAAATTTTGGAACATAAAAGCGTAAAAATAACGGTCAAAATGCACTCATTTCAAAAAAACAAAATATGTGCTAACTTGTGCTAGGCTAGTCTTCTATATCTACGTTCGAATAACGAGAATAAATGTGCAATTTTTTCTAAAAATGAAAAAACAAAATTTTAAAAAAAAAATTTTTGTTCGTACGAAGTTCCAAAAAATACCACAACTTGTGCTAGGTTTGTGCTGCAGAACGCCGAAATCCCCACTTCGATAAGTCAATGCGTTGTCGAGAAATTGCAGAAATAAAATTTTGGAACATAAAAGCGTCAAAATAACGGTCAAAATGCACTCATTTCAAAAAAAACAAAATATGTGCTAACTTGTGCTAGGCTAGTCTTCTATATCTACGTTCGAATAACGAGAATAAATGTGCAATTTTTTCTAAAAATGAAAAAACAAAATTTTTAAAAAAAATTTTTGTTCGTACGAAGTTCCAAAAAATACCACAACTTGTGCTAGGTTTGTGCTGCAGAACGCCGAAATCCCCACTTCGATAAGTCAATGCGTTGTCGAGAAATTGCAGAAATAAAATTTTGGAACATAAAAGCGTCAAAATAACGGTCAAAATGCACTCATTTCAAAAAAAACAAAATATGTGCTAACTTGTGCTAGGCTAGTCTTCTATATCTACGTTCGAATAACGAGAATAAATGTGCAATTTTTTCTAAAAATGAAAAAACAAAATTTTTTTTAAAAAATTTTTGTTCGTACAAAGTTCCAAAAAATACCACAACTTGTGCTAGGTTTGTGCTGCAGAACGCCGAAATCCCCACTTCGATAAGTCAATGCGTTGTCGAGAAATTGCAGAAATAAAATTTTGGAACATAAAAGCGTCAAAATAACGGTCAAAATGCACTCATTTCAAAAAAACAAAATATGTGCTAACTTGTGCTAGGCTAGTCTTCTATATCTACGTTCGAATAACGAGAATAAATGTGCAATTTTTTCTAAAAATGAAAAAACAAAATTTTTTTTAAAAATTTTTTGTTCGTACAAAGTTCCAAAAATACCACAACTTGTGCTAGGTTTGTGCTGCAGAACGCCGAAATCCCCACTTCGATAAGTCAATGCGTTGTCGAGAAATTGCAGAAATAAAATTTTGGAACATAAAAGCGTCAAAATAACGGTCAAAATGCACTCATTTCAAAAAAACAAAATATGTGCTAACTTGTGCTAGGCTAGTCTTCTATATCTACGTTCGAATAACGAGAATAAATGTGCAATTTTTTCTAAAAATGAAAAAACAAAATTTTTTAAAAAAAAATTTTTGTTCGTACGAAGTTCCAAAAAATACCACAACTTGTGCTAGGTTTGTGCTGCAGAACGCCGAAATCCCCACTTCGATAAGTCAATGCGTTGTCGAGAAATTGCAGAAATAAAATTTTGGAACATAAAAGCGTCAAAATAACGGTCAAAATGCACTCATTTCAAAAAAACAAAATATGTGCTAACTTGTGCTAGGCTAGTCTTCTATATCTACGTTCGACACGAGAATAAATGTGCAATTTTTTCTAAAAATGAAAAAACAAAATTTTAAAAATTTTTGTTCGTACGAAGTTCCAAAAAATACCACAACTTGTGCTAGGTTTGTGCTGCAGAACGCCGAAATCCCACTTCGATAAGTCAATGCGTTGTCGAGAAATTGCAGAAATAAAATTTTGGAACATAAAAGCGTCAAAATAACGGTCAAAATGCACTCATTTCAAAAAAACAAAAATGTGCTAACTTGTGCTAGGCTAGTCTTCTATATCTACGTTCGAATAACGAGAATAAATGTGCAATTTTTTCTAAAAATGAAAAAACAAAATTTTAAAAAAAAATTTTTGTTCGTACGAAGTCCAAAAAATACCACAACTTGTGCTAGGTTTGTGCTGCAGAACGCCGAAATCCCCACTTCGATAAGTCAATGCGTTGTCGAGAAATTGCAGAAATAAAATTTTGGAACATAAAAGCGTCAAAATAACGGTCAAAATGCACTCATTTCAAAAAAACAAAATATGTGCTAACTTGTGCTAGGCTAGTCTTCTATATCTACGTTCGAATAACGAGAATAAATGTGCAATTTTTTCTAAAAATGAAAAAACAAAATTTTAAAAAAAAAATTTTTGTTCGTACAAAGTTCCAAAAAATACCACAACTTGTGCTAGGTTTGTGCTGCAGAACGCCGAAATCCCCACTTCGATAAGTCAATGCGTTGTCGAGAAGCAGAAATGAAAATAAAATTTGGAACATAAAAGCGTCAAAATAACGGTCAAAATGCACTCATTTCAAAAAAACAAAATATGTGCTAACTTGTGCTAGGCTAGTCTTCTATATCTACGTTCGAATAACGAGAATAAAATGTGCAATTTTTTCTAAAAATGAAAAAAAAAAATTTTTTTAAAAAAATTTTTGTTCGTACGAAGTTCCAAAAAAATACCACAACTTGTGCTAGGTTTGTGCTGCAGAACGCCGAAATCCCCACTTCGATAAGTCAATGCGTTGTCGAGAAATTGCAGAAATAAAATTTTGGAACATAAAAGCGTCAAAATAACGGTCAAAATGCACTCATTTCAAAAAAACAAAATATGTGCTAACTTGTGCTCGGCTAGTCTTCTATATCTACGTTCGAATAACGAGAATAAATGTGCAATTTTTCTAAAAATGAAAAAAAAAAACAAATTTTTTTTAAAAAAAATTTTGTTCGTACGAAGTTCCAAAAAATACCACAACTTGTGCTAGGTTTGTGCTGCAGAACGCCGAAATCCCCACTTCGATAAGTCAATGCGTTGTCGAGAAATTGCAGAAATAAAATTTTGGAACATAAAAGCGTCAAAATAACGGTCAAAATGCACTCATTTCAAAAAAACAAAATATGTGCTAACTTGTGCTCGGCTAGTCTTCTATATCTACGTTCGAATAACGAGAATAAATGTGCAATTTTTTCTAAAAATGAAAAAAAACAAAATTTTTTTAAAAAAATTTTTGTTCGTACAAAGTTCCAAAAAATACCACACTTGTGCTAGGTTTGTGCTGCAGAACGCCGAAATCCCCACTTCGATAAGTCAATGCGTTGTCGAGAAATTGCAGAAATAAAATTTTGGAACATAAAAGCGTCAAAATAACGGTCAAAATGCACTCATTTCAAAAAAAAACAAAATATGTGCTAACTTGTGCTAGGCTAGTCTTCTATATCTACGTTCGAATAACGAGAATAAATGTGCAATTTTTTCTAAAAATGAAAAAACAAAATTTTTTTAAAAAATTTTTGTTCGTACGAAGTTCCAAAAAATACACAACTTGTGCTAGGTTGTGCTGCAGAACGCCGAAATCCCCACTTCGATAAGTCAATGCGTTGTCGAGAAATTGCAGAAATAAAATTTTGAAACATAAAAGCGTCAAAATAACGGTCAAAATGCACTCATTTCAAAAAAACAAAATATGTGCTAACTTGTGCTAGGCTAGTCTTCTATATCTACGTTCGAATAACGAGAATAAATGTGCAATTTTTTCTAAAAATGAATAACGAAGAATAAATGTGCAATGCGTTGTCTAAAAATTGCAGTACGTACAAATAAAATTTTGAGGTTTGTGCTGCAGAACGCCGAAATCTACGTTCGAATAACGAGAATAAATGTGCAATTTTTTCTAAAAATGATTTTTGTTCGTACAAAGTCAACTTGTGCTAGGTTTGTGCTGCAGAACGCCGAAATCCCCACTTCGATAAGTCAATGCGTTGTCGAGAAATTACAGAAATAAAATTTTGGAACATAAAAGCGTCAAAATAACGGTCAAAATGCACTCATTTCAAAAAAAAACAAATATGTGCTAACTTGTGCTAGGCTAGTTCTATATCTACGTTCGAATAACGAGAATAAATGTGCAATTTTTTCTAAAAATGAAAAAAACAAAATTTTTTAAAAAAATTTTTGTTCGTACAAAGTTCCAAAAAATACCACAACTTGTGCTAGGTTTGTGCTGCAGAACGCCGAAATCCCCACTTCGATAAGTCAATGCGTTGTCGAGAAATTACAGAAATAAAATTTTGGAACATAAAAGCGTCAAAATAACGGTCAAAATGCACTCATTTCAAAAAAACAAAATATGTGCTAACTTGTGCTAGGCTAGTCTTCTATATCTACGTTCGAATAACGAGAATAAATGTGCAATTTTTCTAAAAATGAAAAAAACAAAATTTTTTTAAAAAATTTTTGTTCGTACAAAGTTCCAAAAATACCACAACTTGTGCTAGGTTTGTGCTGCAGAACGCCGAAATCCCCACTTCGATAAGTCAATGCGTTGTCGAGAAATTACAGAAATAAAATTTTGGAACATAAAAGCGTCAAAATAACGGTCAAAATGCACTCATTTCAAAAAACAAAATATGTGCTAACTTGTGCTAGGCTAGTCTTCTATATCTACGTTCGAATAACGAGAATAAATGTGCAATTTTTTCTAAAAATGAAAAAACACAAAATTTTAAAAAAATTTTTTGTTCGTACGAAGTTCCAAAAAAATACCACAACTTGTGCTAGGTTTGTGCTGCAGAACGCCGAAATCCCCACTTCGATAAGTCAATGCGTTGTCGAGAAATTGCAGAAATAAAATTTTGGAACATAAAAGCGTAAAAATAACGGTCAAAATGCACTCATTTCAAAAAAACAAAATATGTGCTAACTTGTGCTAGGCTAGTCTTCTATATCTACGTTCGAATAACGAGAATAAATGTGCAATTTTTTCTAAAAAATGAAAAACAAAATTTTAAAAAAAAATTTTTTGTTCGTACGAAGTTCCAAAAAATACCACAACTTGTGCTAGGTTTGTGCTGCAGAACGCCGAAATCCCCACTTCGATAAGTCAATGCGTTGTCGAGAAATTGCAGAAATAAAATTTGGAACATAAAAGCGTAAAAATAACGGTCAAAATGCACTCATTTCAAAAAAACAAAATATGTGCTAACTTGTGCTAGGCTAGTCTTCTATATCTACGTTCGAAATAACGAGAATAAATGTGCAATTTTTTCTAAAAATGAAAAAACAAAATTTTTAAAAAAAAATTTTGTTCGTACGAAGTTCCAAAAAACCACAACTTGTGCTAGGTTTGTGCTGCAGAACGCCGAAATCCCCACTTCGATAAGTCAATGCGTTGTCGAGAAATTGCAGAAATAAAATTTTGGAACATAAAAGCGTCAAAATAACGGTCAAAATGCACTCATTTCAAAAAAAACAAAATATGTGCTAACTTGTGCTAGGCTAGTCTTCTATATCTACGTTCGAAAAACGAGAATAAATGTGCAATTTTTTCTAAAAATGAAAAAACAAAATTTTTTTTAAAAAAAAATTTTTGTTCGTACAAAGTTCCAAAAAATACCACAACTTGTGCTAGGTTTGTGCTGCAGAACGCCGAAATCCCCACTTCGATAAGTCAATGCGTTGTCGAGAAATTGCAGAAATAAAATTTGGAACATAAAAGCGTCAAAATAACGGTCAAAATGCACTCATTTCAAAAAAACAAATATGTGCTAACTTGTGCTAGGCTAGTCTTCTATATCTACGTTCGAATAACGAGAATAAATGTGCAATTTTTTCTAAAAATGAAAAAACAAAAGAATAACTTGTGCTAGGTTTGTGCTGCAGAACGCCGAAATCCCCACTTCGATAAGTCAATGCGTTGTCGAGAAATTGCAGAAATAAAATTTTGGAACATAAAAGCGTCAAAATAACGGTCAAAATGCACTCATTTAATATGTGCTAACTTGTGCTAGGCTAGTCTTCTATATCTACGTTTCGTACGATTTTTGTTCGTACGAAGTTCCAAAAAATGCAGAACGCCACAACTTCGATAAGTCAATGCGTTGTCGAGAAATTGCAGAAATAAAATTTTGGAACATGTCAAAATAACTAGCACTCATTTCAAAAAAACAAAATATGTGCTAACTTTGTCGTACGAAGTTCCAAAAATACCACAACTTGTGCTAGGTTTGTGCTGCAGAACGCCGAAATCCCCACTTCGATAAGTCAATGCGTTGTCGAGAAATTGCAGAAATAAAATTTTGGAACATAAAAGCGTCAAAATAACGGTCAAAATGCACTCATTTCAAAAAAACAAAATATGTGCTAACTTGTGCTAGGCTAGTCTTCTATATCTACGTTCGAATAACGAGAATAAATGTGCAATTTTTTCTAAAAATGAAAAAACAAAATTTAAAAAAAAAAAAAATTTTTGTTCGTACGAAGTTCCAAAAAATACCACAACTTGTGCTAGGTTTGTGCTGCAGAACGCCGAAATCCCCACTTCGATAAGTCAATGCGTTGTCGAGAAATTGCAGAAATAAAATTTTGGAACATAAAAGCGTCAAAATAACGGTCAAAATGCACTCATTTCAAAAAAAACAAAATATGTGCTAACTTGTGCTAGGCTAGTCTTCTATATCTACGTTCGAATAACGAGAATAAATGTGCAATTTTTTCTAAAAATGAAAAAACAAAATTTTTTTAAAAAAATTTTTTGTTCGTACAAAGTTCCAAAAAATACCACAACTTGTGCTAGGTTTGTGCTGCAGAACGCCGAAATCCCCACTTCGATAAGTCAATGCGTTGTCGAGAAATTGCAGAAATAAATTTTGGAACATAAAAGCGTCAAATAACGGTCAAAATGCACTCATTTCAAAAAACAAAATATGTGCTAACTTGTGCTAGGCTAGTCTTCTATATCTACGTTCGAATAACGAGAATAATTGTGCAATTTTTTCTAAAAATGAAAAAACAAAATTTTTTTAAAAAATTTTTGTTCGTACAAAGTTCCAAAAAATACCACAACTTGTGCTAGGTTTGTGCTGCAGAACGCCGAAATCCCCACTTCGATAAGTCAATGCGTTGTCGAGAAATTGCAGAAAAAAAATTTTGGAACATAAAAGCGTCAAAATAACGGTCAAAATGCACTCATTCAAAAAAACAAAATATGTGCTAACTTGTGCTCGGCTAGTCTTCTATATCTACGTTCGAATAACGAGAATAAATGTGCAATTTTTTCTAAAAAAAAAAACAAAATTTTTTTTAAAAATTTTTTGTTCGTACGAAGTTCCAAAAAATACCACAACTTGTGCTAGGTTTGTGCTGCAGAACGCCGAAATCCCCACTTCGATAAGTCAATGCGTTGTCGAGAAATTGCAGAAATAAAATTTTGGAACATAAAAGCGTCAAAATAACGGTCAAAATGCACTCATTTCAAAAAAAACAAAATATGTGCTAACTTGTGCTAGGCTAGTCTTCTATATCTACGTTCGAATAACGAGAATAAATGTGCAATTTTTTCTAAAAATGAAAAAAACAAAATTTTTTTAAAAAAATTTTTGTTCGTACAAAGTTCCAAAAAATACCACAACCTTGTGCTAGGTTTGTGCTGCAGAACGCCGAAATCCCCACTTCGATAAGTCAATGCGTTGTCGAGAAATTGCAGAAATAAAATTTTGGAACATAAAAGCGTCAAAATAACGGTCAAAATGCACTCATTTCAAAAAAAACAAAATATGTGCTAACTTGTGCTAGGCTAGTCTTCTATATCTACGTTCGAATAACGAGAATAAATGTGCAATTTTTTCTAAAAATGAAAAAAACAAATTTTTTTTTAAAAAATTTTTGTTCGTACGAAGTTCCAAAAAATACCACAACTTGTGCTAGGTTTGTGCTGCAGAACGCCGAAATCCCCACTTCGATAAGTCAATGCGTTGTCGAGAAATTGCAGAAATAAATTTTGAAACATAAAAGCGTCAAAATAACGGTCAAAATGCACTCATTTCAAAAAAACAAAATATGTGCTAACTTGTGCTAGGCTAGTCTTCTATATCTACGTTCGAATAACGAGAATAAATGTGCAATTTTTTCTAAAAATGAAAAAACAAAATTTTTTAAAAAATTTTTGTTCGTACAAAGTTCCAAAAAATACCACAACTTGTGCTAGGTTTGTGCTGCAGAACGCCGAAATCCCCACTTCGATAAGTCAATGCGTTGTCGAGAAATTACAGAAATAAAATTTTGGAACATAAAAGCGTCAAAATAACGGTCAAAATGCACTCATTTCAAAAAAACAAAATATGTGCTAACTTGTGCTAGGCTAGTCTTCTATATCTACGTTCGAATAACGAGAATAAATGTGCAATTTTTTCTAAAAATGAAAAAACAAAATTTTTTAAAAAATTTTTGTTCGTACGAAGTTCCAAAAAATACCACAACTTGTGCTAGGTTTGTGCTGCAGAACGCCGAAATCCCCACTTCGATAAGTCAATGCGTTGTCGAGAAATTGCAGAAATAAAATTTTGGAACATAAAAGCGTCAAAATAACGGTCAAAATGCACTCATTTCAAAAAAACAAAATATGTGCTAACTTGTGCTAGGCTAGTCTTCTATATCTACGTTCGAATAACGAGAATAAATGTGCAATTTTTTCTAAAAATGAAAAAACAAAATTTTTTAAAAAAATTTTTGTTCGTACAAAGTTCCAAAAAATACCACAACTTGTGCTAGGTTTGTGCTGCAGAACGCCGAAATCCCCACTTCGATAAGTCAATGCGTTGTCGAGAAATTGCAGAAATAAAATTTTGGAACATAAAAGCGTCAAAATAACGGTCAAAATGCACTCATTTCAAAAAAACAAAATATGTGCTAACTTGTGCTAGGCTAGTCTTCTATATCTACGTTCGAATAACGAGAATAAATGTGCAATTTTTTCTAAAAATGAAAAAACAAAATTTTTTTAAAAAAATTTTGTTCGTACGAAGTTCCAAAAAATACCACAACTTGTGCTAGGTTTGTGCTGCAGAACGCCGAAATCCCCACTTCGATAAGTCAATGCGTTGTCGAGAAATTGCAGAAATAAAATTTTGGAACATAAAAGCGTCAAAATAACGGTCAAAATGCACTCATTTCAAAAAACAAAATATGTGCTAACTTGTGCTAGGCTAGTCTTCTATATCTACGTTCGAATAACGAGAATAAATGTGCAATTTTTTCTAAAAATGAAAAAAAAAAATTTTTTTAAAAAATTTTTGTTCGTACGAAGTTCCAAAAAATACCACAACTTGTGCTAGGTTTGTGCTGCAGAACGCCGAAATCCCCACTTCGATAAGTCAATGCGTTGTCGAGAAATTGCAGAAATAAAATTTTGGAACATAAAAGCGTCAAAATAAACGGTCAAAATGCACTCATTTCAAAAAAAACAAAATATGTGCTAACTTGTGCTAGGCTAGTCTTCTATATCTACGTTCGAATAACGAGAATAAATGTGCAATTTTTTCTAAAAATGAAAAAAACAAATTTTTTTAAAAAATTTTTGTTCGTACAAAGTTCCAAAAAATACCACAACTTGTGCTAGGTTTGTGCTGCAGAACGCCGAAATCCCCACTTCGATAAGTCAATGCGTTGTCGAGAAATTGCAGAAATAAAATTTTGGAACATAAAAGCGTCAAAATAACGGTCAAAATGCACTCATTTCAAAAAAACAAAATATGTGCTAACTTGTGCTAGGCTAGTCTTCTATATCTACGTTCGAATAACGAGAATAAATGTGCAATTTTTTCTAAAAATGAAAAAACAAAATTTTTAAAAAAAAATTTTTGTTCGTACAAAGTTCTAAAAAAATACCACAACTTGTGCTAGGTTTGTGCTGCAGAACGCCGAAATCCCCACTTCGATAAGTCAATGCGTTGTCGAGAAATTGCAGAAATAAAATTTTGGAACATAAAAGCGTCAAAATAACGGTCAAAATGCACTCATTTCAAAAAAACAAAATATGTGCTAACTTGTGCTAGGCTAGTCTTCTATATCTACGTTCGAATAACGAGAATAAATGTGCAATTTTTTCTAAAAATGAAAAAACAAAATTTTTTAAAAAAATTTTTGTTCGTACAAAGTTCCAAAAAATACCACAACTTGTGCTAGGTTTGTGCTGCAGAACGCCGAAATCCCCACTTCGATAAGTCAATGCGTTGTCGAGAAATTGCAGAAATAAAATTTTGGAACATAAAAGCGTCAAAATAACGGTCAAAATGCACTCATTTCAAAAAAACAAAATATGTGCTAACTTGTGCTAGGCTAGTCTTCTATATCTACGTTCGAATAACGAGAATAAATGTGCAATTTTTCTAAAAATGAAAAAAAAAAATTTTTTAAAAAAATTTTTTGTTCGTACAAAGTTCCAAAAAATACCACAACTTGTGCTAGGTTTGTGCTGCAGAACGCCGAAATCCCCACTTCGATAAGTCAATGCGTTGTCGAGAAATTGCAGAAATAAAATTTTGGAACATAAAAGCGTCAAAATAACGGTCAAAATGCACTCATTTCAAAAAAACAAAATATGTGCTAACTTGTGCTAGGCTAGTCTTCTATATCTACGTTCGAATAACGAGAATAAATGTGCAATTTTTTCTAAAAATGAAAAAACAAAATTTTTTTAAAAAAATTTTTGTTCGTACAAAGTTCCAAAAAATACCACAACTTGTGCTAGGTTTGTGCTGCAGAACGCCGAAATCCCCACTTCGATAAGTCAATGCGTTGTCGAGAAATTGCAGAAATAAAATTTTGGAACATAAAAGCGTCAAAATAACGGTCAAAATGCACTCATTTCAAAAAAACAAAATATGTGCTAACTTGTGCTAGGCTAGTCTTCTATATCTACGTTCGAATAACGAGAATAAATGTGCAATTTTTTCTAAAAATGAAAAAACAAATTTAAAAAAAAAATTTTTGTTCGTACGAAGTTCCAAAAAATACCACAACTTGTGCTAGGTTTGTGCTGCAGAACGCCGAAATCCCCACTTCGATAAGTCAATGCGTTGTCGAGAAATTGCAGAAATAAAATTTTGGAACATAAAAGCGTCAAAATAACGGTCAAAATGCACTCATTTCAAAAAAACAAAATATGTGCTAACTTGTGCTAGGCTAGTCTTCTATATCTACGTTCGAATAACGAGAATAAATGTGCATTTTTTCTAAAAATGAAAAAACAAAATTTTTTTAAAAAAATTTTTGTTCGTACAAAGTTCCAAAAAATACCACAACTTGTGCTAGGTTTGTGCTGCAGAACGCCGAAATCCCCACTTCGATAAGTCAATGCGTTGTCGAGAAATTGCAGAAATAAAATTTTGGAACATAAAAGCGTCAAAATAACGGTCAAAATGCACTCATTTCAAAAAAACAAAATATGTGCTAACTTGTGCTAGGCTAGTCTTCTATATCTACGTTCGAATAAAAAAAACGAGAATACCACAATGTGCAATTTTTAGGTTAATGCAAAACAAAATTTTTTTAAAAAAATTTTTGTTCGATAAGTTCCAAAAAATACCACAACTTGTGCTAGGTTTGTGCAAGTTAGCACATATTTGTTTTTTTGAAATAAGTGCATTTTGACCGCCGAAATCCCCACTTCGATAAGTCAATGCGTTGTCGAGAAATTGTTTTTTCATTTTTAGAAAAAATTGCACATTTACTCACGTAGATATAGAAGACTAGCCTAGCACAAGTTTGCACATATTTTGTTTTTTTGAAATAAGTGCATTTTGACTGTTATTTTGACGCTTTTATGTTCCAAAAATTTTATTTCTGCAATTTCTCGACAACGCATTGACTTATCGAAGTGGGGATTTCGGCGTTCTGCAGCACAAACCTAGCACAAGTTGGTGGTATTTTTTGGAACTTCGTACGAACAAAAATTTTTTTAAAAAAATTTTGTTTTTTCATTTTTAGAAAAAATTGCACATTTATTCTCGTTATTCGAACGTAGATATAGAAGACTAGCCTAGCACAAGTTAGCACATATTTGTTTTTTTGAAATGAGTGCATTTTGACTGTTATTTTGACGCTTTTATGTTCCAAAATTTTATTTCTGCAATTTCTCGACAACGCATTGACTTATCGAAGTGGGGATTTCGGCGTTCTGCAGCACAAACCTAGCACAAGTTGTGGTATTTTTTGGAACTTCGTACGAACAAAAATTTTTTTAAAAAAATTTGTTTTTTCATTTTTAGAAAAAATTGCACATTTATTCTCGTTATTCGAACGTAGATATAGAAGACTAGCCTAGCACAAGTTAGCACATATTTTTGTTTTTTTGAAATGAGTGCATTTTGACCGTTATTTTGACGCTTTTATGTTCCAAAATTTTATTTCTGCAATTTCTCGACAACGCATTGACTTATCGAAGTGGGGATTTCGGCGTTCTGCAGCACAAACCTAGCACAAGTTGTGGTATTTTTTGGAACTTCGTACGAACAAAAATTTTTTTAAAAAAATTTTGTTTTTTCATTTTTAGAAAAAATTGCACATTTATTCTCGTTATTCGAACGTAGATATAGAAGACTAGCCTAGCACAAGTTAGCAATATTTTTGTTTTTTGAAATGAGTGCATTTTGACCGTTATTTTGACGCTTTTATGTTCCAAAATTTTATTCTGCAATTTCTCGACAACGCATTGACTTATCGAAGTGGGGATTTCGGCGTTCTGCAGCACAAACCTAGCACAAGTTGTGGTATTTTTTGGAACTTTGTACGAACAAAAATTTTTTTTAAAAATTTTGTTTTTCATTTTTAGAAAAAATTGCACATTTATTCTCGTTATTCGAACGTAGATATAGAAGACTAGCCTAGCACAAGTTTGCACATATTTGTTTTTTTGAAATGAGTGCATTTTGACCGTTATTTTGACGCTTTTATGTTCCAAAATTTTATTTCTGCAATTTTCGACAACGCATTGACTTATCGAAGTGGGGATTTCGGCGTTCTGCAGCACAAACCTAGCACAAGTTGTGGTATTTTTGGAACTTCGTACGAACAAAATTTTTTTTTAAAAAAATTTTTTTTTTTTCATTTTTAGAAAAAATTGCACATTTATTCTCGTTATTCGAACGTAGATATAGAAGACTAGCCTAGCACAAGTTAGCACATATTTTGTTTTTTTGAAATGAGTGCATTTTGACCGTTATTTTGACGCTTTTATGTTCCAAAATTTTATTTCTGCAATTTCTCGACAACGCATTGACTTATCGAAGGGGATTTCGGCGTTCTGCAGCACAAACCTAGCACAAGTTGTGGTATTTTTTGGAACTTTGTACGAACAAAAAATTTTTTTTAAAAAATTTTTGTTTTTTCATTTTTAGAAAAATTGCACATTTATTCTCGTTATTCGAACGTAGATATAGAAGACTAGCCTAGCACAAGTTTGCACATATTTGTTTTTTTGAAATGAGTGCATTTTGACTGTTATTTTGACGCTTTTATGTTCCAAAATTTTATTTCTGCAATTTCTCGACAACGCATTGACTTATCGAAGTGGGGATTTCGGCGTTCTGCAGCACAAACCTAGCACAAGTTGTGGTATTTTTTGGAACTTTGTACGAACAAAAATTTTTTTTTAAAAATTTTGTTTTTTCATTTTTAGAAAAAATTGCACATTTATTCTCGTTATTCGAACGTAGATATAGAAGACTAGCCTAGCACAAGTTTGGCACATATTTTGTTTTTTTGAAATGAGTGAACATTTTGATTGTTTTTTTCTGTTATTTTGACGCTTTTATGTTCACATTTATTTCTGCAATTTCTCGACGTAGATATAGAACGCATAGCCTAGCACAAGACTTATCGAAGTTTTTTTGGGGATGAGTGCATCGGCGTTCTGCAGCACAAACCTAGCACGCAAGTTGTGGTATTTTTTGGAACTATCGTTCCAAAATTTATTTCTGCAATTTCTCGACAACGCATTGACTTATCGAAGTGGGGATTTCGGCGTTCTGCAGCACAAACCTAGCACAAGTTGTGGTATTTTTTGGAACTTTGTACGTTTTTTCATTTTTAGAAAAAATTGCACATTTATTCTCGTTATTCGAACGTAGATATAGAAGACTAGCCTAGCACAAGTTAGCACATATTTTGTTTTTTTTGAAATGAGTGCATTTTGACCGTTATTTTGACGCTTTTATGTTCCAAATTTTATTTCTGCAATTTCTCGACAACGCATTGACTTATCGAAGTGGGGATTTCGGCGTTCTGCAGCACAAACCTAGCACAAGTTGTGGTATTTTTTGGAACTTTGTAAGAACAAAAATTTTTTTAAAAAAATTTTGTTTTTTTCATTTTTAGAAAAAATTGCACATTTATTCTCGTTATTCGAACGTAGATATAGAAGACTAGCCTAGCACAAGTTAGCACATATTTTGTTTTTTTTGAAATGAGTGCATTTTGACCGTTATTTTGACGCTTTTATGTTCCAAAATTTTATTTCTGCAATTCGACAACGCATTGACTTATCGAAGTGGGGATTTCGGCGTTCTGCAGCACAAACCTAGCACAAGTTGTGGTATTTTTTGGAACTTTGTACGAACAAAAATTTTTTTTAAAAAATTTTTTTTTTCATTTTAGAAAAAATTGCACATTTATTCTCGTTATTCGAACGTAGATATAGAAGACTAGCCTAGCACAAGTTAGCACATATTTTGTTTTTTTGAAATGAGTGCATTTTGACCGTTATTTTTACGCTTTTATGTTCCAAAATTTTATTTCTGCAATTTCTCGACAACGCATTGACTTATCGAAGTGGGGATTTCGGCGTTCTGCAGCACAAACCTAGCACAAGTTGTGGTATTTTTTGGAACTTCGTACGAACAAAAATTTTTAAAAAAATTTGTTTTTTCATTTTTAGAAAAAATTGCACATTTATTCTCGTTATTCGAACGTAGATATAGAAGACTAGCCTAGCACAAGTTAGCACATATTTTGTTTTTTTTGAAATGAGTGCATTTTGACCGTTATTTTGACGCTTTTATGTTCCAAAATTTTATTTCTGCAATTTCTCGACAACGCATTGACTTATCGAAGTGGGGATTTCGGCGTTCTGCAGCACAAACCTAGCACAAGTTGTGGTATTTTTGGAACTTTGTACGAACAAAATTTTTTTTAAAAAATTTTGTTTTTTTCATTTTTAGAAAAAATTGCACATTTATTCTCGTTATTCGAACGTAGATATAGAAGACTAGCCTAGCACAAGTTCACATATTTTGTTTTTTTGAAATGAGTGCATTTTGACCGTTATTTTGACGCTTTTATGTTCCAAAATTTTATTTCTGCAATTTCTCGACAACGCATTGACTTATCGAAGTGGGGATTTCGGCGTTCTGCAGCACAAACCTAGCACAAGTTGTGGTATTTTTTGGAACTTTGTACGAACAAAAATTTTTTTAAAAAAATTTGTTTTTTCATTTTTAGAAAAAATTGCACATTTATTCTCGTTATTCAAACGTAGATATAGAAGACTAGCCTAGCACAAGTTAGCACATATTTTGTTTTTTTGAAATGAGTGCATTTTGACCGTTATTTTGACGCTTTTATGTTCCAAAATTTTATTTCTGCAATTTCTCGACAACGCATTGACTTATCGAAGTGGGGATTTCGGCGTTCTGCAGCACAAACCTAGCACAAGTTGTGGTATTTTTTGGAACTTCGTACGAACAAAAATTTTTTAAAAAAAATTTGTTTTTTCATTTTTAGAAAAAATTGCACATTTATTCTCGTTATTCGAACGTAGATATAGAAGACTAGCCTAGCACAAGTTAGCACATATTTGTTTTTTGAAATGAGTGCATTTTGACCGTTATTTTGACGCTTTTATGTTCCAAATTTTATTTCTGCAATTTCTCGACAACGCATTGACTTATCGAAGTGGGGATTTCGGCGTTCTGCAGCACAAACCTAGCACAAGTTGTGGTATTTTTTGGAACTTCGTACGAACAAAAATTTTTTTAAAAAAATTTTGTTTTTTCATTTTTAGAAAAAATTGCACATTTATTCTCGTTATTCGAACGTAGATATAGAAGACTAGCCTAGCACAAGTTAGCACATATTTTGTTTTTTTGAAATGAGTGCATTTTGACCGTTATTTTGACGCTTTTATGTTCTGTAAAGGAGGCAATAAAAGAGTGTTTTTGGTTCGGAGGCTGAGTCTATATTGTTATAATTAACGTAACTTATATACTAAATATATAGGTAAGAGTGGGAGAGTGTCACCACACTACACCTCCCCCCTTTTTGTAATAAAAAAATATGCGAAATATTTTTATATGGATAATAATAATTATAAGTACTTAACATTTATATTTATAAGAAAGTCTGTATCTAATTTATAAAATATGCTAAACAAATGCATATTAGCATAAGCTATGATAGATGTTTATAAATAACAACTATCTAAATAAGTCACACGGTACAAGTAACTTGATTAAGGAGATGCGCTCACATTGCATTACATTGTTTACAGTAACCATGACCATATATGCAATGCAATCACATTCCTGTGTCACCTTTTGCTTGTTTCTATGCAGCTTGTTTTTATAGAGTTATAAAAATATTACTTTTAAGATTACAAAAGTACAATTTTGATATTTACTTATTTTAAATTATTCATCGTAAAATGTAATTAAAATCCTGGCAGGGTCGCCATGTAAAGGAGGCAATAAAAGAGTGTTTTTGGTTCGGAGGCTGAGTCTATATTGTTATAATTAACGTAACTTATATACTAAATATATAGGTAAGAGTGGGAGAGTGTCACCACACTACAGTTCCAAAATTTTATTTCTGCAATTTCTCGACAACGCATTGACTTATCGAAGTGGGGATTTCGGCGTTCTGCAGCACAAACCTAGCACAAGTTGTGGTATTTTTTGGAACTTCGTACGAACAAAAATTTTTTTAAAAAAATTTTGTTTTTTCATTTTTAGAAAAAATTGCACATTTATTCTCGTTATTCGAACGTAGATATAGAAGACTAGCCTAGCACAAGTTAGCACATATTTTGTTTTTTTGAAATGAGTGCATTTTGACCGTTATTTTGACGCTTTTATGTTCCAAAATTTTATTTCTGCAATTTCTCGACAACGCATTGACTTATCGAAGTGGGGATTTCGGCGTTCTGCAGCACAAACCTAGCACAAGTTGTGGTATTTTTTGGAACTTTGTACGAACAAAAATTTTTTTTAAAAAATTTTGTTTTTTCATTTTTAGAAAAAATTGCACATTTATTCTCGTTATTCGAACGTAGATATAGAAGACTAGCCTAGCACAAGTTTGCACATATTTTGTTTTTTTGAAATGAGTGCATTTTGACTGTTATTTTGACGCTTTTATGTTCCAAAATTTTATTTCTGCAATTTCTCGACAACGCATTGACTTATCGAAGTGGGGATTTCGGCGTTCTGCAGCACAAACCTAGCACAAGTTGTATTTTTTGGAACTTCGTACGAACAAAAATTTTTTTAAAAAATTTTGTTTTTTCATTTTTAGAAAAAATTGCACATTTATTCTCGTTATTCGAACGTAGATATAGAAGACTAGCCTAGCACAAGTTAGCACATATTTTGTTTTTGAAATGAGTGCATTTTGACCGTTATTTTGACGCTTTATGTTCCAAAATTTTATTTCTGCAATTTCTCGACACGCATTGACTTATCGAAGTGGGGATTTCGGCGTTCTGCAGCACAAACCTAGCACAAGTTGTGGTATTTTTGGAACTTTGTACGAACAAAAATTTTTTAAAAAAATTTTGTTTTTTCATTTTTAGAAAAATTGCACATTTATTCTCGTTATTCGAACGTAGATATAGAAGACTAGCCTAGCACAAGTTAGCACATATTTTTTTTTTTGAAATGAGTGCATTTTGACCGTTATTTTGACGCTTTTATGTTCCAAAATTTTATTTCTGCAATTTCTCGACAACGCATTGACTTATCGAAGTGGGGATTTCGGCGTTCTGCAGCACAAACCTAGCACAAGTTGTGGTATTTTTTGGAACTTTGTACGAACAAAAATTTTTTTAAAAAAATTTTGTTTTTTCATTTTTAGAAAAAATTGCACATTTATTCTCGTTATTCGAACGTAGATATAGAAGACTAGCCTAGCACAAGTTAGCACATATTTTGTTTTTTTGAAATGAGTGCATTTTGACCGTTATTTTGACGCTTTTATGTTCCAAAATTTTATTTCTGCAATTTCTCGACAACGCATTGACTTATCGAAGTGGGGATTTCGGCGTTCTGCAGCACAAACCTAGCACAAGTTGTGGTATTTTTTGGAACTTTGTACGAACAAAAATTTTTAAAAAAAATTTTGTTTTTTCATTTTTAGAAAAAATTGCACATTTATTCTCGTTATTCGAACGTAGATATAGAAGACTAGCCTAGCACAAGTTAGCACATATTTTGTTTTTTGAAATGAGTGCATTTTGACCGTTATTTTGACGCTTTTATGTTTCAAAATTTTATTTCTGCAATTTCTCGACAACGCATTGACTTATCGAAGTGGGGATTTCGGCGTTCTGCAGCACAAACCTAGCACAAGTTGTGGTATTTTTTGGAACTTCGTACGAACAAAAATTTTTTTAAAAAAAATTTGTTTTTTCATTTTTAGAAAAAATTGCACATTTATTCTCGTTATTCGAACGTAGATATAGAAGACTAGCCTAGCACAAGTTAGCACATATTTTGTTTTTTTGAAATGAGTGCATTTTGACCGTTATTTTGACGCTTTTATGTTCCAAAATTTTATTTCTGCAATTTCTCGACAACGCATTGACTTATCGAAGTGGGGATTTCGGCGTTCTGCAGCACAAACCTAGCACAAGTTGTGGTATTTTTTGAACTTCGTACGAACAAAAATTTTTTTTTAAAAATTTTGTTTTTTCATTTTAGAAAAAATTGCACATTTATTCTCGTTATTCGAACGTAGATATAGAAGACTAGCCTAGCACAAGTTAGCACATATTTTGTTTTTTTGAAATGAGTGCATTTTGACCGTTATTTTGACGCTTTTATGTTCCAAAATTTTATTTCTGCAATTTCTCGACAACGCATTGACTTATCGAAGTGGGGATTTCGGCGTTCTGCAGCACAAACCTAGCACAAGTTGTGGTATTTTTTGGAACTTTGTACGAACAAAAATTTTTTAAAAAAATTTTGTTTTTTCATTTTTAGAAAAAATTGCACATTTATTCTCGTTATTCGAACGTAGATATAGAAGACTAGCCTAGCACAAGTTAGCACATATTTTGTTTTTTTGAAATGAGTGCATTTTGACCGTTATTTTGACGCTTTTATGTTCCAAAATTTATTTCTGCAATTTCTCGACAACGCATTGACTTATCGAAGTGGGGATTTCGGCGTTCTGCAGCACAAACCTAGCACAAGTTGTGGTATTTTTGGAACTTCGTACGAACAAAAATTTTTTTTTAAAAATTTTGTTTTTTCATTTTTAGAAAAAATTGCACATTTATTCTCGTTATTCGAACGTAGATATAGAAGACTAGCCTAGCACAAGTTAGCACATATTTTGTTTTTTTGAAATGAGTGCATTTTGACCGTTATTTTGACGCTTTTATGTTCCAAAATTTTATTTCTGCAATTTCTCGACAACGCATTGACTTATCGAAGTGGGGATTTCGGCGTTCTGCAGCACAAACCTAGCACAAGTTGTGGTATTTTTTGGAACCTCGTACGAACAAAAATTTTTTTTTAAAAATTTTGTTTTTTTCATTTTTAGAAAAAATTGCACATTTATTCTCGTTATTCGAACGTAGATATAGAAGACTAGCCTAGCACAAGTTAGCACATATTTTGTTTTTTTGAAATGAGTGCATTTTGACCGTTATTTTGACGCTTTTATGTTCCAAAATTTTATTTCTGCAATTTCTCGACAACGCATTGACTTATCGAAGTGGGGATTTCGGCGTTCTGCAGCACAAACCTAGCACAAGTTGTGGTATTTTTTGGAACTTCGTACGAACAAAAAATTTTTTTAAAAAATTTTGTTTTTCATTTTAGACAAAATTGCACATTTATTCTCGTTATTCGAACGTAGATATAGAAGACTAGCCTAGCACAAGTTAGCACATATTTTGTTTTTTTGAAATGAGTGCATTTTGACCGTTATTTTGACGCTTTTATGTTCCAAAATTTTATTTCTGCAATTTCTCGACAACGCATTGACTTATCGAAGTGGGGATTTCGGCGTTCTGCAGCACAAACCTAGCACAAGTTGTGGTATTTTTTGGAACTTCGTACGAACAAAAATTTTTTTTTTAAATTTTGTTTTTTCATTTTAGAAAAAATTGCACATTTATTCTCGTTATTCGAACGTAGTTTTAGAAGACTAGCCTAGCACAAGTTAGCACATTTTTTGTTTTTTCAAATAAGTGAATTTAAACCGTTAAAATCGCATATTCATTTTTTAATGTTCAATTTTGTTTTTCTCATAAACCGTCTATGATATTGATTTTTCTTTTGCAGCACATTCTAGCACATTTTAATCAGAATTGAAGCAATTTTTTTTTTTTCGATTTTGACAAAATGGCGGTGCTGCGATTTTTTTCAATCGCGATTTTCTGAAAATCTATCAGCGTTATCGAAATTTGCTTTACGGCACAGTATAGCACAGCCCTAGCACAAACTTATCCATTTGTTATTTTATCAATTTTACTAAATGGCGGTGCTAGTGATATTTTTTTTATTTTTCCTGTAACTTTTTAATTTTTTGATATTTTAAAATTTTATTTACGGCACAAGTCAGCACATGCCTAGCACAATCTAGCACAACTATTATTTTTTTAAATTTCCAAAATGGCGGTGCTAACTTCACACACATGAATTTGTTCTGGTAATCTACCAAAAATATTTCGAATGGTTTTTTATCATTATTGTCTAAAGTAATGGGTATACATACATTAATTTTTGCATATGTATTCTTAAAAAAGCGCTCAAATTATTGTAGAAGCATGTAATAAGCCAGCTCACAGAAAACTAGTGTTTTCGTATTCGTAAGTAATTTCACCCAAGATAACCTCAAAAACAACGACAAAATCGTTAAGAACTCGCCAATGATATGTAGTAGGCCGGCGAAACTTTACAGGATCGTGTGAATATATAATGGGTACCAGTCGGCACTAACGCGAAGTCTTTGGTCTTGTTCGTTCGAGAGCCAGAGCATTTTTTCATTTTATAAGAAATAAAGCTCCTGAACCATGCTAGTCACGTTAATGAAAATTCCGGCACAAATACGCACAACTTTACAGTATCTGTATAATAGAATATTTCTTTTATTATCTGTATACAAGAAATCATGACTGTGCTAACCAGCCGTTTCTGATATACAGCAATCGCCAAAACGTTCGCCCAGCAAAAAACGAAATATCTCTGAAATGTTCAGAGGCACAAATTTGGCTTTCACGGCACATTTATGCTCGTATTTAAAAGCTATCTTTTTGCATATTTAATATACGCCTAGACCCATCAATTTAAAAAAAAATGCTGGGCGAACGTTCATGCAGCAGTTTTTCTTAAATAACTCTGAAGCCGTTGGATGCACAAATTTGAAATTTCGGGCACATTTACACGATATAAGGCACTAATTATCTGCATCATTCAATTCTTGAAAAGGCGATACTTTTTGCTGCGCGAACGCACACCTTTTCATTGTGGGATGAGACAGGAATCATCCCACTTAGGAGGTAACAGGTTTTTTTTTGCATAATTCTGGAATTGTCCAAACATATGAAAAAAGGTCCTGTTTAGTAATTTTAAAAGTCAAATACAATTAACCTCAAGTCACCCTTCCCTTTAAACTTCTTTTATCTTATAGCCCGTAATATAAGTTAAATTCCACCCTCATTAGTCAAATAATTTCTACACTGAACTATATGATTGAAAGTGATAGAAGAAATTAAATGTTTAATATAATTGTTTTATTCAATTATGAAGTTTTGCCTTATTTTACATATCTTTTAACATAAATATTAATCCTTAATACCTATACAATTTGTTTCAAAATGCCCTGTCTGATAAGTGTTTGACATTCTGATGTGGGGAGGAAATGTCTACTATTTTTCTTCAACATTATCACATAACCATCTTCTAATTCAAATTTTCCATAATCAACCATACAAAGTACTTCAATATACAATGATTTTGGAGGCTTCAAGTTTTCTGTTAAATCAATGCCGCTGTAACCTATATCTTGTCCAATAGATCTCATATAAGATGCTAAATTAGTTGAATATTTAGAGAACCAGTTGTATTCATCATCAGACAATAACTCTCTCACATCAGGTGGTAGTACAGAGCCGAATTCCCAGCGTAATATCTTCATTTTCTCCATACGGTTATAAAGGTAGGCGAGAAGGCATCTTTTATTGCGTTCTAGTGCTGAATGCCGAACTTGTACTGTGGTCCATAAGGATTTGTTTTCTGATGTTGCATTCCTGTATCAATACAATGTAAGAGTCAATAATTATTATATGTGCACATACTTGGCACATGTTTTATTTTCAAACAAATAGAAACTTCAAAGTGATGATTAAGCATGAGCAAGATCTTTTGCCAATATTTTGAACACAACTCCATGCAGATATACTGCTTTATAAAAGCATCCTTAAAAAGTACTTACGCATCATTCATATTCATTTTGAAAAGTAAATGCATTTCTTCAATAATCTGGCGAATTTTTTCATCCTGAAAAATGACAAATATGAAATAAGTTATAATAGGATAAAACGAGATAACAATTTAGTTGGAGCATCAAAGAATGAAATAAATATCTTTAAAAAAATTAATGTAACATACCTACAACATAGGTATGTACAAAAACTGGATTCAATTTGGTAGCTAGAAGTGATGCACAAATCAACATAGTTGACTTAGTAAACACACCACTCAGGAATTTTAAAAATTAAGACTTAGACCAATTTATGCCACAATAGATAAGTATGCAAAATTATTTGTAATCACAAACTTACATTGAATTGATCAATAGTGTCCGAATTCCTGTCAGCTTCCTTTATTAATTCTATTACCTTTTCTGCAAACATACTGCATGTGTTCTAAAATGTATGAACACATAAATAACTTATATTAATATTAAATATTATATAGTGTAAAACGCCAAGTAAAATTAAATAATAAAATAACCTAAAACCTTCTTTTTTTTTTTATTTATCCCGAAGGAAAGGCAAGGGGAACTAAGCCCATACAGCCTAATCATTGTTTAGTAAAATGTATTCTGAATTTATGATGGATGCAATGGATGATGATGGAAACGTCGGAAAAATCCTCAAGAACGAGTTGTAAAGTTAGTCAAAATGAAAAATTATTGCAGAAACAAACTACATGCAGCCCCATGAAGAGATCGTAATCCGGCTAAAGTTTTACTCGGCTTACCTGCGAATAAAACCATGCACACGCACTAGATTCACACCACAAGTAATCAAAATATTAACTTATCTACCAGAAAACATTTACGGACACATGCAAGCCATTGACAAATAATATTTCCCTTAGATTCACAAGAAAATTACTGAGCCTATTTTTTTTTTTTTAGTTTACCTGCACCCTTCCTGAATTTATAATGAAGCTTTTCCCGCCGACATCCCATGAAGAGATCCCCTAAATTTTCAGCTTACCTTTTGCACACGCACTAGATTCACATAACAAGTTACGGACACATGCAAGCCATTTACAAATAAATTTTGATTTTATTACACCCGCTCCCTTCCAGCTTTTCCCGCCGAATCTTCTGAGCCTAACAATCTCCTATATAGTTTGTGGTAAAGCGTAACAAAATGTATTTGTTAAGTAACGGGGGATCAAGTACCTAAGCCAAGAATTCGTCTCGTTACTCCATGTTTTTCTTTCGTATTGTTTAAATGATTCTGAACAAGGGGAACTAAGCCCATGATTGTCTTTGTATATGTATAGTTTAGTAAATGATTTCTGAATTTATAATGATAACGGTGATGAATGGAAACGTCGGGAAAATCCTCAAGAACAAGTGTAAAGTTAGTCAAAATGAAAAAAACAACTTTGCGCAGAAAGACGTAATCCGGCTTACTCGGCACCTGCGCACACGCACTGATTCAAGAGATCTCAGTCACTTTACGGACCATGGCCATTTACTCAAAGAAAATTTGCACCCTTCCAGCTCCCGCCGGCTTGATTTTTTTTTTTTTAGTTTATTAACCTACAGCATTGTATAAATGTACTGAATTTATGATGAATGACATGTCATCCTCACGTCATCTGCAGAAACAATTCACATGAAGAGATCGTAACTAAAGTTTTGCTCGGTAATCATGCAACGTATAGATCACAACTCAAAATATCTTATCCAGAAAACATCACTTTACGGACACATGCAAGCCCAAATAAATTTTGATTTCACAAGAAAATACAACCCTTTTTTGAATCCAAAATGATTGAGCCTCAACTATATAGTTTGTGGTAAAGAACCGTAATTCGTTACTGAGTAACGGGTACTGCAAGTACCCGAAACGTTACCCAGGAATTCGAATCCCCTAAAACCTTCTTGATTTTTTTTTTTTTAGTTTATCGAAGGAAAGGCATGTTTCGTATCCGTATTGTTTCGGATCGCCTAATCATGTAGAATTTATGATGTGTGATGATGAATGGAAACGGGTCAAGAGTTAAATTTCAAAAGAAAAATCATTTTATCCCATGAAGAGATCGTAATCCGGCAAGTTTTGCTCGGCTTACCTGGTATAAAACCTGCAACGCTAGATTCCATCACAAGTAATCCTTATATGAAAACATCTTTACGGACACATAGTAAATTTTGATCACAAGACCTTTCTTTTGAATCCAAAACCTTTTATCTGCCTAAAACAATCTCCTATATATGGTAAATCATAATTCGTTACTGATAACGGGACTGCATCAATACCGAATAACGGTTACCCAAACGTCGCATGGTATCAATTTTTCGTAATCAAGTGGTGTATTGATACTCCCGAAGGAAAGGCAGGGGAACAAGCCCAACAGCCAGTCTTTAGTAAATTTCTGTATATGGTCATGGAAATCGGGAAAATCCTCAAGAACAAGTTTAATTAGTCAAAATGGAAAATAATTGGAGAAACAACTTACATGGGCCCATGAAGAGATCGTATTCCGGCTCAAGTTTTACTCAGCTTACCTGCGTATAAAAACACGCACTAGATTCACATCACAAGAAAACAAAATATAACTTATCTACCAGAAAACATCACTTTACTGACACATGCAAGCCATTTAAAAATATTTTTTTATTTTCACAAGAAAATTACACCCAGCTTTTTCTGCCGAATCCGGTTCCACAATCACAAAACAAAACTATATAATATAATGATGCTACGCATTCTATCTACCGAATCGATTTAAATCGACTTGCGATCAAAACCGCGCAGAGCTATTACTGAACTTGCAGTCAGTGACGTGTTTATAATTTCATCTAAGCTTGAAATTCATCTTATTTCATCAAAGCTTGTGTTTATAACCTTGCATTAGCAAACAAAAAAAAATGAGAGTTTGCGAGTGTTCCTGCCTCGCGCCCTCACAATTTTCGCTATCGCTATCTTCATGCGTTACATCATCTTTGCTACTGCTAGTTATGTACCTCACAACCCGGCCGTTTGAATCGATCTGTACTAAGTCAAATCAATTTGGACGGGTTTGCGGTTTGCTTCGTTTGTTCCACGCACACAAACACTTTGGACACAAACCGACGTCAATGGTGAAAAGTTCCTGAAGGCTGAAGGTTGCGTATCACCATTGTGGGGGTGGTGAAAGAGAAGAGAAGCGCTTCCGGCCCCACCGGGCCTCTATTTGTTGTTTGGTCCAATCAATTTAAAAAACTTCGATATCGCGATTTAGAATTTTTAGTTCTGTTTACGTCCTGCTCCGCTATATTACCTTACCAGCAAAAACAAGACAGCAAAAATATTACAATATTCAGTGATTGCATATAATATTTGTACTAATATTTGTACAATAATCTCATAGGAATTACTTACACATTTCAACGCGAATATGAAATATTTTCACTATGCATTGCTTCTACTTTGTTTTTTAAGATGTAATCAGCCTACCGGTGTACGCTGATTTTTACGTGTCGATATTGAACTCGATTTGATGTAGATTCAAATCGCTTTTGAAAAAGTCGAGATCGTTACATCTCCACTAATAACATTATCTCAATGCGATTCGGCGGGAAAAGCTGGAAGGGAGCGGGTGTAATTTTCTTGTGAAAATCAAAATTTATTTATAAATGGCTTGCATGTGTCCGTAAAGCATCCGTAAAGTGATTTTTCTGGTATATAAGTTATTTTGTTTAATTGTGATGTGAATCTAGTGCATGTGCATGGCTTTATATGCAGGTAAGCTAAGTAAAACTTTAGTCGGAAAACGATCTCTTCATGGGCTCATGTAAGATGTTTCTGCAATTCATTTTGTCTTTGACTAATTTTACACCTGTTTTTGAGGATTTTCCTGACGTTTCCGATCATCATCATTATCATTCATCATAAATTCAAAATTCATTTTACTAAAGACAATGGCTGTATGGGCTTAGTTCCCCTTGCATTTCCTTGGGGATAAACTGAACAAAAAAATCAAATGGAAGGGAAGAAAAACTAAGTCCATACAGCCAGTGCTGCCATACTCTGCTATACTATAACTATCAATTTCCTTTGCCCTCAATCATCTTTTTGACAGTCTCTATTTTTCTATATTTTCATCAAAGCTGGGCACCGTTAATCAAACAGTTAACTTAGTTAAACTCTAATCCGATACTGAAAAAGTGAACTTCGTTATAAGTTAAAGCGTTACATTTCAGAAAATTTTACGCAAGTGAACGTTAATCGTTAATCCGTTAACTCTTGTTATAAAAACTGTTGGTTCTGAGAGTTAGAAAAAAAGACGGGCATAATTTATTAAAGTGTGTATAATGTTTTTCATTAATTTTGATTAAGACTTTGGACTTTATCTTATTAACAAAGAATAGTTGCGTTCTGGACGAAATACTAATTAAACGAACAAATTTTAAAACGATTTGATAGTAATGTCTATTTATACGAATTGCTACATAGATCACTTACATCTTAGACGAAACGATACTAAAGCGTCCAGTTCATCTGCGAATTCAGTCATCTGGCATAATAGAACATTAATATTTTGAAGTTCTCGCCTAAAAGCGAGGCTCGCTATAGATTTTAACACACGCTGAAGTGTGTATAAAACAACTTCAAAACGAAAATGTATATAGCAATTAAACATTTAACACATTAAAGATGTTTTGTTTTAACATACTTGGATTTGCCTGTACGCTAGATTAACGGACTTTGGAAAATTTTATGGAAGTTAACGAGTCCGCTAACATGTTTTTAAGTTTACTTATAAGTGAATCCGTTACTCGAAATGTTAAATTATATAACGATTAACGAGTTAATGCCTAGCTATGCAAATTTATAGTAACAGCTCATAAGAGGAGATACCAAATCCCTGGTAACAGCATCATCTTATATAAGTAACTATAAAAAAGAAAGTCGTGTTAGTTACACTCAAGAACGACTTACCAATTTGGTTGAAAACTGGTGAGGAGGTAGCTTAGAACTAGTAGACAGACATAAGATACTTTTTTACTCGGCAAAATATTTTTATTTCGGATAATTTCGATATTTTGGTTTACCTGCATTCCAAAAGTGGCGGTAGACTCGATATGAAATCGTTTTATCGTAAACAGGTTTTTTAATCGGAGACCTACTGAAAGTATCAAAATCTTTGAACCCAGATTTTGCTGAACGTTTGGACAGGGTGTAGAGTTTCCACAGAAAAAACTTTAAAAAGACGTGTGTAACAGACCCGCCCTCTGATTACGTAAAAGCAATAGCAAAGCCGAAGCCGCCCTCTGATTACGTAAATTAATTTGCTTTTGCTAATTAGGTAATAAGGGGGCCACGCAATCGCGATAATTGAGAGTGTGTGCGCGGGGCGAGGTGCGGGACGCGGCAGGACGCCGAGCGCTCGTTGCGCGCACGCACTCACTCTTAATTATCGCGATCGCGCGACTTTGGCTTTGCTATTGCTTTTACGTAATCAGGGGGCGACCTGCTGCTGAAGTTTTATAAGAACTACCTACACGCAGGCAATATTACTATTTTCTGGCAACATTTTGTGGTGGTTTTTTCCAAGCAAAGTGACAGAAACGTACATAACGTGAGCATTTTTTTTAAAACTTCTCTTCCTCCATTCAATTGCGCACGCGATTTTGCCAGTGCTGTTTATACTTGTATGGTTCATGGAAGAACAAATGGTTCTTAAAAACATGTTATAGTACAAAGTGCAGTGGTAAAAATAAAGTGAACCATCTTTAGTGTATAGTGATTATTCTGTGATTATTAGTTTACGTTAAACTATAAAAATGAGTGCTAAGAGTGGTTTCGAAACAAAGGTCCAAGAAAACGACGAGACAACAGATTCTGGATATTTGTCAGGAAAGATAGAACCTGAATCAGACGTTAGTGGATTAGTCAGTCAGTCGTCAGTGCAGGAACATGGACAAGATCATTCAGTAGAGCTACAAAAAGAAAATAAAAAGCCACAAGGAGATAAGAAAGAAACACAAGTCGAAACTGAAGAGCAGCAAGAGGATAGTGGCGTTGTCCATGAGTGCTATTCAAGTGACCTTAGTGATTACCAGTTACCCGTGGCTCTAACAGTGCCTAAACTGACCATTGATGATGTCCCACCAATAGATTTATTATTTGAACAGGATGAGGATGGCGATACGTAAGTTAATGCTCGCTCAGTTATTTTTATTTATGTGTCTGGTTAATTGATGTATGTTAAATAAAACTAAACATCATCTTAACCATCCATTTAATTATTAGATATAGAATTATTTTTTCACACAGTGACTGGTAACTGCAGTATTTATTAGGTTTAGTTGCAATATACCTAAACAGATAAGTATCTAGTGACTCGGTAGACTGCATGCAATTAGATGCATCTATCCAGAATATTTCTAAACATAGAATCAGTCTCTTTGGTGATGGTAGCCAAAAGTGCCACTATGTTTGATCAACCAAAGTTCTACTTGTATGTTTATTTTAATGATTAATAGTGTATCAAACTCCTTTAAATTGCATATCATGTTGATAAAACCACAATTATGCATTAAAAAACAAACTGCTATGTAATTATCAGAGGTCGGAATTAGGTAGAGTCATTTATGTACTTGCACTGATTTCATACAGCGAAAGAATAAAGTGGATATGCCTCAAATTCCGGTATTAATTTTAAAGAGCAGAAATTTTATGTTAATTATCTTTGTTTTATTTGTCTATCTCTGAGGGTTTTATTATTTATTTGTAATATTGTTGGCCACACGGGATTGTCCATTAGAAATCCTGGGAAGGTCCACATTAATATCAACATTTCGATGCAAGTACATAAATGACTCTACCTAATTCCGACCTGTGGTAATTATGCACTTCATTGAAGTTTATTTGGTAACTATATTCCACAATACAAATATATTAGGTACTTACAAGAGATTTTTATGTGGTACCACACTTAATATTATAAAGGCGAAAGTTTGTGAGTGTGTATGTTTGTTACTTCTTCACGTCTAAATGGCTAGAGCAATTTTAATAAAATTTGGTATGGAGTTAGCTGACACACTGGATTAACACATAGGCTACTGTTTAGCCCGGGACAATATTTCTATCCCAGATAATTTCGCCATTTTGTTTTTTCTGCAGTCCACGCAGATGGAGTTGCGGGCAACAGCTATTTAGAATATTCACTAAATTAAGATATCACCTTGCAGACAATTACACATTGCTGCAGTACACGGATGTCAGAAATCAATGGGAACACTCCTCAGGCTATGTCCAAGCAAAGAGACACTAAACATCACAAATGACTTCCACCAGACTGCATTGCACTTGGCCATTATCACGGATAATGCTACGATTGCGAGGATGCTGGTCAGAGAGGGTGCCTCGCTCTCCCACAGAGACCTCAATGGGGACACACCTTTACATAGGGCAGCAATGTCAGGCAATGTGGAATGCCTTCAAGCATTATTAGCGCCTGTACCTCATCAGCCACAGAGGAAGCTGTCTTCAGTTTTAAACATGATGACTTATAAAGGTAAGTGATCTAGTTGCTATTTATCAAAAAGAACTTTTTTTATTTATTGATTCAGAGTTACTAAGGTACAGGGTAATTAGCCATGTTGTGGTCTTTTTATAATCTCCAATCAAGGGTATGACCACCACCAGGCCCAATTAATACAATTAAATATTAAACTTTTTATAATCATTGTGGCTTTCCTAGACATGTTAAACAATTGATCCTAATAATGGTATTATACCAGATTCAATTGTATCACTATGTCAGGATTTTATAGATATTTTACATTATTAACATACTTTGGCTTCAATGAAGATCTTATTTATCCTATTTTATAAATATGGAGGTTTGTGGGAATGTTTAGATGAATGTACCCCACACAAAATAGGCACACAAATGTCAAGTGCAGAGAACAGCCCAATGATTTGATGTACTTTGGATGGAAGTGAAGTTGGAAGAAGTGATTTGTATACTGTGTATAAATCCTTAACATCAACACTACTGAATGTATTTTGATGGAACTTGGCAGTTTCACATAGGTCAATTTACGGGCTTCAGCTAGTATAAAAAGTTGCATAAATACGGAAGTTACGGTAATTACAAATCGAATGGCGCATGGCGAACGCAATCATGAATGTCCGCGATAGCACGTGGTAGACGCAAAAACTACGGAGATGCTCTAGGATATGAACTACACGCAAGGACTTGCATAATCTGTCGTTATTAATATAGTGCAGGAGCTAATGAAGTATTATACTTTTATTATGGGGTTATCTTACCACGATTTTTTATAGCAGATTTGTTTCCTTCATGGAAGCAACATATCGCTCTGCACTGATTATGAGCGTCATTCCCTGCGTGCGTGATGTGGGTAGCATTTCCCTAAAACTCAGCCCTAAAGAAGTTAATGCTAATTCAAATCAAATCAAATGAGTAACAAAATGAATCTTATTCCACGCGGGCGAAATCACACAAGCGTTAGTAATAGTTAAATGCGTTATCATAAATTATCAAATTATTTTTAATAGTTACTTTATTTGTAATTATTGGGAATTTATGTTGTTATCGTCATTAGTTATACACAATTTACGCTGATAAAAAATCACTTAGTTTCTAGATACGGCAGCTCTTGGTTTATTTATAGTCAATAGAAAGGTTAGCCTAGGTTGGTAGGTATGTCTATTGTATGAGCGACGCACTCCTCCCAGCGATTACTACCCGTCATGGATGACGTCGACTTCGCCAAGGTCGCAATTACGCTCAATGCCATTTGTAAATCCTTGTAATAAAAGGAAAGATATATACTTACTACAATCATATTATACTTAAATGCAATCATATTTGCCTGCCTAAATCTTTAAAAATAGGAGCTTTATCTGATTTTATCATGTATTTATATTGGAGGCAAGCTGTAAGCGGTTTATTTATTTCGGTAGTCATAAAACTTGGTTTTCCCAGGCACGCCACAGCTGCATTGTAAACGTATTTATGCGGCGGTCAAGAAACACGTTAAAAGATTTAGAATTTCCAGTCTTAAAAAAGTATAAATTAGCTTCTTGGTTAAACCCCCATAATAATTCACACATAAAGCTAGAAAAACGCGAAACACGGATATAAATTAAAATTCCTTTCTAAAACATTTAAAAACCGGCTAGCGTGATGAATAGTATAATGTTAAAACCTCCGCCAAATATGTACCTCAAAACTAAACTTGTTAGGAGGATTTACGTCATTCCAAGTATCCTTTGCATCGGTATGTTATAACGCTGGTGTCCTAAGCGATATTAGTTTCAACGATGGCCTCGGTTTGGCATTACAAATATGTGGTTTGGTCTGGTGGGAACAGAGTCGGTTCGCTGCAGAGGCTAAGGCCCCCCATTACATACCTGGCTGGGTATTTCCCACCTAGGAGTGCGGTCGCGTAACCGTCTCGGGCCGCGAGTGAAAGCGAGGCGAACAAACGCAGTTTGGGATACCCCAACGCTATTATTCAAACTGTTCGCTAATTTCTATTGAGGGATCGCCCACCACCGGGCCCTATACCCTCCGCTGACCCTCGGATCTGCCTACTCATGATCACGAACACAAGACACTACAGTCGCAACGAGAAGCCAGATCCAAGCACCTAGCATGCAACCATAAATACATAGCTGCTAATCCGAAAACCAATTAAAATTTTAATCGACATATGTTTCGCCAACACCCGTGGCATCATCAGGATTAGTTTTCCATGTTAGTTCTATCTACCGAACCAACTAACTAACAACTAAAACCAATGTATTGCAAATCATTTTTATACCCTCAATCAACATAAAAAAATAAATGTTAATACCTACATATTAGTTTAGAAATGTAAAATTATTATAGATAAATAAATATTAAAAATATACATTAGTTATTAATTGTTAAATTATTAGAAGAAAAATAAATTTATAATAATATTAAATATATATAAAAAAAGACCATATCAAGGCTGTACGACAAAGTCATTACCTTTGTCCGATCCTATTGACTTTGACATTGACAGATTGCAGCCAAAACTGGGCTAGTGTTTACAAAATCTATTTGATTATTTACCAAATTAATACCTGAAAATTTTGCTTTCATAATTTCTAGTTTTTCTAAAATAGACAGACGGATGCCTTTATCTGCAACATGTAGAACTCTTAACTCATTATTATCTGCCAGGGAGTGGCCCGCCTGGAGTAAATGTTCGGCAAAGTTGGATTTATTAGGATTACCATTTCTAAAAGCTGATATATGTTCCTTGTATCGAACATTAAAACTGCGACCAGTTTGTCCAATGTAACAAGCATCACATTCATCACACTTCAACTGGTATACACCTGATTTCTTTTTAAGTTCCAACTTTTGTTTTGTGTTAATTAACTTTTGTAATGAATTATAAGTCCTAAACGCCACAAATATGTCTTCTTTTTTTAATAATTTAGATAATTTTTCTGAAAAACCTCCATAATATGTCAAACTACCAGTGTATGGTTTTTGAATCTGATCAACTTTAGGGTATAACATTTGTTTAACCAAAATGTTTTCCTTTTTATTGACCAGATTATAAATTAATTGAGGACTGTACCCATTAGATCTGGCAATTTGAACAATGGTATTAAATTCTTTATTATAATTGTAATTGTTAAGCGGTAAAGTTACCAGTCTATGTATCATAGACTTATAAGCCGCTAATTTATGTTGCCATGGGTGGAAAGAATCAACCGGTATTGTGACATCTGTATGGGTAGGTTTCCGGTATACAGCAAAATCATGAAATTTATCTAATCTTGATATAGTTAAATCCAAAAAATTTATGCTATTATTAACTTCTTCTTCAATTTTGAATTTAATTTTGGCATGCTTGGTATTAATTTTGTTGACAAAAACATGAAACTGTCTCACTGAGCCTGTCCAACACAAGATAACATCATCTACATATCTAAAATAATATTTTATCTTACTATTGTTAACTATAAACTTATTTTCATACCAATCCATAAAAATTTCTGCAAGAAACGGTGACAACGGAGAACCCATAGCCAAACCATCCTTCTGTAAATAATAGGTGTTCCGATAACAAAAATAATTTGGTTCATACAAAGTCTAGTCAGTCCAATAATGTTATCAACCTCCGTTGGATGTAAATTGACTTTATCACACCAAGTCTTAATTATGTCTAAACAATCTTTATAAGGAACATTTGTAAACAAACTTTCTACATCTAATGAAAATAATTTTGAATTTGTAGGCAATTCTATATATTTAATTTTTCTATTAAATCTAAACTATTTTTAACACTATACTTAGGTGTGAATTGAATTTTTTCCTTTTTTTATATAGTTATTTAAATTCTATATTGGAGCGCCTGCATATAAATTGGCAACGTTTTTAAATAACTATATAAAGGAAAAAATTCAATTCACACCTAAGTATAGTGTTAAAAATAGTTTAGATTTAATAGAAAAAATTAAATATATAGAATTGCCTACAAATTCAAAATTATTTTCATTAGATGTAGAAAGTTTGTTTACAAATGTTCCTTATAAAGATTGTTTAGACATAATTAAGACTTGGTGTGATAAAGTCAATTTACATCCAACGGAGGTTGATAACATTATTGGACTGACTAGACTTTGTATGAACCAAAATTATTTTTGTTATCGGAACACCTATTATTTACAGAAGGATGGTTTGGCTATGGGTTCTCCGTTGTCACCGTTTCTTGCAGAAATTTTTATGGATTGGTATGAAAATAAGTTTATAGTTAACAATAGTAAGATAAAATATTATTTTAGATATGTAGATGATGTTATCTTGTGTTGGACAGGCTCAGTGAGACAGTTTCATGTTTTTGTCAACAAAATTAATACCAAGCATGCCAAAATTAAATTCAAAATTGAAGAAGAAGTTAATAATAGCATAAATTTTTTGGATTTAACTATATCAAGATTAGATAAATTTCATGATTTTGCTGTATACCGGAAACCTACCCATACAGATGTCACAATACCGGTTGATTCTTTCCACCCATGGCAACATAAATTAGCGGCTTATAAGTCTATGATACATAGACTGGTAACTTTACCGCTTAACAATTACAATTATAATAAAGAATTTAATACCATTGTTCAAATTGCCAGATCTAATGGGTACAGTCCTCAATTAATTTATAATCTGGTCAATAAAAAGGAAAACATTTTGGTTAAACAAATGTTATACCCTAAAGTTGATCAGATTCAAAAACCATACACTGGTAGTTTGACATATTATGGAGGTTTTTCAGAAAAATTATCTAAATTATTAAAAAAAGAAGACATATTTGTGGCGTTTAGGACTTATAATTCATTACAAAAGTTAATTAACACAAAACAAAAGTTGGAACTTAAAAGAAATCAGGTGTATACCAGTTGAAGTGTGATGAATGTGATGCTTGTTACATTGGACAAACTGGTCGCAGTTTTAATGTTCGATACAAGGAACATATATCAGCTTTTAGAAATGGTAATCCTAATAAATCCAACTTTGCCGAACATTTACTCCAGGCGGGCCACTCCCTGGCAGATAATAATGAGTTAAGAGTTCTACATGTTGCAGATAAAGGCATCCGTCTGTCTATTTTAGAAAAACTAGAAATTATGAAAGCAAAATTTTCAGGTATTAATTTGGTAAATAATCAAATAGATTTTGTAAACACTAGCCCAGTTTTGGCTGCAATCTGTCAATGTCAAAGTCAATAGGATCGGACAAAGGTAATGACTTTGTCGTACAGCCTTGATATGGTCTTTTTTATATATATTTAATATTATTATAAATTTATTTTTCTTCTAATAATTTAACAATTAATAACTAATGTATATTTTTAATATTTATTTATCTATAATAATTTTACATTTCTAAACTAATATGTAGGTATTAACATTTATTTTTTTATGTTGATTGAGGGTATAAAAATGATTTGCAATACATTGGTTTTAGTTGTTAGTTAGTTGGTTCGGTAGATAGAACTAACATGGAAAACTAATCCTGATGATGCCACGGGTGTTGGCGAAACATATGTCGATTAAAATTTTAATTGGTTTTCGGATTAGCAGCTATGTATTTATGGTTGCATGCTAGGTGCTTGGATCTGGCTTCTCGTTGCGACTGTAGTGTCTTGTGTTCGTGATCATGAGTAGGCAGATCCGAGGGTCAGCGGAGGGTATAGGGCCCGGTGGTGGGCGATCCCTCAATAGAGATTTGAACTTCCGAATAGTGACGCCTGATACAATTCAATATGTTCGCTAATTGGTGATCTGTTACATGATATGCTAAATAAACGCCGTAATACGGTTTTTCCTGGTCACGAGGCAGCACGTAAACAGACCTAAATTAGCATAATAATTGTTTGCTATTTAGTCAGATACAACATTCTTGAGAGAACATATTATTCGCTTTCGCCACCGTTTTCGCCTCAAGTTCATATATATCTAGCTAAACAAACCTAATAGGTATTCATTAACTAATTCTATTTCAATCATGCGAAAATCTAATTATTTCTAAATAAATGAAACTAAAAGAGGAAAGTACCTACCTATAGTTATGTATGACACACAAAAATCTCTGGTAGGTTGGTATTTCCATAAAATCATATGCCTCAGCGGAATCAAACCGGAAAGTACTAGAATACTACTAACGATGAGTGGATGGAGTGCAGCGGTCGGTTTTTTCACATGACCCGTGCCCGAGGAAAACCGCAGAGTCCAATGATTCTTACTGGGAGATTCCAAAGATGGATGTACTTAACAAAGCGATGAATGTCTTGGGTTATACCCACGAGAAAGCGGCATCCGTTGAACAACATCTTATAATACCACGCGTCGATGTACGTACTTTCTAATTCTAATCCACAAATTGGATTTAAGTAGGTTTCGCACAGTTCAAGTATCTTTCCATCAGTATAGTAGTCTACAAATACAAATAGATAGATGAACGTGCTTGAACAAATACTACCTATTCAGGGCCGGCCCGCCCATACGGCGAACGGAGTAGTCGCTCCAGGCGCCAAATCCTAGAGGGCAAGATATAGGTATATATTATAAAATTATTAATATATATAGGTATATATTATTAGGAGCAAACAGGAGAGGCGCCATAATTGGATCTCGCTCCATTCTAAAATTTACTTCGAGCCGGTGGCGCTGCTATTGACATAATGGGGTACACATAGAGTAAAATGGTGAACAAATGCCTACGCGTACTTTAGCATTAATAAAGCTATTCAAATGATACTTCTAGAACAGCTCTCGCAAATACCAAAAATATGTTTTGGGAAACTAATTAGGTTCCGGTTTTGTTAATGAACTCGTCTATTCTATTAAAAATTGCTTTAGTAATTTTAAGATATATCAATTTGTTCTTTACAAATTGGGATGTGACAAAACAAGTAATTGGAAATACCCATACTAATTACGATTCAATCGTCAATAATATACTTATGTGGCTTAGATTAAATATACACATTAATTATCTTTTTCAGTTAAAAAGGTACTGGTTATAGAATAAAAGAAATTAATGAAAAATACGATAGAACCACATGGTGCCACTTCTGACCAATTTTGAGGGTATAGTTGAGATGTACAAGTTCGGTTTGTAGTGACAGGTGGTCAGCCCATCGCCTACAAAACACCAAAACCCTCTTGTCCCTCTACTGACTTGTACAGTATGTCCGGGAAGAGAAGCAGCTGTAGTATTATACCTTTTTTTTTTCACTCCCAGAGCAGCATGAAGAAAGTCGACTCTCGTTAATTCAAACCTGCGATAATTCGAACCTCTCTGCAATTCAAAGTTGTCACGAGTTCCCTAGAATTTCTCTTTATATTTAGAACTAAAACTATACATGTTTATACACTCGGAAAATCGATCAAAAATATCATCTCTGCGTAACAAAACGACGCGTTAATTCAACCTTACAGGCATTAAACACGCGACAATTCAAAGTTGCAGAGAGAAAGATTACAGAATTTGCTAACTAAGTGTACATCTATTGTATCCCTCATTTTATTTATTTATTATAGCCTTTCCTCCGACATGAATTTATATATATTACAATTAATTATTTATTCATTCATCGCCATTGTCAGCTTGCCCCTTGAACCCCTCATAGGTAATTGTTTATTATTCAATAATTGGAACTTTTTACTTTTCTCAAATATTTCAAACCATTTAATACGTATTTCAAACTCTCGATAATTCGTAGTATTTTAAAAGTCCCTTGAGATTCGAATTAATGAGAGTCGACTGTATATTGTATTAGAGAGCATTTCAATTGTTTAATATGTCAAACTCGTATACCTACTGTAAAACACCAAATTAATTAGGTGACTCCTTGACCTCTAATTTTGAGTAGGTATGACAACCCCAGAAGTCAGTGTTCTGTCTGGATAAGGCAATTATTACAATAATGATAATAATCTTTTAGATACCGGCAACGTTCTAATCACCTGGGTTTTCCTTGTTGACTTTAAGTGCGATATTAATATGGCTATGGTGACTATATACTCGTATGTTTATACATATAACATTGCCAGTTTTGCTAGTCAGTGACTCTGCTTCGCACTTGTATAAAAACATCATCCTTTTAATGCCAGCGGCAGCGCTTTGGCTAAAATATGAGAATTTTATCATGAATGTTTCGGGTTTTCCAGCGCTCGACCTGCTTCCATCCAATGTTGTCGTATGGTAGGTAGAGATATACATAATGCGGTGCCTTTATGCAGATTTTAACCAACTTTTGTCCTGGAGCTTTTACATCTCCATAATTTAATCATGCGCGCATTGTTTTTATTATTATTAATTAAATGAATTTAAAATGGTACCAGTAGTTCCTAAATAGTAAATGCCTTTTCTGTTGCTATAGATTTCCTTTAAATTAGAAATGTGAAAACCCATAAATAGTTTGCGGTTTTCCTACCTCATTTATAGACTTTGTACCTAACTAAATATTATATTATTTCGTTTATTTAACAATAATAGATCACGTTTTTTACGTAGTTACCTAGTAGATTTACGCCACGGTTGTGGAAATAAATAAAATATTAGAGTGAGTGGCATGGATACGGAAATAGTGAAAATAAAGGTGCGCGCGGCTGCCCCGCCATATTTGGTGAGGACAGAAGGCGCGCGACGCGTCACGCACGTCACATAACTGGGAAAACCCCATCGTTCCCTCTCGCTCACACGGACCGTGCGCGAGCGTGCGCACACGCACCTCGTTCTACTACGGTACAGACTTAATAAAATTCAGAGAGGTCATCTGGCGAGTCATGGCATACAGATACTGCTACCGATGTAAACTGCTGGTATGTTAGTGCTTTCAGAATTAGTGGTATAAATGCCAACACTATTTTTTACAAAGAAAATCTCTACAATTTAATTCAATTTTGTTTAATGGCCACTCTAGACTGATCAAAATTATCTTTTTTGTGTTAGGTACTTTTATACCCTTTAGCTCTGACTCTATAGGTACATCTGAAAAAAAATTACGCAGTATAAATTAATGCGCATATAATTTATTTATTTATGCTACACCCAGGTATTCACTGGATCTATTATGGTGTAATTCGAAGTGGTGTTAATCTATGATAATCTACATATTATTCATGATTATTTATTACATATCGTCACAAATAAGTCGGTAGTTAGTGTTACTTTGGTATTTGTATTTTTCCACACCGAGGCCCTTACGACGACACAATATTGTTTGTTTTGTTACTCATGATTAGTCATTAAACTTAGATGAAATTATCTGTTATTCGCAATATCATTTATAAATACGTTTTTTTAACTTAGTTGTTATATTTCACTCGTTATATTACGCCACATTAGAGATATGATGATAAATTTGTCGTCCATTGTATTGTAATAGGTACATATTTCGAAACACGAAAGTTATTTCTGTCACAGGCTGACTTAACAGGTCTTTCGTTAGTTTAAATTTAGTTGTAGACGCATTCTACATGTCTGTAGCCTTGTCTATTTCTTGCTCTGGTTTTATTTTTGTTAAGGCCAGCGTGGAGACTATAGATATACGAGTATTAGCGATATTGCAAAACTTTCACAGCACGAAAGTTTCACAGATTCGTATGGAAAGCGCGTTCTAAAATGCGGGCGCCATCATACGTTACCATCTGTTGGAGCCTAGATATAGTAATATACTAGTGGACGCCCGCGACTCCGTCCGCGTGGACTACAGAAAAAACAAAATGTCTAAATTATCCGGGATAAAAACATTTTCCCGGGATAAAAAGTAGCCTATATGTATATTACTGAAAACTGCATCGAAATTGGTTCAGCCGTGAGATTAGCGTGCACAAACGCACAGACAAACCGACAAACAGACAAAAAATCCAAAAATCATTCTTTTGGGTACTATTGCGTTGATAAAGGTCTCCTATAATATTTTTTCTCATATATCTTCCACTAGCAGCCCGCGGTTCCGGCTTCGCTCGGATATTCGACTTTTACAGCTGTAGTTTATAATTCGACACAACCATCAACGTTGTCTGCCCTCACGTGTGCCCGTTCGGGTCGCGCACCTCAACATGAGCCCACCCCCACCACCGCCGTCGCCGCCGCCGCGCGCCGCCACTCGCCGCCACTGTCGTGCTATGCGGACCGACCGACTGACACAACGACGGAACGCAGCCGCCGCCGCCGCCATCTCTGCCCTCGGCATTGTAAATGCATCTTGTGTATTAATATTAACATAAAAGTGTTATGATATGTATATATTCGGAATCCTCATTTCATCAGCTTTAATTTGATATGCATTTTGTTTTATGTTTATTGGTCTATGTCGGTAGGAACATCGAGTAATTGAAAAATAAGATATTTCGTAAATTAAACTTGAACACCACTAAAATCGTTATTGTGGCTAAACCTTAAAGGATAGACATATGCTATTGCAGACTTTTTTATAGAACTTTTTGAGAAGAATAATTCCCCCATACATTGTTATTCTGTATTTTGAGTTATTTCAGCAGCGCACGCAATGCAAGCCTCCAAAAAGCTCGTTTTTCTTCCGTCCGTCTGATAACTGTTACGATTACTCTAATAATTTCTTAAGTAGGTACACCTAAATTATACACCTATAGAATCCCTGGAATGTCTTCTTTCCATTATTGAAAACCGCATAGCTATTGATATAGTAGTTTTTGAGATCCTAGGTAACAAACACATTTTGGGCGCCCTTCGCAACTTCATTTTATACTATGTATAGATGTACAGACAGCTATCCGTTACATTTTTATTATATGTATAGATTTATGAACTGTCGACATAAACCATGCCTACACTCCTCTAAAGCAAGCGAGGCACACCGACACTAAGCCAAAATCTAGCATAAACAGAGAACATATATGTATTTATATATTAACTTCATATAACTCTACACTTAAATTAATATGCGCCTTACAAATTGCCTGTAGGTTATTTAATTCCGTGCTTTAAGTTGTGTAAGTACATTTACAGTAGCTTTCTTTGATATGACGTAAAAACTACGTCGCTGGTATGTCCAAATGGGTTAGTTAAACATGACTTGCTATTTGTTTATCTTATGAATTCCCTCTCGTTAATCTGGGTTGAGACAGCTAAATATAACTGCTGAGTTTTAAAATAACAGATTTATTCATCTAACTAGAATGAAATACCTACCAGACAGACTTTCTACTTCATCTGATGTTCTAGTACATTGTGCTCTGATACGTTCTAATTACTTTTTCAAAGATCTAAAATATTGCCTGAAGTTGGCTTTCTTATTTTATACGCAACTTAGTAGAGAACTGTGGCTTTGTAAAGCTTAGGGCGTGGTAGCATCTTAAGATTAGATTTAATCTAAAATATGCAAAATATCTCTCAAGATCGGTTATTGAATTTGGCTGTAAGTGAGCTAGCTTAGACTGACTTCAGACGTAGGGCCTAAACCCGGTAGACCAACTGGACACTGAACAATCACTCGTTTACAAATACGAGTAATATCGGGTTGTTCTTAAAGTCGTACCAGCCAGTTGCAATTCTCCTTTAACTTGAAAACTAGTAAACCGAGTACAAAACAACAATTTAGGGGAAAGTGGGGTATGACGGGGAAGCGAGGTAAGATGGGGACCATAATAAAATAGATGATAGAATGTCGTCAGAAAATTTGTTATAACGCCATCTAACGGCATTTAGCAAGAGTTTTTAGTGTCACAAACAGTTTGGTCGATAGTGTGCACGATATAATTTCGTAAGTATTTTTTTTAATTTTGAGTGGTTTTATGTAATTTTTGATGTTTACTAAGTGCGTGAATGTTCATAATGTATGGTACACAAGATGTGTGTTATATTTTTTTATTGATAGTTGCCTATTTTACTACTCTAAACTCATAAAATCGTTCCGGTTTTGTTATTTTTATAACCTCAAAATATTTTACGCATCTTGCGAGACTACTTCGGGAAAGATGGGGTACCTACCTGAGGGCAAGACGGGGTGGTACCCCATCTTACCCGCTCATGGGTCACTTCTTTTATTTCAATTTAGTTAAATATGATCGTCACTAGTTATGTTAATTTCATTTTTTTTATAGATTATGGTCCGAAATTACCAAAGAAAAACTAACAGAGGAGGGTGGAGTGAAAATCAAATGAAGTTAGCTATTCAAGAGGTTTTAGAGGGGAAAAAGGGTTATAAATTAGCTAGTAAGACTTATAATGTACCACAAACGACTCTCGAGAGCAAAGTTAATCAAGCAAGAAAAAATAAGAATGGTATACAAAATGTCAAAGTTCCCTTGGGTCCAATTTCCACTGTTTTTTCCGCAGAAGAAGAACAAGAACTTGTAACTTATTTAAAGGAAATGGAAGGAAGGTTATTTGGTTTGTCAACTTCTGAATTGCAGAAATTAGCCTATGAATTAGCAGTTCGTAACAACAAACAGCATAAATTCGATCATTTCAAGGAAAAAGCTGGCAAGGACTGGCTGCGTGGATTTCTCAACCGCCATCCCGACTTGAGTTTGCGAAAGCCGGAAAATACATCAGCGGCTCGTGCTGCTGGGTTTAATAAAGTGTCTGTTGGTAAATTTTTCGAACTGCTAGGCAAATCACTTGATGATATACCTTTTACTCCGGACAGGATTTATAACTGTGACGAGACAGAGTTTCGGTTGTGCCAAAATCGCGGTCCAAAGTGATCGCTGCAACTGGTAAAAAGCAAGTGGGAGCTTTGACGTCGGCCGAACGAGGCACAACTATAACTATTGAAATTTGTTTCAACGCTTCAGGGACATACATTCCACCTATGTTTATTTATCCCAGAAAACGTATGAAGTCCGAATTGCTCAATGGGGCTCTACCGAACTCATGGGCTGAATGTTCAGATTCTGGTGGATTACTGCCGAAATTTTCTTAAGATGGTTTCAGAAGTTCATTAAACTCACCAACGCTTCTAAAACCAACCCAGTCATGCTTATTTAGATGGTCATGCCTCTCACACCCAAAATTTGCAGCTAATCGATGAAGCACGTGAACATGGTGTGACAATAATATGCTTCCCACCGCACACCACGCACAAACTTCAACCAGCAGATGTTGGTTTTATGCGACCGTTGAGTATCTTTTATGATCAGGCCATAACAGCATGGTTAAGGTCAAATCCTGGGAAAGTAGTAACCCAATTTCAAGTAGCTGAACTCTTCGGGCAAGCATTCATTCGAGCAGCAACAATGCCAACTGCAATAAATGCATTTAAAGCATGTGGGATTTCGCCTTACAATGCACACATTTTTACTGAAGACGACTTTATTGCTGCAGAGGCCACCGATATCATATTGGACGCTGAAATAGAACCCGTTGCTGATATATCTTGGACACCATCGATAGCAGCAACATCACAACCAACACCGACAGTCACACCATCAGTAATATCGTCAGCTCATGATAACCAAACTGCCACCTGCACCGCCTCAAATTCTACAACGAACACAGAAACACCTCAGCCAACTCCACAAACCTCATCTTTAGTACAGCAAACAATAGTAAATGATGCTCTGGATAATGCAGCATTTCATTTGGTTAGCCCAAAACAGTTAATGCCTTATCCACGAATAGGAAAAAGGACAAGACAAATTAGAAGAAGAGGAAAAGCGGCCATTATCACTGCTTCACCTTATAAAGCCGAGTTAGAAGAAAGACAAAACAGTAAAAAACAGAAACCAAACAAAAAGAAATTGAAAAATACAAATAAAAGAACCAAGAAAGCTGACGAAGAATCTCATACATCAGATGATGAAGATACCACAGAATGTCTGTACTGTCACGGTCTATATTCCGAGTCTATTGAAGGTTGGATCACATGCCAGACTTGCGGTAAGTGGGCACATTGTGGCTGTGCAGGAGTGGAAGATAACGACGATGAAGCCGTCCATATCTGCCCTGTTTGTGAAGATAAACACGATTAAATATGTCATACCCCATCTTACCCTAGGGGGTACCCTGTCTTGCCCTATAGGTGGGGCAAGACGGTTTATTTTGTTATTTTTTTTAAGTTGATATTTCTATGAGAAGACTTTTATATTTTTGTTTTGACGGATTATAATTAAAGAAAGAAAGACTGATAGTTTACATAATAAAAGTTCCTGATTTGTGCAATAAAAAAATAGAGGTTTTATTGATGAATTACCTTAAAGTCCCCGTCTTACCCCACCTTCCCCTACTTAAGATCTTTTGTAACCAATATTTTACTATTATCTCTGTAATGATGTCAGAAAGGTACGATCGGTCGGTACTACTATATCCTACCGTGTAACCACACCATGTCCAGGTATATCCATTCATAATTGCGACCTGATATCATCTATGTGATTCATAAAGTTGGTATAAGGTCGAATAACCTGTTCTATTTGTTACGTCGTCGCCATTTTTTATGCACCTGAAGAGTGTTATTGACGTAATATTTTTTACGGATTTGTGGTCAAAACAAATTACACTGATTCTAGCAACAGATGATTTTAATTTGACTCAAGACCATAGAGTCCTCAACCTCAAACATTTAGGTACAGCAGGTAGGTAGGTTAGGTAGTAGGTAGTTGCATTTTTCTGGTCGCCTCTGTTAATCCTGGCTCATAGGAGTTGCAGAGGCAGATATGAGTGGTGAGCCAATCCCGGTAGTAGATAGTTGTTTTAATCAGGAAAAGAGATGTCGTTTCCTTCCTATTCCTTCAGCTAGCAGTTTGAATGATGTAATGTACATAAATGTCGTAACATCGAAACTACGTTGTTTCAGGTCAGACGTGCGTGCATTTGGCAGCCACGAGAGGACACCTAGAGGCACTGCAAACGCTCGTGTTCTATGGCGCTGATATCAACGCAAGAGTAAGTACTTATACTCAGACTTGTAAATACCTTTATCTAATATTTAGATATAGAGGGTACAGTTACCCGAGGATAAGAGTTAAAAACCATAATGTGCTGACCCGATAAATACTGGAATAAGGGCTGGAAGATGACGAGGGTAGAGTTAGAGAGGCATTAAATTACTCAGAATACTCTTGTGCGCCTCTCATAAACAAATTTCGACATAACCATCGTTTATTTCAAATGTGGTATCAAGTAATGTATTTCAATGGACCAATAAAGCGCGTACTCAACAAGATAACCCGTTGTTGTCTCACATAAATAAAAGTAACTTCTAAGAAATTGGAGCGTAATTAATGATAACAGTGCGTTTGGAAAGAAGATACAATAACTATAATGAAGACAAGATGGGATTATGCTATATAGGCACGACAGACATTTAATTCTTATTCTTTATTGCACATACACAAAAAATACAACTTACAAGATAAAAGAAGAGATGCATGTACAATGGCAAGCTTATCTCTACAAGAGATCTCTTGCAGCAAGCCAAGCAAGTAAAGAGAAATTATTAACAAACACAGGGTAACATACATGTGCAATGAAACTAATTCTACAAGACTAACTAAATTATAAAAAAAGGAGAGAAACAAATGACAGCATAGTCAAAGAATGGACAGGTACGAGTAGTGATCCTTCAGCTTTTTCCTAAATGTGCCAACAGTGCGACAATCTCTAACCGTATGGGGTAATTCATTCCAGAGCTTGACAGCCTGAACCGAGAAAGAATACCCAAAAGCCCCAGAATTAAATCGGGGAGTTTGTAGCAGTGATGCCGTATTGGATCGGAGAGGCCTATCTCTAGAAAAGAGATATTCAAAGCGCTCACTCAGATATAATGGAGAAAGGCGATAATTTAAAATCTTAAAAAGGAGTGTTAATAAATGAGTATTCCGGCGAAAACGAATCGGGAGCCATTTTATTTTACTTTAAAACAAATATAAGTATTTTTTGACAGATCATTTCTAGGAAACCGTTCTAAGCATAGATCAATCGCAGAAGTTATTAAAATCGCAGTCGCATTATTAAGATCATAATATTCCGAGTACACGACCTTAACTTTGACCTTTTCATGGAAAATGTCACTTTACACTTCGAAGTAAAATAACTCCACGTTTATTAATGCAAAGGGGATTATGTTCACTTACGTCAAGGTGTAGATGAGTCTACGTCAGAGAGAGACAATTCATACATATTACATAGGTCAAAAAACTTGTAATTGTGTGCGCAAGAATATAAAATAAGCTTTGACTTACGAAAATCAGTAAGAAATCACCTACATCTTACTTACTGACTGATTTATATTTGAGATAATCTTAATATCTCTAAATTAAGTATAACAATTCCTTGATATCCTCATATGCCATTAGGTGAGGTCGAACAAATTTAAAGCCTTGGTTTAAAGTCCATGTAAATAAGGTGTATCACCGTCAAGTCTGCTGACTTGCGGCACAGTTTTCCGTCATCGGCGGAAAACCCTGGCGCGATCAGCTGATAAGATAGGCTTTTTACTTACCATGCCAAATTTCCCGTAAACAATCAACGACGCAGTTTCGTATTACCGTTTTACTTCAGGGAAGGATAATGAGTTCTAGGCCCCGTGGTGGAGGCACTTCATTTTCAAATAAATTAAGACACACAAACTAACCTAACCCATTTTTATTACTGGTTTTTTTTTCCATTTATCTTAAACTTGAAATGATCCATTGAAACTTTTATAGCATTATGTAATATATTTAAGCAGAATTGCAGAAATGTTACAGTTAGGTAAAAGCATAAAGCGGACAAAAAGAAATTGTGATAATCAATGTAGTCATGCGATCGCCAATGTAGCCTACGCAAAGCCCACGCGCTTCATTGTAGGCCTACTGAGCCCTGGCTAACATTGGCATGCCACCATGTCCGGCCATACCAATTTAATAAATGCAAAAGTCTGTCTGTCTGTTACGCTTTCGCGGCCAAACCGCTGGACCGATTATCATGAAACTTCTCAATAATATAACTTACATATCAGAGTAACACATAGGCTACTTTTTATCCCGGGAAAATATTTTAATCTCGGATGATTTCGTCATTTTCTTTTTTCTGCAGTCTACGCGGACGGTCGCGGGCGTCCATTAGTTTTGTAGTGTACATTTCGATGTAGCCCGTATGCCACAAACAAAACGTGAAACCATAAAACGCAAGGTTTCATAGCTGAAGCTGTTTATTGCAAATTATTATTTTTAAATATTTTTATATTGGCTGAGTTACCTATGCACCGAGTAACCAAGAAAGTGACGTGTATGCGTGTTTTCACTAATTTTCTTTCGACAAGGCATTATGCCACTACCATTTGTTAAGATAACTTAGACGCCATAGGTCCTAGGTTCGATTCCCGGTAGGTGCAAACATTGATATTATACTTAATAAAGATGTTTGTTTCCGAGTCATGGATGTTTATATACTTATCTATGTATTTAAGTACCGTTGCTTAGTATCCACGACTCAAGATCTTAGTGTGGGACAGGGTTAATGTAATGTGAAGAGTGAGAATATTTATATTTATTCAAATTAAGACTTGTATTGTAATTAACCGCTATACCTGCAGAGTTCAACTCAATAACACAACCATTAGGTTTTTTTAAAAACATTTTGGCATGCATTTAGAATATTCATACAGGCATTCCAAAGACTCTGGGAAAGTACGTGACTGACAACTCAATACAATTGTATAGCTGTATAGTCTTAAACGAGGTGTGTGCCCGTCCTTACCGACAGCTGTTTATCGTTGGGCTTCCCAGCATTTGTGGCGTTTACAAAACACTTCATTGATTCAAGGTTGGGCGAATGTTTTATACGATTGTGAATTTTATCGCTAACTCCTATACCTACCAATATTAAACTACTAACAACCTATACTGACTATGTAATCTGTGTATAAAAATATAAGGGACACAAATAAACGCATTTGATTTGACTAATTCTTTGAAAAACATATTAAAACAAACCGTGGCAGCAGGAAACCAAACATTGGAATCAGTGATCATCTTTATGTCTCTAAAGTATTGTGAACATAGCAGAATGTATTGAGATGGCTCGCTCACTCCTGATTCGTATATTCAAAGCTCGATAAATGGCGGTAGTTTTATTAGATTGAGAATTTAACATGTTTTGGCAGTATATAAGATGATAATTAATTAATACAACTTTTATAATTATATTTTATATACAGTTGTGCGTAGTTATAGGACACAGGATCCAGGGTAAGATTCAGACAATAAACATTAATCCTACGCATATTGGGATTCATACCTACCTACATAGACTGAATGTACAGAAAATACTTTGATAGATAATAATAATAAACAACAATATCATAATATTTTATAGATCTTTCGGTTTTACCCATGCATCATAGATAATACTGCGCAGTGTTGTTTAATGAACGGTTTTTACATGGTCTACTTCTAGTTAATCACGTACACACAGAAAGTATGTTTACTATCTTTCGGTTATAGGGACAACTGGGCGAAAGTGCAATACCGAAATATTGTTGGTAGGAAAAATGCTACAAATACTTGATGCCAAATCAATATGTTTGGCAGTGTTTTTCGCCATCGAGTTTGGTAAACTTAGGTAACCTAGGTACCTACTTACTTATACCTACAGCTGTTCCACTTAGGTACCTCCTTATATTATCATCATCTTCCTGTCCTTATCCCGTTTTTATGGGGTCGGGCAATATTTTTCGTTTAGTTTCTTTGGAAAACCACATTGCCAAAGATATGGCATTTGTTTTACGGCCGCCTGCCTACCTGACTAATCCTCCTCGGGTAGTCGGGTATAACTTAAATGACAAATCCGTACATGAAATAAATTCAGTGGTACAGGCCCGTGACTGGAATCGAACCCACGCCTTCCCACTGAAAGGCGCACCATTACTATTGTGCTATCACCGCTTAGGGTACCTAATCTTCCTTAAAATAAGACTAGATCGTCCTTATATAATAAGACGAAATCTCATCCATTGGCAATCATTTCTAATCACGATGCTCTCTTCTCCAGGAAGCGCTGGGCGGTTGGACGGCCCTGCACATTGCGGCGTCCCGCGGCGACGTCCGCCTCACGCGGTACCTGAAGGAGCGCTGCCCGGGCGTGGTGGTCAACGCGCGCGACTACCGAGGCTACGCCCCGCGCCGCATCGCCGTCAAGTCTCAGGTCGCGTCGCTCTTCACCGCCGCTGACGACTCCGACTCAGAATACGAATCCGACTCTGATGATGTAAGTGTTGGCTTCTACTACTTGAGTGTTCAGATCTATTCAAAGTTCTCTTACTTTGTAGTTAATTATAACCTGTATAGGTTTATTGTTATTCGAATATGTAATTATATTATTATTATTTTTACTTTCATAATGCTATCTTTCTTTATACTTAATTAAGTGGACAAGTAGTGGGTATCTTGGTCATCTTGACTAACTGCGAACATTATTTTGTTATAGGAATACGACAGCGAGACAGAATCGTTATTCGAGAGCTACATGCAGAAGAGCAGCCCCATCAACGTTGCATGAACCTCCATCAGACATACACACAGAATACAATGTCGGCGCCAACAACCATCTGCGAGCCACATGCTGCCAACACATTAAAGTTAACCCAAGGTTTCGCTCCCATCATTAAAAATGTGACTACTTGGCGCCAACCGCAACAAACTATTCAGCCAAGTTTAATATTTAAGTATAACTTAATTTGTGTTTTGTAAAGGTAATGTTAGATGACTGGAATGACTAGGGTGCTATTGGAAAATTATATATCCGTTTTGTATATACATATTTCTATATAAGGTATCTTATTTAAGTTATATATATTACTGTATGTTTTATAACCTGACTGACAAGGAAAATGTTTTATTTCTATCATTAAATTTTTGGCCATAATTAACATTGATGTTACTCAACTGATATATGTTAGAAATAGACAATGTTGCCTTTCTTGTAGGGAAAGGAACATTTGCTCTGAATTCCAATAACATCTGGTACTTAGTTCAGCTTGACATATTTTATGTGAGAATTCTATTTAAACTATGTAAATGTTACAGGATCAATATGTGATTTCAGTTGAATATTTTATGAGGTTAACATTACTAAGTATCCAAAAGAAGTTTTATATAGATTCTAGTGGATATTAATATTGAATAAATATTAAGAATCCATCTACGGATCTGCGACGTCCAAAACCAATGGAAAACCCGTTTTATAAATGGTTGTCTAACTCACTCGATTCTGTGAAACAGACTCGGCGGAATCACCTAATTTACGTCTTCCGTTTAAGGCATTGATTCATTTTATCATTTACCTAAGTATTCTATATGATTATATGCAAAGTTCTGCACAATTTACTCCTTAGAAAATACCAAATGTTTTGGTCTTTGTGTTCCATTTATTATAGTCATATTACTCAACCGTTTTAATTTAAACTTTATTTAACACATTCGCTGCCGGCAGATTTTCTAAGGGTGCCGACATCACGTCAACGCCTAATGCGAGGACGCAAATACGTGTCAGCGGCACCTCTAGAAAGTCTAAAAGACACAAATACGTAGTTCGCCGGCACTGAATGTGGCTATGGATAAGGTTATTTCTACATAGTTGATATAAATGTGGCAAGAGAACTAAAACATTATCTGTGTTATTATATATATAAAACAATTTAGACATTGTTTAAACTAAATACTGCCTAAATTAGACAGATACTCCATTTTGCTATGAAATCTCATTTTTAAACAAGTGTTTAAGACGCGGTTTTATAATAACACCAGAGTTCTTGCCAGAATAAAGATGGATGACGAAATTATACTTAGAAATCTCCTTGACAATATGCAATAGCTATTTACAAACAGATGATAAAAACTGTCAAAATAACATAGTTAATGCATTTCGTCAATAGCTAACTCCAGGTACATTGTATATCTGTAATGTTAATTCAAATAAGAAATAAAGAGCCATGTTAAGTATTGTAACAGATTTTTTATATTTTGTCTTGCTCCCACTTTCGGATGAAAGCAGTAGATAAGATGAGATAATGATACTGAGAGAAGAGCAAAAAGCGCCAATGTAAGCTACTATTCATTATAAATTACTATGCATTTTCAACATGGAATTGAAAAGAAATGTACCGTGGTTAGGTATTTTATCGGACGTCAAAATGTTCGCCAATATTAAATCGAATACTTGACAGTATATTCATTATTATTTGTCACGTGGTAGCAGCACTGGGTCGTGCTGTTTTTCTCGCACTATACATGACAAAGAGGGAAGTAAGTTTATTATTAAACTTATATGACCTGCACACCTCGCTCGGGAGACTAGACAGCTCGAAATACAGAATACCGCCCCACTTTAAACCATTATGCAAATAAATATCCAGTTAAAATGTTATTTATTCTTCCAGCGTTACTAACATTGTAAAAACTGTCAAAACTTAAGCACATGAAACTAAAATCCTGTTGTCAACGCAGTGCGCTTACCACCGATTTCTTAACTTGTCCGATGGATGGCCCACGGTAATAATCACGATAAAAATATGTTAAGTTCATAGTTAAATCGTCGATCAATGATTAGTTTTAGGGGAAACCGAGCGTTGTTCTCTGTAATTATTAGAATGCAATATACTTATACTCTAAAAAATAAATATTTGGTTTCGGAAATTAAATATGTTAATTGTTGACCTACTCGTATAGGTATATTACTACACTTTATTCTTATTGCTTCTTGTATACACATAAATAAATTATTGTATTTATTTACTGGGCATTGTTTTGTTTTAATTATTTTTTGTACAAGTACCCGATTTGGTCGTTATGACATGATATGTAAAGTATAGCCTAGCTATCTATATTTTAAAATATTTATTATATATAGGGTGTAAAAAGACAACGTTGTTATTTTAATACCTCGTATTCTTTGAAACGTAACGATCATTTTTTTCTATGGAACCAACCATGGGAAACGAAAAAAAATTTTTTTTTTAAATCTCTATTGCAAGCAATGTATTCGATTGACCTAACATTTTTAAATATTAATATGGTGTCTTTAAAAAAAATGTTTGTTAACTGTTTCCAGATGGATTTATTTTAAAAAAATGCTGATATTTATGTAACTTTGGACCTAAATATCTTGGAAACCCGTGGTTTCCCAGGGGTGCTTCCATAGAAAAAAATTATCGTGATGTTACAAAGAATACGAGGTATTAAAAGAACAAAGTTGTCTTTTTACACCCAGTATAAGTTTTTTTATTATTAAGTATTATAATCTAGTTAATTGTATTTTATAATAATTAATTAATGTTGTTATGTAAGTACATACGTAATTCATTTGAATAAATATATGTATCCAAGATGATCTAAAGTTTTATTTCGTCTTAATCAAAACATAACTGTATATTATTAGGAGCAAACAGGAGAGGCGCCATAATTGATCTCGCTCCATTCTAAAATTTACTTCGGGCTGGCGCTGGGTGTAACGCCCTTTCACGCGGACGAAGTCTAGCGGCCCAGTAAATTATATACCTAGATCACTCACTGGACCGTATTCGACAGACCGTTTTCGATTTGTTTAGTAATTATCGTACCATAAGCCTAAGCCCAAGTGCGCACTTGCGGCCACCAATTTCGCCGAAATATCATGCGGCCAAGTGCGCGCACTGATGTACAATGCATTACATTTTGGTTGGTGTACTCGGTGGCCGGCGCGGCCTGACCGCTGCTGCTTGGCCGCCAGTGCGGACGGGCTACGAATACTCGTCTAGATTTATGCCGCAGCTGATACGTTCGGAGCATGAATCGCAACTTGCCCGACACTGTCCTATTATGGTATGGTGTAGGATCAGTGGACAGATTCCTTAAGCCTCCGACACCAAACCGGGCTTTTATCAGCTGGTTTGGTATGTACATTCCTTATGAAGAACCTTCCAGTACTAGCCAGCAAAAACACGTCGTCTGAGGGCGTAGTGCGAGTTTTCACTTCGAACTCGATCGCGTTAACGTAAACTATTCAACCAATCACATGATGCCATTGTTCTCACTTTTATTACATCACGTCATCACTCCATAATGTAATTAGTTAGTTGTTTTACGTTAACGCGAACGAGATCGAAGTGAAAACTCATACTAACTAAGCCCTCTGATGCTGCCTTCAGTCAGTTACCCACTTCACTGAGACTACTTTGAGCTTTTTATTATTTCAATAACCAATATCTGTAATCTAAAGTATTAAAAGTTATAATGAACTAAGGACATTAGTATGCCGATAGGGTATTGTTACCGTCAAGTAGGTAACATAAACATAACATACCATCATGATGTTACCATTCAGTAGGGTAACAATAGATTGACAGAACGTCGTAAAATGGAAATGTTTTATTTTCAGTAATAAACACATAAAAATAGGTATTTTATAATATCGATTCGCCCTTAAAAAATACGATTACATTTTGCTTTCACTGGGTTCCAGTTCATTCATTCTACCTTTCGCTAATTAAGCTATATTCTATTTTTTACCGCTTTAAAGAAGCCACGGAATGTGTAAGCAGGTACATTTTTAAGTGCGTCAATACTTTAACCACTTTATAAAATAGATGTTCGTTTAAACACTATTCTACATAATTTGCTCGATTCTTATGTAATGCAGGCAACTATAGGCGGAAATGTAAAACTATGTATGTTTAACAATAAATTATTTAAATAGGTATATTCCAACTCAACAAATAACAACAATGTTAGTAATAATAACAGATGAATGTTAGTTTTAATATAATTTACTGTGCGTGATTGTGCTATTCAAACAATACCACTGACTACATCTTCAGCCCCCTTATTACCTAACCAGCAAAAGCAAAGTGATAGCGAAAATTGTACGAAAATCGCTGATTGCTCGTCAAATTTGTATTACGTAAAATGAATTTCAAAGGAACTTTGACATTTCAAGGCGAATATTGTACAATTTTCGCTATCGCATTGCTTCGACTTTGCTATTGCAAATTAGGTAGTAAGGAGGCAGGTCTATCTTTACAGTACATTTAACAGTTACTATATTTAGCCCCACTTGCACCAAATGCGTAATCGTAAATTTTATTAATATACACGTATATCTATTACAGAAATTAATCCCCAGTTTCTAAAAGGTCCCGTCGTCGTCGCAGAGCGGGAGGCATCAGATTTTAACAACCGTGGACTATTTTGTGTGTTATCTTCTAACAATCGGTGAAATCTGTCTGATTAAGGCTGCCTTACAAACAACCTGAGATGTGCTATGTGGTCTCCGCTGATCATATCTATTGCTCCATGATGTTAATGAATTTCATTGGTGGATATATATATCAAACACATCCATAACAACATACCATAGTGCAAAGGCAGCCTAAGATGTATATGCAAGTGGAGCTTAATAATCTTGTTTCCCATAGTAAAAAAATAGGTGATAATCTTAATGATTAATAAGTAATCAAGAAAAGAACACTTTTGGTACAACACAAATAATATTGCTCTCTAATTTACTTCGCCCTACACAGTACCTACACATCCCTTTATGCTACAATGCATATTTGTTTATAATAAAGCAGTATACAAAGCCTCGATCAATTTAAGTTTATCTGGTACTTTGTAGGTAATTTATTAACAAAAACTCCAATTATAACTTTCTAGTTTGTTGATGTAAAATATTTAAAAAAACTTTTAACAAGTTAGTTATAATTATATGTAGTTACATTATTGATTAGTCATTGATTTAGATAATAATAATCAACCATTATTTATCATCGATATTTAAATAATCCATAAAAAAAAAGATTGGAGAAATGTAATGTACATTATAATAACAAATCATGGCTAACCTAATAGCCGTATTAAAAAATATATAAATAGTAGAGTAAATATATAAGTATTAAAAAATATATAAATAGTAGAGGGTTGTTAATTCTGTGTAAGTAATGTGTTGGGTTTTAGAGGTTCATAATAATTAGTGGTTTACTAATTTACTAATTTCTATAATCCTGAGGATGCCACGGTTGTTGGCGAAACATATGTAGATTATTTATCTAGTTTTTGATTTCGGAATAGTGCAATGTATCGTCTTGCATGCTAGGTGCTCGGGTCTGGTTTCTCATGGCGATTGTAGTTAGTGCAAGTGCCTGTTGTCGCAATTATGAGTTATCAGATCCGAGGGTCAGTGGAGGGTGTAGGGCCCGGTGGTGGGCACACCCATAGTGAATGTTTGAACTTCCGAATTGTAACGCCTAATACAATTTCATTTACATATTTATTTATTATTAAAAATAGCATATTATACATTTATTGAAATCGAGTTCAAATATTAAAAGAATTTTTCTTCATTTTAATTTTAATAAAATTGTAAATGGAAGCTAGTTATCTTCTTCTTCTTCGTCGTCTTCTTGTTGTCGCTCGAAAATGTTTAATTCATTGTCATCACTCTCATTATCAGTCATATTCATCACCAAACCTTCCAAAATTTCAGGATCGTATGAGATATCTTCATCGGGATTACTTGGATATAGTGAAGCGTTGAGGCAAGCTTGTCCATTGCACTGGCCACAAGCTAAAGAACATAGTAACCCTGATTTTCTGCATCCACAGCGTTCCCACAACCCTTTTTAGGGTTCCGTACGTCTGAATACAAAAACGGAACCCTTATAGGATCACTCGTGTGTCTGTCCGTCCGTCGCTTACAGTCAATTATCTCCGAATCTATTAGACCGATTAAGTTGAAATTTGGTACACATATCAATTCCTGTGACCCAAACACAGAGGTGTGACGTGAGCAGATGAAATCTGTATATGGGGGGTCATTTTTGGGGGGGAAGGGGAAAATTTAAAAAAAAAATCTGAAAACTGCATCGTGTGGCATATCAAATGAAAGGTCTTGTTGAGAAGATCTTAAATGTATTTTTTTGTAATTTTAAAATAAATAGTTTCCAAGTTATTCAAGAAAATAGACGAAAATTGACCATTCCCCCCCCTTATCTCCGAAACTACTGAACCTAAAATTTTGAAAAAAATACAGAAATTAGTTTTCTCCTTATAGATTATAGGAAAACCTATAAGAAGTCCATGATATTAAAATAACATGGTAAATCACTCAATATTGTGCGTACCAACTTACATTTGCAGGTGGAAAACATGATAGGTAACATCGTACGGAACCCTCTTCACGCGAGTTCAACTCGCACTTGTCGGCTTTTGCAATTGAAAAATATTATATTTAGTATTTCGACTGGTGCAAGTGCCTGTTGTCGCAATTATGAGTTATCAGATCCGAGGGTCAGTGGAGGGTGTAGGGCCCGGTGGTGGGCACACCCATAGTGAATGTTTGAACTTCCGAATTGTAACGCCTAATACAATTTCATTTACATATTTATTTATTATTAAAAATAGCATATTATACATTTATTGAAATCGAGTTCAAATATTAAAAGATTTTTCTTCATTTTAATTTTAATAAAATTGTAAATGGAAGCTAGTTATCTTCTTCTTCTTCGTCGTCTTCTTGTTGTCGCTCGAAAATGTTTAATTCATTGTCATCACTCTCATTATCAGTCATATTCATCACCAAACCTTCCAAAATTTCAGGATCGTAATGAGATATCTTCATCGGGATTACTTGGATATAGTGAAGCGTTGAGGCAAGCTTTTCCATTGCACTGGCCACAAGCTAAAGAACATAGTAACCCTGATTTTCTGCATCCACAGCGTTCCCACAACCCTTTTTGCAATTGAAAAATATTATATTTAGTATTTCGACTGGTGCTGGAGGCAATAACGTTCTTATGGGCTCCAGGATTTCATTTTCAAGCTTCCAGCCCCATTCTTGAGGTTCTAAGTCCTTCCTTAACCACGTTTAAATCTGGTAGTAGACACGATTTATATGTTGATGAGCTGCTACATTTGTTGGTGGAAGTGTTGACAATTGTACAGGTCTATTTAGTTTCGTTAACTAAAACTAAAACGTATACACTGTCGTTTTAACTTAAAATATAATTAAAATATAAAATCCAAAATTAATAATATACTATAGTTAAATATAAATAATTAATAATTAGTACATAAATAATGGGCATTGTTTAATAATTATAATTTTTTAGTAAATAATTAACTTTATACAACGTACTGATAACCGTAACTCACGCTTGACCTTGCATTAGGCTATATATGACTATACGCGGCGCACTCTTCGCGGTCTACCGCAAAAACGGTTAATCGTATGAAAAAAAAGTTCGGACAAAAGTTGAAGAGAATTTTTTACTCTACAACTTTTATAATGGGTGCAAATCTCATTTAAGTGATAGAAAGCGAGAAATTCGCGAAAAACCGATTTTTATGACCTTTGACCTTCAATATCTTAAGACGCGGACACGATAGCACTTGTGACTTTTGAGACATCATTTAGAACGACAAAACAAAGGTTTATACTAATTTACAGCTTATTATCTTTCATTCCGAGGTTGACTCCTTTTTTTACCTAAAATGACTGGGCTATAAAGACAACTAGATCTTTTATAACTATATTTGAACAATTTCTGGTATATGTGCGGTGCTCCAGGTCTATGTAAGATACCCACAAGACAGAGCAATGCAATTCAAATGATGACTAGAACAATCAAATTTCCGTATAGTATGTAGGCCTGTTGATTTGCAGCAGCTCAAATACATTGGGGAACACATAAGTCGTGTTGTATCCTATCATGCCATACGTAAAGTACTTGTAGCAGAGCTCAACGAAGATTTTGTTTTTGTTCTGCAAGCTGTCTGGGGAATTTCTTAGTTCGTTTTTATCTTTACCGAGTAGCGCGCAGACGACGGCATACGAGAAGGATTTACCTATAGCTCGGGTGGCGACCACTCCACAGAAACCTAGTATGGTTCGGAGTATGGTGCAGCCTAACATCTCGATGGAAGGCCAGATGATCTCGTGCGGCGGTTTGATGGGACTGGCGACCATGTTCCCGAGCTGGTAGTTGGTCCACGACCCCGCTAGGATGCCTGCGCATACGCTCACTATCATTGTAGTGTCACCTCTGGAAGTAAACAATTATAATTTGTAATTAAAAGTATCTCCGTTCAAAATTAATATAAACAGTTGTATATATTAATACAACAAGCAAATCACACCTTTACTGCTGAAATTGAATATAACAACAAATTTACAAGTATTTTAATAGTCTCAAACCAATCTATAAAACCCACCATTTATGTAAATACAAGATAATAATAAGTATTGTTCAACAGTGAACAATAGAGACAAATGAGCATTGAATCATTTGTCTCTGTTTAATAATTTTAATATGTATACTTAAGTACTTTGACAAATCAGTAGTTGTGCCTGGAGGAACCAAATAAATAGCAAAATTATAAAAGGATTTCATACCTTGTTGGTGTCCACTTGTCAGCATTAGGATGGAACACAATCACCAGGATTGATATTGTGATGACAAACAATGGTGAGTACTGTCCCGTGAGGATCAAGGGGTCCAGCCAGTCCACCAGCGGGATTAACACCACCAGCAAGAGTGAAGACAGAGCCAGCCCACCTGCTATGTCCTGGAAAGTACAAGGGATATTTCGTAAGATATAAAGGTTTTTATAAATTCTCAAAAATACTATCAATTTATATTGCCAGTCTTACAATATTTTCATACTCAGAAGACATAATAAAAATAACTTCACTCTAAGGTGTATAAAATTTTGTAATGAAAAAAGATTAGACTATAAGGTTGGAGTATATTCAAAGGCCGCATGGTGCCGGTAGAGTATAATTCATACCACCCCATGTCTGCCCGTGGGTATCGTATGAGGCGATTAAGGGTTTCCGGGAGGTGGGCAGCAGCGCCTCCCGTGTTGACAACATAGTCCAAAATACAAACTGAGGTCACCAACCCGCCTGCCCAGCGTGGTGACTATGGGCAAATACCCCCCGTGGCAGTCTTGTGGCGTACCCTGGGGGAGGCCTACGTCCAGCAGTGGACTGCAATAGGCTGATGATGATGATGATATTCAAACTAAGATGACACATTTTCATTAGTAATTCTGATTCTGTAATCTGAAGGCATGGGTATTACTGAAACATTATTATAGTTTATATTGTGTGTATGTATTGCATGCTACTGTTGTTACCTGTGATTGCATGCAGTAAACTGCCAAATAAGAGAATTCAACTTCTGTACTCTGTACTCTTACATCCTATACCTTATTTTGTGTGAAATAAATAAATTGAATTGAAGAAATTGTCACGGTCAGCAAAGGGTGTAGTCCAGTAGTTGGTTGAAAACACAACTTTGTTTTATATGTATGTATAGTAGAAGATTTATACCATATTCAATACACTTACCAGTACACTATGCATGCCAAGGTATACACGGCTCACACAAATTAGAGTGCACCAGGAGAAAGCCAAAAGCACACCCCAATGTACTGGATATTGATACCTATCCATAGTATATAAAAGAACAGAAAATGGAATAGACACTCCAACCATTGCATGTGTTGAGGGCATTCCATACTCTATAGCCCATTTCTGTTGTAGTTTCTGCACAGGGTAACCAGGTCTAGGCCAGCGGATTATGTCTTTGAACCCTTGACCTAAAAGGAAGAGAAATAAATAAGTAATAAGTGTTTCCAGTACCCACATGAACCATAGAAATGAAATGAAATAATTTATTTAAACTGAAAGCATATACAAACTTATTTGTCAATGTCATTTTATTTTATAAAATGAAACGTAAAATAGAAAAGAGAATTGGAGTAGGTATGTAAGAAGTGTAGAAATTGGAATTCTTAATTAGAAATGAATACATCATACCAATATACATAACAACTGTCCACACAAGCACCACTCTTCTGCCTGTAGCTCCATCTATATTCCAAAACCAAAATGGTATGAATGTAGCATAGAAGATTTCATCGCCTAGAGCAGTGCCAATAACGAAAAGATAATACCAGAATTTGTTATCTATGTGGCAGACTACTTCTTCTTTTCCCGAACTTTCTGTTGTTGCGTCGGTGTCGTACGAGGATTGGGAACTGCTAGATATATTACTGGGCACTCTACGATGAGTTGTATCAAAAACCTCAGCTTCGTGATCTTTTCGGTCGGAATGTATGACTTCAGTGGATGATTCACTTCCTCGTTGATTACATTTGTAAATAACGCCGAAAAAGTTCTGAATTTTAACAACTAACCACGGATCATTTAAATATTCTATTAACTTTTCAGACATTGTGTAATAATTGTATTGAACGAGTAACATACATCAACCAAGCAAATAAATTAATTATAAGAAATTAAAATGTTCGCTCAGCTGATGAAATAATGTAGAATTCGACATTCGACACGGGCTATGAAGTCTGACTGACAGTGACTTAACTAGGGATGTTACGTATTTACGCGACCTGGTTTTAAAACCAGGTTTTTACTTGGAAGTACGTAAACCAGGTACGGGCCGAAATACGCGGAAGACTTTGAAAGTATTTGCCTTGCAAGTATCGTAGTGATAGTTTGAATCCAAAATTAAACCTTAGGCTATATCTATTAAGGTGTATAATCGCGCTATGTGAAAGAAAATACTTTCAAAGTAAAAAAGTATTTTTTTTGCCAGCGGGATTATAACACGCAGCCTTATTGAAATAAGGACTATTTTTCTATGAAATACTTTATTAGGCATCGGCGGGGCGCCCTGCAACCAGGTACTGGCCGAAATACGTGGAAGACTTTGAAAGTATTTACGTTGCAAGTATCGTGGTGATAGTTTGAATTCAAAATTAAACCTTAGGCTATATCCATTAAGGTGTATAATCGCGCTATCTGAAAGAAAATACTTTCAAAGTAAAAAAGTATTTTTTTGCTAGCGAGATTAAAACAGTTCTTATTTCAACTTATTGAAATAAGGACTATTTTCTCTGAAATACTTTAGTACCTAGGCATCGGCGCCCGGCAACCCGAGAATACTTGAAGGTAGATATTTATTGAAGGTATTTATTCAATGAAGGTATTTATTTTGTAGCATGATTATGTTCTTTATGTCTAAGAAAATTAGGATAATATTTCTGTAAAAACCTTGTTAACAACTTGGTACAAGTTGTTTGTTTACAGTACATACTTTGTACAGCTGACTCGAAATATGAAGCACGACTATACGTGAGCAAGCTCTTGCTGACAGCGCCAAAGCTACAGCGCTGGAGTTTCAAAAGTGGGCAGTCTAATGGATGTGCTGTGCTCGCTTCTGCTGACGGGGCCGGAGCTGTACCCGTTTTGGACCTCCAAAAGTGGGCAGTCTAATAGATGTGCTGTGCCCGCTTCTGCTGATGACGCAGGAGCTGTACCCGGTTTGGACCTCCAAAAGTGTGCAGGAGTAGGAAGTCTCGTGGACGTGCTGTGCACTGTGAAACTGTTTTTTGGTACATACATACATACTGCAATTAAAAGTTCCAACAACAAGTATGGTACCTACACAAGAGAATGAAGTAGGTATTTAAAGTATTTCGCTGTCCAATCGCTATAATGTTACTTATTACAGTCACGATAAGGATCAATTTCCTACGTAGTTAAAAAATACTTCAAAGTATCTGGAAACCTGGTTTTTAGCCCTGGTACGAATTGATGAACGTACTTTGAAGCCCTGGTATGCAAATCGTCAAGTACGACCATAGAAAGATACCAAATCCCTGAGTACGACCCATGTCTAGACTTAACGACTTAACATTGCATGACAGTATTTTTATTTTATGACTATGACACAGGTTAACATGATGGAATGTAGTCCTTGAGCCAAATATCTGCGATCATGTGATGTGAAAAAATACAAATTATACTGACAGGCAAAGACAATGATATAGATACAAGGTTTTTAGAGTTGACAAAACAAAACAACCGGCCAAGTGTAAGTAGAATTTAAAGAATTCCGTACATATTATAAAAACAGCAAATAATCACGTATGTTGTATGGCAGCCCCCTATTTTATAATACATTTATTTTAATTATTTATTATTAAAGTATGTAGATCAGATACCACGTAAAAAATATCACGTTTGTTGTATGCACAGACTTTGTATACAGTAGGTTGTATGGTCCCCCCTCAAACAGGTATTTATTTCTAGTATTTTTTATTATAGCAGCAACAGAAATACATTATTTTTGAAAATTTTACTTATAGCGGCTCGCAGGGTTTGCAGTGGTCGTGGGTTCGATTCCCACTCGGGTGAAGAATTTTTTCCATTTTCTTTATTAATAATTTTATAATATACAGGATGTTTTTTTGTGGCCACCTTTTACGAAAGATACGTACTCTATACATGAAATAAAGTAAGTTTATGCCAAAAAAAATGCTGGGAAAAAAAAATATTTTTTTTAATATTTCTTGATCGTGCGAAATTTATAGTGTCTAGTGTTTATGTTAGTTTTTTTATAGACAGATATTAATTATTTTTCGTGAAAAAATCCTGCTACGCGCGTCTATGTGCATTTATGCAGAAAAACGCAGTCTATTTACTCAACTTTGGACCCTAATATTTTGGAAACCAGACACTTCCCAGGTATGCTTCCATGGAGAAAAATGATCGCGATGATGAGGAGATTCCGTAGTTTTTGGGAACGTTGACGACCAAAAATCATCCTGTATAATATCTTGACTAAGATAAATTTATAAAAACACTTCTCCATTATTATAATCCGTTAGGATATGGTTCATCATTTCATCTTTAAACATTGTGCTGAGGGATTCAGCTTTGTTTGCCGAGATTTGGCTAGTGTATAGCTATCGGGATGAAGAATAACGTTGCCAATATGTAATTTAGAAAAGAGATGGTAAAATTCGTCATCCGAGTAATTGACCTGGTGGTTTAGTGGTTATAGCGGCTCGCACGGTTTGCAGTGGTCGTGGGTTCGATTCCCACTCGGGTGAAGATTTTTTTCTATTTTCTTTATTAAGAATTTTATAAAATTTCAGCTATCTACAGCTATCGCTATTCTTGAGATACAGTGACGTGATTCATTGATAATTCGTCTAAGTTGAGATACAGCCTGATGACAGACAGACTGCGAAGTCTTAGTAATAGGGTACCGAAGTTACTTTTCGGGTAGGTCATCATCATCATCAGCCTATTACAGTCCACTGCTGGACGTAGGCCTTCCCCCGGGGCACGCCACAAGACTGCCATGGGGGGTATTTGCCCATAGTCACCACGCTGGGCAAGCGGGTTGGTGACCGCAGTTTGTATTTTGGACTATGTTGTCAACACGGGAGGCGCTGCTGCCCACCTCCTGGAAACCCTTAATCGCCTCGTACGATACCCACGGGCGGACACGGGGTGGTACGAATTCTACTCTGCCGGCACCACGCGGCAAAACCCTAAAAATGAGATCGCTAACCCCGTACGAGATCACACCACTATAGCATGATGGGTCAAGTACTCTCGTTAGAGAGTAAGTATATTCTTTGGTCAAGTAAGACACACTGTTAACACCCGACGCGAGAACACGTCGAAAATGTATGGCGCGTGGGGTGTCATCATGGATCATATAAAATGCATGTGATTGATATGAACTGCATTTGCATTTTAATATTACATTTATGTATAATTATATCGAGCGGGAGGCATAGGTGGGATGTACGCACAGATACGTTACTGTTACTACGGTATACATTGAATTAGTGATATAGTGCAGTGTGTGCTAATTTTAAAGAACATATAAACAAAGTGACTTCCCCTTAATAGTGACAATAAGAAAAGTGCCGATGGACACATTCTTAGTTTTACACGATTTAGCAATTTAAGTTAGATAAAAATTACTTATTAGTCTAATTAGGCTAGATTGTAATTTTAATGAATTATCTGTTCGTCACGGATAATACATTAAGAGAAAAAAAAAACTACGGTATAAAGGCCAGTACTGCTGCACAGTGCGCGAACGAAAAACTTCATACAGGTCTAATATACATTAGACATACCATACATACATTATTTATACATATAATTAGTTAGGTTCTTTAATTATTCTTTTCCATGGCACGTAAATAATACCAGAATATTCCCATATGCAATAATTTTATTGGACAACTATTGGAACAGGCACAGAAAAAATGTCTCAAAATGGATGTTGTTAGTTAGGAGCATAGACAACAAAAAAATATGAAAATTGTTACAAAGATTACATTTAAATGTTTACATTTCTATTAATGTTAACAAATAAAGTGCTAAAAAATATTATAATAACCTGCCCTAATGATGTCTACAAATACACGCTCGCTGGGCAGTTTGAGGCGCCAAAGAGACGACTACCACATGGTTGTCATAGTCGTTGTTCTTAGTAGTTAGTATGTAACTAAGACGTCGAATCAAACGCGATAATAGCGAAGAGGTTAGATTTTAGAAAATAGCATTCGTTTTGTATTTTATAGATCACATTGGTTCAGTAAATCGTGATTCTTTCGGCTAGAGTAGTAAAGCTGTCCCTACAGTTGTATATTATTATAATGTATGTAAATTTAAGTGTTAGGTTCCCGTTTGGCACCACTGAGGACGATGAAGGGTGAGTGTGTCTCTCGTTGTTTTTCCTGTAACATCTGGAGGGTGCCGAGGGGCGTGTCGGTGGAACTCATTTTCTTCATCAGCTGTAGGTGGGTACAATTTATTAGTGTTTAATTCATTTGAAACAGGCAAAGTGTAAACAGTGGGGCAAGCATCAACCTTTTTACGCGCCGTAACGCTATCGACTCGCAAGTAAAATCCATGAGATACGAGTATCACAGAGTGACGATAACGTTACGCAATGTCGAGACGTTCGTGCTTGCCCCACAGTACATTAAACAAATAAGGTGATGTGTCGCATTTTTAAGTGAATTATTTGTGATCTCATCTTCGGTCTCTAGGAATCATCAATACAAAATGGATACCTAATGCAGAATGTTGCCAACTCAAAAAATATCTTAGAATGTTAAGGTTCCAATAAAAAAATAGTTAGGGTGTAGAAAAAAATAAATAAGGTCAATCTAACAGTAGAGTCCAGTAAAGAATAGGATACTGACCCCCTCCTGCACCTGCTTCTTGATCCGTTTCTCCTGCTTGTTCTTGCCGGGGCCCTTGCCGTGGAACTTGTGCGACAGGTAGCGGAAGGCCTCCTTCTGGCACAGCGGCCTCCCGTCGTCGTCCACGTACTCCAGCTTGATGTTGGGCTTGAAGTTGGTCTTCTCGCGGAAGTCTTGCAGCGGCCCGCCGCCGCCGCCGCCGCGCTCTCGCCGCCCGTACTTGTCGTCCTCGCTGGGTGGAAAAAGGTTTGTTTAGGGTCTCCCCACATTTATCGACGCGGAATCGGCTTAAGCCGAGTGCGTATCACCACAATACTCGGCTTATCTCTACAAACGGCTCGTTTCGCCGTCGGCCAGCGTCGCGACGCGTCCTCCGATCCGAGCCGATGCCTGTCACTCACCCGCCGGCCTTGTCCTCGATGGAGTAGTGCTTGGCGTGCAGCAGCGCGGGCGGCGCGCTCCCCTGTCCACACTCACCCGCCGGCCTTGTCCTCGATGGAGTAGTGCTTGGCGTGCAGCAGCGCGGGCGGCGCGCTCCCCTGTCCACACTCACCCGCCGGCCTTGTCCTCGATGGAGTAGTGCTTGGCGTGCAGCAGCGCGGGCGGCGCGCTCCCCTGCCCACACTCACCCGCCGGCCTTGTCCTCGATGGAGTAGTGCTTGGCGTGCAGCAGCGCGGGCGGCGCGCTCCCCTGCCCACACTCACCCGCCGGCCTTGTCCTCGATGGAGTAGTGCTTGGCGTGCAGCAGCGCGGGCGGCGCGCTCCCCTGCCCACACTCACCCGCCGGCCTTGTCCTCGATGGAGTAGTGCTTGGCGTGCAGCAGCGCGGGCGGCGCGCTCCCCTGCCCACACTCACCCGCCGGCCTTGTCCTCGATGGAGTAGTGCTTGGCGTGCAGCAGCGCGGGCGGCGCACGTGCAGGCGGCGCGGGTCCGGCTCGCTCCAGGTATCCCTTGCTGAGCGCGAGGCGCAGCGCCCCGCCCACTCCCGCGCCCAGCGCCGGCTCCGCCTCCAGGCCCACGTCCGCGGCTAGGGAACGAACAACGCTTCTTTAGTACACATACAGAAGGCGATATAACTACTCGCTAAGTATGCATTCTTTATACAATTCTGCCTGATAACTAAGCAATGAATAGAACTAGGACACGTCTGGTATAATAAATCACAATGTTCTTAGATAAAATCTTTTAAAGCGTCTTCAACTAAAAAAATATGACGATGGTTGCTGAATGGACAATTTAAATGACGTACATACCATTACACATAATAATTTAGATAGCATCTTCAATGGCGACAAAATATTCTAAGTTACGTAATATTGTAATGGCCGTTTCCGATAAATAAATAAATACCTGCAGCGAGATCAGGTGGCTTCTCGTGTTGTGTATCGACCCGACTCCACGCGCCGGCGCCGCCCGTGTCCACCTCCATCTCCAGCTCCTCGCGCTCGAAATCCTTACAAAATAACACTTTTTACAAAACTAGCTGAGGACCGCTAACGAGATGTGAGTTAATTAAACTAACACCTTAGCCCAAGCGCGCACCAGCAGTCGATGTCAAGCGGCGCACTGCTGATACAATGCATGCATTTCGGTGAACTCGGTGGCCGCTGCTGCTTTGTCTGCTTGGCATGTTTAGCAAAGCAGGGACAGATGTTAATGATCGGTGACAAGTTGCTAGCTTATCATCTGAGAGAATGCCCTCTTACTACATGCACGGTAGGAGTTTCGGCTACTGCTTTTCAGGATCACAGAGCGGTATGTACATCATAACATAGTATAAAACAAAATTGCTTCACACTGTTCGTCTGTCCCTATGTATCTTTCAAACTATGCAACGGATTTCGATGCTGGTTTTTTTTAAACAGTTAAAGGTATTCAAGAGGAAGGTTTATACAGGATGTTTTTTCGTTGCCACCCTTAATGAAGGCTACGTACTCTATACATCAAATAAAGTAAGTTTATGCCAAAAAAAATGCTGGAAAATTACGTAATTTTTTTTATATATTTTTTTTAAATTACTTGATCGGACGAAATTTATAGTGTCCAGTGTTTATGCTGGTTTTTTCATAGACAGATATTACTTATTTCTCGTGAAAAAATCTTGGTATTACATAGACGCGCCTATGTGCATTTATGCAGAAAAACGCAGTCTATTTACTCAACTTTGGACTCTAATATCTTGGGAACCAGACACTTCCCAGAGAAAAATGATCGTGATGATGAGGAGATTTCGTAGTTTTCGGGAACGTTGACGATCAAAAAACAGCCTGTATGTGCAGTATCAGCATTGCATTTGTGTGAAGTCGCGCCGGATCGCTAGTATCTAATAAGAGACGCACCATGATCTCGGCCTGCTTGTCCCGGTTGCCGGCCAGCCCGTATGTGGGGATGTCCCCGAGCGTGCGGCAGAACTCGGCCGTGGCGTCCAGCACCATGACGCCGGCCTCGTCCCCCGCGCCGCCCGCCCCCGCCTCCGCCCCCGCCCCCGCCGCGCCCGGCTCCTCCTTCACGCGCTCCAGGATGTCCTCCACCTGGGGACACGCTCTTGTTAGGGCATCGGCTCCATTAAGGCGTGGATCCACGCTAGGCAAATGAGTTAATGGTTTATTATGTGGCGTACACCACATTCGACGAAAGCAGAGCAACATTGATTAGCGCCAACATTGATTAGCACCAACATTGAATATCTCTTTATAGGTTCCTCTATGGTAAGGTACCCTCTTCTTTGTCTCTGTGGATGGTACTATTACAGCTCGGTCGACAGTAGTCCAGATCCCCCTGTACCTTGAGCTGGCTGGCCCCCTGCTGCCGCAGACGCCTGGCCCGCGCCAGCGCCGTCTGCAGCTCGCTGTCGACCAGCACCTCGTCCTCGTCCGCCTCCTCCTGCTGCAGAAGCTCTGGCTTCACCTCTGGAAGAAACCAGAAAATATAATTTATGCCCACATACACGAAGACTGTATAGGTGTATAACATTCACCGGAAACAATTATACAAAACAATACAACCACTCAACCAATTTAACAAAATATACATACATACATATAATCACGCCTTTAACCCTTATGGGGTAGGCAGAGCACCGATAGAACTACATGGTGCCACTTCTGATAAATTTTGAGGGTATAGTTGAGGTGTACAAGTTCGGTTAGTAGTGACAGGTGGTCAGCTCATTGCCTACAAAACACCAAAACCCTCTTGTCCCTCTACTGACTTACAAAATATATATTTCTAAATACATTATGAGAAAGGTCAAGTTAAGAAAAAAACTATAAGTAAGATCAACCTAAAAATTGATGTAAGAAATAACTTCAGAAAATTCCTTTACCAGTATCATCAGTTTCCAATGGCGCGTTGCTCGGGTCGTAATCGTCCACATCTATTGGCTCCTGTTTGGCTCTCTTTCGTGATTTTCCCTAAAATAAATACATGGTAATTCAAAACTTCAAAATTATATGCTATAAAAACCTAACTATTTTTACACAACTTTTCTACACATTTTTACTCTAGAGTACTCTGAACTGCATTGGCATAATAAAAGCTTACCTTCCTTTTGAACTTCTTAAACTTGGCCTCTATTTCATGGTGATCCATGTAATCAGAAGCAATTTGCAACGCAGGCATTTGTAGAGACTCTAGGCGCTTGCTGCCACCGCCTTGTAAACGTTCTTGACGCTGCAAACAGAAAACAAATTAATTCTAACATAACAACCAAAATATCACTAAAATGAGTGCCTAAGCAACATACACTTTAGTAAAATATCCGGCTCGAAGTCCCAGAAATTCCTAAAGTTAAATTCAAAAGCTTTTACTCGCATAACAATGTTATTGAAAATCCTTAATTAACTTTTATTTAAATTTTTTTATTAAACCAAAAATTACATATTTCTAGGATGCCTTAATTCTTTCGACGTTTGACATTGGTTGATTCATGAACGTACCATCATATTCTTGAACCTCTTCGCTTCAAGGGCATCTTCATCACCAATGACAAAGCCCTTGCTGCCGTCGGGCTTGCCTTTGTTGATCTCCTCGTCATACTTCGAGAGGACCGGCTTCTGATAGCCGAGCGCGGCAGCTTCAAGTTCCGCTTCATCGTCGTACGCTTGATAACCCGCTTTGGCTTTCTTTAACACGTCTATGTTCTGGTAAAATAATTTTATTTGTTAGTATCCAGAAGGAAATGTTGTAGTCGGTAATATATGTAGATGAACAGTTGTATAGTCTGGAATCTGGATTAAACTAACGGCGAAATAAGAGACAACATTAAGGCTTATGCTCTTAGGTTTTCTGACAAGCAATTTAAATCAATGTTTTACCACTAACATGAAAAAAAAATATTTAAAACTCAAAATAGCTGTCATTTCTAAAAGAGGGCAGTTAGACTCCCACATGGGGGTGTTTTTATCGATAAAATGAAGTGTACAACACGCCCTTGAAATATCGCTCTCTCTATCCCGGACACACTATATGTAGGACTAATGAATACAGGACCTTGGTCTCACTAAGCATTCATTCATTCATCATTAAGTCATCAAACAATACATAACATAAAGTTTACCTTCTTATATCTTTCGTCGTCCACCATGTTGACGTTAACCAGCATGTCATCTTCCTCAGCCAGGACTTCTCTGTCAGCTAGGGTGAGCACAGTTTCTCGCTCGTCACCTATCTGCAAGGTTATTTTGCATTAGTTTCCACACATCGGCAGATTAGTTTCGTAAATTGAAACCGGTCATAACCGGGGTTTCATGCAGATTTGGAAGGAGGGGGAGTTCTGATAGCAGTTTCAAAAAAAATTGAGTCGACTAGAGTATATGCGTGGGAGACTGCGTGCGAAGACTTATAAGTAAAAATAAGTATATGTCTGTCAGGGAGAATAAGACGGTTAGCTATCAGTGCTGTCTACTTACCATCGCCCATTCGGCGCCAAATTTTGGAATGTTATATGAATAAGTACAATCAAGTATGTGAGCAGTTTGACTTCTCATTTATCGCTGGAGATTTTAACTTAAAAATGATCGATTGGAGGTTTGTTCTCGATGACAGTACACAGCAGGGTGTTGGGGGCTTAGGCAAGGATTTCATGGACTTCTGTTCCATCAATAATTTAAAACAGTATAATCGAGTTCTTAATGATAAAAGTCGTACATTGGATTTGATACTAACGGACATGGAATTTTGCTCAGTAACTAGGGCTCTCGACGTTCTTACGAAAGAGATCTCGACTCATCCGGCGCTAGACGTAAGTGTGTCAATTGAGATGACTCAAAGGTTACCTGTCAATTCCAGTGGTATTAGACTAAACTATTTCAAGGCTGATTACGAAGTAATAAATTCGCAACTGCTGGAGCTAGACTGGGACTTTATATTTAGTGGTGCAGAGGATGTTAACACAATGGTTGGAAGTTTTTATAGTACAATCAGGGCTATTATAGAAAAATATGTCCCATTACTTAAACCTGAAAACAAAAAATTTCCCCCGTGGTTTAGTTTTCAACTTATTAAACTACTTAGGGAGAAAGAAAAATATAGAAAAAGATATAAACGATTCGGAAACCCTTTGGACGACATATCTAATAAACTACTCAAACAGCGTTGTGATCGACTGTCCAGACACTGTTATAGGACGTTTATCAATAGAGTTGAATATAACATTGTACGCAATCCTAGGCATTTTTGGTCTTACATAAAGTCCAAGCGTGAAGGAAAAGGTAAGTACCCATCCACAATTACGAACGCAACCGTTACTACCAATAATGTTGAAGAGGTATGTAGCTTATTTGCCCAATACTTTGCTGCTGTGTATTCAGACAGTACGAATGGAGTATCTGATGGTTGGACGGGATGTGCAGATTTGATAAGCATTGGGAGCAGTTGCCTGTCGGTGATTCAAATATCTCGAGATGAACTTCGTAAGAGGCTAGAAGGGTTGGATGCTTCGAAAGGTGCTGGTCCTGATGGAATACCGCCAGTATTCGTCAAAGCATGTACTACTGGTCTGCTCTCACCGCTCCTTCACATTTACAATAGATCCCTGGCTAGTGGAATCTTTCCAAATGAATGGAAACTGGCTAAAGTCGTCCCGGTGTACAAGTCCGATGAAGAATCGCAGGTGGCGAATTATAGACCGATATCGATTCTCTCAACATTAGCTAAAGTGTTGGAATCGTTGATCTGTCCAGTCCTGCAAAATTTTTTTAAAGTCCATCTGGTCGACCAACAGCACGGTTTTGTCTCTGGAAGATCAACCGAAAGTAATTTAGTGTCATTTGTAGAGTTCTTGGCAGAATCTATTGATAGAAATTTGCAAACGGACGTGATATACACGGATTTTAGCAAAGCCTTCGATAAAGTTCCTCATTGTGTCCTTTTGAGAAAGTTAAGGTATTATGGACTGTCGGGCCCTCTGCTTCAATGGCTACGGTCATATCTGAGTGGTAGATCCTTCTTTGTTGTGGTAAATGGATATCGGTCGGGCGAGTATACCATCACTTCAGGTGTCCCACAAGGGTCCCATTTGGGACCCTTTCTTTTTAATGTGTTCATCAACGATATACCGAGCATAATGTCTTTCGCTGCCCCGTTCATGTATGCTGATGATTTAAAGCTAGCTGGAGTAATAAAAACACCTGATGATACAGTGCTTCTTCAGAAGGATCTCGATAGGCTGAATCAATGGTGTAATGCTAATGGGATGATTTTAAACAGTAAGAAGTGCGTACACATTAAATTTACTCGTAAATTGAATATAATTCAATCCGCATACCACATTGATGGGAATATGTTGATGGAAGTGGATACAGTGAGGGACCTGGGAGTGACAGTGGACACGAAACTAACATTTGTACCACATATTGATAACATCTTTAATAGGGCGTCACGTATGTTGGGGTTTATTATAAGAAGCAGCAAAGATTTTCGCCTGCCTGACACAAAGGTATTACTTTACAATAGTCTTGTGCGTAGCATCATGGAGTATTGCAGTGTGGTATGGCGACCGCACTATGCCTGTCATTCCTTAAAACTAGAGCGCATTCAAAGAAGATTTTTATACCACCTTGCATACTCTACAGGAGTGGCTAAAAGATGTGTTGCATATCGTGATAGGCTCGAATACTTCAGGATTCCATGTCTCGATGAACGCAGGGAGCTTATGGATATTATGTTCCTATATAGGTTGTTCCGTAATGTCATGGACTCCCCGCAGTTATTGGGTAAATTTAGATTGAATGCCCCTGCACGATACCCACGAGCTGTCATCACTCCCCTTGTTGTACCAATGCGTAGGACGGTACTCGGTCAGAACTCCCCCATCCCTCGTATTTCTAGGGTATATAATCGGTGGCACCACTGTGTTGATTTGCACGCTGATTCAATAGTTAATTTTCGTAGATCTCTATGTGAGGCCATGGGAATGTCTTGCGGCCTATTTCAATACTAGAGATCACAAAGAATCTCGGGTTTTTTTAAATCTTTTTTAAATATTTTTTTTTCTTTTTCTTAATTTTAAATCTTGTATGACAACATTCATACAATTTAATCTGAATTATACTAAAGATCTCTTGAGATCGGTTATTGAAGTTGGCTGTTGAGTCTTGAGTGTTGCTGGTCTTGGTTAGTATTGTTTCGTGTTTTAACTGCATTCATTATAAGACATAACTAAATTGATTTATGGTTCAAAATTGTGCATGCTGTGTTTGTCTATAAATAATTCTGCAATTAGTTTTAAATTTTATGTCACTAGTTAATAAGTAAGAACATTGTAGTGATTGTTGACAAACCCATAATAAATAAATAATCGCCAAATAATCGCTGTCAAACATAACATTCGGTATTATCCTACTAGATTTAAAAGTTAGTGGCTCATACCGACAGTTTACAACACTTGGAATTTGGTTGTGTAGTCATCTTTGGCTAGGGACATGCATTTACCGTGGTTTTGCAGTGACATTGCATAAGAGCCGTTCCCTTCCCCTTAGCCAATATTTGGTCTCAACCGACCATCTTGAGATTAGAGACTTCTCCTTTCAACCCACCATCTTAATACATTTTTATTATGGGTGTAAGTGGGTTCAACTAATACTTTAGGACCCAAAATCAACCTCACCTGCCCGTGGTGTACCCTGCTACTTAACAAGTCTCTGGCACTAAATAGCTTACTATACCTATTTAAAATGGCATTTCCTATTGGAAATGTTATCGGTCGCTAGATTGCTGGATTTGTGCCCGAAAAGCGGCGGCAGGCTCACCTCTTACCACAAGGGACTTGATAGGCAGACTGGTGAAATGTGGGTGTGTAATTTGCACACTTCTGCCCAGCCTCATTGGGGGACGATGGGCGTGGCTGTATGTATGTAGCTCCGAATAGTACATGAATAACTGACCGCATCGATGTCATGCGCGACCCTCAGCCCCCTCAGTTCCCTCGCAGTGTAAGACTCCTGCCTCGCCGCCTGTTCATCCTCAGCCACTAAAGCTGAAACGCCGAACACCGCGTCCATCTCATCCAACATGGCCGCCTGGAAACAAACTATTGTTAGCGTGCGTTTCATCGTATATTTCCTTTGGATGATGGCGCTAGTTACTATGTGCATGATTATAATCGGTGTCACTGCATACAAAATATATGCATAAGTTTCGAAATCAGGCATGAAACGGACTCTAGCAACAGCACAGAATTAAAAGAAATGTTGAAATTAACCCACATCTAACAATAAGTTTAAATATACTGAGTGGCTTTCTCATTCGGGCACTGACATCCCTCTACAAGGACTCAAATGCTTGTGTGAGAATAAACGGAACTTACACAGACTGGTTTACCATCGAAAAGGGTGTTTGACACATCTAGATAAATAGCACATTTTGCAAATCCTGCTAATGTTATAAATGTGATTATAACGGATTTTGCTAAAACTTGCTTATGTAGCTTATACACTAGAATAACACAAAAGTTAAAAACGCCATCGAAGTCGCGAGCTTCCGCTAGTACTTCATATTTAAAGTCCTAAGTGAACTCAATGGGTAATAAATATCCTATTTTTGAGAAATTCCTTAGTGTGAATCACTTACGCGTTTTGCAGCTTCTTGTTTTTGCTTTTCAATGTCTCGAGACTTCATCACCCAGGCCATAGCATCCTCGTCATCCGACCCCTCAGCAAGCAATGTTGTTTTTAATCTGAACAAATTACAATATTATTTCAGTACATTATATTATATCTATTTCACACACTTTTATTCGTCACCTTAACCCTTTTTTGTCACGGAGAACCGTCATTTGCTAGAGCAGGAAAGCGCAATAGCATTTCCGCTATGTTATCATTCAACCCTTACAAGGATGTGAAATGGGTAAGTACATACTTTTGTTCAATTTTTCTTTTCTCCTTGCGTTCCTCCAGCTTCTCGCGTATTTTATCAGTTTTCTTCTGCTGTGTGATGTTGACAGCCGGCTTGTGGTAGAACTCTCCCAGGTCATCTTTGAATTTTCCATCATCTAAACAGAAAATAAGGTACTATAGGATATCATATTAGTTATGCAACGTAATCCTGTGTCACTATTCCCGATTTAATAGATGTTAACAATATCTCAGTATAAATAGGGTTATTTAGAATAGACATAAACCTCAAAAATATAATCTTATAGGAATTTCCTAACTTGTATATAGACGGCCGATTGGTCTAGTAGGTAGTGACCCTGCCTACGACGCCATAGGTAACTATGCCGACAACATGATAATTTTAAGGTAGACCTTTTTAAATGAGTTGGGCAAGCCTAAAGATATTGAATTAGAAATATCCACTCACCAGAAGGTTTATCTGCAACTTCAAGTGGTTTTAGTCCGAGCTTGGCTCTGAGGCGGTTGGTTTGCTCGACGGACATTGACTCGTGAGCGCCACTGGCGGCCGCGACCGGAGACGTTTCGCGATCGTCTTCTGTTTCTACACTCCTGCGAATGTACCAAAGATCTGTGTCAAGTAAACGTATAACTGAGGACACCAATCATGTTCATAATAATCCCTGTAGATAGCTGTAGTCTACAGTGTAGACAGACATAGTTTTAGCTCTACATCCTCTCTTGTATGGTTAAATGACGATGACGTCATTGACGCGTCTCTAATCTGTATATCTGACAATTACAATACTCCAAATAGAAAAGCATTTAAAAGAAATGGGATTAAAAACAAATTACCTTGAACTGACGTCGTCCCTCTGTGAGCGATGTTCTTCCTCCCTTTGCGAGCTATCTTCATCATGGCCAGTATAACGGCTGTCTTCATCTCTATACGAGCGACTATCTTCGTCTTTATGGGGACGAGTCTCGTCATCTTTGTAGGAGCTCTCGACATCTCTATACCGTCTGTCGTCGGTCTCTGAATCCTTGTACGACGAACGGCCCCTGGCTAACCGGCCTTCCTCTTCCTTGCGCGAGCGGTGCTCCCGATGTCTTCTATCCCGCTCGGCGCTTTCACTTCGGTGTCCTGAACGCACTTCAGTTTCTTTGTACAAATGGGAGTCCACTGGCACTTCCTCAACTGAAACAAATAGTAAACTCATTTTCATATAAACAGACCTATCTGTAAGACACTGTACCTGTTGTACCTGACTATAAAAAAGAATTCTGCTATTATGTAGTTAATTTTTAAATATATGACAAAACATTCAACCTTTCACACTCAACCACTGATGCGTTAGTGCGTTTGCCTGTACCTGGAAATACGCTTGACGCATTTTCCGTCAGATATGAACCGACCCTTAAGCATAATATCTTATTTCTTGTATTTTTTATAATAACAAGGAACAATTATTCATGTCTAAAGGGTTAATAATAAGAGTTTCTTGCCCATTTAACATGGCAGAATGCCTGATACAATAGATACATAAAAAAAGAATTATAAAAGACTTGTTCATATTTCATAAAGTTATAAAGAACATAAGAAATGTTCAATCTATCTACATATAATAAAATTTAAATGGTTAGATGTTTGTGCATGCTAATCTCAGAAACGGCTGAACCGATTTTAATGCAGTTTTCTATACATATAATAATTACACACAGAGAGAGAGAGAGAGAGAGACACGTCAAACTTATAACACCCCGTCGTTTTTGCGTCGGGGGTTAAAAATGTAACGGATTGCTGTCTGGACATGGAAGATATTTGAGAAAAAATATTATAGGAGACCTTTATCAACACAATAGAACCCAAAACGACGATTTTTAGAATTTTTGTCTGTTGGTCGGTTTGTCTGTGCACACTAATCTCAGAAACTGCTGAACTGATTTCGATGCAGTTTTCAGGAATATATTGTGACAGGTCCCACTTAACATATAGGCTACTTTTTATCCCAGAAAAATGTTTTTACCCCGGTTAATATCGACATTTTATTTTTTCTGCAGTCCACGCTAACGGAGTCGTGGGTTTCAAAAATAACCAAATTACGTGCATGGTGCCATGCTTCTTGCCTTTAGCATACTATAATTTATCATTACACAAATTTCTAGCCTCACAGGGAGACTGTTTGTCGGAGGGTTCAGTACCTAGCTCTTAGACTAAAATATAAATTAGACAATTATCAGAATTTTGTTTCGGCACCAAGTGTCAATAATTTCAAAAACAAACTGGACAAACACATTAAAGAACATAGAAAAACCTAAGAAGAGAACATTCAGATACAGGCAAAATCAGTTGCCTCAACTGCCTGCCTGATTACATATACATATAATCATAATAATTTTTATTCTGATAGAGGGCTAACTAATGAAAGGAAGTTTTAATTAAACTTTTGTTTGTATTTACATATACATACAACTTTTCTCTGTTATTTCCAAAGAGATTTATTAAATGTGGTCCTTGTTCAGTTTTTTTCCAGCCAGGTTAAAAATTTTATGGCTCCCTGATTTAGTTTAGCTGACAGCAATATGTATCAATTCTCTTCCCGTAGATTAGTCATACAGTCACAACACTATTATCCTTGAAAAGGCTGGGCAAAGTTTACATAAACACACACATCCAGGTTTTACCAGTTGTACCTAAATGCTTGTTGTAAAGGGTGAGCCTGTGTCAACTGTAGACTAACAGGTGCCAATTTTTTTGTAGATATAACTTGTAATAAAATATCTGACCTCTTTACACTAAATTCCAATTCAGAACAATACTGTATTGTCCTATGGTTAAAGGCTCGAGCACACTGGATGCGAGTGCGTGCATGTAAGCGTAGACGTACCTCTGAGTTGTAATGTATAGAACTGTATAGGCACGGGCAGACCAGATGCATATGCGTAGACGTAAACATAGATGTCAAGTGGTGACAGTTCTATACATTAAAGTCATACATACAGGTACATGTATAAGTCTACGCTTACGTGCATGCATACACATCCGGTGTGCTCGAGCCTTTATAGACTGTTGTACTACCTATCACACCAACTTACTTTTGGAATAGCTAAGTGACATTTTGAGATCAATTTATTGTGGTAGTGGTGCAAGCCTGTCACTGGGATTGAACAGAATGTATACAAACCATCAAATCCATTCTGCTAAACCAATAAGTTAAAACCAGGTACCAGAGAAATAATCTCAAGTTTTATTATGTTTCTTTGTATTTTACGGGCTGGTATGACTGGACTTGTAAATCGGGAAAATACCTACCTTAATGTAGCAGCGCACAGGTTGCAGAGGATGCCATTGCGTCTGAAATAATGAGCAAAATATGCCATTATCATGTCTCATGTGAAGATACGCTTGCGATAATGACGATAAATGCGCGTAGGTACAATAATTCTCAATACAAAAAAATTTACATGTAGGGTGACATAGGTTAACTTATTGATATTTGTTGGTATCATTTGTCGTCATTAAGTAGCGTTAAAAATAATGAAAAATTTACAACTAACCGTCAGGTGAACGATCCTTTTTACGATCCTTGTGTTTCTTGTGTCGTTTTCTTTCACGTTCCTCACCATCCAAAGGCGATCGTGATCTACTTCTGTGCTTCTTCTTCTTTGATTCCTTCTTATGTTTTTTAGACCCCATTATGGAATTTCGACTAGAACTCTTGTAATTATAAGAATTACTTTGATTTAACGCAGGCAGATTACGTATATGTAGTACAATCAAAATGAATAAAATCAACCAACACACACAACACACTTTTTTTTTTTTGTTTCGTTTATCCCGAAGGAAAGGCAAGGGGAACTAAGCCCATACAGCCATTGTCTTTAGTAAATGATTTCTGAATTTATAATGGATGATATTGATGATGATGAATGGAAACGTCGGGGAAATCCTCAAGAATGGGTGTAAAATTATTAAAGATCAAAAATAATTGCAGAAACAACTTACATGGGCCCATGAAGAGATCGTATTCCGGCTAAAGTTTTACTCAGCTTATCTGCATATGAAACCATGCACACGCACTAGATTCACATCACAAGTAAACAAAATATAACTTATCTACCAGAAAACACCACTTTACGGACACATGCAAGCCATTTACAAATAAATTTTGATTTTCACAAGAAAATTACACCCACTCCCTTCCAGCTTTTCCCGCCCTCCACACACAACACACGCACGCTTTTTTTTTTGTTTTTTTTAAATCGACAATTAGGAAACAGAAAAGGCAAAGGAACGAAAGCCCATACAGCCTCAGTTTGCAAGTGGAAAGGAAAAACACGAAAATTTGAACCATTGTGTAAATTCTGGTTTTCTGGTATTTATGACCTATAACATATATACTATGATTCAACTTTTATTCAACTCACTTTCTGTTAAAACCACTTTCTGTCACTTGTGTGCTGGTTTTATATATTTTCAAAATGTATTTTTTTAATGAGATGTTCTGTTTGTTTTTGTGTTGATTTGTCACTTGCTTAAAAATGTCTGTGAGCCATTTACTTTAAAATAATAAATAGTTTCATTTTAATACGGTTTAATGTTATTCTGTACCAACACTTTCCTACTGCAGACAAAGTTGTATGGACTTAAGTTATTTTGCCTGTCCGTCGGGATCAAAGAATATACTTACTCTCTAAGTCGGGATAAATAAAAAAGTGGCCTTGTCCTTATCCGAGTCGCATTTTCACCTCAATTTTAAAGATTTTCACAGAACACTATATAGGTACTCGTTATTCTCCTGTATGCGCATAATGGTCGCATAGAGGATGCATCTCAGATAAGGTCTCGGAGCAAAGTTCCCATCTCGTTCAGCTGAGGTTCCCATTATCATTCATCTGAGGTTCCCAGAGGAAAAAGTTCCTCATTAGGATGCATAGAGGAGAATAACTACAGTCAGGTTCCGTAGACTAGGTTATATGTAGTTGGTTGTTGCGTATAGGTAGGTACCTAGATAGAATACAGGGACCAAAGAAAATAAAATACTTACTCTTTGACGATACAAGTGCTTTCATACAGCGCTTTTAGCTTGTAAAAGCATATTTTATACGTCAGCACCGTCAGAAGGCGTGGTGGTTGTGTACGTACGGCCGCTACATGACGGCACCGCTATCAAAAGAAACTTTAGCCTAAAGGAAATGTTTCGATAAACTACTATTGTCGGACGTAAATATGTTACATTTCCTATGCTCCCAGGGGATGGTTTTAACCGACTACTGACGCCCTGGCTAGAGTGCGTTCCTTTGGAAGATGGCGGTAGTTACCTTACTAAGTACTACGCATTACTACATTATGTGTCACTGCACTCACTGCATACAAAAGATATTGTTTCAAAATCAGGCATAGGAGTTATTCCATGAAGCTGACTCTACCCTTGGCTTAAGGGCCCATCTTGAGAGGTCTAATGGCGGTCTTATGGGAGAGACAAGCACCCCCTTCTATGAAGGCCCAATTAATTCGACGCCCGAAGGAGAGCGATAGGTCAAAGATCACATTTCGTGGAATCGGGTAACCTGGCTTTAATACAGGCAGGGGGATCAGTAGTCCATACTCCCTTTCCAATATCATCATCATCAAACTACTGCTGAATACAGGCCTCCCTTACAGTACGCCACAAGGCTCTATCAGCCGTTTTTACCATCCAGTTAGGTACTACGAGACGTACTCTTCAAGTCATCAGTCCGAGAACCCGCTTACTCCACCGTCAATCGGTTCTAGGAAGGATGTGAGCAGCCCACTGCCACTTTAGTTTGCTACACTTGGAGACTTTTCAATATGTTGAGTGTAAAAAAACACTCCTAACTCCTATACAAACTACCTAAGCAGCTAAGCTAATAAAGTACCTAAGCAGGTCGCATCCCTGCGGCTTGCAAGTTATACAGTTGATGGACAATAGTATTTATGTGTGATCAACTATAAGGTGATGGACAAATGCGAGATGAATAAATGACGCGGCCCCCTTATTACCTAACTAATAGCAAACGCAAAGCGATAGCAAAAAATCACTGATTGTTTGTCAAATTCGTATAACGTAAAATGAATTACAAAGGAACTTTGACATTTCAAGGCGAATATTGTACAATTTTCGCTATCGCTTTGCTTCGGTTTTACTATTGCTTTTACGTAATCAGGGGGCGGATCTCTTCTCTTTCAGTATCGTGGGGGTGGGGAGAGATCACGCGAACAAGGGCTCTCCGGCTACTTAGATTATTCAGGAGAGGAAGTAGGTAGGTAGATAGGTATAGATAGATAGCGCATAGGCGCAGGAAAACAAGGTAAGTATCTTAAACTCATTAATAACCGATTTGATAAAATGTGGCCTTTATTTTATTGAAAAAGTTAACACTTTTTAGAGTAACTTACACTTAGTATTCAATTCTTCTTTCCATTCAATATTATATAAGAAAATTGTTTTCATGGTTTACAACATCTTTGTAACAGGAACCATTTTTGAAGTAAAGCTCTATTTCAGATAAAGTTTTACCTTTAGTTTCAGGCATGTTTTTCCACAAATAAAGCAAGCATATTGACATAGCTATAACGTTAAATAAAAATACGCCATGATAGCCCATGTTAATAAACATCATCGGAGCAAATTTAACGCTCATAAACATAAAAATTCCAATTATTATGCCCAAGTAAAATAAGCAAAACATTTTTATTTCTAACGGATACAATTCACCAAACATTGCTTCGATCACAGCGCAGGGCCCGGCGTTAATTGTAATAAAACTAAATGCCAGAAACAAGGCTTTGATCCAAGGTAACCACCCATCGTTTGATGGTACCCAATAAATGATACCACTCAGAGCGATCAACAAAATATTAGCTGCTATTGCACCAGAAAATAGCAGCTGTCTCATTTTCATTTGATTCATGAGAACAAAAGATATTGCTGATCCCATAAAAGCAAACCCATCCACAAGTAATGTAAAGTATAGCAAGTTGTGTTCTGCTATGTGTACACCAGTAATATCCTGAATCATGGTTATAGCAAAAGTGCTAAACAAAACTTTTCCGCAAGCAGTTCTGTACAACGCCATAGCTAAAGTAACTGCTGTAATCTTCCACAGATATGGTTTTGTTAATATAGATTGTGTTCTATTTTTTAATTCAATCATTATTTGTATTTTATCTCTTTTAGATTTCTTTAGAAGTTTGGCCTTTTCAACTTCAAGCAAAAGTTTTAATTCTTCCTGTGCACCAGATCGGTGCTTGTGGAGAGAGTTAAAAGATACTTCGCATTCCTCAAAATATCCTTTCGAAGCCAGCCATTGTGGACTCTCCACCCAAAAATATGGTATGATGGCAGAGGTCACGGCTGGTATAATACCTATGAGCGCTACGACCCTCCAGTGCAGTACAATGCCCAGTAAATGTCCAGCTGCTATACCTAATACTCCAAAAGTTGTGAGCATACTTAACAAAGGTGCTCGCATATTAGGCGATGTGAACTCCGCAGTTGTTATAATCGCTAACAAGTGGACACCCCCCCAAAACACGCCAACAATTATTCTGCTGATTAGTAATACAGCAAATGTTTCCGCGAAATATAAAGTGATCCAATTGACAATAATAGGTGTTGATAGGTAGGTAAGGGCTCGCCGTCTTCCACACCTATCGGCCACGACAGCCGCTACGCCGAATCCAAGCGGGCAGGTTATGTTTATAACTGACGCTGAAAAAATTATCTCGGTCATTATTGTGCGCCTCACCGTAGCTATAGTTTCGCTGGATGATGGCGCTAGTTACAGTATGACTACATTTTCTGTGTCACTCTGTCACTGTATACAAAAAATGTTAGTTCCAGAATCAGGCATAGGAATTATTCTATGAAACGGACTTTACATAAAAGTTCTCGTAAAAATGGTTTCAGCAGAGCTTTTACCCGACTGAAGGAAGGTTATGTTTTTCGAACTGTATGTACCTTTATATGTATATTTCTATTGCACGTTCTAGAGCAGGAGTTCCCAAACTTTTTTTCTCAAAGACCCCTTTCAAGAGTTAACTCATTCTGGTGGACCTCCTACAGGCCTACACCACATACGAATTAATTGTGAAACCCCATTTTTACACGCCAATGTAGACCCCCATCGATCCTCTGTGAACCCCTGGGGGTCCACCTGGACCACTTTCGGAACCACCTAGAGCATAAACGGTTTATCACATTTCAGCTTGAGAGGGAGAGGTATCTACATTCGTCTCGTGCCGTCTCTATATGTGGGACTTTATTATATTGATTATCAAGTTAAACTTCTTACCTATCCAGGATATTTCTACATCAGAAAGTAATATATCCTCCTTCCTTTGCAATGCTGCCAACATTCCTGACATTTGGCCCATAATGTAGCCTTCAGAAAATGCAAAGAGCATTAATCCAAAAACAATTAAAATCTGGAAAAGGCAATTTGGGTTAGTATTAATCTCACTTCAGATCGCAACTTTTTATTTCACTTCTATTAGTGTAGGAGACATATAGGTACGACGTATATAGAGGATCTTATTCCTCTATGATAGAGGAGACCTATGCGATTACGATGGATCCGTCCAGCATTTTTTAACAAAATGTCAGAAAGCGGACTTAGCCAACTATTTACCACTCACTTTAGCGTCCATTTATAAAATTCCGGATTAAATAAATCTACGATAGTTCGCATTTTATTTGTACAGTTTAAACTAAATTGAAGCTTATAAAATACAATTACCTGACGAAGTATTTGCGGAGACATCATTATGTTTATTTTCTACACACGTTTTAACAAAAATCGCCACTTTATTAAGTATAACATAAATAAATTAACGAAAAAGCCTAGACGACCGTAACGTCGCGTAAACCGAAATATTATGTTTACTAACCATATTTATTCAGTTTTAATTCGTACAATAACATGTTAAATGGCGAATTTTTACCAAACAGAATAGGTACACAGCTGACAACTGCAGCTTATTTTACCTAATAATACGAGTAGTAACATGCATAAAATGTTTAACACATAACAGATACTAAAACTAATTCATCCTAGAACTCAATAGCTCTAATGAGAGTAAGGCATAAAAGTATATGAGGGTTCTGCATTTATTTTTGTCAGAAGGGTTCAATTTGCTATTGGTCCAATCCATGATGGCTATACAGGATGTTTTTTTGTGGCCACCTTTAACGAAGGGTACGTATTCTATACATGAAATAAAGTAAGTTTATGCCAAAAAAAATGCTGGGATTTTTTTTTTTTTTTTAATTTTAAATTCCTTGATCGTGCGAAATTTATAGTGACTAGTGTTTATGTTAGTTTTTTTATAGACAGATATTAATTATTTTTCGTGAAAAAATCCTGCTACGCGCGTCTATGTGCATTTATGCAGAAAAACGCAGTCTATTTACTCAACTTTGGACCCTAATATTTTGGAAACCAGACACTTCCCAGGTATGCTTCCATGGAGAAAAATGATCGTGATGATGAGGAGATTCCGTAGTTTTCGGGAACGTTGACGACCAAAAATCACCCTGTATAGGTAGACATAGTTACCAAATAATAAAAACAAGTTATTTCTTTTAGGCACATATCATTTAATAACCATAAGTAAATTTTATATCATTTAAAACAATGGTTAAAATAATTATGACAAAAAAAATAATGCATAATAATTATATTATTATTAATTTACAATCACTTAGAATATAAAAATATGTATCTTTAAACATGGCAAGAGTCAAAATGTAACACTAACAAATGAGAAAATAAAGAGTTTGAGCAGCAATGAAGAGGAAAAAAACTGTGCTCACATCAGATTCTTGCCACATCTTCCTTTGAGTAATTCGAGCCTGCCAACATATTTCGAACCAAAACTGAATCTAGCTCTGATCCCTTTTTGTGCGAATAACCTAACCCTATGCAGTTAAACTTACTCACTTCTACGTATAGAGGTCTTAAATGGCCGCATGTATGTGACAATCTAAAAGAAATCCTCTCTGTTTGCTATCTAGCTTATTTTGGTATAAAGTGAGCGAGATAGTAAACAGCGGTTTCCTTGGAGACATCAGTCATGCGGTCGTTACAGACCTGTTTATTGTCATGCCCTGCAGACAATAGTGTTTTGTTTCGAAATTTGTTCTAAGGCACTCAGTTCGCGAAGTCTAAAGACTTAGAAGTAACGTACCCATACCATTATAACGATATAAAAGCCGAGGTCAATCAGAATCGCTTCCAGATTCGGAGAGTAAGAGATCAGCATTAAGCACATCGCTGGGCAGTGGAGGGTTACACGGGTTACCTGTGGAAACAAGAAAAATTAGTTCAATCATACAATTCAAAACTGGCAAGTGGGTAGGTTCTAATGGAAGTTAACCTGAGTCACAGACAACAACCTAATGTAAGTATGTAAGCTGTGTCACTGCACTGCAAACGTCGGTGAATGCATGTCCCTAACAAAGCGGAGTCTAGTGTTTTCTTATCTATGCTCTAAAAGTATTGATTCCGTCAGTGTAGAACCAAATGCGAATCGGACGTTTAAACTATTGACAGTTGGACATTTTGCGACTGAGCTATGTAACAGCTTAAAAAATAATTAAAACAGATGTTACTATTATTGTATTGTTTTAATTGTGTAAATAATTTGTGGCTATGGCAATAAAAAGCAATTGTTTCGATTCGCAGACACGTGAAACGAAAGTTTAATTCTATACGATAACTTTACATAACCCTTTATAACCGCATGCATGAATAACGAATAAAGACGTATCTAAATAAATAAATATACCCAGTTCAATAATCTACATCTATACCAAATGAAGAGAAAGTCATTAAACACGCCATAATTTTGTGGTTCCGTTATTCATCTTGTGATATGAAATCAGACAATGATTCACTATGGGTGCGCTATAGTGAATGTTTGAACTTCCGAATTGTAACGCCTAATACAATTTCATTTATCAGACAATGATATTTAACATCGAATTCAAAGTTCCAAACTATCCTTGTATTCAATTGTCATTGTAAGTATAGGCATTGTAAGTATAATAAAATTGTAGGTACATAAATATAAGACTTTACACCAGGAGAAAGCGTAAACGGTGCGCAAGCGCATTGCGATGTCTGCTGTTGTATGTAAAAAACGTACATTCCGGATAGTATGAGATCTGTGCAAAAGACATATTATCTCTCATCTAACCGGAATAGCTAATAGTAACAAAAAAAGAGGAGAATGGGGGCAGTTGAGGAGGAGAACGGGGGCAGTTGAGGAGGATAACGGGGGCAGTTGAGGAGGAGAACGGGGGCAGTTGAGGAGGAGAACGGGGGCAGTTGAGGAGGAGAATGGGGGCAGTTGAAAAGGAGAATGGGGGCAGTTGAGGAGGAGAATGGGGGCAGTTGAGGAGGACAATGGGGGCAGATGAAAAGGTTTCCATCCACATCCATAAGAGACTCTCCGTCCATAGGCATTTTTAAAAATAGGCTAAGAAACTATTACCTATCTCTTCCTTAATTCTTTCACAGTGTTATTATCTGATATAGTTTGAATAGGTCATAATATAATGTTTGTATGTATTATATAGATAAATTAGTATGTAGTAGTATTATAGATATATATTTTATTATATATATGTATGTCTCTATTATGTATGTATCTAAGTAGATAATTAAGTATTGTTATTATTTAGTAAATATATTTATTTTGTGTTAAGTTTATTTATATTTTAATACGTGTGCACATATGATATTCCTTTTATATATTATAAAATTTTCCTTTGTACTTAATGGTTTGCTGGAAGAAATCTCTTTTAGAGATAAGCTCGCCTTTGTACTATTTCTTTTACAACTTACTGTCTATGATAAAAATTTATGTGTACAATAAAGAATACTAAGAATACTAAGAGAATGGGGGCTGTTGAAAAGGAGAATGGGGCAGTTGAGGAGAATGGGGGCAGTTGAAAAGGAGAATGGAGGCAGTTGGGGAGGAGAATGGGGGCAGTTGAAAAGGAGAATGGAGCAGTTGAGGAGGAAAATGGTGCAGTTGAAAAGAAGAATGGGGGCAGTTGAAAAGTTTAGGGGCAGTTGAGGAGGAGAATGGGGGCAGTTGGAAAGGAGAATGGGGCAGTTGAGGAGGAGAATGGGGGCAGTTGGAGAGGAGAATGGGGGCAGTTGGGGAAGAGAATGGGGTGGGGTGAGCACGACAGAAAACATACCGTTGGGCACAGCGAAGCCCGTTTGTTTCTGCGGCGGCGCGTCGTCATCGCTGTCGCTGTCGCTGGCGCTGCCGCTGTCGCTGTCGCTCGACGAACTCGACGAGCTGTCGTCTGCGGGCGCCGGCTGCAACCAACACACACATACATCAATAAGCGACATGCCAACGAGTCAATCATGACTATGTTCGATTTTCAATTCTATTTTATAAAAAATATTATTTACTAGTGGACGTCCGCGACTTCTTCCGCGTGGACTGTAGAAAAAACAAAATGTCAAAATTAACCGGGATAAAAAGTAGCCTATACTCGAAACCATAATTCGAGAGACTAGTTTGACAGTTCATTTTGCACAAGTGTTGCCATGGTCAGGCTAGGGATGTTCGTGTCGATATTTTAAAAATACAGATTTGGTAACCATCGATATTTTACGTTATTATTTTTTCACAAAATTATGAAGATGTAATTTTTTATAATTTAAGTGCCATTTATGATATTATTTATTGTTATGAATATCTGCCTATAAATTCCATTGAGACCGACTAAGTTAATCAAATTCCAATCATTTTAAGCCCCCAACAAAAGAGGGTTTTTCTTTTAAAGATGGCTTAGTTGAGAGTATTCTTAGCTATGTTTCATGAGAACCGGTTTAGCAATTTGAAATATGTTTATGAGGAGTGAAACTGGCAATGAAAAATCGAATGTACCTGTACAAATGTGTGGGGTATCAATTTAAAGGTAAGTTGTACATAATAAAAAGTATAAAAAAATATTTTAATAAACCCAGACCCAAATAAATAGAACAAAATGCAAAATCGTCTTGTCGAGGGACCGCTCTATACCTAACAAGGGCACGCGAAGGTACTTAGCTTACCTTGTACAACGTACTTTTTTGGCTATTTAAATTTTTTATATTTTATTATTAGTTAACGGTAATGTGTCACATTTCGCAGGGGTTGTCACAATGCGGCATTGTCACATTCCTAACCTAACATGAAATTATTAATGACCCAATTGACACTATATAGGTAGATACTAGTCTACTTTGTAAGAAGAAAACTGGTTATTTGTATTTCTGGAATTCATAATTTAATTTTTTTATTATTTATTTTAAAAAATTTATTTACATACGGATTTTATATAAATCAGTGTTTATTTTCAAATTACATTAAAAGAAAACTATTTCTAAATTCATATATACTGAAACAGTAATTGACAATATATTTTTCACATTTTTTAATAGCCTATTATACAGCCGAGTCTAAAGTAATTATCGATATCGACTATAACGTCACTATTTATTTTTTTCTATTTATGGTAACCCTTTAGCTGTCACTTGCTTGTCAGTTTAGTCTCTCGAATTATGGTTTTTAGTATACAGGGTGTTTTTATGTGCACCATTAACGAAGGGTGCGTACTCTATACATCAAATAAAGTAAGATTATGCTAAAAAAAAAATAAAAAAAAAAATAATTACTTGATCTGGCGAAATTTATAGTGTCTAGTGTTTATGCTAGTTTTTTTTATAGACAGATATTAATTTTTTCTCATGAAAAAATCTTGCTACGTATGTCTATGTGCATTTATGCAGAAAAACGCAGTCTATTTACTCAACTTTGGACCCTAATATTTTGGAAACCAGACACTTCCCAGGTATGCTTCCATGGAGAAAAATGATCGTGATGATGAGGAGATTCCGTCGTTTTCGGGAACGTTGACGACCAAAAATCACCCTGTATGTGTTAATATCCAGGGTGTCGGCTAACCATACCAAATGCTATTAAAATCGCTCCAGCCGTTTTTACGTGAAAGAGTAAGAAACATCCATCCATCCATACTTACAAACTTTCGCGTTTATAATATTAGTAGGATTTGCTCAAAACATGGTGCAATAAAGTTATTATTACACTAGTGGACGCCCGCGATTCCGTCCGCGTGGACTACAGAAAAAACAAAATGTTGAAGTTATCCGGGATATATGTTAAGTGGGACCTGTCAAAATATCCTATATTCCTGAAAACTGCATCGAAATCGGTTTAGCCGTTTCTGAGATTAGCGTGCACAAACGCACAGACAGACAAACCAACAAACAGACAAAAATTACAAAAATCATTATTTCGGGTACTATTGCGTTGATAAAGGTCTCCTATAATATTTTTTCTCATATATCTTTCATGTCTGACAGCGATCCGTCACATTTTTATTATATGTATAGATAGATAAATAAATAAAACTAAAGCCAAAAAATAATCCGCCTGCTGATATAATATGCTGAAATAATATGCTTACCAGAATTGATAATTAAAATCATGCTTAAGTATATGTATTTGTAAAATCACAATTTAACCAAGTGCTCAAACAACTACTCGAAAGGGACGTCATAATAAGGTAACCGTTTGTATAAATAGCGTTTTTGGGCAAGTCTAAACTTGTGTTGTGATCATAAAATATTTCGCGAATGTTTTTGCTATTATATGATCATCACTACATATGATGCTTCGGCTTTGCTATTACAAATTAGTGGGGGCAGGGTGAATCAGACTGACCGCATGGTTGGCGGCGGGCGGCGGCGCGGGGCGGTCCGGCGCGGGTCGCTCGGGCCGCTCGGGCGGGACCACGCCGCGTTCCGCCCGCGGCGGCAGCCCGCCCGCCGGCGCTGGCTCGTCCAGCCCGATCATGGGCAGCGACGCCAGCGTGCTGCTGCCGCCGCCTTGCCATCTGCGACAATATTACATATTATACATACTAACGTGGTTTATGGTGGGATGTAAAACATTTCGCAACTTGGTTTTTATATGTGCACTGTGGGGTAAGCACGAACCTCTCGATAGTCCGTAACGCTATCGTCACACTGTCATGTCTCATGAAGGTGATGCAGCTGATGTATTCTAGTGAAGCCCCACATCAGCGCAGGACTAATATACTTACTAATACTAAAAGATGACTATGTGACGATGAAAGGATTTTAATGCATGTTTTGTGTGCGCCAGTCATAGTTGCATGTATCAGTATTGTGCTACAATGTATAATAATTATTCTACTTTTTAATACATGTGATGTTGGTGTGCCTAATCTTAATAAATAAATAAATAAATAAAATGAAGATGACACGAGACAAGTGACATGGTTATCACGATCATGAGGCTTTTCCTCGAATAGATCGTCATGCTAGGTACAATTTTGGTGAAAGTGCACAGACTCTTAAATACACCGAGAGCAGATTGAAATTGAAATCGTGCATGACGTTTCGTATTCTTGCACTGCTTTGAGCAATTAGTGAGCTTGGCGGCCGCACTGCCGCGCTGGCTGCAGACAGAGACAGTACTCACGGCGCGGCCTCGGGCGGCGTGGTGCGCACCATGCTGAGCTTGGCGGCTGCACTGCCGCGCTGGCTGCAGACAGACAGTACTCACGGCGCGGCCTCGGGCGGCGTGGTGCGCACCATGCTGAGCTTGGCGGCTGCACTGCCGCGCTGGCTGCAGACAGACAGTACTCACGGCGCGGCCTCGGGCGGCGTGGTGCGCACCATGCTGAGCTTGGCGGCTGCACTGCCGCGCTGGCTGCAGACAGAGACAGTACTCACGGCGCGGCCTCGGACGGCGTGGTGCGCACCATGCTGAGCTTGGCGGCCGCACTGCCGCGCTGGCTGCAGACAGAGACAGTACTCACGGCGCGGCCTCGGGCGGCGTGGTGCGCACCATGTTGAGCTTGGCGGCTGCACTGCCGCGCTGGCTGAAGACAGAGACAGTACTCACGGCGCGGCCTCGGGCGGCGTGGTGCGCACCATGTTGAGCTTGGCGGCTGCACTGCCGCGCTGGCTGCAGACAGAGACAGTACTCACGGCGCGGCCTCGGGCGGCGTGGTGCGCACCATGTTGAGCTTGGCGGCTGCACTGCCGCGCTGGCTGCAGACAGAGACAGTACTCACGGCGCGGCCTCGGGCGGCGTGGTGCGCACCATGTTGAGCTTGGCGGCTGCACTGCCGCGCTGGCTGCAGACAGAGACAGTACTCACGGCGCGGCCTCGGGCGGCGTGGTGCGCACCATGCTGAGCTTGGCGGCTGCACTGCCGCGCTGGCTGCAGACAGAGACAGTACTCACGGCGCGGCCTCGGGCGGCGTGGTGCGCACGCGCGGCGGGGAGCGCACCATGCTGAGCTTGGCGGCCGCACTGCCGTTGTACCGCGCCGGCTGCGCCGCGTGCGCCGGTCCGGCTGATGCTGCAATACACACGCGCATGTAGCAAACGGCGACTAGTTTAACACATAGGTACTTTGATGACTTAATGACATGCTTTGCGATTTTAATCAAAGTTCAAATTGTGAGTCTCAAACATTATGGGCATAATAATGACTCCTCGCAAGCTCAAATGCGCCATTTAAGCTCTAGAGCGTGCCAATACATAGGTACATACATAAACTCCAAAAATCTATGGCAGTAGCCTTGTGACGTACCTTGACAGAGACCTATGTTCAGCAGTGGCCTGCAATAGACGATGAAATGGCCCTGGGCTCTAAAGCGAGCTAATGAAATACACCTACATAGACTCGAAAAACCTATGGCAGTAGCCTTGAGGCGTGCCCCTGCGCAGGCCCACTGTACTACAACAGGCGGATGTGCTGAAATGGCCCTGTGACGGTACCTGCGTTGGCGTTGCGGCGGTTGGTGGTGACGCGCGTGCGCGAGGTGGAGCGTTGTGTGGTGTTTGTGAAGTCGGCCGTCACGGGTGTCAGCGGCCGCGGCTTGGTCGCGTTCTCCTGTCTGTATAAACGAAAAACGTTATTTATTCTCTCAAAATCATTACAAAATTATAGTTGGGAGGAAGCAAAACAGATGCTTGTGTTGGAGAGGTCTCGCTCTAGTTCTAGTCGTATCTAAGTTTCGAGTAAACGAGCACAATCGGCCGTCACGGGCGTCAGAGGCTTGGGCGCGCTCTCCTGTCTGTATTTAAAATATTAAAAATAAAAGAAATAGTATTTCTTTCTCTCAAAATCATTACAAAATAAAAAGTTGTGAGGAAGCAAAACAGATGCTTGTATTGGGGCGGTCTCGCTCTAGTTCTAGTCATATCTAAGTTTCTAGTAAACAAACACTATTGAAACAACTTAATCTAACATATAGTTCTTATCCTACATAATTATTTTATTTAAGCTCACTACTATACAACTAAAGATATATTTATTTACGTTTTCGATCAATAAATAGAAGTTCCCTTATGTACCTTGTCTTTTTAACCTGTATATTGCTAGAGAGCTTCTCTAGTGTAATCTCGCCGGTAACTCTGTCTATAATGAGCACGCATTCCTTTGTGTATGGCCGTTGGTTCCCCTTGAACACTGTCTGTGGCACTCCAGCACCATCTACAAAAGTAAACATACCTTTATAAGTAAAAGCTTTAATAGTTTTAAAATAAATAATAATAAATAGTTCTTGAGCATCAATGGGCTCCACTCACTAGAATACATCAGCTGCATCTCCTTCCATGTATGTCGTAAGAGTCGGCGAAGGAACTCAGGGGCGTTCTCTCAGGCGATAAGCTAGCCCTGATCACTGATCCTTTATATTTTGCCCTACTTTGCTAATCTTGGCTCTATTTCGTGATCCAACAGTTCTGGCTACCCTTTGTTGAGTCCATTTCATAGAATAACTATGCCTGATTTCCGAATTAAGATTTTTTACATTACAAACATTTACACAGATAATGCAGTCATGCACATAATAACTAGCGCCATCATCCAAAGGAACTATTCGGTCAAACGCAATGTACTCAGTACCTACGTTTGATAAAGGTATTAAAAAGATGTCAACCCAAAACTTTTTTAACAGGTGTAGGTTAAACTAGCACTTTTTTGAGCTGTCTGAGGGAATAATTAAATTAATAACACAGATTACCCCCTAAAAGATTCCGCATACAAGGCAGCGGCTGCGCACCAAGAGTATATGTAATTGCATTCATGTAAACGCAAACTTCAATTCTTCACACTAGTACTGACCAAGTATTTGATCTGCGTGCGCATGATTTATTTGCATTTTCTAATTAACTTTTTGTATTGTTTTTACGCATAAAAGTTTAAATATTTTTTTTTAAACGAAACACCGACTTTCTCCCCTATGAGCCAAAACTCAAGCTTACTAAAGTAAAATTTTGCTAAAGGGCAAATATATATTGCGTTAAGCCGTGTACGAAGTTTAGAAGGCATAATATTGTCAGATTTATATGCCAGCAAATTATTAAATAGGCTATATGACAAAAGGGCGCTGAGAGAAATGACTAGGCTTCGAAATTTTACGTCTGACAATATATGCAACATATAATTACACTCCTTCTTCCTGCCCTGTTCCCAATCATTTGGGGTCGGTACAGTATGTAGGTACTCTTCTTTCATTCATCCCTATTATCCGTCATCTCGTTATTCTCATGTCTACCTCTATAACCATCTTACTTCGGAAACGGCTTTACGCAACATATAATTACACGACTTAACACAATTATCTTCATCTTCATAAGCCTATTGCAGTCTACTACTGGACGTAGGCCTACCCCTGCCATAGGGTGATTTTGTTACTAAAATGTTCCACTATCTGTTTTTCGGCGGCTCCATCATCAGACCCTCGTTTCCTTTATATTATGTGTAGCTGACCAAAATTATCTATAAAAATCTAAAAACAGACTACTCGTGCCTATTATATTTGAGGATATCCCTAGATTCCTTAGAGATTCTATCATCAGATGTTATGTTTTATATGTAGGTGACCAAAACGCTCAGTAAAAGTGTAAAAACGGACTACATGTGCCTACAATATTTGAGGATTGCCCTCGATTTCTCCAAGATCCCATCATCAGATCCTGATGTAGTGAATATGGGACCAATCTGGAAGCATACCATGATCAACAGGTTCATAAATGACGGAGTTCTGAGGTAACACACATAAAAAAAAACATACAGACGAATTGATAACCTCTCTTTTTGAAGTCGGTTAAAAAATGACAACGTGTTCTGTAAATGGTGCGGGAAGAATTCCAGAACAAATAGCTGTAAGAAAGATGGCATAATTTTTCATCAGTAATTAAAAACATTTTACATTTTATGTCTTACGGAGCTCAAGTTACATTGGGCAAAAAAATTGTCTTTTGGAAAAATCCCTTTCTCTCACTTTAATAATTAGTATGTTTATCTCTTTTTGTTTCTTCAGTTTTTGACGTTGACAGAACTAGTGTTGTGACGAATTCAAGAAATTGAACGTATCGATATAATTTTTAACAAAAAAATCATACATTTAGTTACGTTTGTTATTTTATACTGATTATAAATAAGTAATTATTAATCTATACTTATACTTATACAAAGCTAGACAGTTTGTTTAGCTTAACACGCTAATCTCAGGAACTACTGGTTCGATTTGAAAAAATATTTAGAATACTAAGAATACTAAAAATATTTTTGTGTTGGATAGTTAATCTATCGAGGATAGTTATTAATTAATCGAGGAAGGCTAGGTTTTTTAGTACTTTACGCTAACGGAGTCGCGGAATAGGTACAGCTAGTCTATACAAATAAATAAAATTGAAGTAAGAAGAATATAAATAAATATAAATATTCACACACTTCACAACACATTTACCTAGTCCCACACTATGGCGTCGCAGGTAGGACTTCTACCAACTACACCAATCGGTCGTCAATTGTCAAGTCAAGTGTCTGTTTGTAACACAATACAAAAAGAAAAATATTCTAATCGAGGTCATGTTATTAGGAACTGCAAACGATATGGCGTTCACTCTTGACGCCATCGACATCTATTGGCTGTCTGTTCGTTCACGCAAATCTCTGAATCGGCTGGACCGGTTTTGACGGAACTTTCACTGACAGGTAGTTGATGTAATAGGGAGTAACATAGGCTTCTTTTTATTCTAAGGAAAAATCCCAGAATGATTTTTGGCGGGATGAGCATAAATTTTCTGTTTTTTCGGTAGTTTACGCGAATGAAGTCACGAGGAACCGCTAGTAATTAATAATTTGCAGAATGTTGTTACACAATTCGGACTTTAGCCGTAACATATAAATTATATGATATATATACCTAAATGACAAGTGTATAATAATTCCGGCTAAACTTAGCCGGAATTATTTCGGCCAATCTTAGATAATTCTAACCTGACCTAACCTACTTACACACTTCGGACTTTAGCCGTAACATATTATGTAAATTATATGATAAGCGGACTATTTTACATAGATATATAAAAAAATCAATTTGATCAGTACCTATTCCTAAGATCATCGCGTTTAAACAAACAAACTCTTTAGCTTTATAATATCAGTATTTATTAAAACACAAAAAAAATAGAAAAAAAGCATGGTTTTTTGTATTTTCTATAATATTATATTATTTCATCAAACAATAATTTCATCGATATATTTATCGGCACGGCAAATTGACTCGACTACATCACTATAGGATATTGAAAGAACCAATCACGGCACTGTTGTGAGGTACCCCCCCCCAGCTCTTCCTTACGCCTAATTTGGTAAGTTTTGTCTAGTGCAAAACAGCAATAACGCGGTATCTTTAGGTAGTAATCTGTGATTAATACGGAATACATTACATACCCAAATGTGGCACAGTTACAGTAACTTGATTATTTATGCCAACATCGACCGACGCCATTTTCTTCACATCCACAGAGGCAGGTTTGAAGTCGTCTGGAATTTAAAATTGCTAATTGATTGCACGCAATGTTATAATAGTAGTATTCGTGACCTGAAAATCTATTTTTCAGAATTAGTTAGTAAAATAAACTGTATGTATATTATGAAACATGATTTTTTCTTAACTACTGACGAATGGATCAACGCACGGCCTAAACGGCTGATCTTAGAGACAGGCCCCCTTATTACCTAACTAGTAAAAGCAAAGCGATAGCGATAATTGTACAAAAATCGCTGATTGCTTTTCAAATTCGTATTACGTAAAATGAATTTCAAAGGAACTTTGACATTTCAAGGCGAATATTGTATAATTTTCGCTATCGCTTTGCTTCAGTTTTGCTATTGCTTTTACGTAATCAGGGGGCTGAAACTTGAAAGGTGTGCTTTGTATAACGTAGGCATTCGATTAGAATTTCCCGAAATGACCAAGGGAACGGGAAAAATGAATGTTTAGTATTATAAATGTAATCACCACCATTATCTCTGAAGAGGTAGGACAAAAGTGTTCAATTTGCAAATTACACACTCACTTATCACCAGTAAATCTAAGAAGCCCCACGCAGTAACGGATGAGCCTACCACCGCTTATCGGGCACAAATTAATAAAGAATCTAGCGACCGCAATAAAATAATGGAAAATATTTCCAGGGCATTCTAAATAAACTGTATCTATAGGTATATCTCAGACAATTTAGATGAAAACGTCAGTATTATGGTATTAAGGGTTTAGATAACGAAAGTTTGATCCATACAATGTTACAAAGACTATTTTGGGTTTTGGTCTGTTCGACTAGCTATGCCTTGGTGGAACCCTGTTTCCACTGACCTGTTTATGATAAGGTTATAATATAATGATTGAGCACGGCTCAGGCGCTAATTGCTTATTATACATGTTTAGAATAGGGTATATGTATGCATGAATTTTTTAAGTTCATTTTTATATTCTACGTAAAAAATTAATAATGTTTGCCCTTGAAATGGCATATCTAACTTTAACCGTTTTGGATTTACAAGAATTCAAAAATATGAGCCGGCAAAGATAAACACAAAACTAAACTTACCTATGAAAGCTCAAAATATATCCGGCATACCATGAACGTAAAAAGAACTATGGACAGAGTCTTGTCATTGCAAAGTTGAAGCAGCGAAATGGCGGCGCCTTGTGCACACATGCACAAATTCTGAGTTGCCAGCTTAAAAAACTTTCCCTAAATTTTGTTAACATACGAATTTAAAAAATATGTTTTATACTGTTCATAATTATAGCTTAGGTACAAATTTCTTCAATAACAATAAAGTTATTAGTGGAACCGATTTTAAGGAAATTTTGCGGTTGTAGGTATATAAGGGTTTAAAAATGTGGTTCAAATATAAATAAAGAAGTCAATAGTTTTGGCCAACATGTTTTATTATACCTACATCTTTATCATACATATATAGCTATTATACAACATTTTTTAAAATTACTATATGCAAAGTATAGAAATAATATAAACTCTCGCGAAAGTTTAAATAAATACATATATTCCTACGAGAATGTATGTACGAGTTAATCTCTATTAATAGGTGCAGATATTAATAAAGTATTTATTAAATCAATGAGATAATTCAAAATATGGGTAAAATTGTATGTTTTTACTTCTTTTATGTTGTAAATTTTTTTTGTTAAATTATTCAAACTTTTGGTATTTACTAACCAATGGATGTTATTTTTGCACTCTTCGGTTTGTATAAAATTTTCGAATAAAATATAAAAACTCTGTTTTCGTGTCAGATGCATATTCCCTATTATGCTAGAACGGCGGTAGGCTCATCCGTTACTATGTAGGCCTTTGGGGTAACTGGTGAAAAGTAGTTACGTAATTTGCATACTTTTAGCCATGCTCATTGGGGATATTGGTGTGTGTACAATACAAGGACTACACAGAGTTGATTGTTTGAAAACCCAACCTATAACTGATTATGGCCATCAAATTATTATAATGTGTAAAATTTAAAAGAGAAACAGAATAGAAACAACAAAATATAAAGAGTAACATAAGAGGAAAAAATATATTGTTATTGAAAAATTACAACAGTAAAATATGTAAAGTAAAACCTATGTACTTAATTAAGTAGAATTACATTTAACTTCCCATGATAAAATAGTAGAAAAGGGTATGCATGAGTTAATTGAATTAAAAGAAGTCATTGAACTTACACTTGATAGTATGATATGAGGGAGCATTCTTGTTGGTGAAACTAGCTCCCAACTTCAGCTCCCGTTCTTCATAGTTAAAACTATGCTTATCAGCCATCTTGAATGACACCTGAGGAAGAGAAAACAGGTTAGTCTGTGACCTAAATCTAAGTCTCAAATATAGAAATAATGTAGATTGATTTTCACAACTTAATAGGAAAGTCACAAAGGTACAAACACAAAATACTTTTTTTATTTATTTTTAAAGCTGGACTCTTTTAGGAATAATATTGTCTGTATGTAAGAATACAACACTCTTACATAAGAAAGGGTAACTTAATAGACAAATATACAGGGAAATGAAGTAAATGTTATAAGTGAATATTGTTCAGTATAAAATGATAGAAAGTATAATAATAGATGAAATTGTCATGTCACTGAGAATAAGTTGTAAACAATGTAAGTATATTTTATAACTAAGTGAAGTGGCTTACTGTAATGTTTTATCTTCTCATTTTTCTCCTAGTAAATGAGGAATGAAAAAATGGAATGAACTTCTCGGAATAGCCAGGGCTACCAATTCTCTACTTAGAAATGGGGTAATTTAGCTTTTGAACATAACACTAGAAGTTTTGAAAACTTTACACTATGTCTTTCAAAACTTAATATTTGTGTTTCCTTGGCTTTCTAGTTGGCATGCTAAGAAAATCATCTGGCAAAGAATGTGTTAATAGCAAGTTGCCAGAATAGGAAACAGGAGATGGAATAGGAAATTATGGGATGGCCAAATATTTTAGTCTAAATAATCAAAAACAATAATAGTGCCATTTTTATAATTGTTTTAAAGTGTCAGTACAATCTACTTAGTATTTAACTTGTTTCCAGCTGCAAGAAAATTATTTAAAGCTTTCAAATAGTAAGCAAATTAAGTGAAAGGCATCACATAGTTTATCAAACTTTATATAGCCTTTAATAGCCTGCCATGAATTTCTGGTAGTGTTTTTTAAATAATTTAAAATACTTTTGTATATGTACTTATATTATTAGATGTATGATTAGATAATTATATTATTATATCAGTGACTTTTAAAAATGTTATTATGTTAAACATGAATTATTTCATTTATGTTTAAATAAATTTAGGCGTACTATAAATTGAAATAACGCTAGCGAACTACATTATTGATATTACTTATCTAGTAAGTGCCCACGTATTGTGTTAACGTTCACTGATTGGATTCTCAACTATAAATATGTCTGTGTTGACAGGTAAAATTTTAATTCATTGCAAATATTATAAGCAACCGTTGTAGTTACCTTCTTTAAAAGCTATATTCTTATCGAAATCACAAAAATATGCATAAAAGAAAGTTCAAAGAAGTAAAATATGGCAAGGTAACATACGACAACTACAATTTCTCTCGAGATTACCTTATATTTTATTTTCACCTAGGTTATACGTTATAGACTTCTCTTCTGTGAATTATTACATGATAGAGCTTATTGAAATAGCTTTAAATAAAGAGAGCAGAAATAAAATAGAAATAACAACTTCACGAGTAGGTTTTCGACCTAATTCACAACTGTCATTTTTTTTTTGTTTAGTTTATCCCGAAGGAAAGACAAAGGGAACTAAGCCCATACAGCCATTGCCTTTAGTAAATGATTTCTAAATTTATGATGGATGATAATGATGATGACGAATGGAAACGTCGGGAAAATCCTCAAGAACAAGTGTAAAGTTAGTCAAAATGAAAAACAAATCCAGAAACAATTTACATGGACCCATGAAGAGATCGTATTCCGGGTAAAGTTTTACTCAGCTTAGCTACGTATAAAACCATGCACACGCACTAGATTCACATCAAAAGTAATCAAAATATAACCTATCTACCAGAAAACATCACTTTACGGACACATGCAAGCTATTTATAATTAAATTTTGATTTTCACGAGAAAATTACACCCGCTCCCTTCCAGCTTTTCCCGCCGAATCTGTGACTGTCAGTCAACCAAGTCTACAGGTGACCAGTATAAAAATTATAATTCTACCAAACACTTTCAGTGTTATTACAAAGGAATCGCTAAGCAACATCTAAACACCAGTTTTGCGAGATAATGGTGTGCATGTACCGTCTAAACATTCTCTTTACAAAACATATTTAAGACTATACCTAAGGGCCACTTGTTCCATCAATAGATCTGTGTTTAACTTGCTTCTTGCTTGTGCCAGATTTTTATTGCTTGAATTAATTAAGCTGGGTTAAAGTTGTATTTATTCGCAAACGGTACAATATATAAGTTAAAATAAAACTGAAAATACAAAAAAATACATAGATGTAGGATATTAATATAAAACGAGTGTTTAGTTAATGTAGGTAAGTACCTACCAATGAAACGAATAATAGGTAATTTTAAATTGTTCGGCAAATAATTAAAATTATTTTTATTATTAAGATTATGACCTTTTTTCCTATGGAACCAACCCTGGGAAATGATAAAAAAATTATATAAAAAAAAAATATTGCAAGCAATGTATTTATTTGATGCGCAAAGAACAATTGTAAGTACCTACAAAACTAACATTTTAACATTATGACATGGTCATCTTTGAAAAAAATGTTTATTTGTTAGTTTATGTAAAAAAAGAGGAAAATATTAACTTTGGACCTCAATATCTTGGAAACCCGTGGTTTCCCAGGGGTACTTCCATAAAAAAAAAGATTGTGATGTTACAAAGAATACGAGGTGTTAAAAGAACAGCGTTGTCTTTTTACACCCAGTTACAATACAATTACAGAACATTACAATTAAATTAATTTTAATACTACCATTGTGTTGGGCACAGATAAAATCAATATAAATGGTTAATTATAAAAACTTTCTATTTGATATGATTTCCACATTTATAGAAAAATTCGTATTTCTACCAAAAGATAAATCTACCAATTGTCTGAAATTGCAATAAATGGTCACACTGGAAGTATTTTTTTTAATTTCGTCGAAAGGCAAATGCAGCTATGTGTACATACAGACATGTTTATTTTTGAATTTTCGTGGATGATAAAGATGATAATCCTGCATTTTTGTTTCCTTTGGGATAAAGTAAAAAAATTGGCCAAGTACGAATCAATCCGCACTTAGTGGGTTCCGTAAGCTGGGTACTTACAAGTACTGGTATCAATAACAGCACCTAGCCAAAATACCATTACCATTATTGTTTCTATTATATAAATCCACCAACTGTAGATATATCGTTAAAAACAATTTTCATTATTTATATAATTGTGATCTACAACTTATATTATTTTATAGGTTGTTTACTCACTTAGTTGAACGGTTAGAACACACATTTTACAAATGAAAATTATTATTTATTTGCTCTAATTAAGGTATGTACCTACAATAAAGTTATTATTAGATAAGAAAGAGATATGTTTCGGCAAAAAATGTGGCATGCAAACACAACTTTGAAAATGTCCACAGTATGCATCTACGCATCAAGGTTAACTACTTGCTTCTTATACATAGTTTCTTAAAGTTGCTCCGACATTGGTCCACCCCCCCCCCCCTTATTACCTAACTACCAAAAGCAAAGCGATAGCGAAAATTGTACAAAAATCGCTGATTGCTTGTCAAATTCGTATTACGTAAAACGAATTTCAAAGGAACTTTGACATTTCAAGGCGAATACATATTGTACAATTTTCGCTATCGCTTTGCTTCGGCTTTGCTATTGCAACTTAGTTAATCAGGGGGCTTATACAAGTACAGGTAAGGACGAATATACAAGCGTTCCGTTTTTTGATATTTGCCTACTACGGAACCTCATTATAACAGATGACACTGACTGACAGTGACAGCAAATATTATTGTTTTTTAGGGTTCCGTACCTCAAAAGGAAAAAACGGAACCCTTATAGGATCACTTTGTTGTCCGTCTGTCCGTCCGTCCGTCTGTCAAGACCCTTTTTCTCAGGAACGCGTGGAGGTATGAAGCTGAAATTTATATCAATTACTCAGGTCTACTGTCCCTTGAAGCTGTGAAAAAATCAAACTTCTAAGCCAACGCAATCAAAAGATACAGCCGTTTATGCCGCAAATTTTCGACACTTGCAAGGGAATCAAAACCTACAGGGTGCTTCCCGTGAACTCAGAATCTTGAAATTTGGTACGAAGCAACGTCTTATAGCATAGATAAAGGAAAAATTACGAAAACCATAAATTTTTAGTTACATCACATAATATATTTTTTTTTAATAATTTTAAACTTACTACCCATTTCCTCATAAACGCGTAGAGGTATTAAATTGAAATTCATACCAAATACTCAGGTCTATAATACCTTTAAGCTGTAGCAAAATCAAACTTCTATGTCAACGCAATCAAAAGAAACAGCAATTTAAGCTGCATATTTTGAAACTCGCAAGTACTCGCAAGGGAATCAAAACCTAAAGGGTACTTCCAGTCGATCTAGAATCTTGAAATTTGGCATAAAGCAACGTTTTATAGCACACATAAAGGAAAAATTCCGAAAACCTTAAATTTTTAGTTACATTACAAAATATATATTTTTTAATAAATATAAACTTATTACTTTTTTCCTCATGAACGCGTAGAGCTATCAAGTTGAAATTCATATCAAATACTTAGATCTAATTGCCTTTAACCCGTGAAAAAAAAAAAATTATAAGTCAACGCAAAAACGCAAAACGCAAAAGTACAACCATTGATACCGCATATTTTGAAACTCGCAACTCCATTTACAGGTCTGGTTCAAATTTAATACTTAATTAATATTTTTGAACCAGATTTCTAAATAGTGACTAAAAAACTTAGTAAATAAATAACTTTAATAAAAGAACTTTCGCAAGTCTGCTGCAAGGCTAGTATAAGTGTTTCAGTTATATTATAGATAAATGATATGTGTTAATATAAAATAAAAGATTACTTAAACGATAAAGAGATCTTTGTCTTAAATTTATGCTCCTCCATCTTTCCCCATTGTAATGTTATGAATTTCATTTTGCAATAAAAATACCATAGTTATGACTCGATTGTCGTAATGAACGAACTTTGTAAACCTTGCAGGTTTGTACGGAACCCTCGGTGCGCGAGTCCGACTCGCACTTGGCCGGTTTTTTTTTTTGTCTGCAGTAGTTTCCCATAGTTTCCCGAAGAATTTGTGTTTCTGAAATCAGGAAATATCTTGATAATCCTGCTTAATTATTAAATCCATATAATTAATAAAATGGCTCCTAAAGGTGGCGGTGATTCTGCTAAAGTTAATTCAGCTGTGTACAAAGATAAAAGTAAACCGACAGACATTCGTTTGAGCAATATAAATGCCGCTAAAGGTAGGGAATCTGTTTTATTTTTGTTAGATTTAATGGGTATTAAAACAGTTTTTATGATGTAATGTTTTTAAAACAAGTATATAATTTAGAAAAAATTCAAATAATCATCCATAATTTGTAATTTCGGTTTATTAGTATTATTTTCCGAAAAAGTTCTCACCATTCATATTATACTTGCCTAAATAGTCAGGAATTTTGGCTGTGTATTAACAGCCGTGATATACGATTAGAGATCTGCAGTACCTAGCTATACTATTTCTATGCTGCAATTAGGATTCCAGATGGCCAGGAAATCCGGGATTGTCCCAGAATTTTGAGTTTTGTCCCGTGTCCAGTAATTAGACCTTATTGTCCCGGGTTCTGAAAACCTAGGTACTAGTTTTGTAACAAAATAAACTAACAATGAATGACATGGCTGGCCTGTCTGAGTAGGATTGCCATCCGTACTATAATACATATAATTAAACTTAGGGACTCTGTACTTATATACTGTTGAAAAAACATATAGCACACAAAAATACTGTCATCATCATTTACAGCTCTGAGAAGTCCACTGTTGGGGGAGGCCTAAAAATACTATATTTCAGTACAATAGAAAAATGTTTGTTCAATTTATTTTGCAACATTAAAACTGTTCTGGATTACGCTTATAATATGTATAATACTTTGTGGCATAGAATCTCAGTATACTTAGCTTACATTTTTCAAGAAACGAAAGCTAATTTATGTATGAAAAACTGAAAAAATTTACTAGTTTCATTCAAGATAATTTTTACTTCAGACTCATTCACATTGACACAGTTTTATTACTTAATTTAATGGGTGGCGCGTGGTAGGGGAGTACTTACTTACTCCACCCGTGCTTGCTTTTTTACTACCAGTTTTAAGTCTAAACTGCATTTTAAAATTATAACTGGTGTTAATTCCCTACTAAGTACACAGATACCTATGTAATAAAAGTATGTTTTTGAGAACAAATGGCATTATTTTTTCAAATAAAAATATAAATCCTTTGAAAATAAAAAAATATACTTTTTTAGTATGGCCACAACCTGATACAGTTGTCTTAGAATTGTCCTAGATTTTATAAGTTTCTATCTGGCAAACCTAGCTGCGATCAAGTTACTCTATCTGTTGGAACCCTTATAAAAATAACCCTTTCAGTAGGTCATGTGACTATAAGTAACTACTTACCTCTTTTTATTTCAGCTGTGTCAGATGCTATACGCACAAGTTTAGGCCCTAGGGGCATGGACAAAATGGTAAATATGTACATTTTTCTCTTTTCAATTTGCAAATTCCTACTGCATTACATACAACCAAAAGTAAGATTTGAGTATCTTTGACAATAATTTACCAATATTATTTTATTACTCCTTTTAGCCAATCTTCCCACACCTCTATTAATAATTTATTTATTAAATTACATATACATATAAGTTTTATTTCCCAAGTTAATTATATATTTTGTAATGTTTTTGAATAAATAAAATAATATATGGATGCCATGTTATGAGCAAATAAATATTAACTTCATTTTAAATAATTTAACAATTAAAACCATATTCTTGAAAATATAGAACTATAATGCAAGTAGCCTAAATTGAGATTAATATAAGAGGCAACAACTGTAGTTGGGAAAGGAGAGGCCTAAGTTCAGCAGCGGATTTAATTAAAATAATTCTTTAGTAAATGGTTCAGTTATTATACTGGCAGTCCTTCACATTCAATTGTGTATGTAATACCTATTATATATATATAAATATTATAAATATAAATAGGTATAAATATTACCTGACCAGGCACATCAAACTCATACATACTATAATGGGGGAGGCATTCAAAAACAAGACATGATATAAATTTATTTATAATTGACTTATTTATGTATATAGTTATATTCTCATTTGTGTAACTATGTATGAATTATTAATAATTTATTTTATTTATTTATTTAGGTACACAAAAACACATAAAAATTAATACTGGAGTAATATCATCACATTGATAGATTGATTGAGCTAGATTGTCATATAAAATTTGTATATACAACCTGGCTGAGCAATCAATTTACTAAACAAAACATAATTATATTCAAATCTATATTATATTTTACTTGTAATTTTGATTGGAAAGAAATGGCCATTTTATTAAATTACCTGACCCCTTGTAGCTTTTAATAATATTGTTTTAGATCCAGGCTGCCAACGGTGAAGTTACCATCACTAATGATGGTGCCACAATCCTTAAACAAATCAGTGTTGTCCACCCTGCTGCTAAAATGGTAACAATTTTTTATTTCAATTATATTTCTCAGGAGTGTAGTCACAATCTCTGGCAACTTCTTGGGGAAAATCTGTGATTTGATGTACCTATCACCCAAGTTATATTTTTATAATGAAAGTGATTTATCTGATTACCAAGTTTTGTCAAAAGGATTTAGGCTTGTTACAATTGATATTTCTAAATGCTTAGGTTTATCTATAGGAAGTCATGAGAATAAGGATCACTGGATACAGCCATAAAGGATATTAATCTCAATGTAATTTGAGCTAAAGTAGTTTAATTTTTACAGATTATTCACTGTCAAAATCTTTAAGTTCTGTTAACTTTATTTATGGTTCCAGTTGGTGGAGCTGTCAAGAGCACAAGACATTGAGGCCGGAGACGGTACTACATCTGTAGTTGTCATTGCTGGAGCCTTGTTGGATGCATCTGAGAAACTGCTGCAGAAAGGCATCCACCCCACTGTCATCTCTGATGGTTTCCAGAAAGCCCTCAATTTGGCTTTACAGGTGATCTGGACATTTATATTATACATTTATTTTGGAGAAGTGTTATTCTATTGTCTTCTGATATTGTGGGTCCACCTGTCCGTTTTGGGGACTACATACATACTATGAAGTTTTTTTATTTCATTGTGTTATCTGCAATCAGTTCCAGGACTGTGTGCAGATGTTGGAAAGTGTATGATAACAATTAGGGATAAATCCCCAGCTGGACACTGCCTGCCTCAAATGCAAATTTGATTGTGTTCAGTTTTAGAGGTCTATTATGTAACTTCTCTTCAATCTTCTTAGTTTCCTTGTCTACATGTTAGCCACACTACATATGTTGATATTTTATCACAATTTTCTTTCAGGTGATCGAGGGAATGTCTACCCCTGTGGATCTAGCAAATGAAGATGCTTTACTGAAGGCTGCAGCCACCTCATTAAACTCTAAAGTGGTCTCACAGCACTCTACTATCTTGGCACCTATTGCTGTTCAGGCTATTCGTTCTGGTGAGTAACTCGGTGGTTCTTTGACTTTAAATGTCTTAAAGTATGTATGATCATGTCACAGTTACTTATAACACAGTTCTTTTGATTGTATATCCACATGTTTGACACCCTGGCATAATAATTATAAATACAATATCTCAGTATAAACTTTAAATATTTCCTCAAGTGATGGATCCCCTGCCTAATGGCCCTGGAGCCCGAGTGGACCTCCGGGACGTGAAGGTGCTGGAGCGTATCGGAGGAACTGTGGAGGACACGGAGCTGGTCAAGGGGCTCGTCATCCCGCACCGCCCAGCCAACGTTAACGGACCTCATCGAGTGGAAAAGGCGCGCGTCGGTCTCATACAGTTCTGTATCTCACCGCCCAAGACTGATGTAAGTATACATTTATTGTTTCAATATATGTACGCAAGAATGTAAGGTTTCATTATATGCAAAAGGATTGAAAGTAATTTTAATAAACTCTGGTAACGGTGACATCCACACAAAGTTAATGCCTGTCTCAGTCTGTTGATTATTTACGTAATGTTTTATTGGTATGTTTTGTTATTGAAGTTAGAGGTTGAAGTATTTATTTATTGAAGTTAAAGATTATATTTTGATTGATATGCAAATTAGAAATGTGTATAATAATTTTTGGTGAAAGCTATACTATTTTTACCAACTTCAAAAAAAGGAGGAGGTTCTCAATTCGTCTGTATGTATAATATTCTTTTTTTTTTTTTTAATGTATGTTCACCGATATTTCCGTCAGTTATAAACGGATTTCAAAAATTTTTTTTTGGTTGGATAGAGTTCACTTCTGAGGTGGTCCCATTTTCACGAGGTCAGGATCTGATGATGGGATCCAGGAGAAATCTAGGGCAACCATCGAAAATTGTATGCTCGTATGGTGCTTTTGTTACGTAATCATGTCCTACTCAGGTATATGCTTCAGGGTGTCAACATCTAATGCTGCTGTGCTGATGATGAAGCTACAGAACTCCTTAACGGTTAGGAGTTGGGATACAGTACTGCAATTGGTCAATGGAAACTATTTAGTAGTGTGTAGGGCTGACGTGTTACTTGAATCAACATCTGATGCTGCTGTGCTGATGATGAAGCTACAGAACTCCTTAACGGTTAGGAGTTGGGAGACAGTACTGCAATTGGTCGATGGAAACTATTTAGTAGTATGTAGGGCTAACGTGTTACTTGAATCAACATCTGATGCTGATGATGAAGCTACAGAACTCCTTAACGGTTAGGAGTTGGGAGACAGTTCTGCAATTGGTCGATGGAAACTATATAGTGGTATATAGGGCTAACTTGTTGCTTGTGAGGTATACTTGAATCAACATCTGATGCTGCTGTGATGATGGTTAAGCTACAGAACTCCTTAGCGGTTAGGAGTTAGGATACAGTACTGCAATTGGTCAATGGAAACTATTTAGTAGTATGTAGGGCTAACGTGTTACTTGAATCAACATCTGATGCTTTTGTGCTGATGATGAAGCTACAGAACTCCTTAACGGTTAGGAGTTCGGAGACAGTACAGCAATTGGTCGATGAAAACTATTTAGTAGTGTGTAGGGCTGACGTGTTACTTGAATCAATATCTGATGCTGCTGTGCTGATGATGAAGCTACAGAACTCCTTAACAGTTAGGAGTTGGGAGACAGTACTGCAATTGGTCGATGGAAACTATATAGTGGTATGTAGGGCTAACTTGTTGCTTGTGAGGTATACTTGAATCAACATCTGATGCTGCTGTGATGATGGTTAAGCTACAGAACTCCTTAGCGGTTAGGAGTTGGGATACAGTACTGCAATTGGTCAATGGAAACTATTTAGTAGTATGTAGGGCTAACGTGTTACTTGAATCAACATCTGATGCTTCTGTGCTGATGATGAAGCTACAGAACTCCTTAACGGTTAGGAGTTCGGAGACAGTACAGCAATTGGTCGATGAAAACTATTTAGTAGTGTGTAGGGCTGACGTGTTACTTGAATCAATATCTGATGCTGCTGTGCTGATGATGAAGCTACAGAACTCCTTAACGGTTAGGAGTTGGGAGACAGTACTGCAATTGGTCGATGGAAATTATTTAGTAGTATGCAGGGCTAACGTGTTACTTGAATCAATATCTGATGCTGCTGTGCTGATGATGAAGCTACAGAACTCCTTAACGGTTAGGAGTTGGGAGACAGTACTGCAATTGGTCGATGGAAACTATTTAGTAGTATGCAGGGCTAACGTGTTACTTGAATCAACATCTGATGCTGATGATGAAGCTACAGAACTCCTTAACAGTTAGGAGTTGGGAGACAGTACTGCAATTGGTCGATGGAAACTATATAGTGGTATGTAGGGCTAACTTGTTGCTTGTGAGGTATACTTGAATCAACATCTGATGCTGCTGTGCTGATAGTCAAGCTACAGAACTCCTTAACGGTTAGGAGTTAGGGGACAGTACTGCAATTGGTCGATGGAAACTATACAGGATGTTTTTTTGTGGCCACCATTAACGAAGGGTACGTACTCTATACATCAAATAAAGTAAGTTTATGCCAAAAAAATGCTTGGAATTTTTAATTTTTTTTAACTTTTAATTACTTGATCTGGCGAAATTTATAGTGTCTAGTGTTTATGCTAGTTTTTTCATAGAAAGATATTAATTATTTATCGTGAAAAATCTTGCTACGAACGTCTATGTGCATTCATGCAGAAAAACGCAGTCTATTTACTCAACTTTGGACCCTAATATTTTGAAAACCAGACATTTCCCAGGTATGCCTGCAAGGAGAAAAATGATCGTGATGATGAGGAGATTACGTAGTTTTCGGGAACGTTAACGACCAAAAATCACCATGTATAAACTAGCATCTATTTAAGTCCACAACGCATTAACACAACTAAAAATCGAGAAATAAACTGACTTTTTAAAAAAAAATTAACCGACTTCAAACTTTAACTAAAAAGCGATAAATAACGTAACTAATTTATCTACTTAATACATATTAAATATCTCAAATTATTTAAATATTTACAACTTAATACCTAATACTGTAACAAAGTCATCTTTAACTATTTAAATATTTATAATTATCACTTATTTTTTGGAGTCGGTGCCAGCTTAGGTAACGTAGTCTGTTGTGTTGATGGACGCACGTGGCTGGCAAAGCCACACACACGGCAAAATACAATATGGTGTAGTAGGCAGCGTTAATGCAATTTCCTATTCTTGGTTTTACTATTTAGTGTGGGTCAGTTTTCTTAATTACATTTATTTGTTTGGCTGGCACCGACTCCAAAAAATATGTGATAATTATAAATATTTAAATAGTTAAAGATGACTTTGTTACAGTATTAGGTATTAAGTTGTAAATATTTAAATAATTTGAGATATTTAATATGTATTAAGTAGATAAATTAGTTACGTTATTTATCGCTTTTTAGTTAAAGTTTGAAGTCGGTTAATTTTTTTTAAAAAAGTCAGTTTATTTCATTTACAGATGGACCACAATGTCATAGTGTCTGACTATGCAGCTATGGATCGCGTTCTAAAAGAAGAACGCCAATACATTCTTAACATCGTGAAGCAGATCAAGAAGGCTGGCTGCACCGTTCTTTTAGTGCAAAAATCTATTTTGAGGTAATGTAATGGGCTTATAATAACTTCCTCCAAGACATACAATGGATAAAAATATAATAAAATGTCGATATTATCCAGGATAAAAAGTAGCCTATATGTTAAGTGGGACAACTGTCACGACATATTCTTAAAAACTGCATCAAAATCGGTTCAGCCGTTTCCGAGATTAGCGTGCACAAACATCGATTCGTTACAATTTTATTATATGTACAGATAGATTGTGTTAACTTACCCTTATTATTATGATTTTTTTTATTTATGTATTATTTTGTAGAAATAAGCTCAACTTTGTACAATAATTTGTTAATTGTGTTTAATTTTCTCTTTGTGTGTAAAAAAATTAAGAATATAAATAACACAGAATATACATACAGGGTGTAAAAAGACAACAATGTTTTTTTAATACCTCATATTCTTTGTAAGGTTACAATCATTTTCTTCTATGGTACCAACCCTGGGAAATGACAAAAAATTATGAAAAAATACTGTCATTTTATTGCAAGCTATGTATTCATTTGATGCTTAAGTACAAATGTACCTACAAAACTAACATTATAACATTTTGACATGGTATCCTTGAAAAAAATGTTTGGTAACTGATTTCAGATGGATTTATGTAAAAAAATAATAATATTAATGTAACTTTGAACCTCAGTATCTTGGAAACCCGTGGTTTCCCAGGGGTGCTTTCATAGAAAAAAAATGATTGTGATGTTACAAAGAATACGAGGTATTAAAAGAACAAAGTTGTCTTTTTACACCCAGTATATGTGGCATACATAAGCAGACAGGCAGTTGTGACAACTGATTTTGCTTGTATCTGATCGTTTAATATGGTTTTTAATGTGTTTGTCTTTTTTATTTATTTATTTATTAAGCCTAAATACAGAGTTTCATACACATTAATTTGATTTATTAATTTATGTTAATTTCTTTTCAAAGTTTACTTGCTACTCTGTGTGTACCAGACACAGGCAACTGTCTCGGTCTTGAGAGATTCTAGTCCACAAGGGTCCTGCACAGTCTAATATGTCGTCCACCCATCGTCTTTTTGGGCGACCTCTCTTCCTCCTTGCACCTTCACCTCGTAGCCACCAGTCTATGAGTGCTCTGTTCCATTTGCATCTCCTTTTTGCATCTCAATATGTGTCCTGTCCATGACCACTTTAATTTTTTATTTTTAATCTTACTGGATGCATCTTCAACCTAGGTGATTTTTCTGACCTTTTTCTATCGATTAAGGATATGTTAAGAAAACTTCATAGCTCTTTGGCATATTGTTATTTTGTGCAATGTTTTTGGGTCAAGGACCAAGTTTGGCATCCGTATATTAAACACATGACACATCTATTGTACAGTTTCCCCTTAATACACATTGCGTAAGATTTATCCTTCATTGCTTCTTTTACGGACCAATTAGTTGTCTTTTTCTCCATATGTCTGTCTAGTATGGTTGAAAATTAGGTTAGTTCATTATGCCTTCAAGCTTATTGTAGCTTTAACTGTTAATTACAGAGATGCTCTCAGTGATCTGGCCGTACACTTCTTGGATAAAATCAAAACAATGGTGATCAAGGACATCGAGCGTGAAGACATTGAGTTTATCTGCAAGACCCTGGGATGCCGTCCTATTGCTTCCCTTGACCACTTCACAGCTGAAAACCTGGTCACTGTGGATCTAGTCGAAGAGGTCACAGAACCTTCTGGCAAATACGTCAAGGTAAATATTTATGTGTTACCTCGGTGATAATACATAATGTTAGATATATCTTAATGGTACTACTGATAACTCGATATACATGACTTGAAAAACATATATATTAAACTAGCGGCTGCCCACGACTTCGTTCGCATAAATGGGTATTTCGTATGAGCATTGCACCCGTAGGAAGCTGGGGCGGGGCAGTTCGGGTCCCGAATCACTATTTATTAAAAAAGCAGCATCAAAATCCTTTGCATAGTTTTAAAGATCTTAACTAAGCATGCAAATGGACAGATGACAGCGGGAAGCCACTGTTATAATAATAATAATCATCATCATCAGCCTATTGCAGTCCACTGCTGGACGTAGGCATCCCCCAGGACACGCCACATCTAGAAACGTCAGAATTTACGGAATTAAAAATCAGAGTACAGTAATATTTCATTTAAGTTGGCGGCGAACTCTCGCTGCAACCTCCATTGTCTTAGACGCTAGACGGCATGTAGGTCATCGGTGACCTTACAGCATTGCGCACTGGGTCTTCAGTGAAGCCATGTAGGTCACTATGATTGTACTGGTGGCGTTAAAGGTGTTGACACATTCGTTGCCGGCAGACTTTCTAAGGATGCCGATATCAGGTCAACGCGCGTAGTGCCAGGACGCAAATAAGCGTCGGCCGTACCGTCGCCGGCACTGACTTAATAAATGTGTTCCCTTTGGCAGATGACCGGCGCGGCGGGCGGCGGGCGCACTAGCTCGGTGCTGGTGCGCGGCTCGAGCGGCGCCGTGGTGGCGGAGGCGGCGCGCTCGCTGCACGACGCGCTGTGCGCCGTGCGCTGCGTGGCGCGGCGGCCCGCGCTGCTGCCCGGTGGCGGCGCGCCCGAGGCTGCAGCGGCGGCCGCACTGGCCCGCGCCGCGCTGGCCGCTCCCGGGGCCGACCATTATTGTCTGCGCGCGTATGCCGACGCGTTGGAGGTTGTGCCGTCCACGCTGGCCGAGAATGCTGGTGAGTCTAACTCTTACACGAAAAGGTCAAAGTTTCGGAGCTAACATTATTTAAGAACTAATGCCGATGCACTTCTGTCTACGATCGTGTGTTGGTGCGCTCGAAGTTGTGCCGTCCACTCTGGCAGAGAACGCTGGTCAGTATAGTGTTTTTGAATTGTCTTTTTTTAAATTTAAAGTGCGAGTCGAACTCGTGACAAAGGTATTGAGGGCTTCTGGACGGAGCATTATTATTTTCGGGCTTATACCCACGCGTTTGAGGTTATGTCTTCTATGCTGGCTGAGAATGCCAATGAGTAACTCGTAACGGACAGCAGAGGCTCGTTTTACCTTCGGTTATGGAATCATAAAGAGGGATTTTTCTCTCTTAACTCTCGCACAACCCATTCTTTACCTCTACCACCAACGTAGCTTGCGTTCCGACAGATTTGACCACATTTTGTCACGACTACTTTTGAACCGCAGGCTTGAACCCGATCGAGACGGTGACTGCGCTGCGCGCGGCGCACGCGGCGGGCGGTGCGGGGGGCGCGGCGAGCGGCGTCAACGTGCGGCGCGGCACAGTGACGGACATGCGTGCTGAGAGCGTGCTGCAGCCGCTGCACGTGACGGCCAGCGCGCTCGCGCTCGCCACCGAGACCGTGCGCGCCATACTCAAGATCGACGACATCGTGAGTGCACACACACATTTTTTTTATGCCTATGAAAAGGCAAGGGATACGGGATACCGGATACCGGAAAAACGCCAAGCCATTTGGCGTTTTTCCGGTAAACGACACATTTCGTCATTTAATAAGACGGCCGTGTCGTGGTCCTGTCCTTTAGTGGAAAAACTAGCCAATACCTACATTGTTGCTTGCAAAAAAGCTGTGTTTGTCTCGTGGTCATGCTCTCTAGTGAGAAAACGCCCATTGTATTTGGTAGATGATTCTGACTAGACCAGCCCTCATATCAACTATCTTTTTGGATAGTTCACGCAATAAATTTAACAAATGGAAGTGGCATAATGCCTTGTCGGAAGAAAATTTGCCAACACATGCATACCTACACTTTCAGTCCTACTTGCATTATATTTACTTGCTAGTGCACTCCTAGCAGTGCAAATATCAGTAGGGTTGTCACTCGTTCTAGCGAGCGCGCGGACTGGCAATGCCGTTATTACCTTTGAATGTGTGTACATTGTAACGTTGTTACAAATATTTCACATATTTAAACTATTCAATTCATTATAAGATAGTTCTTATGACATCGTTTTAGTACGTTTTATCGTTATTGATTTATAATAAACAAGTATAAACGTATTTAAATATTCGGCGACCCTAATAAATTTGTTGTCGACCTAGGTCGTGGTGTCTTATCTATGTCACACCTAGTTGTCACAACATATAAGATTTCTTTTTTTTATTATTACAGGTCAACACATTGAACTAAGATCTACGAGCCAGTGGTGGAGACTTAGGGGTACATACTATTATGTATTAGGTTCACAAAGTATTAACTTTACATTTAATTACTATGCACATCTTCATATTTTAACATTGGTATATAAATATATCTGGTATATTTTTACAACTAATGTTCTCAATGAAGTGATACTTGTAATGAAAGATATAAATTATATTTTGCAGGTCTATTCTTTCTTTAAGACTTACTGGACAGACCAGTCTCACAAGAATAATATGTATTGCTTTTCTGACTTATGTGCCTTTATGAGCATTTACAAACCTGCCTAGCATATTTACAAATGCCTGTGAATTATTAACTTGATAGATAGAATGAGCAAAAATACCACTGAAAGTCTATTTATCTTAAGTATTTAGTTAGTAGTGTGCTAGTTATTAACCATTATTAAATTTCGAAAAATAAATTTTATTTTAAACCATTGTTATTTTATTTTTAATTCATAATAATAAAGCCTTTTATTTCCAAATTAAAATACATAAATAAACATAATAAATTTTATACAATGTCTTAAATCTAATGGAGAACCCATTTGTGGGCAAAGGCCTCCTCCAACGCGTGCCACTCGGCTCTATCTCTTGCCAACCTAGTCCAAGTCCCGCCTGCCAGTTCTGTGATGTCGTCGCTTTATCGGCGTCTGGGGCGGCCACGAGGTCGCTTGTCCTCTCGAGGCCACCAATGGAGCAAGCGTTCACTCCAGCATCCATCTGGTGCACGAGCCACGTGACCAGCCCACCTCCATTTGTATCTGCAAACTAGCTCAGCAGCATCTTTTAGCTTAGTTTTGTGTCTAATATCAGTATTGCGCACTTTATGAATCAATCTCAAGCCTAGCATACTTCTTTCCATTTTTCTTTGTAATATTTGAATTTTCTTAATTAGTGCCTTTGTCAATGTCCAACACTGGCAGCCATAAAGTAACGGTAAGATGGTGTTATCAAATGCTTTCTTTTTAATCTCATTGAAATTTTGGATTTAATTCATACATGAACACAATTTGGGATTCCAGATATTTTAACTTAGCCCCACTTGCAGCAAATATATGTAGTTTTAAGTTTACTTGAGAATTACATGTTACAGCTCATCCTGTTTATGTACTCCCAAAATTCTCATACAGTCCGAAATGCGAAATAGCTGTAAAATTTTCACAATTTTGAAAACTTGAAATGGTCAGTGATGCAAGATGACCAAATTAAACCTGCTTACAGCTAGGACTAGGATCTGTTCAATTTATAATAAATTATGTCAGATTTTTATTTCATTTAAGTTCAGAATGTCCAGTTCTCAAAATATCCAACCAATATCTGCTAATGACTTTGTACGCGAGAAAGAGCATTACACCCGTGCGAAGCTGGGGTGGGTCCCTAGTTATACATGCAAACCTTCCCCTTGAATCACTATCTATTAAAAAACTGCTTCAAAATCCATTACATAGTTTCAAAGATTTAAGCATACATAGGGACGGACAGCAGTGACTTTTATACTTTGTAGTGATATCTAGGGATCCAGAGACCCTATTTTTTTGCTAACCCATCTCAGGGATTGTATCTCATAAACTGTGAGCTGGACAGATGATTTAATAGCAAATATGACTTGAAGTTGCCTTTGTGTGCAAGTCTGACTTGCATTTCTTGCACTTGGCTAGTGATTTTATTACAGATGTCAGAAAATCCTCTTGGTAGGTTCCCTACACTCCCTAAGGAACATTATGTGGACCGCCTGCAATTGCCTGAATAGGTGGACATATGCATCTAATAACTTGATTATAGATAAAGAAATATGGCATAGGTATAATAAAAGATTATAATGCTGATATTTATGTAACACAAAATATCATGTCTTCATTAATTCATCTTTGATAAGGATGTATTTGATTAGCTGCTTTGATATTTGTTTTGATAGCTGATGGTGCTTTTGGCAAAGTAGGTTGCACAGGGCCCAGCTGTGGTGCTGGGCCTCGAGATGGACCCATGCCTGGGGCCCCTACTCCTGGTTGCACAATACCTGGGGGCATGCCAGGCCTAAGACCCTTCCCTGTACCCACTGCTGTTACTAATGCATGGGTGTCTGAAGTACTGTGTGTTGGTTGCATTCCTACAAAAAAAGGATCCTTGTATTCACAGTACACACAAGTAAATTAATTATAATCTATTTGTAATTATTTCCCCATACCTGCAGATCTCATAGATTCTCCCTCCCAATCTTCTCGACCCTTGGAAATAATTTCCCAAACATGGCTGACAACTTTAGTGAATTGTGCTACTTGTTTCTGAAATTGATGAATACAACTGTATAATGATCTTGTCAAACAAAATTCAAAGTTCTCTTAACAGACTGTTTTATAGCGAAATGGTTGTCAGTCAGTAGCTTGCACAACGGTATTAAATTACCTGTGCTGTATCATAGTTGAGTGTGCTAGCTTTGTGATTGAATTGTTGCAATCGTTGTTCAGCCTGTGGCTCTGGCTTCGTCCGTAATAAGTCGGGCACTAGATCGTGTGTGCACGCAGGTACACGTCCCTCAGTCAATCGGGCCAATGCTTCATCTCTCTCACATCCAAGTTGCAAGGGAAGTACCACTACTGATCTCAATGAAGGGGCCAACTCGGCTTGCATTATTTTGCTCAATCCAGTCAGCTGTAATGAATAAATGGGTTGAAAATCAAAATAACAAGCCAGTCTCAAGTCACCTAAACTTTTGTAACTATACTTACGTGTCCAGATAATATAGCATAATTATCGAGAAACGTTGGCCAGTTAATAGTCTCATATTCTGTCTCTAATTTCGTTATAAGGGCTTGTATTGCAGCTTTAAGATCATTAACTCGAATTAGTATTGCTTGAAGCGTTGATTCAAGTTGTTTTTCTTCACGTTGCATTGTTAATTTATTTATATAGTTTGGTAAATTTTAAATAACTTGTGCTTACTACCTATCTTTAGATTTGGCCAAGATTTGGCTCCGTGATCTTGTTTTTTTTTTTTTTTAGTTTATCCCGAAGGAAAGGCAAGGGGAACTAAGCCCATACAGCCATTGTCTTTAGTAAATGATTTCTGAATTTATGATGGATGATAATGATGATGATGAATGGAAACGTCGGGAAAATCCTCAGGAACAAGTGTAAAGTTAGTCAAAATGAAAAATTATTGCAGAAACAACTTACATGGGCCCATGAAGAGATCGTTTAGATTTAGGTATTTTTCTCAATTTCACTTTTTTTTTTTTTAGTTTATTCCGAAGGAAAGGCAAGGGGAACTAAGCCCATACAGCCTAATCATTGTTTAGTATAATGTATTCTGAATTTATGATGAATGACAATGATGATGAATGGAAACGTCGGGAAAATCCTCAAGAACAAATGTAAAGTTAGTCAAAATGAAAAATTATTGCAGAAACAACTTACATGCGCCCATGAAGAGATCGTAATCCGGCTAAAGTTTTACTCGGCTTACCTGCGTATAAAACCATGCACACGCACTAGATTCACACCACAAGTAATCAAAATATAACTTATCTACCAGAAAACATCACCTTACGGACACATGCAAGCCATTTACAAATAATTTTTGATTTTCACAAGAAAATTACACCTGCACCCTTCCAGCTTTTCCCGCCGAATCCTTCTCAATTTCACGGAAGGAATTTTTTTTTTTTAGTTTATCCCGAAGGAAAGGCAAGGGGAACTAAGCCCATACAGCCTAATCATTGTTTAGTAAAATGTATTCTGAATTTATGATGGATGACAATGATGTTGAGTGGAAACGTCGGGAAAATCCTCAAGAACGAGTTTAAAATTAGTAAAAATCAAAAATAATTGCAGAAACAACTTACATGAGCCCATGAAGAGATCGTATTCCCACTAAAGTTTTACTCAGCTTACCTGCACACGCACTAGATTCACATAACAAGTAAACAAAATATTACTTATCTACCAAAAAACATCACTTTACGGACACATGCAAGCCATTTACAAATAAATTTTGATTTTCACAAGAATATTACACCCGCTCCCTTCCCTTCCAGCTTTTCCCGCCGAATGACGGAAAGAAAAAGTCTGGTCCACAGACTACATAGAGAACTAGTCTGGTCAAATAATTAGTTTTTTTTTCCTTCGGTTTGTTTGTTTAGTTTATCCCGAAGGAAAGGCAAGGGGAACTAAGCCCATACAGCCATTGTCTTTAGTAAATGATTACTGAATTTATGGTGGATGATAGTGATGATGATGAATGGAAACGTCGGGTAAATCCTAAGAACAAGTGTAAAGTTCGTCAAAATGAAAAATAATTGCAGAAACAACTTACATGGGCCCATGAAGAGATCGTATTCCGGCTAAAGTTTTACCCAGCTTACCTGCGTATAAAGCCATGCACACGCACTAGATTCACATCACAAGTAATCAATATCTACCAGAAAACATCGCTTTACGGATACATGCAAGGCATTTACAAATAATTTTTTATTTTCACAAGAAAATTACACTGCTATTCCAGCTCTTCCCGCCGAATCATAATTTTTTTTTTGTTTAGTTTATCAAGAAGGAAAGGCAAGGGGAACCAAACCCATACAACCATTGTCTTTAGTAAATGATTTATAATGGATGATATTGATGATCATGAATGGAAACGTCAGGAAAATCCTCAAGAATGGGTGTAAAATTAGTAAAGATCAAAAAGACCGCTCCCTTCCAGCTTTTCCCGCCGAATCAGATTTTTTTTTAATTTATCCCAAAAAGAGGCAAGGGCCATACAGCCATTGTCTTTAGTAAATTATTTCTGAATTAATAAGTGCCAGGACGCACTACGGTTTATTCCAGTAAGCGGTTAACCGTGAAACCGCTCGAGACGCGCACACTATGGTTAAAAACCGCGAGTATAAGTTCTACGGACAACAAATTTTGGCGCGGTTTTTACCCGCTAGTATAGAAACAAAACGCGATTTTAAAATTAGTCTCGGGAAGTATGTACTTAGACAAAATATAAGTTATTTATCAGGAAACAGCACTTTAAACCACCGACGCAAAAACGACGTGGTGTTATAAGTTTGACGTGACTGTGTGTGTGTGTAAATGTGTATGTGTCTGCTATGGCATCGCAGCTCCCAAACGGATGATCCGATTTTAATGCGTTTTTTTTGTTTGAAAGGTATATCAGTCGAGAGTGTTCTTAGCTATGTTTGGTGGAAATCGGTTCAGGTCTTCAAGGTCATCAGGTCGTTTGTTAGGTGTGATAGGAATGTTACACGCTCGGTTTGCTTGCAAGCATATGTGGGATCTGACATTTGAAACACTAATGTCTTCTGGAACCACTGAGCTGGTCTGCTGTTAGGGCTCGAAGATAGGAGACGTAACCCTGGACTGCCTTTTAGTAAACCCATCGAGTTTGGGCTCGTTGCATTTGTCTTAACTAGTTCTCTTTATGTTTCTAATTGACGGGGACCTGATGCTGTAAATCTGGAACCTCTGAGCTGGTCTGATTATAGGGCTCGAAGGTAGGAGACGTAACCCCGGTCTACCTTTTAGTAAATCCATCGAGTTTGGGCTCATTGAATTTGTCTTGACTGGTTCTCTTCATATTTCTAATTGACGAGGACCTGATGCTGGAAATGGGATGTGGCGGATGAAACCCTGGAATGCCGGAATGAAACGGATAAACCGATTTATATTTTTGCTAAAAATCTAGAATGACCAAAGTTTAATGTTTATTGTTTCTTAATCTCTGCAATTCTCCCAGAGCCAGTTTGTCATGATTGTTAAACAGCTTCCTTTGGTCGAGATCGCATATAGCGACCCCATCTAAACTTTTTACGCGGAGAAAAATAAAATAAATTAAACGAAAGAATGAAAAATTAAGGAGCTCCTTCAAAAAGCAAGAAATAAATTTTTTTAAAAAACCCCGACCGGTTTTTTTAAATTTTAAATTTCATTTTTTAGGCTAAATATGAAAGTGCCGCGGGTCATAAAAAATTAAAAGATTAGCGTTCGTGAAATCGGCGGTTAATACTCACTGCATAATGGTATGAACGGTATTTTATGGTTTGAAAGTATCTAAATAAAAAATAAATAAGTAAGTACTTGGGTAGTTAAAAAGGCATTAGGTTTATGAACAAATGATAAAAAAGTACTTAAGTACACCTAAATTACATACCAATTTTTTAAATTGTAATTTTAAATAACGTTTAACAACAATGTTTAAAACTTTATTTTATTTATCTACATAATCCATTGATGCTAATTATTAAAAGGAGTTTCTCCTTCTGATTGAAATGCTGTGCTTACTTATGTTGAGTGGAAGTTTACAATTTAAACGCGTTAACTAACGTTAGGCAGTCAACCAATAGCTAGTGATTGGTTGACTGCTTAACGTGAACTGAACCAGTTCGAGTAGTAAACTTACACTCAGCATACAGACAGGTCGTATTATTGCAATTATTTCCGGCCTATACTCCACTTTGTTACGTAATCAAATACTCATATAATGCGTCCCAATCAGAGAATATTACAAACTACATAACACTCGACATTGCTAGAACCTAAAGCCCCTACTCACGCTCATAATAAAGAAAAATAATTTACAGGTGCCGCGTGGTGCCGGCAGATTAAAATTCGTACCACCCCATGTCTGCCCGTGGGTATCGCACGAGGCGATTAAGGGTTTCCGGGAGGTGGGCAGCAGCGCCTCCCGTACTGTACAACATAGTCCGAAAATCACACTGCGGTCAACCCGCCTGCCCAGCGTGGTGACTATGGGCAAAACCCCCCTGTGGCAGTAGCCTTGTGGCATGCCTTGGGGGAGGCCTATGTCCAGCAGTGGACTGCGATAGGCTGAAGAAGAAGAAGAATTTACAGGTAGTTGACACGAGACCAAAATTCTGGCTTCTGCTTTGGCCAAACATTACCCTCTCCATTAGGGATTGCAATGCTGGATCCAGCACTCCAGCAATCCAGCTGGATACTGCGCATTTATGGACGCAATTAGGTAAAATTAGGTAAATAACGTTTGAAAATTCCGTATTCCGCGTAAAAATGGCTCAAGAATTACCACATTGATTAGGTTCAATCTTTAAAAGACAGCGCAATTGAATAAGCAATTTTATTTCGAAAATAAGTGAGATCGAGAAACTATAACTAGATAATTAGCTATTTTAGATATCTATGTAAAGTATGTGACTTTCTATTATTGTATTCAGATAATTAACATTAATTATAATAAGCCAGCAGTGTTGCCTTGTGGCGAAACTTAGATTGACGTCACCACGGATCCCAGTAAAGACCACATGATCATATTTGGTCTTCAACTCTTATCTTTATAGGTCGTCTAAGAAAAACAGCGCAAAAGCGGCAGTTCTATTTCCTCCTCTGCACCTAGTCACGATAGCCTAGCCCGCAGATAGATACGACCAAAAATTACCTTAGTTTTCAATCGCAAGCTTAGTTCTGCCCTTCAATCCCTGTACATCCCTGTATCATAATTATGCGCTCGTAGATAGTATCCGCCATCTGCATCCCCGATCATACGTATTAAAGTTTCCTTAATAGATATAGCATCCTTAATAGCATCAGATATGTGCTATGTAACATTGTGTTGTGAGTGCGCGGGGCGAATGCGAAGTATCCTCCCACGCTACTCTATATTCCCGTAAATTTACAAAGAGATATACTACATATATTAAAATACCTAATCATATTAACCGTTACCTACTATGAGAGTTTTTACTTAACAAATACCATAAATTCATTATAATTAAAAGCAAATATGTGAGTGATATCCTGACGGGATTTTACTAGATGAATATGTAAGAGTAGACTAAGGTAAGACGTTCTTTAAAGCGATTAGCCAGAAACTTGTCACTGACCTTTTACATCTAGGCTAAACGTGGTTATATCTGCTTCATAATCCCGCAGATCTAGCTACACGATTTAAGCAATACACTCGTGTGTGTGTTATGTTAAGCGACAACAGAAATTCATCAATGAGATACAGCTTTCTGACGAAAATATGGACAGACAGACATCGGAATGTCAGTAATAAGGTCCCGTTTTTGCTACTAAACCCTAAAAATTGATAAATTTCATAGAAAAATCTATTAATGCTGGATTTGCTCCGATCCAGCAAAAATCCAGCTGGATTGCAATCCCTGCTCGCCATCAAACGAGGCAATGCAGCCAGCATTTTGGATACGCTACCCGAGAATGGGTATTTTTAAACTAATTTTTACAGATTTTTACTCTATTAATTAGTTGGCGCGTATGACAGAGTTGATTAAATTATGTAACGAAAATGCATTAGGTATACGGAAAACACAATCACATAACAGGTATTGAAACGTTTTGATAAAATCCTTTTCCGTTTTCGTATTCTACAAGGTCTATACTGCCATGCATTTCATTCAAGTTTATTTATATAATTTGTAGATAGATATTTTAAAAAAAAGCTATATTATTATGTCTGTGGCAACCATATTTTATCACAGCGTAAATTATTAATGATTTATATAACTATTTCATACAATCTTCAAAGCGGAAGACTTGAAAACGTCCTTAAAAACGTTCTGTGTCTAAACGTCCATCATAACGATCTTAAATATTTTTTAAAACACTGCAACTCTGTATGAACATTTCAGTTATTTTTATATCTAGAGCATTAGCTGGAGATTCCTTGTTCTTTTTACTTAATTGATATAACAGCTTACGAAGAACCATTGCAGTTGTAACTAAACTCGGATGAGCTGGGATAGAATTATCCAGAATCTGAAACAAGAATACACACCAATTAATTATGTACATACCTATTATGAAATGCACATGTATTGTGCGCATGCCTTGTATCCGACTGGAAGGAAAAACGGACACATTTTTAAAACGGTGCTGTAATTCGTAAAGTCTTGCCGATGCGTTTAGCGATAAGCTCGCTTTCTCAATGAGACACTTTCATACAAGTTTGTACAGAACATTAAAATGGCTTAGTGATGTTTTTGCTTCGCACACGTACCTACATTACGTAGTGTCATTGCTGTCACTATATGATGTCATTACATCACGCCTTCACGCTATAATGTGATTGGTTGGCCGCTATACGTTAACTCAAACGAGTTCGAAGTGAAAACTCACACTAAGCCAAGCACAAACTCTTTGACAGATACGAGTAGTAGTCAGATTGTCAAATCATATAGATATTACTACTCGCGTTACGGAGCGTAAAAGTTCGCGCACATGAGTGTTGCTAGCTGATGGCCCAGGAGGAGGGGGGGAGGGCATGATATAGAGAATGAGAAAAATATAATAGAATGATAACTCATTACATACAGTGTTCTGTAACCTTTTGTAGACTTGTGGCGGTACAGAGACAATCCATTCCGCAGGGTTGCTGGAATGCTCCAGGTTTCTCTTCAGTCTTTGCGTGGTGATCGCTACCAAAGCCGGCAATACACTATCGGGCTCCTCCAAGTCCCCAATCACATTTTCAGCTAACATGTCATATCCCATGTGGTACAAACCAATCACCTGAAACATAGAAATTATGTTTAACTAGATTTAAAGGGCTATAGATTTTCAATTCACTGGCGCTTCGTATTTACCTGTTGACGTTTCACGAAGTCTGCGTCTATATTCCACAGATTAGCTAAAACAATTATTTTGTTGATCCAAGTGGTGCACTCTTCATTGTATGTCACATTTTCGTTGCTTGTTATTGTGTCTATGGAAGCACGTATTAGTTTCGTTAAGAATTTCAATCTTGGATTTCTTAACTTATCAGAAGCCACTAGACTAATCTGCCTTTGTGGAACATTACCTGTGAGGGCTTCGAATATGTATTGGTAATCTATGTCAAATAGAGAGTCCAGAGGCTTGGAATACTTGATACTAAAATGACTTTGATAGTATACAGTGCATAAAGTTTGATAGTTTAGGTTTAATATATCCGTATTAACTTTCTTTGTATCTTGAGCGACTTCCACAAGAGACGGCATACTCTCATCCCATATTTTTTCATATCGCACTAAGGACTTCTCTACATTATTTGGTAAACTAGCAAAATGCATGAAATTCTCTAAATAATCTGTTGTAACTTCAAGGAAATTGACCATCTTCTTATTGTTAAAGCCGATATCTTGTAAACATAAGGGATCTGCGGGTAGTTTACCTACTTTGTTGACTAACCTGCAGCACGCTTCGAACGTTTGCTTTATATACGTCGACCAAATAATAGAGAATAGACCCAATTGAAGATGAACGTCACTGATATTCTTAAGGCAATCAATAACCGCTGTCAATTCAACCATATTCTGCATATTCTTGTGCCAATGCACAGCGTATTCCCAACACATGTTCGAAATTACGTAATTCGGAACCGTACTCAGGGGAAACTGTCGACGCAACAATGTTAACCATTTAAAAATTTTAGGATTATCGTTGACAATTTGCCTTTCAATGAAAAGGTCTTCTGATTCTTCAGCATTCTCACCAAGCCCTGCTAGACTATTATTTTCCTCCACCAGGTCATGCGCTATAACAGCCTCCGGCGGCACTCCCATGCTACAAAGCCACTTTGCTATTAATTCGGTAATTGATCCTTTACCTCGCGTATAAATGTATTTTAAATTTATATTAAACTCTTGGTTATGAACCCTTGCGAATGGTCTTCCATTGTAAACATCATTAAACATTAATATAATGCTCAGTATTGAAATATCTTCGAGTTTGCCAATTAACAGGCCCCATTTAGCATCCTCCGCCGTAACGGATTCCCAAGCCACTTCATCCTTATCCCTGAACCTATGTTCGAATATTCTAGAGACTGCTTTGCACGCCATCGCAACAATCATACTTCTCAATGGGCAAGGCATATCAACAAGCATGTCCCGAATGCCTTGCCACCAAGGCGACATCTCGTTATAACAGATATTCGTTGCTTCTTCAGTTACACTACACAGACAGTACAAGACCCAGATAAACTTTTCTATCAGCTCAATACTCAGTTCGACAAAGGGAATATTCATTAAATGCAATATGAGTAGTTTAACTACGTCTTTAGGATCAATGTTACTGACTTTAACAAAATCACTAAGCATTCCTATATCCCTCATTTTAAATATTATTTTAAAAATATCAGCAGCTAAATTGTCGAGCTTTTCAGAGGGTGTATCGGATTTTAAAAGAATATAATCAGATTCTTTTTGAAGAACAAAACATGAGAGAAATTCTTTGTACGTGCTCGTATTAAGTTCAGCAAACTTTACTCTATTGTGATGATGCTCTTTGTAATTAAGCTCTTCAGCTAGTTGCAAAAGTCTTTCCAAAATACAGGAATCGTCCTCTACCAGATGGAATTCGCTTATTTGCGTTTCATTTTCAGGTTCTATAGAATCTTCTTCTTCTGCAATACTGTGTGACTGTTCTAATTTCTTAACTTTATCTATAAGTTGTTTCATATCATCAACGTTTTCATTGTTTATTTGCCTGTAAAACAGGGTAATCAACGCGATGTTCGCAAAGTACACTTTTACTTTTTCGTCTCTGTCATTTAATTTTTCAGAAAGACTATCCCAAAATATTTCCAAACAAGCCATAACTACTTTTGGAGCAATTTGATATCGCAACATCAAATCGATACAATGCTTTTTAACCTCCAAAGTATTTAAAGTTGATGCTTTTTTAATCAGCTCTTCTTCATCCTCAGTAGTAAAAGGAGACCTTTTCATGCATTCTCTTAACTCCCTCAATATATGTAAATCTTTGGATTTGTCGGAATGTTCGCCTTCCAAAGCATAAAAGAAAGGGATATTGAACCGTTTGAGTTTTCCATCCGGATCTATGAGAATGCACTGAAAATCTGGAAGGTTTATTCTCTTGTGAGTATAATTTTTCTCAGCTCCTACTAGGCCAGATGTGTTGTAAATAAGACGTCCGTTTTTCGTGGCCGTAAACACGGCCACTCTATTGCCTCTATGCATTAACCTGATATCAACTAATCCTTTTTTAGGATTGTATATAATCAGAAAAATTGCCCGTCTCAATTCTTTGACGATAGATAGCTGGGGCTTTTTGTTATCCTCGAATATCTGAAATAAATAATTGACTAAGATATGAGGATGGCTAGAAAGATATGTGGAAGTTTTAGACATAATTAATTTACGAACATAAGCACAAGACAATATCCATACGAGTAGGTATTATAATTTACCTACCGGGATTCGAATCCAGGACTTATGGCGCCGCAGGCAGGGTCACTACCAACTGCGCAAATCGGTCAATAATAAGGTATCTCACCTGTACAAAAGCGCACTGCGCATCTCGGCACCCTTTAAACAGCCGGATGAGGTGTCCTTTAGCCACATCGAGCACGGCGACCCGTCCGGCCGAGTCAGCCACGGCGGCCAGGCGCCGGTCCGGCGACACGTGCACGGCCGCGCCCAGCCGCCCCGCGTCGTACAGCCCGGCGCGCATGATCAGCGACTCCGACCGGATCGAGGGCTCGGAGTTTGTTGCTGCGCTCTCTTGGTTGCCCCCTCCTAGCCAGCCGCTGATATGGTTTTAGCGTAATTAGCTTGGACGCATTATGTCTATTTTTTACCTGACTACGCCAGAAGCGACGTTATGTTTTTCGAGTGAATGTTTGAATGTGTATTTCTTTGGCATGCTCTAGGTCCTAAACGGCTTATCGCATTTGAGCTTGGGAGGTATCATTTGACTCGTCTTAGACGTAAGAGTAACCCTGGGTAAAAAATTTACGCAGTGGGGTTTTTTCTTTATCAGTTACGTTACCTTTATGGTGAAGCTTTGTTTGGACCTAGGTCTATGTTTGATGTATCTACAGTGCGCGTGAAGGTACTTTGCTATTATTGAATACTGAGTCACTTTAAGGGCGCGCGGAGGAGAATGCGCACCCATGACACGGCTAATTTTATTTCCGCAAAGATCCACCGAGTGTGAATCAGTGAATATTCAAGTAAATTTAAATAAAAATACACACTTTTCGCTACACAGATGATGAATAGGGGCAGAATCATAATTTATTACGTCATTTTATGTGCTTCTTCTGCACTGTTTATATTTACGTAATAGATGAATACTTACGGCAGTGCAGATTTGATCTTGTTAGCAACAGCCCTGGCCACGTCCTGTAGCGGCGGTGTGGTGCCTCCTTCTAACGCGTAGTGGAACCCCACGTACGGAGTACTTCCTGCTCCCAGTATTAACGTGTTTACTGGCGGTATTGAACGGTACCTGCAATAACACCACACTTTGGTACAAATGGCTAGAGCTGCAGGGGGAAAATCTAAAAGGTAACAGTTGAACAAGTTGTTATCACTTTCATGATAAAGCAGGATTATACCTTTAAGATTTGTTGTTAAAAAAAGCATTAGTAATAGAATTTAACTACACACAGTACATTAGCAAAATCTTTTCAGCTTTTACATCATAAAACCTGCTCTACCATGTGTCATAGCCGCCATATGTTGATGCAGCTAATAAATGATCATATGTGTTCTTCAACTCTAAGCCAACAACTGAAGCATCATTGATATCTTCCTGATCAGAGAATGTCCATTTTCGGATAGCAACATTGCGGCTGTCCACTGAATAATCACTCTGGAGACCAGCTTGAACTGAAATAGGAATTAATTGTTAGGTATGTACCTACTTGTGGCTACTCAGAAACAACGGTAATCAGGGAGCCAATTCCACTAACAAATGGAACCGGCCCCCTGATCAACTAACTTGCTAAAGCAAAGCATGCTCCCACAGTGTGCATTGGCCCCAAGCTCACAAGGTTCCTTTTTTAAGGTTTGTTACATAATCAGTCTACAAATTGCAGTGCCACCTTTAAAGTTCACATATGTTTAAAAACCTGTTTGGGTGCACACATACAATATTCAAGTTTAGCTATCCTCAACTTTACTCAAAGAATAAATTTTTGATAAAAAAGTTAAAGTGCAGTTGACTACAAAGTTAAAGTTGGTTCATGGGTCTTTTCAGACTATTATTACCTTTTACACATTGCTTTGAAGACAACATCTATCCACAAATACAAAAAATATGAGGAATTCACTTATGGTTTATTTTATAAGTTCTTTGTATTCCATGCTTGCAAACATTATAAAATAAGTTCTATCTAATCTAAAGTATGTGTAGTATATATATTAACAGAATAATATTAACATGATATTTAATTGTATCAGGCGTCACTATTTGGAAGTTCAAATTTCCATTGAGGGTTCGCCCACCACCGGGCCCTACACCCTCTGCTGACCCTCGGTTCTGCGGACTCATGGTCACAAACACAAGACACTAGCATGCGAGCATAAATACATAGCTGCTAATCCAAAAACTAATTAAAATTGTTAATCGTTACCTCTAGCCAGTTGTGATTTGGCACTCCTAAGAGTTTGAAATAAGCTTACTCCAGATAAAATACATTCACTGTTTTTGAATAGTATATGAATATCATCTTGCAGTGTACCATAAGTGCCTGTATGACAAGATATTTTTACCACTGGCTTCTCATCAAGTTTCTCAAGCAGCAACAAGTGTCCAGTATTGGTATAAAATCCAACACTGCCATTGTCAAACCCAACTATTATACAGAACCAATCAGGACCACTCTGAAAAAAAAAATTTAACTTAAATATTATTATGAATACAACAAAAGTATGTCTACAACAAAGAAGTATTTTAATACCTACTTTTACATAAGAATTAAAAGTTGGTAAGCAGGTAGGTATTTTAATAAAATTAATGGCAACATGAGTAACGTGACCATTTATTTTTTTACTCAAAACGGGACATTGGTTTATTTAGGTAGGTCCAATCCAATCATAGGTAGTCAATGAAAAATAAAAAACCGGCCAAGTGCGAGTCGGACTCGCACACCGAGAGTTTCGTACAAACCTGTTTTATTGTATGATTTATCTAAAAATTTACGATTATCGCAATTTTTCCATTATCTGTGCTATATGACGTTGCTTGATACCAAATTTCAAGATTCTGAGTTCACGATAAGTACTCTGTAGGTTTTAATTCCCTTGCGAGGGTAGATTTTTTTTTGAAAATTTTATTATTATTATTATTATTATTATATGTAAACAGGCAGGCAGTTGAGGCAACTGATTTTGCCTGTATCTGAATGTTCTCTTCTTAGGTTTTTCTATGTTCTTTAATGTGTTTGTCAAGTTTGTTTAATTTGCGGCATTAGGGGCTGTATTTTTCGATTTCGTTGGCTTAGAAGACCTTAAACCTGAATATTTGATATAAATTTCAGCTTGATACCTTCTCGCGTTCCTGAGAAAAAGGGTCTTGACAGACAGACGGTGTATGGACGGACGGACGGACAAGCAAGTGATCCTATAAGGGTTCCGTTTTTAGCTTTCGAGGTACGGAACCCTTAAAACCACACTTTTAAAAAGTTATTTATATACATATACTTAATACGTACTCAATGTCAAAAAACAAAACATACAAAATAAACAGGACGGACGCATTTGCGCAAAGCAGAGCCAGATCCAATTCTATAAATTCTATTTCAAAAAACTAAGCCAAAACACCTCCAACACTTATAACTTCCACAACAGAAATACAAACAATAATAAAAACCATTCTACGCTTAAGAATGTTTACCAACGCATAACCGAAAACACAATAACAGACTTAGAAATAAAAGGTCCCAATCCGGCTGGTCACCGTGGGACGTCAGACCACTACCCTCCAACTAAAAGCAACAAAACACTACAGATCGCAACTTTAAACACGAGAACTCTCAGAACAGATGAAAGCTTACAAGAGTTAGAAAATGCCCTAGAAGACGTAAAGTGGGATATATTAGGCATAAGCGAGCTACGAAGACTCGGCGAAAAAATCGAAGAACACCAAAGATACATTCTATTCTACAAAGGAGAGATATCAGGTCACAGAGGAGTCGGATTCCTAATCAAAAACGAAATGAAACATTATATACATGAACTTATTGGAATATCTGACAGAATAGCTATTCTAAACATTGCGCTACCTGGATATAGAAAATTATGGTCCATCGTTCAGATCTATGCCCCGACAGAGCAGGCCGCAAGGTCGGATACAGAACTCTTCTACAAACACCTAAGACAAACGATAGCAACATATTCGAAGAACTATATTATATTAATGGGCGACTTCAACGCTCAAGTAGGAGCACAACAAAGCAAAGACGAATACGTATTGGGAAAATTTGGTAATGGTAAAAGAAGTCCAAATGGCGAACTGCTAGTAGAATTTTTATTAGAAAACAACTTAACGCTCCTAAACAGCTTGTTTATAAAAAACAAGAAGAACAAGTGGACATGGCTTTCCTCTGACGGTATTACAAAAAACGAGATAGACTACATAACAACTAACTATCCCAAAGCTTTCACAGACACGTCAGTTCTAACTAGATTTAATTTCTACACAGACCATCGCATGGTGAGGAGCGCCCTTAAAAAATATCCACCAAAATTACCAAGGAAAAACTTAAACCAACACAAACCAGAACAAACTAGCAAGGAAACTATTAAAACTATTGCCCGATCTCTTACGGAATCATCTGAACAAATTACATCAGAAGAATTAGAAATCCCCACGAAATACGCTATGCTGGAAAAACTACTAACGCAAAATAAAACAAACAATGATAAACAAAACAAATACAGCTTAAGTGACACAACGCTAAAACTTATAGATCAAAGGAAACAACTGCTCTCCAGTCACTCTAAAAGTGAAAACATCAAAACAATAGCAGAACTCAGTAAAAAAATCAGAGGAAACATCAGGAAAGAAAGAAAGTCCAGAAGGCTGCAGACACTAGAAAGGCATATAAAGAAAACTGGGGGAGTAGGAAAAGCACTTAAGGAATTGAGAGAAATAAACAAAGAGTGGATACCAAAACTCAACAAAAGTAATAAAACAATTTCGATCCGAAGAAGCATAAACCAAACTGCTACTGATTACTACCAGGATCTCTACTCAAACCCACACTATAAACAAGATCAGTTAGATATAAACGAAAGTCAGTGCTACGAGATACCTGAACCAAAAATATTACCCAGGGAAGTAGAAAAAGCCATATGTAGTCAGAAAATGGACAAAGCTCCGGGCCCCGACAAAGTTACGAACGAACTTATAAAAGGTACACTAGAGGAGTTATTACCCGTACTTACTACAATATTCAACGAAATACTATCAACTGAACTAATACCTGCACAGTGGAAAACATCGCACATTATACTTATTTTTAAAAAAGGACAAAAGGAAGATATAGGAAACTACAGACCCATAAGCTTAATGTCAAACATCTACAAGGTCTTTTCCAAAATTATCCTAGAAAGGATTAGCAAAAGGCTAGATGAAAACCAACCACGCGAACAAGCTGGCTTCAGACAAAAATACTCAACCCTGGACCACATCCACACAGTAAAACAAATAATAGAGAAATACAAGGAATACAATAAGAATCTGTACATGGCATTCATAGACTACTCTAAAGCGTTTGATAGTATTATACATGAAGCCATTTGGGAGAGCCTGAAACAGCAAGGGATACCCTCAAAATATATAAACATTATAAAAAGCATCTACTCAGGTACCGAAGCGAGGATACAACTTGAAACATTGGGAGGAAAGTTCAAAATCGAAAGAGGCGTAAGACAGGGAGACCCTCTGTCACCAAAATTATTCTCTGCTGCTCTAGAGAGTATCTTCCGCAGATTAGACTGGAACAACTTCGGTCTCAACATACAAGGCGTCAAACTAAACCACCTCAGGTTTGCGGACGACATAGTCCTGTTCGAAGAAAACCCGCATAACCTAAGAGAAATGATGAAATCGCTAAATGAAGAAAGTACTAAAGTGGGACTTTACATGAATTTGAACAAAACGAAATTACAAATTACACTGAACCACTAGTTATAAATATTGATAACCAACCACTGGAGTATGTGCCAGAATACATCTATTTAGGACAAGTAATCTCCCATATTGACCAAACTACAAAGGAAATAAACAGAAGAATAGCAAATGGATGGAAAAAGTACTGGTCTTTAAAGGAAATTGTGAAGTCCAAAGAACTAAACATGCAAATAAAAAGAAAAGTCTTTGACACATGCATACTCCCAGTCATCACCTATGGCTGCGAAACCTGGGCACTCAACAAACATCACAGACAGAAGCTCGAAAGATGCCAAAGAGCCATGGAGAGGAGCATGTTAGGAATAAGAAGGCTGGACAACGTCAGAAACAGCACAATCCGAGAAAAAACTAAAATTGTAGACATAACTACTAGAGTAGACCAGTTGAAGTGGAGATGGACGGGCCACATGATTCGTGGTCCCCAAGACAAATGGAGCAAAACTGTCACTGATTGGTACCCCAGAGATGGGAAACGAAACATAGGTCGGCAACAGACCAGATGGGAAGACGATCTGAAGCTGACTGTGGGACATCACTGGAGAAGGGTGGCCCGTGACAGAAGTCAATGGAAAGAGTTGGAGGAGGCCTATGCCAAAAGGTACACTGAGTTACGGGATATATTATAATTATATTTGTTAAAAACTCATGTAACCTCGTAAACCAGGATAAAAGGGCTTATTATTATTATTATATAATACGTAGTCACCGGCACTGAATGTGTTAAAATAAATGTAAAAAAAAAAATCGCGAGCGAAGAGAGTGCAAAATTTTTACAGTGTTTTGCCACAGAAGTTGCCATTTTAAATGCAGGCTCTATCGAGAGTTTGTGACGATCGCTAATGCATGATGGAAATGGTGATGCAGGCAAAGCAAACAAAAATTATTTACCATTTCTACTGTTAAAGCTTCGATTATTTCTTTTTTTAAAGTAATTTTTACTATACAGGATGTAACAAAAAGGGTATGTTAAGCGAAAAGCTATGTAAATAGCCCACTGTAGAGAACCTATGCACAAAATTTGAGACCCGAAATCACATGTTTATTTTTCCCGATAGTATGGAGAATTTTTAAATATCTCAGGAATTTTCATACAATCTTGAAAAATAAAAATGTGATTTCGAGTCTCAAATTTTGGAAATAGGTTCTCTATAGTGAGCTATTTACATAGCTTTTCGCTTAACATACCCTTTCTGTTACACTCTGTATATTTTAGTATTCTCACACAAGAATCATTACTTTTGCTTACACATGTTAGACAAGCCAGGGGCCCCTTAACATTATTAGGTAGGGCTGATGCGACGCAGCTACGTCCCTGATACCTGATACATAGAGCAGGATGCGCGAATTCTATCAAGTTAATCAGATATCCCCTGACAGAAAAAGTGGCCGGCCGTCTACTAACTACTCAAATTTTTGGGCGGTCTCTGAAAACGGGACAATTTTGCGTCCCGCAGTCCATCTTGAAACACCGGGATAGGTTACTGTAAAACGGGACTGTCCCATTCAAAACGGGACGTCTGGTCACGTTAAACATGAGTGATAATAAGTTATAGCTTTTCAAAAGAATAGAATAAAGTAAAAATTTTAATAGCTCACAAGACATTAAAATTAAGGCCAATCATGAATACCTACCATACTATGACTAGGTAGGTACTCTGTAATACATCTGAACTCCTACCTGACTTGATTGTTTTGTTGGGCAAATAGGTAAAGCCAGTACATAAGTTGCTTCTGCTGGCAGTGACCCACTCCAGGATATTAAAAATGTGTTGGTGTCCGTGGAACTGATCCACTGTGCTGTCAGCAGGCATAGGCGCTTTCTATAACTAACGGCCATTAAGTTCCCACATGATGAGACTGATATACAGCATTGAGAAAGCCAATTTACATCTGTAAGAATATGTTTGTTGGTATATGTTTATAATAATTATTACCCAATATGTATATTACATAAGAATTTAACTTGTACATACCTTCTCTATCTGATATAAACAAGGCTCTTGCCAAACTAAGAATGTCACTGCAGTCTGCTATTTGTTCTACTTGACAAGACATTTTGCAGATTATTAACCCCAACAACGCATAACTATTTGGGTGTACCTATATACATATAAGTATTGTATTGAAATAATCCACAGGAAATTATTTTTCTTTATTTCCCAACAAAGATTTTTGTATGATTTTTGTCTACTTTTCGACTTTTGTTTGCGGCCAAGTGTAAAAACACTCGAAAATAGGGTTCACAATGGTTCATTACAAGCAAATCCTAAAAGTTAGGGTTACACTGAAATAAAATATTACTTTATTTTCCATCTTGTTATCAGGGTTATTTTGACTTAAATCGCGAAAACAAACCAAAATAATGACGTCTTCGTTGTAAATATTATAATGGTAAAACAAAATAATTCCTTAAATATACACTTTAGCAAGTATAAAATTTTTAATAAAGAAATGGAAAAAACTCCTCACCCGGGTGGGAATCGAACATTCATTGGCTTTATGTATCATAGATTCTTTTGTTATTTGCCACGTAAGATTAAGATTTTTACGTTTAGAAGGGCTGTTAAACAGCTGTCAAGTAAAATAAATTTAGCTATCTCGCACTGCACTGTGCAGACTTTAATTTTGGAGAATACGGTGAGAACCTGAGATGAATTGGTTCCACATTCGCGTTTGTCAGGTTTTTGAATCCTCGAGAGAATCTCTATTCTCTGATTTAGAATATGGAGCGCCCATATGAAACGGACTCTGCGTGAAATCTATCTATATACCTACCTACCCTATCCACCGGTTTACGTGCCAACGGTTTTACGTGCTTTCCGAGACACTAGCTTAGTGACAATTTTACAACATTAAAATCTGTACAGGAAATAAATTCATTGGTACAGGCCCGTGACTTGGATCGAACATACGACTCCCGCTTGGAAGGTGCACGTCTTAACCACTGGGCTATCATATCATATCTGTACTTATATGGACCTTAGTGCTCTGCCTACCCCGTAAGGGATAAAGGCGTGATTATATGTATGTATGTATATATATTGGGAAAGGCACTCTAGCTAGGTATCAAACCTTATAAGTTTTAGTTTGTAGGGTGTTATAATCTAAAACTCTAAAAACTAGATAAACTAAGAGGACTAGGATATAGGAGGCTAAGGTTAAACACGTATCTAGAGATCCTATTCATATTATAAACGCGAAAGTTTGTGAGGATATTTGTTGCTCTTACGCAAAAACTACTGAATGGATTTTAGAATTATAACTTTGGAATTAATTGACGTATCAAAATAATGTATTTTTTATTTTTGATAGAGAATACGTTAAGCTAAAATTCAAAAGTAGTGAACATTCTTCATTATCAAAACTGGAAATGTCTTGAATATCTAAAACTTCCGTGAACACTGAATGCATTCTTCTTCTGTGGGGAATCATTCCTGTAATTATAGGGACTGCATTTTTTCTAGGGGACCTTTGTCCTTTTAGCTGGAAACACTGGTATTTATATGCTGTGAAAATAGCTCATTAGTTTGTTTGCCTATTTTGACGACTGATTTTGACATTATTCCAGCTGGTTCTGTCACTGTCATCAAATGTCATATTGCTGTCAAGTCTAGCAGCCAGCTGCAGCCATACATCCATAAGTGCAAGCTTTATTTAATTATTATGTCTTTATTAATTTAATTAGGTACATGAGAAGTTATTCTGTACTATAAATATGTCTAGAATTTCATTTAGAATATTTCTACAATAATATTTTGAAAGATCGACAATACTTACAGAAGAAAAAGGAAAACATTTTCTCCCCGCTATGGCTGTGTGCATTTAATTAATTTACTTTTTATTATGCTGACAGCTGGTAAAAAAAAACAATTGTTGACAAACCAAAACCACAAAATTGTGAGAGTTTTTTGTTACCTTGATAAATTAAATCTGATTAATTTATTATATCATAGATATACATTTCGTTTGATAAATTCCAATCCAATGGATATGTAGAAAGAAAAAATCTAAGTTTAAACAAAATGGGTTGCTTACAAAGTAAAAAGGAAACATCTGATCTTCATCCTAATGTATTTCGCGTCGTTAATATTGACGAAAATGGTGCAGAGCTTTGTTCAGGCCAGCTAGGCATCACAGAGTCTGATATAATACTATATCGTGAAGGAAGAGATTCCACAGTGTGGCCTTTGCACTCCTTGAGGAGATATGGTTTTGAAGGAGAGATATTCAGTTTTGAATCAGGTAAAATAATCGAAATCACTTGAACTGTGTAAATTTAGTTGATTTTTTGATTTTCTGATCATACTTATTTCTATTATTTTCAGGTCGAAGATGTGACACAGGTGAAGGAATATATGCTTTTCGATGTAGGAGAGCATCACTGCTCTTTCGCTCTTTGCAACAGCAAATACAATTACGAAATGTTATTCACGATTCTTCTACATATCCCGTTTCTCGACTATCGCCATCTCCACAAGGAAGACAAACTTTACAAGCAAGTGTTGTCCATAGATCATCTATTGATAATGGTCACCAAGCAAATGTAAATACAAATCTTAACAATAATATTCCATCACTAATTGCTCAAGCACCTGTAAGAGATATTAATCAGTCACCAAGGTCTCCTTCGAGTGCTGATATACTAGAGGTAATGCCTTTGTATCCAAGAAATCAAGAAAATTCAAATCATGTAACTAATGTTTACCAACTACGGGAGTTCAAGAGAGAACACAATAATAACCAATCAGAGTCCACCTCTGAAAGACACCATGTTTACAGTAATGACTTGACCAGGGATCTTGCTGTACTGAGAAATGCTCTTCGACAAGAGGCAGCATTAAACACAATGAGAGATATTGAGGATGAAACAAGATTTTTGGAAAGTAGATTTATCAATAATGTAGCAAACCAAATAAATAATCCTTTATCACCAACTTTAAGCAACACAAGTGAACATTATGCACAGCTCAGCATTGAACAGCAGGACTCTGGGAGAATGTATATGAATATTGCACCTAGCAGTAATTCAAATACAGAAATATGTAGGAATTTAACTCTTACTACACCTCAAACTCCAAAGCTAGTGGAATATTGTAACTTAGGTGTAGGTGTCAAGCAAGAAGTTATAACATATGCCAATCTTTCTATTGGGGAGATTCCTGATGGTAAAGGATATGATCAAAAGTATTCTGAGTTTGAGGCATTTAATTCTATGTCACCAGTAGAAGAATTAGAAGTAAACTATGTGATATTGGACCTTGAACCTAATGCTGATGAAACAAAAAAGTCTCCTGATCACAGTTATCCTGAAAATCAGTTCCAAAGTGGTAGTAAAGAGGCTGGGACAGGTAGTACAGCACAATCTCAGAGAGGGTGTCTTGTCACACAAGGAAGTGTGGACAAGACAGCGGGACTGACCGTCTCAGAGGTGCCAGCCAGTATTGGTTATACTACTATAGATTTTGATAAAACTGTTGCTCTGACATCAGTGGCCTCTGGGGGAGAGATGGACCAGGAGGGTCCCAGGAAAACTAGACATAATACTAATAATGCTATGTGTGGTAGTCCCAATAGTATACTGAAAAGTAATTAAGGAAAATACAACTTTTGTCAACATGTGGGGCTGCCTTCGTCATCCAAATGGGAAGGGAAAAAATCAAAAGAGATATAACTTTTTAGATCATTTAATTACCATATTAGGTAATAGCAAATAAGTGTATAATGATTAGAAATAAATATAGTACAATATCCGCCAAATATGAAACCATTAACTATAATATGTAAGATAATGTACAAAACGGGATATTTCATAGGTGTAGTTTAGATACTTATTAGTGGCAGGTAAATCACCATTCTGTTTTTCCTGATTTTCATAAAATATGTAAAAGAATACATTGCACAACCATCCATATACTTAACTCTACATATAGATTTGTATGTATAGATAAACTGTGAACTAGAGGCTATTACCTAGAACAGTGGTTCCCAAAGTGGTCCAGGTGGACCTCCAGGGCTCCACAGGAGACTCGATGGGGGTCTACGTTGGCGTGAAAAAATGAGAGTTCACATTTAATTTGTATGTGATGTGGGCCTGTAGAGGGTCCAGGGGGTCCACCAGAACCAGATAACTTTTGAAAGGGGTCTATGAGGAATAAAAGTTCGGGAATCCCTGACCTAGAATAAAGTTCATAATAAAATATGTTCACCTGCCAGAGTAGGTAATGTTTACCTAATGATTAGAGACTTAAGTCTGAAATGGCCTATATTTAATAGATCAGACTAGTATCTTGAAAGATAACTATGTATAAACTGTATATACTTGCTAACTATCTAGAAATCAGTGATGTGGCCATTAACATTGTATGTAGAGGCTAAGTTCCTGACTAGCAACTCACCAAAGATATTTGACATAAATGTACTGAGTACCTTAGGTATATTGTTACATTTTATAAAATCTCTTGCCATAAAATATAATTTCAATTGTTGCCAAGTTAGTTTGCATTTAAAACTATTGTATTAGCATAATTAATTTGTTATGATTTATTTATAGAGATAGAGATTATTGTAAATAGTAGTAGAGTAGTTTTTATAGTGATGCCAAATTTTTTACATAGAATTTTTATACTTATTATTTTCTGTAAGTGCCAAATGTTCTAATTATAATAGTAAATGTAAGTTAATGCAGCATTAAATCTTGACCTGAATTAGGAATTCATACAAGATATTGGTCAGTTCTTACGTTCATAAGTTTACCTTATAGTTCAACCAAAGTTCTATACTTATCACTCAAGAATCAGTTGGGAGTTGATCCTAATGCTTTTTTATAAATGTGTAGGCTGCCAATGTAGTGTATAATTCGCGACTACTCGAGGTCACTACTGTCAACGCTAAGCTTACGAAAGAAGTAAAACGTTTAGTGAGTCCCACGTTTAAATTTCGATTCACTGTGTATATTCGGACCGTATTGTTTGTATAGCAGTGGTTTAACTTTCATGAATTCCTGAATCTTGTAGGCCGCGTCATATGTTTTCATTACATTTATGTACGTACCTACATATTATACTTTTTAATTAATTAAGTGAAGAGGCTTATTGGCCAATATCTTGATGGTAGATAATATTTATGAGCTAATGGTACCTATAGATACATATTATATTTTTGCCAGTCTCCAAACTTAACCAATCTAATGGCAGCTTAAGTTTAGGTCCCTAACTAAAGATTTATAAAACAATAGGTACTTTATAAAATACTAAAATTGGCTAGAGTAGTGCAACAAAGAAAGTATGGTGTTTTGTGTTTGGTTTGCCCTACCTCGTCGTACTGTCTAGTCTAGAATTTCTAGATAGCAAACTTTTTAAAATAATAAAAAAACAGTATACAACACTTGCTATTCTGTACCTAGCAGTTTAAGAGCCTATAAGTAGACTACAGTTAGTTTGAATGAGGACTATGATGGATCATAAGTATATAGTTATAAAATGTACTATTGCAACCAACATCGACTTTTACCTAGCTAGCTGTTCTATTTGTTGTGAATCTTTAGTACCTACTACTAGCTGTACAAACTTTATATTTAGATAGCTATTTATTATATTTTTTCTCAAACGACAAGCCATATTACAATATATTATAATGTATAGAGTTGACAGACATTATTGTTTTTATTGCAATCCTAAAATAGAAAATTTCGGATAGAAAATAGAGGGTAGTTTTTTTAAAGTTATACTTAAATCCCTTACGAAAATAACGGAATAATTGATTACGGTCGATTCACTGGATGAATTTTCCTTTATTTACTTCATAGTGTTTATATGCCGCGACTTATTTATGTAGTTTGTTGGTATCACTTATGTGTGGAACAGAATGCACGCGAAGACAATGAAGCGCGAACGAGCACTCTCTCCTTCGTCGCCATGCAGTGGTGCAAAGAAATATTTCAATCAGATAACCGCACGCAGTGTAAACAGATCTATCTGTTTTAATTTTACTTTAGAACAAAAATGTTGACCACTGAACTTGGTAGCACATTAGCTGAAAAGCTATTTCATTTCGCTAGTAAGTACCTAATATATGTCTACCGCTTTAGTCCACGTGCACGTGCTATTTTACCTACCATGACAAATTGGTCAACCCCAACAGTGCAATATAGATTTTTTTAAATCATTAACACTTCTGACAGATGTAGTAAATGTCCTCCAAATACAAGACTTGCAAGTACCTGAGGTGGTGGACGTGGAGTCGGGCGGTGCGGTATTAGACTGCAAGTACAAGGTCCCCGACAAGCACTTCACCGTCCGCTGGTACTTCCAGCACGGCCGAGAGCCGGTATACGAGTGGAGCCCTAAGCAGGAACCTCGCGTTAGCGGTGTATTGCTGAATCGGCTGGATATGGCGTACAAAATATCTTGTGAGTCTACTTACTTATCAAGTAATGCCACCTGAATAGAGAATTCAGTTGATAATCGTTTTTACAGATTTTACCGAGGTTTGAGCAGATAGCCCTTAGTCGCTATGTTCCTCATTTTGGTATTATATGAGCTAACAAATTGGATTTCCTTGAGTGTTTTTCTGATCTCCTAGATCCAGTGTGTGCTAAAAATTAAGATCAAATTAGTACCTACTTAGCTACCTATTTCTGTTACAGCGATACCGATAGAGATGCACCGAGCTTTTCACATCGTAAGACTTAGTCCAAGTCTGAGTGGAGCTTACACGTGTAGCGTAGAAAGTGGCGGCAATATAGTCAACGAAACCAGGAATATGCTTGTATACAGTGAGTTTATAAATATGTACTTTTCTATAATCGGTAGGTATGTATGCCATATGGCTTACACCTACCTATCAATTGCATGAATAAGTATTTGAATTATACACATCATATTCAGTACCTAACCTGCTTATTTACTATGCAATCGTCTATCCCAATCCAAATACTTAGTACATAGTTATGTAGGTACCTACTTACAAACCTATACATATAGAAGTAGGTGAAATAAAAGGGATTGATCGGTAACCAATCTATATACCTAACTTACCTATATATTTAATTTTCCAGGTCCAGAAAAAGAATTTTCAATAAAAATTTCAAAGAACAATGACGGTGTTTTTGACGTAAAATGCTTGGCGCGCGGACTACATCCACACCCAGAATTAACATTAGAAATTAACAGGTAGATACCTTCATTTAAGCATACTTAATTAACACACAATAAAAAGCTTGTATTCTTTCCCCTACAAGGCATTCAAGTAATAGTTGTTTTTACTTACCTAAGGGTGATTGAAGTTTAAGTCAATCTAAACATTGTATACAATGTAACGGATCGCTGTCTGTACATGGAAGATATATAAGAAAAATATTATAGAATACCTTTATCCAGACCCCTTCTTCCCAGTGGGCACTTTGGGCAAGTGCCCAGGACCCCGCGATCGATAGGGGCCCCCTCAGATCAATTACAAAGTCCCTAGTTCCTGTCAGATCACCGAACGATAACCAATATTTATTTCCAAAAAATCTTATATAAATCGAAGAAATCGAACCTTAATTACTAACTACAATACCAACGACAAGTAGGGGAAGTACGGACAAAATGACATACCTTCCCGTTTTTCCACCATGAACATTTATTTAAAAGCTTCAGAAAGGAAAATGCAACAGTAACTTCTTTGATAAATCAACTATAAAATCTACTAGTGTCGTTACACTTACTCATAACTCTTACAGAAAGAAAATTATTTTCTTTTAAAATAAGATCACCGAAAATTCATTTTCTACATGTGTATGCACAAAATGACATACCTACCTACCTACCTACTAAATAAAGTGCAATTACTTAAAAACTATGCATAATTTACAAACTTCGTTTTCTTTGGTAGATCAGCACAGGCAGCATGTACCCAACGGAAGCACAGCATACATCTAAGCCAACCTTTTCCGGGTTTCGATCAGGAGTGTAAATCGTTGCAATATCAAGTTTTCAGAGCTTAACTCTTTCCGTCACGCTTTTAGATTAAGAATATTTTTAACATATGTATGTAAGTTTTAGCATTATTAACAATAAAAAAATCATATAAAGTAGGAAAAAAATTATTTATTAAGGTTTTCGAAAAATAAGGTGGTTAGTGCCACTAACCACCATGACTATTGATACAAACTATTAATGATAATTTACGCATTTCGATGTGAATACACTGCAAAAAACTTAAGAGTAGTAGTTTTTTCATGTAAATATATATAAAACAGATAAATGAGAATAAAGTTAATAAAAAACATTGAAGATAAAAGCTTACTTACCTGTTATTTTTTTTATAAAACACGCAATTAAAATTACGTAAGTGCAATATTCAATTCAACTAAATTGAGTTGTCATTCTTTCATTTGGCGGTATATTCGGTCGTATCTTGTCAAGCATGAATCGAACTTTCAACCGATTATAAGTAGATGGCATAGATTTTAATTAAAAAAATCAGAAATAGGTGGTTAGTGACACTAACCACCAAGACTGAAAGAGTTAAAACAAACTTGAAGGTGGTAAAAACAAACATTAAGTTGTATCGAAACGACGCGCGCCCGGATCGGTTTAATATTTCCTAAGGTTAATAATGGCGACACAAAGACTGTGATTTGCTGATTTTATAAACTTACTTAATTTGATCTATAGAGTAGGTACGTACCTTTCGTTAAGGGTGGCAACGAAAAAACACCTGTATAATGAAAACTCCACTTTTGTTATGTTACCCACACTTAGGACTGCCATCCGTCGGTTTCCCCGGATTTGTCCTAGTTTGGAGGGCGTCCGGCTGGTGTTTTATATAGCGTCAGGGTAAAAACGGGACACTTTTCACGTCAGGGGATTCTGCTCTATGTACGTATCATCAGGGACGTGGTTACCGGCCGCATCAGCCGTATCAATGATACGGGGCCACTGGTCTAACAAGTGAATGCAGAAATATATTTTCGTGTGAGAATAATAAAATACTAAAATATAGGTATATAGTAAAATAACTATTTTTTAAAACAAATAATCGAAACTTTTAACAGTAAAAAATGGTAAATAAATAATTCTCGTTCGCTTGGTTGGCCTCATCATTTCGATGATGCTTTAGCGATCATCACAAATTCTTGGTATGTTTAAAATATGTTTTTTTTTTACAAAAAATAAGTAAATCTAAAAGAAAAAAATAACCAAGTGAGTACATAGAAAAAAACGTAGAAAATAAATTGGTTTCAAAGTCTTAGGGGGGCCCCTATCCTAATATGTCCAGGGCGTCCAATAGGTTAAAGACGGCCCTGCCTTTATCAACGCGAAACAATGATTTTTGGAATTTTTGTCTATTTGTCTGTGCGTTTGTGCACGCTAATCTCAGAAACGGCTGAACCGATTTCGATGCAGTTTTCAGGAATATATTGTGACAGGTCCCACTTAACATATAGGCTACTTTTTATCCCGGGAAAATGTTTTTGCGTCGGGGGTTAATCAACACTACTTTGAAATAAATTACTTATAATAATGACTCTGTGGTTTTTATGTTCTCTGCGCTTGACTGCGCGCGAATTTTGATTTATAACTTCGCAGATTTTACGCGTAAGAACTTTGTGTTGCGGGTGGCGGGGTATGTGGGCGGAGCAACCGTGGGATTTTTATTTGACTGCCGGGTCTTAACATGTAGGCTACTTTTTATTTCGGATAATTTCGATATTTTGTTTTTTTTCTGTAGTCCACGCGGACGGAGGCGTCCACTAGTATTTAATAAAATTGAGCTTGCTGTGATCACGCCTCAGGATCACGCTGTATTCTAAGTGTAATTCCTGAGTAGTCTATGGATCTCTCAACTAAGTTTAAAATCTCTGACAGATTCTTTACAGTGGGCTATTTTCGTAGCATTTCGCTCAACATATCCCTTCTGTTACACCATGTATAAACGGCTACTGAAATTTTAGTGTCATCATTTTCATGAATTCCAGTGTACCGATAGCAAAACAGTCGCAGCGTGTCTGGCTGGACGGCTGCGGACGGTACGCGGCGGAGAGCGGCGGGCAAGTGCGGGGCGGGAGCGGAGGCGGGAGAAGGAGCGGAAGCGGGGGCGGGCGCGTGGCGTGCCGGCTGCTGCTGCCCGCCGCCGGATATGTCGCTCTCAAGGAGGAACACTTGCATGTTTCCGGTAAGTCAATATACCAGCGGCTTGACTATAAACATCAGCATCAAGTTGACTCGTAGACTACTATGTAAAGTGCGTTTCACCATATGGTTCCTTAGAATGATGGCGCTAGTTACTATGTGTACGACTAAAAACTTATTATTTTGTCTATTTATGGACTTGTCGCTTTAAGGCGAGTAGTCTCGCTCTCACCTATTTCATGCTACCAGTGCAGGTTCCGAATATAGGGGTAATGTTTTAATTTCCTTATACTTACAGGCGGTAAAGTTGACAACAGTGCTGCGAAGAAACTACATCCAGTTACAAGTGAGTTTTCATACATATGGATTTTCATACTTTTCTCTGTTATAATTATTTATATATAAGCATTAAATAATAAAACTTTACAAATTAGTATTTATTACTCTTTAGATATCACAAAAGTGTAAATTGACTAGCACCGAAGATATTATAAAAGGTACACAATTATTTATTTACAATAAGTTAACAAATAAAAAAAATTGAGGGTAAAAGTGTTCCCAATGAAGATTACACAGATGCTGGTTAATAACATAATAGGTATAAATGCTCTTTTCGTTTCTACTTTAGAAAATAGAACACATACTATACTTATAACATTACAATAAACTTGTATTTTAGAAGTGTGACTAAACTTTTTTGTTCAATAAATATTTATAAATATATTTTTGCTCCAAACTTTGCTGCTTTGTACTATCGTTGGTGTGACATGAATCAGTTATAATAATTCGACTTCTGCTAGGTACGCTTAAAGTCAAGTCCACCCAAGAGATTCAATCCAAGATTATGTTTTATCCCCGATTGGCGCACAAAGGTACCGTGCCTCTTGTTTTGTTCTATTCTAGTAATATATCATTGAGAAAATTTGTGAGAACGGAAGTTAGTTTTTCTTTCACGAAAAGATTATCATAATATTTTGATGACACTTTGCAGTTTTTCAGCTTTTTTATGAGAATAACACGTGATAGTTTGACATAGACGTTATAAGTAGATTGTAACAGTTATTTCTTGTCCTTACTGAGGTTATTAGTTGTTAACCCTAATTCCAGGAATCTGATTGCATAACGCCCGTAATTACTGTAAAATAACTTTGGTAAAATTAGACTAAATCTTAATGTTAAATCAAAAAATGCCAATCATCAAGGCAGTGACTAACGAGCTAAGCAGCAATACCGAAGTGGCGATCTTCATACAGCTGGCTCCGTCTGTAAATCAGTAAACAACATATGTAATTTGTATTTAATTTAAACATTAGTTAATAATTAAGTGTGTAACAGGCGTTTATGGTAGGATTTACTATCGGATGACTAAGTTACCGGTTTAACGTATTTCTTAAGTTAATAATAATTGACGTGAAGCAGGTCAGTCGGAGGAATAACACGCAGGTGACGCAGGTTGAGTGCCACAGAATAATCATTTATTGCAATAAACTTATTGTTTATACAGGGTGTTTTTCCGTCGCCACCCTTAACGAAGGGTACGTACTCTATACATCAAATAAAGTAAGTTTATGCCAATAAAAATGCTGGGAAATTATGTAATTTTTTTATATTTTTTTTTATTACTTGATCGGGCGAAATTTATAGTGTCCAGTGTTTATGCTAGTTTTTCATAGACAGATATTAATTACTTATTTCTCGTGAAAAAATCTTGCTACACGCGTCAATGTGCATTTATGCAGAAAAACGCAGTCTATTTACTCAACTTTGGACCCTAATATTGTGGAAACCAGACACTTCCCAGATATGCTTCCATGAAGAAAAACGATCGTGATGATGAGGAGATTCCGTAGTTTTCAGGAATGTTAACGACCAAAAATCACTCTGTATACTGTCGTATTGACTGGGGTTTTGCGCTAATCTAGGTATATCTTAATTATTATGATTTATCTAAAATTGTCAATACGACAGAAATAGTGACCTAGTGACACCACCATAGATAACAGAAACACAGGAGATGGGCCGCTAAGCGCACTTAGTTTGAGTTCTGATGTAAGCGGCTATAAGCCACACTTACATTGACATCTAAATAATAACACAAATTACACCCACATTGATAAATCTCTGACACTCACACATTTAAGGCGGTACTCTCATTGGCGCGCACACATTGCTATCTACTGTGTAAGTACGCGCCTCAGTATAGCAAATACATTCAACAAATTTCACACGTACGCTAGTGATTGACTGTCGATAAATTTGTTATCGAGCACTTGCGTTGTTGCACATCGCGAACAATTTAGGCTTTAGTAGCTGGTCACAATACAATTTTAAACATGTTTTTACTTAGCTTCATCTTAAAATTCAACCTACTTTTTCTACTTCTCGTTGTCCGATTGAGCTTAGATTTTGAGTTGCATCACAGTCACAAAAGTATGAGGTCACAAATAAAAGGTTATTTTTCTTGAAGGGATAAAGAATAAAGTAAATTCGTAGCGGAGTCTTTAATAAATTAGTACGGTATGTAAATGTTCGATGGAAATAAAAAACTATAATAATATGCTTATTGGTAGTCATTTATTATCTACATTTAACAAAATATTCTGAAATATTTAAGACTCGATAACACAAAGTAGGTAAGTAACTACTTTATAGTAACTATTTTACAGTTAAATAATATTTTTTTATATTATAATTTAAAAAAATATTTATTAATAAGAAACACAAAAATAAAGAAAGTTGACTTTGCACACATCTACATTAATTTAGGTACTTTGTTACACTAATAATAATAAGTAATTCACCATTGTTTGACATAAACATAATATTTTTTAAACTCTCAAAATTATCTACTTAACATTAGTTATTACTCGTAGGTACTATTCGCGGCAACGTGACGTATCGACAACAAGAAATGACAGGTACAACTCTATGTCAAAGCGCTTAGCAGCGGCCGTGCGCGGGAGCGGCCGATTCAATATGCGCAATTATCATCACTCGGTCAAACTGATTTCAACACCAGGCACGCTACACTTAGCGAGCAATGTATTAGGTTCAATCGTTAGGTTACATATGTCACTCAGTGAAAATTATTTTAACGAAATAAAATGAAATTTGGGTATAAATGCTAGAAAACAAAATTGTTTTTGTACTTACCTATGAAAAGTGACCCCTTCAAGTTTATGGTCACTTCGATTCTTGCACACAACCACTGAACAAGCAGGCATTATAAAAAAACACTCCCGTGTGACGCGTTAGGCAATCAAGTCCCGACTGATTGCGTTTTCGCGATGTTTGCCTATTTTGTTCATAGTTCAATTACACCGCCCACGCCCCCACGGCCACTCTATAGATCTCTGTGGACACCACTGTTACACCGGGATTGGCCCAGCACTGAAATTCCTGTATCAGAATCAACAGAGGCGACTAAAAAAATGCAAATAAAGCATAGAAAATCCCCGGGGAATCTAACAAGCGAATGAAAAGTATTAAAACTAATGTGAAGTATGAATAGGTACGCTTAATATTAAATTAAGCACTGACAAACAAAATTATTACACGTGGACAAATTAATACAAATTAATGTAATGCAACATAAATATAGGAGCTATAAACCACACCTGTAATTTATTAATATAAATAATATGTATATATATATATATATATATATATATATATATATATATATATATATATTATATATATATATATATATATATATATAGGTATATATTATAATATATAATATCTTGACTAAGATAAATTTATAAAAACACTTCTCTATGGTTGATCGTTTCATCTTTAAACATTGTGCTGAGGGATTCAGCTTTGTTTGCCGAGATTTGGCTAGTGTATAGCTATCGGGATGAAAAATAACGTTGCCAATATGTAATTTAGAAGAGATGGTAAAATTCGTCATCCGAGTAATTGACCCGGTAGCTCAGTGGTTAGAGCAACTAGCATGGTATGCAGAGGTCGTGGTTTCGATTCCCACTCGGGGGAAGAATTTTTTCCATTTCTTTATTAATAATTTTATAAATAATATGTGTATATAATAATATTTCTTTACTTTATCTTTTTATTAAATACTAGTAACCCGCCCTCGCTGCGCTTCGGTACATTCTCAACGTATTAATAAATTTTTCCCTATTTTATGACCGTTTAAACTTTCACTGGACTTCCATGAACATTTCAAGACTAAAATTAGCCAAATCGGTTCAGTCGTTCTCGAGTTTTAGCGAGACTAACGAACAGCAATTCATTTTTATATATAAGAAGATACATACATAGAAGTATGATTTTAAAGTTTGTGTTTTATTTAATTTTTATTTATTTCGGAAAACAGTGTACAAACTAAAATAGTAACTTTTAAAATAACATAAAAACATTAAAATGTTTCCACATATATGTGTCTAGGTAATTAAAAATAGAAGGAGGGGAAGGGAACGGAAAGGAAAGGGCGTAAAATATTTTTTTAAAGATAACCTTATAAAATGGGAAAAAGGAATTTTAAAAAAGAAAAATAATTATAAAAACTAAACAGTTGGAGCACCATTGAACCAGGACATGGACATATCGTTCTAAAATTGAAGAATTATAAGTTGAAGCATTAGTATATATGTATAGCGGTTACAAATAAATACTTTAATGTTACAAAGTACATACGTAAGCGACAGTAAGATTATCAGTAAAAATATGCAATAATATCGTGAAAATCTTCATTTGTAAGTAGTAATAGTAAGTAAACAAAATAAATCCTATTCAGCAAAATAAATATTATTTATTGTAACACACGAGCAGGTTAGCTAAGATGTAAAGTACACACTTGGATCACGAAGTCTTTCGTACAATGATCTGCCACTATTTCTCTCTGTCACTCATCATGAATGATCAAATGTAGCCTAAACCCACAGATAATTTATACCGTATAAATTAGGGTCTCTATAGTATAAATTATACTACAGAGACCCGTACAATGTTTGACCCAAACCCGCATATCCCTTGTTATCGTGCAATTGTGCGACATTTAATATAACATTTGCCTTTAATATGTTCCCGTGATAAAACCACTACATAGTAGGTACGTGGAATGTGATTTACCTAAGTGTAGATTACCTGTAGTATAGTTAGCATAAACCTGGGCGAAGTTCTCGAGTGTCTCCGCGATTTCCGTGATGACCTCATCTTGCACTGTCCGGAGCGACAGAGAAGGCGTTAGTACCAGTACATAGCAACAGATGATGGACTTGCAATAGATACCGAAAATAAATGTCCTGTACTGACAACTGACTACCTACAGAGAGGACGTAAAGAATATGCTCTGATTACATAACATAACATGTTACAGAAAGGAACAAATTTGAACAAATTTTTTGTTGTACAAAGTTATTATATTACCTAATTTGAAATGTGTGCGTGCGCGGGGCAAGGTGCGGGTTGCGGGGGGACGCCCTTCATCTCGTCCCACGCACGCACGCATTAAAATATTTCGCTATCGCATTGCTTCGGCTCTGCTGCTGATTCTTCATTTAGGGTCAGTTAAGTAAATTTATAGCTCGTAGCTGTTTAGTATTTCGGTATCTATTGAATAAAACGAGTTGACATTTAGAGAGCTATACGGTAGTTAATATTTTTAATTTATTTTCACATTTTAAAAGGTACATATCATTCAAAAGCAGCAATGCATTCAAAATTTGAAAAGATAATATATTGAGTTTATTAGTTGAGTCCCAAGTAAACTCATTGATTAAGCCATGAATTAAGATATAGGATATAGGTAAAGCAACCGCGACCAATGTTTGAAATTGTTAATTAGATACGTCATGCGTATTCCCTTCTTGCCTGCCTTTAATGTAATTAGGTACTGCACAAACTTTTTATCAGCAAAGAACGAATACAAGCGATGATCATGGAGGACACATGAAATAAAATGCTGATTCCTAAGTCTAAGTAAAGCACTCTCTAAATGTCAAACCAATAATGCAATGCATCCCAAGTTATCTTTAGAAAATAAGACTTCCATTAGTAACAAATAAATTGCTTAGTTAAATTAAATTGTTTGACTAACCCAAAATGTAACTATGGTTCTGCTATAGGGTCAGAAGGGACTGAAAGTAGTTTCACCGTGATGGTACGATGATACACTGATTTTATATGGATGACTGAAACTAAACTATGCAAAATTCTGGTCAAACCATGCGCAAATACAATTATTTTACAGCCCATGTGAAGCATTTTCTATTTATTCGGTTGTTTGTGTTGCATACCGGAATTCATTCTCGGAAGGAAAATAGGGTTAGGAGAACAGGGATTGCGAACGTAGAGAGATATCTCTAATATGTGGGATTCTCACGAAAAAACGACAGTTAAATCAGCACTGCAGTGGTAAATAGGGCGCCCACAGTTGTCAAAATCGCTCCAGCCAGCTTCGAGTTTTACCGAGATATATCAGTAACTTTACTGGGGCGCAAACATACAATTTGTGTTTTAAAAGCTGAACTTCTAGAAGAATTATCGTAGGTAGGTATAATAGGTTGGCATTTAGGTTTGCAGAGGTACAATAAAGGATAAACACGTTTAGCATGAGTCGTCGGATTCGAGGGTAGTTGGAGACAGCAGCTGGACTCACCGGAATCATAGACAAGTGTGTCGGTGTAGGCCGGGTGCACGACATCTTCGTTCTTGTAGAACAGCTCACATTTGAGCTCCGCGTCCTCTGCCTCGTCTCTGTCGACGGTGGCGGAGCGGGACACGCTGTACAGGTCACCGACCGTAGTCACCACATCCGAGCCCTCAAGCTCTTTACTGAAATAGGCGTGGTGACTGTGTCATTTAAAGTTCAAGTTACACAAAGTGAAGTTATAGTAGAGAGAGGAGCCGTTTGTATGGAGCGTTTTTGGGCGTTTTCACGTTTTCAAAGTTGTTTATTCGCAAATGTTTCTTTCTATTAACGCACGTAAAAATACTGTCATCTAGCCCTACGATCTTATGGGAACCAATGCAATTACCCTGATATCTGATGAATTATTAAAGGAATTAAATTAATTTTAAAAAATTAATTTGTTACGTTATGCTCACCCGTTGAGATACAGTGAGAGGATAGGCTCGGGCGTGACGTCATGAGCCTCACACGTAAGTATCACTTGCTCCTTTGATTCGCCGACTGCTGGCAGCACCGTCACATTGCCAAGCTTCGCGCCCGTACCTTCTGCTGGAAAGAATAACGCAACGCAACTGTCTTACGGCCAATTTCAATACTAGAGATCATAAAGAATCTCGGTTTTTTTTATTCCAAATTTGAATTTTTGTATGAAAACAATTGAACATTTAATATGAAATAAAATCTCTCGAGATCGGTTATTGAAATTGGCTGTAAATAGGTTCCTTTTGCCTAACTTCGTTATGAAAACTTTAAGGGGATAGAGAAATTTAAATTTTTGTTAAACATTGTCATTACATACTGTAGATGAGTCACATAACAAAATAACAGCAATGTATAGCTATTTTACCTATCGCAATAGAAGGCAGATGAGGTACGCAACGCACGCAGGTATGACAGTGGTGACAATTTAGGGGGAAAACATAACTAGGGGGACTTTAGGGACATATACTTTTTAGGGGTACGCCGATTCAACGTATATTGTCCGTTTTCCTCTATGGTTTCATATAATTGTTCCGATGGTGATGACATAATTTCTATGTGTATGACCACATTTTCTGTGGTGTCACTGCATACTATGAAACGGACGCAATCCTACACCCCCCCCCCCGCTCATGAGTTAAAGTTGGAATATAATGGTTTTGAGGAGTAAAATTAAAAAATCTTGGGGGCAACATATTGGATGTGGGTTGGCAACACTGAGGTATGACTCATCATCATCTTTCTGATCGTATCCCATTATTGGGGTCGCCGCAATATGGGTTCATTCGAAACTCACATTGGCCAAAGATTTGGCATTTCTTTTACGGCCGGCTGCCTGCCTGATGTCAACCCAAAAATGACAGTCGACAAAAAAGTTCTTATTCTTTACTGCACATTTGTGTATAAGTTGTGTATGCTCTAATATCAATATACACGGCTGTGTGTTGCGAAATATGGAAGCGAGAACGGCAGGACCTTAAAGGAGCTCCCACGGCCACGTTTAGTATAGCTCGGAACAGATGTAAAAATAACTTACAGAATACATTCAATACGGCTGCCTTCCTGTCCTCGGCTCCGTTGCCTTTGTGGAACACCTCGCACGAGAACAGACCGCTGGCCGACGGATTTACGTCGATCAACGTCACGGAGAATTCGCCGTCTTCTACTATATTGGTACCTGAGGTTTAAAAATGTAATCGTGACTATGAATTTTTTAATGGTAATCCCTCTAAAACTCGAGATTGTGCAGGGCTAGAATTTACAAATTACATACATAAGAGGGAATTTACTAGTGGGTAGAGTTAAGAGTAGACTTGAAAATTGTTGAAAGGTTTCATCTATCAAGAGGCAAAGATGATTATGTATGTGTACTTACAAAGGTCTTTGTAGACGACTTGTATCGGATTCTCCTCATCTCTCTGCACGAGCAGCTTATGCGTGCCCTCGGGAGACTTCCACCACCATTTAGAGATAACCCAGGTCCCGAACCGGTCCGTATCGTATCCGCAGTGCAGCGTTGCATTGTCGCCCAAGTGCACCGAGCTGGGCACTGAGAACTCTGTTATTTCTATATCGTCGGCTGAAATTATAAAAGATAATATCTTGTGATACAGCTAATTTGGGTTATACCTACCTAAAGCCACTTCAGATTAGTCTAAACTCAAAACCTCATTGGATTGGGAAGATTCGTCTGTCGGTTTTTATTTTTGTTTTGATTCAATATATTCACTCAAGTAAATAACATCTTTTACTTCGTATTTTACAATGGCTCCATAGACCACACTTGTGTCCACTGATTTTACGGAAGACATTGTATTCCAAAAGAACATTAATCTAATGGGCCATCCATATATTACGTCACAGGTTAAGGGGAAGGGAGGGGGTCGTCAAACTGTGACATTGTGTGACAAGGGGTTGGGAGGGGTCCTAAATTTCGTGACGTCACATTTTCATTCAATAATATCTAAATATAAATTTGCAAAAAAAGCTAAATGTGACGTCACACTAGGGAGGGCGGAGTCTCACAAATGTGACCAGCTGTGACAAGGAGGGGGGGAGCGGCATAAAATCATGAAATTCGTGTGACGTAATTTATGGATGACCCCTAACATGTTTATAGTCGGTCAACCAAATGTTGAATCAGAGAAGTAGTCTTCAAGTTTACATTGGAGGACGTGGCCTATAAGCAAATGCCTATAAATAACAATAAAAACATGAAACACCACCTACGCGTGGCAATTTTAGAATAAAGTATAACTGCACAGTTTTATTGGAATATTCAAATTGAAGTAGCTAGTGGTAAGTACCTGTTTATATATTTTAACTGAAACTTGTTTTGTATATTTTAAGTCTGGTGAGGATTATGACAACTAACACCCATATAAGAGATAGACTAAGTAGATACTTAGTCCAGACAACCTAACCTTGCAAATATCAGTAGAAATAGGCAGGAATCGAACCCGGGTCCTATCGCTTATATTATAACTCGCTAGCCTGTAACTATTTTCAGTTGTTCTATTGTCAGTGTGATACAAAGATGACCATAAACTTACTTATCACGCTTGAAGTTTATAACGTTTAGCAACTTAAGAGTCCGTTTTATAATGTAAAAGTCAAGGGTGCACTAGGCGTGCTGTATACAGGATGTTTTTTCGTGGCCACCCTTAACGCAGGGTACGTACTCCATACATCAAATAAAGTAAGTTTATACAAAAAAAAATGTTGGGAAACGATGTTTTTTTTTTTTTTTTTTTTTTAATTACTTGATCGGCTAGGGCGGCGGATATTAATTATTTCTCACGAAAAAATCTTGCTACACGCGTCAATGTGCATTTATGCAGACAAATGCAGTCTATTTACTCAACTTTGGACCCTAATATTTTGGAAACCAGACACTTCCCAGGTATGCTTCTATGGAGAAAAATGATCGTGATGATGAGGAGATTTCGTAGTTTTCGGGAACGTTGACGAACAAAAATCACCTGTATTATAGATTTGACTTTTACGAGATACTAAATTCTAAACTAAATTTAAAACTAAACACAGGATCACATGCGATTAAACCAAAGGTCAGGTCAGAAATTACGATGAGATAATCCATTATGAGAAATAGTTAGAAAATTAGATCATATCCCGATGAATAACCGAAGATGTTGGCCAACCTTGAGGCGGTCCGGGAATGTTAAAAATACCTCCGTGGCCGAGATAGCGTTCGCTAGGTCGCCTTTTGACTTACAATTAATTGACAGAATACCTACCGCGTTAACTAACTAGATTTTTTCTTATCAATGCCAATTTTTTTGTGGAGTTTATGGTCGATTCCGGCAGTCACACTTAAACCTAAACGTAAAATTAGTACTACTGTCCTTTTCACTCTCAGCCATTTATGTTAAGAACGGAGAGAGATAGACGTGACTGAGATTAGGATTAGGTTTAAGTGTGACTGCCGGATTCGACCTTAATAGGTACCTATTAATTAATTTAATACACAATATAATTAATATTATATATGTAATAATTATATTATAAAGTTAGGATCAGGAAATGATCGACTAATTTATAACTTTGATAAGTCACGACATGTCTACTAGACTCCGTTTCATAGAATGACTCCAATGCCTGATTTCGAAAGTAACGGATTTTTGTGTACTGACGCAGATAATGTAATCATGCACATAGTAACTAGCGCCATCGCCCAAGAACTATTTAGTGAAACGCATTCTAATACACAATGCAAATGCGAACACTCGTACTCATAGTATACAATAGCAATACAGGCTGTACGAGTATTTAGATTATAAGTAAACGCACGCGATCTTTGTTCTGCCACTACCCCTTTCGGAAAAGAAGTGATTTTTTTAATGTTCTTTCTGTCTTTATAGGATAGGTATCTGTGGTCTGCAAATGTGTAATAATATCATAGACAAGTGTGACCCACATAATGGTTGTCACTGCAATTATATTTCTAGCGAAATAATTGGGTAACATACATTTAACCGCTCTAGTTCGCTAGTTTTGCCGGTAAAATTTATGCATTGCTGAGTTCTGAACTTTTTTCAGAACTTTTTTTTACCATCTTACATTTTATTTCCATTCGGGTTTATTTTAGATACTTATTTCAATTAATAGAATTAGGGGAGGCCTTTGCCCAGCAGTGGGACACAGCATAGGCTATTAAAAAAAAATTCAAGATAAAACATTTTCCCGGGATAAAAAGTAGCCTATATGTTAAGTGGGACCTGTCACACTATATTCCTGAAAACCGCATCGAAATCGGTTCAGCCGTTTCTGAGATTAGCGTGCACAAACATCTTTCCGTTACAATTTTATGTAATTGATAATCAATAATAGATGAAATTATTGCATCCATGGCATGATAATTAAAATAATAATATTTAAAAATCTCTAGGTCCTTCTTGACCTGTGCGATTGTAAGTGAAAATCCATGGGGTTTAGTATAATATATGCTAAGTACGAGTATGTATAAAATTTATATATGCTGTGTACAAATGATGTAGAGCAAAAAGCCTTCGAAATAACACAAATAATAATTGTTATATTCAGATATATCTCAGAAAGTAATCACTCTAGCTAAGTTTTTCTTTCGCGAATGTTTCTATTACTGTGTAATCTTTCGATATAAGTACAAATAAAAATACTGTCATCAGATACATATAAGTTAAAAATTATCTTGTCTTATCACGACCGAAGTTTAGTAGGTATATACGAGTACACTACTTGTATACTATTTTTCATCACTATTTATTTTTCGTTAATTCCTAGAAAGAAACATTCACTGTCATGTACAGTTGCACACGTGCTGTTAAGATAATGCGGCGTTAACTCTTAATGTAAATATATCTGCCAATGCAACATTGCTCACAGACAAAAATAAACAGAGTAAACACATAGTCATAATACTTAAGTACACGTTAATAGTAATGTGCCGCTACGATAAGTTGACCTAAGATACCAACATGCACTCCCGAAACCACATACAAAATGAGATATGTATATACAAATCATTCATAGTAACAATCACGCCTTTTCTTGAAGAGATAGGAAGAGATCACCGACTTCCATTTTCCACGGTCCTGAAGCACTTCCTTCGCTGCATTAAATTTCATAATATTTTTCAATATGCGTCGGATTTTCAATATATCGTAATATACTCAACAAAGCTTTTTTCTAAAATTTCTCCAAGATGGTCAGTGCAAGTCCGCGACATTTTGTTTACAAAACACATCAGTCAAACTCACCCGCGACACACAGGGTCAGGGCGACGGCGAAAAGAATATAGTTCGCAAACATGGCGAGTGTTGCGTGCGGGACATGCGCGTGCGACTAAACGCGTAAACCGCCACGCGCCCTTCGACGTTGATGCGACCTTCATACGTAGCAGATATAAAGAGGAGGAGGAGGACGCACCTAAGCCCTCCCAGACGAATTTTTGTGTGCTTGCTTAGTGGATATTCAAATCTGCCTATTATACCCAGCACAGAAAAAAATCCCGAGTCCGCCAGTGTAGATGTCTGATGGTGATTATGAGTCAGATTCGAGGCCCGAGTGTGTAAGGCTCGGTGGTGGACGAATCAAAGTTAGAAACGAAAACGGGTTCAAACAACGTTTGCTCTTAGAAAATTTGTGTTGCCTGTTAGCCCGCGGTCTATTCTACGCAGTCGCATCTTCATCCCGTCATTAGGTGCTGACCCATAACCCGTAGAGAACATAGGTAACATTTTAACGCATTTAACAAATGTCCATGCTAGCCATGCTGCGTTCTTTATCTCAACTCCTATATGTACGTGCATCATGGTTACCATAGTAATGTCAACGTAAAGGGTTTTACGACCAACTATTTTGGAACTTCCAAAGTTTACGTCACTGCGGTGTTAAACAAGGCGATAAAATGCTGCTATTGATTTCTTTTCGCTTCAATGAATGGGAAAGGATGAATGTAAGTAGCTATCTATCTAATAAATAAAATTCAAACTAGTGACGCGCTCTCGATTCACTTGGCTCTTCGTTTGTATAATACTTTCTACGTATGTATTACATTTAAACTTACCGACGCGACGATAAAATAGAGCTATTTAGCTGTGATTGCTATAAGGTAGGTACCACGATTAGGTAGGACTGGGCACGAAGGTGAGAGTGAAGATGAGGAGAGTGTAGTATGTTTTTTCTATTATAATTATTACCCGACTGCGCAATGGAGTGATACACATGATAATATACAGTGTAAGATATATAGAGGTAAGGTATATATAAGAGTCGTAATAAAATACCCCACAACATGGGACCTGTGGGGTAAGCACGAACCTTTTTACGCGGCGTATCGTTAGCAAAATCTATGGGAATTGACAGTTTGACGCTAGCGTCACGGACTATCGAGAGGTTCGTGCTTACCCCTCTGTTTACAAAAACGCCACGTTTCCGTGACTCAGAAATAAATGTTTAGCTTTCCAGTTTATACGACCACGCCAATTTTAGATGCCTGGAGTTAGCAATGACTCCTGATACTTATAGTACGAAATTAGTTTCTTCAATAAATATCTCATTCCATTAATAACCAACGGAAATGTCAGTTAGGTTATAAACGATGACCATCATGATAAACTTCAGGACGTCCAAAATGGCCACTTTTAGTTTTATAGTGCCAAAGTGACTACGTTTGAAAGTTATCTTTGCTATTTTAGTAAAAAATATGAGATGACAGAAATGGACACTATAACTAGAGAATACAATCCTGATTTTCGGGATCCCGACCCTTTTTCAGTCCCGAAAATCGGGATTACATTTTGCCAATACCGGGATTTTCGGGATTGAAAAGTGCATAGGTATGAAAAGGTTTGCAAAGATATTAATAATATTTTTAACTCTAGTACATGTCTTTTAAACGCAATCATATGAAAAAAGGCCTTTCTCATAACCTTTCTCTCGCGGTAAATTGATCAGCAGTAACAACTACTTTTTTTACATTTATTTTACCTGATTTACTACCTACATTTAATACCTACTTGCATATTTTACATAAACTAACAATTTCGGCAATGTATTTAAAAAATAATTCAGTGTTCCTTGATTAAAAAAAAAATTTTTTCGAGTGATACTCACTCATACATATACATAAATGAGAAATGGGAGGGATCTATTTATAGGTATGTACCAAATACTGAAATCCTTATACCTGTATCGCTATGTTTTTTGTCAGATCATGATTAAACGTATGTAATAGGGTCGATTCCGGCGCAGTCACACTTAAACCTAAACCTAATCTTAGTCGGCTCTATCTCTCTCCGTTGTTAACATAAGTGGCTGAGAGAAAAGGACAGGTAGTACTAATTTTACGTTTAGGTTTAAGTGTGACTGCCGGAATCGATCATAACATAACATTGTGGAAACTTTTACCTTCTCCGTAACTTTAACATAGTTCAAAAAAATATTGTTAAACTATTCACGTTCTAGCTCCTCCGCGCCATAAAAGTTATAGTTTCAATGAATTATGATATATGTATATATACAAAAAATAACTGAATTTATTTATGCCTCATAGTATTGATCTCAAATAATTCATTTCTAAATCATCTTGAAATTAGTCATTCAAAGTTTTTAGATATTAACTTCAATAACTATTAAGATAGATGGTTAGGTATATTTAAAAATTTTGTGTAAGTACTTAATAAGTATATAAAATAATATAGGTCTTTTAAATATCATATAATATCGACAGATAAATAGGTCCGGATTCGGATTCTAAGCGGGTCAAAAGTAGCTTTAAAGCAAATATGCACAAAGCGCTACTTTCTTTGAAATCGGCGCGGATTAGGAAAATTTGCATTTTTTAAAATTCAACTTCAGTCTGAATATCCTACGCATAAAAGTTAAATTAGAATTCACAGGATAACTAGGATTTTTCTAGTAATTTTCATGTGTACTCAAATCCAGGGATTGACTTTACTCAGTCCCGAAATCCCGGGATTGGAAAAAGTGGCCGGGATTATATTCTCTAACTATAACTAATGCGGACATGATAGACCATATAGGTATGTAAATTATATCTATTAATAATTTTAAGTAAAAGTTTTAGAAATCACTTACCCATATTTTTATTCCTGTAACTAAGTTAAGGAATAATCAAAAGTAAATAAATGTGTAGAAAGGGATATCAACATAGCATAGATGTAATTAAATATCTTATGTAAGTATAACAGAATATATTCTTTATTACGAAACTTAATAAATTATGGAATTTACTTATATAGAATAATACAAAATCTGTCCAGGCTTCTTGGGACATAAGGGAGCTAATTCCTTTGGATGAAATCAAACTCCAACTTTGTTTCTTGCTTTTAATGCGATTGAATGTAAAAGCGACTAACCGGCAGATACAGTGTATGGCAAGTGAACTTATCCTTAAGCTACTTTTATTACAATATAAATATCTGTAATTTAGCTACATTGCTATTGACAAAATAATAGGCGTTGCCGAAACATCTTCCCGCCCGGGGAAAAATTAAACAAAAGGAAATACTTAATGAAATTTGGAAAAAGGACTAAATTTAGAAAAAAAAAAAATTACTAATTTATCTTAAAATTAACATCTTCTTCCGTAGGCAGCGGACACAGCCTTACAAGCGGTCTTCGCACGCATCCTTTGGTTGTAGTGATGTCCGCAACTCTTGCAATTCCATCAGGTCCCGGGAATAGACGAGCCACTCGTCCGAGACGCCAACATAGGGGAGGAGTGTTATCCTCTTGAAGAAGTACTAAATCATTTAGTCTTAGCTTGTGTGTGTTCGTTTTCCACTTAGTCCTCTGCTGTAACTCAGCGATGTACTCCTTCTGCCATCTCCGCCAAAAATGCTGACGAAGTCGTTCAATGCGAGCATATCGTTGAAGTGAGGTTTCATCACGGTCTTCTAGAGCAGGAGAAGGCATGGCAGTCAGCGGTCTGCCGATAAGAAAATGACCTGGGGAGAGGGAGAGCAGGTCGTTAGGACAGGATGGAAGTGGGCACAAGGGGCGACTGTTCAATATAGCCTCCACTTGCGCAAATAAGGTTATTAGCTCTTCAAAAGTTAAATGGCTGTTGCCAATAACGCGACGTAGGTGGTGTTTTGCGGATTTTACCCCAGCTTCCCAGATACCACCAAAATGAGGAGCGTAAGATGGCGAGAAAAAAATTTGATGCCTTCCTGACTTGCGAAATCAGCTAAAGGTTCTGAACAGGATTTTAGAAAATCACCTATCTCCTTAGCGGCCGCTACAAAATTACGGCCGTTGTCGCAGAATATTTCCGCTGGCTTTCCTCTGCGAGAAATAAATCTGCGAAGTGTCATGATAAACGAATTTTTGGTTAAATCACTAACTCCTTCCAAATGAATACATTTATAACGTAAACAAATAAACAAGCAAAGATAACATTTAAGTAAGCGGCTACCTCGACCTTTGCGATTAACAATGTAGAATGGGCCAGCATAGTCAATGCCAACAGACATGAATGGATAATCGGGTGTGATACGCTGAGACGGCAATTCTCCCATCTTAGGTACCAAAGTTTTGCCACGTAAACGCCTACAACGTACACATTTGTTGACGGTACGTCGAGCTAGATATCTGCCATTGACTGGCCACACATATTCGCGAACGACAGCTAACAGTAACTGTGAGCCCGCATGCATGTTACGTACGTGTTCAAAATCAAATATTAATTTAGTTAAATGATGTGACGCATGCAACAAAATCGGGTGTTTTTTATCGTAGGTATACTCCGAAGCACCTATACGTCCACCTATTCGAATCAGGCCTTTACTGTCAAGGAATGGAGACAACGATAGTATTTTACTTTTAGAATTTAGGGTTTTATTTTTAATTAAGCAGTCGTACTCCGAGGCGAACGAGTCGCGTTGTGCCATTATACAAAGAGAATAAAATGATTCATTCAATTCATCAACAGTCAGAATCCCGGTAATTTTATCATTTTTAAATTTTAAGTTGTAAATAAATCTTTTTATGTAAGCAAATGACCTCTTAAGTTTTAATAATTTAGAATAGTTTTCAAAGTTTATTGTGTTTTCTTTTATAGTTGTAGATACCGTGTTCGACCTTATCTCAGGTAAATTATAATCAATATTAGAATTTAATAAGGGCCATGTAGACTCGTCATCCGATAAGAACCTAGGGCCCGTCCACCAGTTGTGCATAGACACTAACTGGCAGGCATCCACCCCCCGCGAAATTAAATCAGCAGGATTGTCTAGGGTGGGGACGTAACGCCAAGATGATTTGTCAGTAATATCGTTTATTTCATTAATGCGATTCGCCACAAAAGCCTTCAATTTGCTTAAATCGCTATTTATCCATGCAAGTACTATGCTTGAGTCACACCAATGGACGACACGCGCAGGTACATACCTAAGCGAATCAATTACTGATCTCGTTAGTCTAGCGGCGAGCAAAGCAGCGCACAGTTCTAATCGCGGTACCGTGGTTGGTTTTAATGGCGCGACCTTCGATTTTGAGCATAATAGTCGAATAATTACGTCACCACTTGCATTTGTGGAACGCATGTAGATGCACGCTCCATACGCGTTTAGTGACGCGTCACTAAACGAGTGCATTTCAATTTTAGTAGGCGAATCACATAGCACCAAACCTAGGAACTTGCAAATCTTGTAAATATGACATATTTTTTGAAAATTGTTCCCATTCCCCTTTAATATCTAAAGGTACAGGCTGGTCCCAATCTAATTTATATTTCCACAATTTTTGTAACAACATTTTAGGTTTAATAATACAGGGACTTAACAAACCTAATGGGTCGAATATTTTGAATGAGTTTGACATTATTGTGCGCTTAGTAATTAAATCTGGTGCTATTGTTATTTTTATCGGAAAATTTAATGTGTCATTGACCGGAAGCCATCCCAAACCTAGAGTGCTTGATGATTCACTGATTGTCAAGTTTTGTGCTATGTCTATAATAGAATTATTAAATAATGTTGATAGATTACTTTTGAATTTTCTTAAATTAAAACAACCTGTACTCAGTACGCGCGAAACTTCCTGCTGTATGTACCTTAACTGCTGTTCATCGTCGGCGCCTGTGATAAGGTCGTCGACGTAAAAATCGTGTTTTATTATTGTTTTTATCAGTGAATCATCAAGTTCATCTCCTAACTGCACTAGACAGCGCGTGCTTAAGTAGCTTGCGCTGGCGGTTCCATACGTTAATGTATTTAATCGTAACGTTTTTATAGGCTCAGACTCACTATTTCTCCACACCATAAGCTGCAAATCGCGGTCACTTTCGGTAACCTGCACTTGGCGATACATTTTTTCTATGTCGCCAGTCAAAAAGAAATTTGTACTGGCGTGCCCTAATTAATATAGAGAATAGTGAGTCTTGGACGTTCGGTCCGACCATCATAATATCATTTAGAGAATACCCTGATGAGGATTTTTCGGAACCACTAAACACAACTCGAAGCTTGGTCGACTCACTGTCGTGCTTCAGAACCGCGTGATGGCAAAGGAAGTAGGAGGGGACCGGTTTTAATATGGCCGACTCGGACAAGTGTCCTAACTCGGCATATTCAGCTATGAATTTTGAGTACTCTAATTTTAAATCGGTATTTCGCCTGAACCGTTTTTCAAGAGTAAATAATCGTCGCTTTGCCAGACAGTAGGAATCACCAAGGCAGTCTGGAGTGTCAGATAAGGGCAGTTTACACAAAATCCGGCCGCTATCTAACCTCGTGGTATTTTTTAAGAAATGTTTTTTCACAGTATTTCTCCGTATCGCTTAGAAATTGCTTACTGCAAGGTATTTCTTCTAATTGCCAGAACTTAGGCAGTAAAATATCTATTTCATCTGACTTATCTTTGTCATTACGGTATGATTACATTGTATTATAACTATTAGTAGAATAATTAGATGAATTAATAGGACCAGACATCAACCAGCCGAATTTGGAGTTTCGTAGCTTAGGAAATTCAGGACCAAGACATTTTTGCTCACTGCCCAGTATGTCCCAAAAAATATCGGCTCCGATTAACACGTCTATAGACGCCGGCTGATGAAATGTCGGATCAGCCAACTTAATGTCGCTAGGTATGTTTAGATTTTTTATGTTTATTGGAGCTCTGGGCAACTTGCTCGTGAGTTCGTTTAGCACTAAACATGATAATAAAATATCAAATGATGCATATCGTGACTTTATTTGTACGTCACTTTTTTCGACTACGTTATCTGCACAATTATTGCCATCCCAATGACATTTAGCGCATCAATGGGACATGAATCAAGGGATAACTTATGTTGTAGCTGTTTAGTTATGAAAGTAGATTGGCTGCCGCAGTCTAGAAGCGCGCGAACTGTTTGGGTCTCTTTTGTCTTGGGGTTAAGTACTTCTATTAATGCAGTAGATAAAAGAACCTCAGTACATTTTTGTTTAGAAAAATTGACAACAGTAGTGTCATTGTCCTGTATATAGCATTCTGCGGAAGTGTGGTTTGCCACTGACTGTTCCGGGGCATGTAACAGTGAATTGTGTTTGTTATTGCAAATCCGACAAGGGCCCATACGACAGTCGCGCTCAGGGTGCCCCTGCCTTAAGCAATTGCAACATAACTTATATAATTTAACATCATTTAGACGCTCGCTAAGATTTTTTGCTAGAAATATTGTACAGTCATATATTTTATGATTTTTTCCGCAAATTATGCAAACGTAAGATGTATTTTGTTTTTCATGATTTATATTGGTTGTAAATGATTTTGTATGGTTTAAATTTTCATTTTTGTACTTATTTGTGTTATAGTTAGAATGTTTATTGTTATTATTGTTTTTATTTTGATTATTATTCTGATTGTTATTATTTGTGTTAAATTGTATATTGCCACGCGACGTCGAAGGAAAGATTTTATTATTATTATGAGATTTATTTCGGTTTAGTGACTCCAAAACGTCGGCACGATCTGTTAGCAATTTGAAAAATTCATTTAAAGTAGGATAATTTTCAATTGTATTTCTGTATTCTTCCCACTTCGCTAGAGTTTGAGTATCTAATTTAGATGACATCATAAAGATTATTATGGTATCCCACTTGTCTGTTGGCTGACCGAGGCTGCGCAAAGCTCGCAAGTTTTTTGTTACCGTATCCACTAGATAACGAAGAGACCTTTCAGTTTCACTCGCAGCAGGCTGTATACTAAATAAAGCATTCAAGTGATGATTAATCAGCAATCTTTTATTACTATACCTGTTACAAATCAACTTCCAGGCTTCCTCGTATGTATCGGAGGACACTTCTAAGTTAGAAATAATTCTCGCAGCCTCCCCTTCCAGGTAAGACACTAAATAATGATATTTTTGTATAGGGGAAATTTTATCGTTGTCATGTATCAAACTTTTGTATGTATCATGGAACTCAAGCCAGCGGAAATATGATCCATCAAACTTAGCAATATGTATTTGAGGTAGCTTAACGCCCACCTCCTTGTGATCGTGAGAACAATGAGGCACGAGAAAAGATTCCCGCCTGGTCTCATTTTCGGCCTTTGAATGTTGCTCAATAATATTTTTAGCTGTAGCAATATTAAGAACAAACTCGCGCTCAACGCTCTCACGTTCTTCTAACTCTTCATCTAAATTTATGTGATTCAGAACCTCAATCTCATCCTGCAAGCCGTCAAAGCGAATAGATAATGTCTCAATTTTTTGAAGTTTTAGTTGTATTTCAATTAAATCAATAGGTGTGAATTTAGTTTTTTGCAATTGAACATATAAATAGTTTCGAAACCTTGTGATTTGACCCTTTATTGAGCTTCGCTTTTTATTAAGCTCATGCAACATTGAGACACCATCATCCTTCGCTGCAGTAGTGGAGGTCATTTCGGAAATTGTAAATTTAAAAAGATAGAAATAAAATAAATTCTCACGCTCCTCGTTCTGGTGAATCAGCAATCGCCCCGCTCAGACCCGATAAAGGCCACCTGGTATTACGAACAATAGGTGACGCAAGGCCTAGATCGCCTGGTAACTCACACTAATGCACCCTGGAACGCGTCGACAAATCACGTAAATAACTAATAAGGATCTTTATTTTTAATTAGGAATGTATATGGAACGAGAATGAAAGCTAATTTAATAGATATTTATGCTTTACACCTAAAATGTACTATGTACCGGGCCACCAACGACAGGCTCGGTTACGTAACGACCACGCTACAGTTATTAGTACTAGGCTAAAAAATTACGTTAAAACAGATTTAATTTAACAAATTTTAATACTGATTGAAAAATAATAATTAATATTACCTATTTATCGCAACTGGAAGCTATATTAAACTGGGAATTTTATAGTGAATAAATTGTAGGTTAGGAAGAATGAAGGAAGGTCACTTATCTTATGGTAGTACACAGCTCCCGACGTGAATTTTTAGCTAATTCACTGGCCTGAAGTCTTGTTTGACAGTCCTCCTTAATCCTGATGCAATTCTTCAATGGAATTCCATAAGGGTTCAATATTCTTCACCAACCGTGAAACTTGGACTTTAGTTATCCTGGAAATCCTTTTTCCTGAGTTCCCCTCATGGGCCACCAAATTATGTCCAGGCTTCTTGGGACATAAGGGAGCTAATTCCTTTGGATGAAATCAAACTCCAACTTTGTTTCTTGCTTTTAATGCGATTGAATGTAAAAGCGACTAACCGGCAGATACAGTGTATGGCAAGTGAACTTATCCTTAAGCTACTTTTATTACAATATAAATATCTGTAATTTAGCTACATTGCTATTGACAAAATAATAGGCGTTGCCGAAACAAAATCTGTTCCTTTAAATATAAATTACTTAGATATTATAGAACTTAACTTTTACGATGATATACACATGCAAATTATTTTATCATGGGCCTTACTTATGTACCGTGTGTGAAGTTAAGCAACCGTTAAGTTACATTTGACAGCAAAATGTATCGCGAATATCTGTCGAAAATTGAGCGTTGATTGGCCTAATTGAACTACATAAAACTATCAGTTACAACTACTTCTGCAAATTGAACCTCTCCAACAGCCTATCATTAAAGGTGATGTCTTTGAAGAGCGATGGCTGCGAGGTGTGCCGCGTTGGCTGTCGCGTGGCCAACACGTGGGCCACTGTCTCTCGAACGTGCGCGCGCGCCACGTCCGCCCGCAGCGCCAACAGACGGACGAGTTGGTCCTCGCTGATGTCGGGACACTTGTCCACGCAGCTGTGCAGGTCTAGGGAAAGCATCTCCATGTCCTGGCAGCGAAGCACCTATACCAACGTTTGTTGTATTATAGAGTGCGTTTCACTGTATAGTTCCTTGGATGGCGTAGAATATGTATGGCTATATTATCTGTGTCCACTGCATACAATGTTAGTACTGAAATCCTGCCCAATGCCTGATTTCAGAACTATCACATTTTGTATGCAGTGACATAGATAAATATAGTCATGCTGCACATAGTAACTATTAGCGCCACCAAACAAAAGGAACTATTTAGTGTAACCTTTTTGGACAGCATTGCGGTTATATACCTCTTGTATACTAGGTTCTGGGCCTCATTTATGACGTATTCGTAGTTCTTCTCTCGCAAATGGTTGTAATCAAGTAGTCCTAGAAATACGACAAACAGCCAGGCGGTGAAACCAAGTGTACCTCCAGGTCCAGGAAGGCCTCCTCCAGGAGAAACTGGGAGGCCTCGTCTGACGAAATTCTAGTAAGAGAACCTGCAGCGTGTGCGTGACGTGGCGCAGGGTACCTGCATTCGCAGGGTACCTGCAAGTGTGAGCGTGGCGCAGGGCTGAACCAGGGTACCTGCAGCGTGTGCGCGTCACCTGCAGCGTGTGCGTGAGCGTGGCGCAGGGTACCTGAAGCGTGGCGCAGGGTACCTGCAACACGTGGCGCAGGGTGTGTGCGTGAGCGTGGCGCAGGGTACCCTGCAGCATGGGCAGGTTGAGCGTGTGCGTGAGCTGGCGCGAAGTGCGTGAGCGCGCGTAATCTGATTGGCAGGGTACCTCCTTAGTGGCGCAGGGTATGCAGCGTGTTCGTCGTACCCAACTGTGCAGGGTACCGCGTGGCCAGCTGCAGCGTGTTGAACGTACCTGCACCTTTTTACCTGCAGCATTGCGGTTATGGCGCATACCTGCAGCGTAGCGTGTGCGTACTAGGTACCTGGGCCGTGTTTGAGACGTATTCTAGTTGCTTCTCGCGAAACCGCAGGGTAATCAGGGAAGTGTCCTCGAGCAGTGTGTGTGTATGGTGTGCGAGCGTGGCGCAGGTACCTACGAGCGTGGCGCGTCAGCGTGCCACAGGGTGGCGTGTGCGTGAGGTGAGTGTGTGTCGTGAAGCGTGTGCGTGAGCGTGTACCAGCGTGTGCGTGAGCGTGGCGCAGGGTCCAGCGTGTCGTGGCGCAGAGAGCGTGTGAGCGTGAGCGTGGCGCTGAGCGTGGCGCAGGGTACCTCCGGAGCGTGGCGAACCTGCCGTGTGGTGTGGCGCAGGGCAGTGTGTGCAGTGGCGCAGGGTCTCGTAAGGGTACCTGCAGCGTGTGCGTGAGCTGGCGCAGGGTACCTGCTGTGTAAGTACCTATTCAGCGTGTGTGTTGTACCTGCAGCGTGTAGCGTGGCGCAGGGTACCTGCAGTGTGTGTGTGACAACCTGCAGCGTGTGCGTGAGCGTGGCGCAGGGTACCTGCAGTGTGTGTGTTGATAAGAGAACAGTGTGTGCAGCGTGGCGCAGGGTACCTGCAGCGTGTGCGTGACCTGCAGGGTACCTGCAGTGTGTGCGTGAGCGTGGCGCAGGGTACCTGCAGTGTGTGCGTGAGCGTGGCGCAGGGTACCTGCAGCGTGTGCGTGAGTACCTGCAGCGTGGCGTGAGCGTGGCGCGTGGTACCTGCAGCGTGTGCGTGAGCGTGGCGCAGGGTACCTGCAGTGTGTGCGTGAGCGTGAGCGTGGCGCAGGGTACCTGCAGCGTGTGCGTGAGCGTGGCGCAGGGTACCTGCAGCGTGTGCGTGAGCGTGGCGCAGGGTACCTGCAGTGTGTGCGTGAGCGTGGCGCAGGGTACCTGCAGCGTGTGCGTGAGCGTGGTACCTGCAGTGTGTGCGTGAGCGTGGCGCAGGGTACCTGCAGCGTGGGTAGCGTGGCGCAGGGTACCTGCAGCGTGTGCGTGAGCGTGGCGCAGGGTGCGTGAGCGTGGCGCAGGGTACCTGCAGCGTGTGTGTGCGTGAGCAGGGCTGCAGCGTGTGCTGGCGTGGCGCGTGCAGTGTGTGTGAGCGTGGCGCAGGGTACCTGCAGCGTGTGCGTGAGCGTGGCGCAGGGTACAGTGTGTGTGTGAGCTGCACCTGTGTGTGAGCGTGGCGCAGGGTACCTGCAGCGTGTGTGTGAGCGTGGCGCAGGGTACCTGCAGCGTGTGTACCTGCAGCGTGTGCGTGAGCGTGGCGCAGGGTACCTGCAGCGTGTGTGTGTACCTGCAGCGTGTGCGTGGCGTGGCGCAGGGTTACAGTGTGTGCGTGAGCGTGGCGCAGGGTACCTGCAGCGTGTGTGTGAGCGCTGGCGGGTGCAGGTGTGGCGTGGGCGCCCGCGCCGGCGCTCGCGGCGGCCGGGTGCCCGGCGGGAGGTCCGCGCGCCGCCTGCGCCCGCGCCGCCAGCGTCAGCAGTGAGGAGCAGTTGTTGACGATGGTGATCATGTGGTGCGTGTAGTACGCAGAGCGCGAGCGGTCCGCGAAGTGACTGTTCTGGTGGAGATACGTACATATTAGAATAGTGACAATAGGGCTACTCACTTGTGTTCGCGAACCTACATGAAATGTAAAGGTTCTTGCCCATTGGCCACGACTTGCCTATTTTTTAGTGTGTGCAAGGTCAAATGCGCTGGTTTAAGTGAAATAACCAAACCATAGTTTCAATTAATTATGAATTGTCCCGAGAAACACACATATAGCTTTGGAGAAAAGGGTTTCATTGACAATTTCATACCAACCTTAAACTGTATAACACCTTCCCGATACATTTTCCCGTATCGTGTGACATGGTTGATGCTCAGGAGTAGTGCTTTGTATGTTATGTCCTTGCTTATAGTTTCTGTCACCTGGAAATATAGAAAAAGCATGTATTATCATATTTTATTATTTATCCAAAATAATAATTTTACTAGGGTCGCCTCTGAATCAGGTGATTATATTAGCAGGTGATCACTTGGACACTGAAGAGTCGCCAACGATGACATCACCTGGGTGACCATAGCGCTTCCCCTTTTCATCGCCCCCACACTAAGGACCGGAGTGTACCTGCAGGTTCTGGTCGATCATCTGGAAGATGATGACAGGCGCATGCGTGTGGAAGGCGCGGCGAGTGCGGCTCGGTGTCGGGAGCTCGTGCCGCGCCCCACTCCGCGCGCTCGGCCGCCAGCGTCTTCTCCATCCACTCCACGTAGTTCGACTCCATTATCTGCGGTATACCATTCCAAATTCGTATTAAGAGCAGATTTTTCCAAACGTCAGATAAACTAATGCAAGGTCTATGCTGACTGCGTATCATGATCAAGTTTTAGAGAAATACAGCATCAACTCCATTCTTTTGATAGGTTATCTAAATGAAATTGTATTAGGCGTTACAATTCGGAAGTTCAAACATTCACTATGGGTGCGCCCACCACCGGGCCCTACACCCTCCACTGGACTGACTGAGGGTCAGTGGAGGGTGTAGGGCCCGGTGGTGGGCGCACCCATAGTGGATAGGTTATCTGTTATTATTAATGCGGAAGTTTGTGAGTGTGGATAAATATGTGGAATGCAAAAACTACTGAATTTTAATTAAAAACAATTTTAATGAAACTTGCCAGGCATCATACCTCGGTTATTTCAAAATCGCGGACCGTCGCTAGTGTTTCGTAAACAGAATGAGCCATCAAGCTGTTTGTAAGGTTATTGATATTGGCTTCGAATAGGCCTGTAAGGTTCAGCGTCCCTGTCCTCTAAGACTAAGAAAGTACTATTAGTACTTTATAGTTAGTGTTCAAACTCACCTGAAGATAATCTTCTTCTAATTTCTGCATGCTCTCCTCGCTCAACAGAGGTGGAAGTAAGGTGACATCTATCATGAGCTCAGGGCTGCCCATCAACTCTGTGCCAGGGTATGTGTTGAGTACCCACGACAACAACGTCACATACTCATTGCCCTCCAACCCTGTCTGAACCACATCTTGCAGCTGAAATATGATGTAATATCAATAAGTATAAAGGCCTCGTCCATCGAGCGAGAGCTATCTGATTATTGGCAAAATCAGTCCTTTAAATAATAAAATATGGTGTTCATTCAAAATTCAAAAGTGTACTCACACTAGAAGACAAACAAGTGTGGTACATGTTAACATATTTGTTGACGATATCATAGTGTGGAGGGAAGCACGGCACACAAAGTGTCTTCACCACTCTGAGGTCTTCCAAAATCAGTTGTCTAGTCAACTCCAGATACCGAATCAGCCACAGTTTGTTATCTTCTCTCTCATCCTACTCGAGTGCCTTCTATTCTCTGTGCCACTGCACATTCTAGAACTTCGAACGCCTTTGTACGCCAATTCTTTGGTCTACCAGGGGGCATGAAGCCGGACTGGCTTTCTTGCTGGAAAGTTTAATTAATTAATTAATTCTAAGTTAACAGCCCAATGGGTTTGGATACACAAAAACAGATAGACCCAAAGATGAAAGACAAAAGAAGTGACTTAACAATAAGTATGTCTTTTATAGCTACAAAAGTAAGTGATTGGATCCATCAGCGTTATTACTCGTATGTTCACTTTGTTTTACCTTCATGGATAGACACAAGAAAACATGAGTTAGTACAATAATTTGATACCTGTAAAGCCATTTGGTCCCGTTTTTCTTCTCTTTCTATAATCCTTAACGCAGTCACTATGACCGTCGGCTCCTTACGAACTGTATTCAAAGTTCTAGCTAATATTAGTTTTATTTGTTTCTCTAACAAGTTTGACACCATTTCGACATCCTCGAAGTATGCTTTCAACATGATTTTGTCATGAGAGGACTGGTTTGGAAGCCTGTGCAGCTCGTAAAGTAAGTCATCCCTTGAGTTTTCCAAATCTGTGAGGCACTGAAACAAAATACAGAGGAATATAAAATGAACTGTTCTTAATCTGTCTTTGAACCAATGATGTGCTTTATTTAGGTACTTAACGAAACTTCTTGAAATTTTGCATACATAATAGTTAGAGGAGTATGGAGTACATATGCTACCTTCTGTAGTCCACGCGGACCACGTCGCGTGCGTCCGCTAGTAACCAAAAAAGATAAGTCATGGCTATGGCGCGCTCCACTCGGGACCAGTAGGCTAATTAAACTTGTAAAAGAAGTGATGGTATGGTATGATAGAACGGGCTTGTTTCCGCAACTCGACGACTGTGCGCCTATTTTGCGTAAGAGTGGTGTACTCTCTACTCGAGCCAGCCTGTCTCCTCCAGAAATCCTAGCAGCCTTTTCCAGAGTCTCGCTAAGCGAGCCTGGAGAGCCGAGATATTTTGCCCGGTATGGGGCCACTTCTTTGCAGCGCAGCAGCAGATGGGCGGCTATCTCCTATGCAGGCTCTACACAGGGGGCTGTCTGTAACACCTAATGTGGAGAGGTGTTTGTTAAAGGCTCCATGACCTGTAATAATACTGGTTATCAGTCTCAGTTGGGGTTTATTCAACTTCATTAACTTCTTTGACAGTCAGCCGCAAATTTGAGGTAAGGTCTCTTTTGCTTGCCAACAGTCCTCCTGACTGAACCAGTGTACATCGTGCTGTTCGCCAGTCCTAGCTCTCAGCAAGGTCCTGGCGATACCTGCGGGGGCTGGTATGATAGGCTCCGGACCTATGGCTATAAGGTCCAAACCTTGTCTGACCAGCGCGCCCGCAGAGTTATTACCTCTCGAGCCGCTATGGCCTTTGATCCACTGCAGTGTGAGACGGTGGTATCTACATACCTCTGTTAGTTGGCGGTGGCAGTCGTAGACGAGCCCCGAGGTAATAGTGTTACTGTTTAACGCCTGTAGGACTGCCCTACTGTCCGAGAGGATTCTGATGCCCTGGTCAGTTACCTATCTGGCTATTATGGCTGTAGCTGCCTGTGAGATCGCGAAGCACTCGGCCTGGAAACCGTATTGTAGCATCCCAAAGGTGTGGCGACTTTGACCTGCAAGTCCTCGGAGAATACTCCTGACCCCGTCCCAGAGTCTGTTTTGGACCCGTCCGTGAATATCCTGAGTTCATTCAAATAAAAGAAGTGGTAGCCTACTGGTACCGAGTAAACCGCAGGCTGGCCGCAAATGTTTCGATGACCTTCACTCGTTCGCCATGGGATGTTTAGTGGTTGATGACGCGTCGTTCGTTGAGTTTCGGCTTGAGTTCTATGACCTGAAAGCTTACTCACCTGATGGGCATGTAATAGTTTGCCCTCCCCAATCCATTGTTTAGTTTTGGCCACACTCTCGGGCACAGTGAAGATGTGTTTGAGGCTGTCCATAGCTGTGACGTACTGGGAGTGTCTGGAGTCTTCCTCACGCACCGCTTGCAGGGACGCCACCAGTGGGGGCACACCTTTTAGCAGCTCCTCCAACTCATCCATCCTAATATTTAAATAATCAATAATTTCATTTCATTATGTATAACTAGGTTTAGGCAGCGCGACCGCAACCGTAAGACCTTCGCATTAAATGCATTCTCCAATAACACGTCGTACTATAATCCCATTGTTAGAATGTGTTGCCTAATACAATGAACTATCGTCAGGGGAAGCTCGGCTGGACGTCTTTATTGATAATTTGAATACTTTTAAAAACGATGTAAGGAAAACATTATGTCCAAATGTATGTAAGTACTAACACACTAACACGCTAGGTACAATCGTTGCCTTATACTATTTTTTTTAAACTAACACTGCTAACGATTTAAAAATGTTATGTGTTAAATACACTACAAACACTCTGATCATAATGTGTACATAATCTAAGGAACCCAATCTGGTTCAGAACTTTGAATTGTACTTAATATTGTACCTTAATAAGATTGAGTTTTGTTTTATGTACCATATTTTCCTAAATAAATAAATAAAAATAAATATTAAAATGGATAATAAATAATTTATATTTTGATAGTAAAATCAATGGCTTAAAACAAGTATCAATATTCATATCAATTATTGCACCCAAACGCAGGACCTATAGTGCTGCAGGCAGGGTCTCTACCAACTATACTATTCAATCATCAAATATGTACAGCTCATATTCAGTAATTCTGATGTATAAGAATGAAATGTGTCTTGGGGAAAAATAAACGTACTTTGAACTAATTTGTTGAATATCATCCAAACACTCCTGAAGTTGTTTCAGGCCCACACTCACTCCATCCAGCTTTCCTTGTACAGCAGATTTCAATTGTGCCTCAATAGAGGCCTTTTTATGTGTAATCCTTTTTTGATAGTGTTCCACCTAAAAATGTTAATTGTTGGGTATATTCTTAATCACTACATACACAGCAGCTATAGTGTAAATAGATGTACGTACCTACATCACAATCTCAGATGACAATTTGTATGGAAAGATGTAATAAGATGTATATAATTAAATTATATAACTTAAATTGGCTGAAAAGCCAATGGAATATAAATAATAATACATAACATTCCATAGTGAAAACCCGACTTAACATCCTATAACAAACACTATTGACTTGGAAGCTAAATCTAAGATTGGACATGAGACAACATACTTTACTGATACTTTTAAATATTTGGTGTTGTGTGATAAATGATTATGTAAGTAAGTTAATGAAATATTAATTTAATTTTCAACTTAGTTAAGTTTGGTGTATTGATAGATATCAGTAAACTCCTTAACCTTGGTTAGCATTAAGGCTCAAGCACACCGGATGCGTATGCGTGCACGTTAGCGTAGACGTACACGTACCTCTGAGTTTAATGTATAGAACTGTAACCACTTGATGTCTATGCTTACATCTACGCATACGCATCAGGTCTGCCCGTGCCTTTAATTTTAATTTACAAATGCACAATTTTGTTTAGAAATGTTTACTGACTTTATGGCAAATAATAGAAAAAGTATGGTATCTAAGTACTAGTGGTGATAACAGTTTTTTAAATGGTTCTCAAACCTTTTCAAGTTGACCTGGTCTTTGCAACATATTCATAACCATTTTTTCTGCAGCAGCTTTCGCTTCTTCTTCTACATCGTCCAGTGGATTCATTTTTAACAAGGTCTGTTATATTTTTATAAAACAGTTTCCGAGTGGGTGTATCTATGACACACGATATACGGTTCCTGCTGGGTACCTGAAATGCACTTTACAGTTCCCAAGTCCATACATACAAATTAGTACAGATATAATGTTTCGCACTTCATGAAATTAAATAACTTTTACACTCCCGAAAAACGTCGGTTTTACCCAAAATAACAATAATAAAATAACCCAAAGCGTAAGAAACAAATCTGTAATTTATAAATAATAAGAAATCGGCAAAGTGCAACTCCGTCGGGCGTTCCGTGGACTACAGAAATAATTATAAAAAGTTGATTGTCAATAATGTAAAAAAGGAGTAGAAAACCAATTATTTATGTTATTGTCGTAAAAAATTATTCTTTAAACATTCTAAAACTTAAAAAATACCGTCCCAGTGCTTCCAAAGATCGGGGCCAAATAAACATAATATGCTCAACTTCAGGATTCACATCTGTTTTCATAAAATAATATAACTAATTCCCGTTGGTCTACTTCCCTTACTTGACGGGAAACGTTCTAGTGTTTCCTCGCAGTCCCTGAACATAGTATGCCAAAGTCAAGCTTCAATATGAAAGTATAAGCGGTTTTCGTAAAAATATGAATTCCGGTTTACAAATCCCCTTGCCGTGTAGGCCATTTCAATCCGTTTTTAGTCGCTCCCTCTGCTTGAACATATCAATATAGCCCGATAGTTGAGCTTCATAATGTATAGGCGGTTTTCTGTCTATAGATTATTCCCGTGTTGTCCCCTTCCCGTAATTTCGGGAAATCCGTTTTTAGTCACTGTATATGAGACAAAATAATATGCCCGATTTCAGCTTCATTGTATTTTTCGTAAAAAATATAGAATTCCCGTTGGTCGCCTCAAAACAATCAAACCTGGGAATATGGGAAATTCCTTACAGACCAAATGTTTTACATTTTCTTGCAGATTTTAAGGATTTTGAAAATCATTTTTATCGGTCAGTAGAAATCTTTTTGAGCCATTTTTACAACCAGGGTAAAAACAAAGTTTTCCTCTTTATTAATATAGTTAGATAATAATTTATCTCTCCAATCGGGCTATACAGAAGATTTACTACATACATTAATAAACAGAAAGACCAATTGGAATCAATATAAACGAAGTTGAGGAGAGACGGTGCTCGTGCTAGGTCCAGATCCTATTTAGTTTTTTATTTTATTTATTATTAAACTATTCTAAAATATTTTAAAATTACATAATCACAAAGTCCGCCACCGTTAAAGGATATACTGTTTATTAATCGTTACATAAAAATTTACTATATTTTTTATATACGTACTAAATTTTTTGGCAACATTCTACATTCTTACTAGACGAACGTTACGCGCCCCTGTAGCCTAGTCATGCCAAAGTCAAGCTCAAATTGTCTTGAAAGTAGCCTAAGCTTCGTATACGATTAATAAATAGAGTACCTATCGACTAAGTCGGCTTTCGTTCCATGCAATATTTGACCTCATTTCTTCAACTCCTCTTTTTCTGGGGGGCATATATTTTACATTACTTAAGCAATAAAAATTTAAAAAAACATGCTAATGCTTAAAATTTAAATATCTGTTTATTCAAAAGTGTTTTGCTTAACAACATAAACACAGCGCCCTCATGTCTTGAACGTGAAGATGTCTCAATCGGACCCATTGGTGTATATGACCCTTGCGACCCATATCGAATCCGGTTGCAAACATTGATGTGATAAATTCGAAGTCAATGATACCGTTGCGTGACACAAGATAGGGCTTAGTGTGGGACCAATGTGTTGTGAAGTGTGTGAATATTTATAAATATTATTATTTATTAAAAAAAAAAAAAAATTGCCCATTTAGTACGGAACCCTAAAAAGATCTGGGTCTTTTTCTGGTTCTGAACAGCTGTCAACGTCAAAACTGTCAAAATATTTAGTTCTTCGAAGGAAAGGCAAAGAAAAATATTTCCACGCGCCCTGCAGTCAGAACTCATTTTGTTCATAGGCACATACGAAAGAAAATGGCTGCATGGACATAGTTTTTTTGCCTTTTCTTCAAAAAATAGGTACCTGTCACCCACACGCACGTCGCCAGGGAGATCGGCAGGAAAAGCTGGAAGGTAGCGGGTGTAATTTTCTAGTGAAAATCAAAATTTATATGTAAATTCTTCTATGTAATCTCTTCTTGCTGCTCTGGGAGTGAAAAAATAACGTGTAAGCTGCTTCTCTTCCCGGGCATACTGTACAAGCCAGTAGAGGGACAAGAGGGTCTTGGAATTTTGTAGGCGATGGGTTGTCCACCCATAGTGCTCTGCCTACCCCGTAAGGGATAAAGGAGTGATATGTATGTATGTATGGCTTGCATGTGTCCGTAAAGTGATGTTTTCTGGTAGATAAGCTATATTTTGTTTACTTGATATGTGAATGCGTGCGTGCATGGTTTTATATGCAGGTAAGCTGAGTTAAATTTGAATCGGAATACGATCTCTTCATGGGCTCATGTAAGTTGTTTCTGCAAATCATTTGCATTGTTTTTCCCGACGACTAGAAATCATTTACTAAAGACAATTTATGGGCATAGTTCCCCTTGCCTTTCCTTCGATAAACTAAACACAAAAAAAATCTGTCACCTTGTTTTTGTTAGGATTCGGCGGGAAATGCTTGCAGGTCTAAGGTCCTTGTGAAAATCGCTTGCACGTTTCTGGTAGATAAGTTATATTTTGATTACATCTAGTGCGTGTGCATGGTTTTATACGCAGGTAAGCCATAAAACTTTAGCCGGATCATCTTCATGTCATGTAATAAATTTTTCATTTTGAAATTTTTTCCATTTACTAATTGTCATTCATCATAAATTCAGAATACATTTTACTAAACAATGATTAGGCTGTATGGGCATAGCAAATTCCTGCCTGTGCCTGTGTATAAGTTTTAATTGTGATGTGAATTTCCTTCGGGATAAACTAAAGTTGTTTCTGCAATAATTTTTCATTTTTACTAACTTTACACTTGTTCTTGAGGATGTTTCCATCATCATCACCATCATCATTATCATCCTAAATTCAAATACCTAGTTCCCCTTGCCTTTCCTTCGGGTAAACAAAAAAAAAAAAATAAGTTTTAATTTCATCCTAAAATTATTCAAACGCTTCAATCTAAGCTTTTGATGTGTCTTGTAAGGTGAAACTCTTATAATAATGTGGTCGATTATATTTTTATTTATTTTGTCTATACTGGCATTTTTTGCTACAGACGAACTAATACCAAAGTTAAACGAATTATTTATAAAAGCCGGCCTGTTTGGCGTAGACCTGTGTAAAACTACAAAGGAAAAAGTGTAAGTATAATTTTATTAGAACCATTAAAGGTGGCATAATTTGTTTACCGTCCTTATCTATTTACTACCACCGAACCTGTAACCTTTTCCCCTTAGTAGGTTATCAATACTTTGACTTAAAAAAACACAATCTAAAACAAATAAGTTATGAGTTGAGTTTTATATCACCTCTGAATATTTTATAAATAACTAACAGCTGTGCAAATAAAAGGTATGGTTTAGTATGTCAAAATAGGTACTTTTAAAATTGTTTCTGTTATTCTAGGCCAGAAGCACTTGGTGTGGTTTCGGGATGCATATTCCTTGTAACAAGTTTTTTATTTATACCTATTGTTTTTGGTTATGGCTTAATAGACACTCAGCAGTTTCCACATAATGAGGTAAGGAAGATATAAAATGATATGCTATTATTTTTTATTTTGATAATTAATTTTTTTATTGTAGTTTGCAGAGTTCCTAGCAGCATTATTATCTATCTGTTGTATGCTGCTCTTAGGATTTGCGGATGATGTTCTGGATCTAAGATGGAGATATAAACTGTTGTTACCAACAATAGCCTCCTTGCCATTACTTGTAGTGTACTATGTGAACTTCAACTCCACCACCATAGCTGTACCTATCCCATTGAGACAGTTCCTGGGCCTTTCCATCAACATAGGTAAGGTTTAACATTATCCTGTTATTGTATTTATATATTATCAAAACTATGTTTAAAAATTTTATATTATTTTTTTCAGGAATATTGTACTATATTTATATGGGGATGCTAGCAGTATTCTGTACCAATGCTATAAATATACTAGCTGGAATAAATGGACTTGAAGTTGGGCAATCAGTTGTAATAGCCCTATCCATAATACTGTTTAACATACTTGAACTAGGAGGGGATCAATATAAAGCTCATACATTCTCATTACATGTGATGCTACCTTATCTTGCCACAACCTTGGCACTTCTCAAACATAACTGGTTAGTATAAAACAAATGTACAATTTACAGAAATGTGTTTCATCTTTATAATATTTTATTTATAAACACTGAGTAGGTGTTACAAATAAGTCCTTTTATTTTCAGGTACCCATCAAGAGTGTTTGTTGGAGATACATTTTGCTATGTCTCTGGAATGACTTTTGCAGTTGTTGGAATTCTAGGCCATTTCAGCAAAACTGTGTTATTGTTTTTTATACCCCAAGTTATAAACTTCATCTACTCAGTTCCTCAGCTTTTCCATTTAGTGCCTTGTCCAAGACATCGATTGCCTAAGTATAGTGTTGATGCTAATTTACTCCAGCCTAGCAGAACTGTTATTGTGAAAAATGAAATGAACCTTGTTACAAAGTTTACTGTTAAAATATTATCTACTCTACATTTAGTTGATATTGTTGAAGATGATAGTGGCATTGTAATGAATAATCTAACATTAATAAATTTCTTTCTAATTAAGTTTGGAGCAACCTCAGAAGCACGGCTGACAAAAAGACTCATGTGCTTTCAGATTGTATGTACTGGTTTAGCTTTTATTATAAGATATCCTATGGCATCTTATTTTTATAACAATTAACATACTATTGTACTGACTAAGGTGATAAAACAAAGTTAGGAATTTAACTGTTACTAGGATATTTTTAAGTAAACAAATATTTTATGATCAGTTTTTTTTAAACCAAATATATGATGTACATATCTAATAGGTAATTATTTGTTCTAGTCCCTTGAAAAAGTGATAACAAAATAAGAAACAAGAATAAATGTTTTTAATATGTATTAACATGATCATTCAATACTTAATAATTAGTACCTATATGAAAGTTATGAAACTGATTATCAAATTATCAAAGCTATAATTATTAAAAAAACAAAAGAATAGATAAAATTAATGACTTCTAGCATTTACGTTACATTTCACTTCAAGCACCATTTTGTATCTAATTAATACTCGGTTGTTCTATAGCAATTGCACAAAAATGTGTTGAAAAATCTTTGGTATGAATATTACCAAATGGTAGTGTACAAATATGGAATTCTCATAAAATACAAAAACCTTATTGTGATGACTAAAATAAATAAATAATTCTCTATCAGCCTTAATTTAACCAAATATCATATAGAATATTATCTTCAGAATCATTCTCTTGGATAACTCGTAATGTTTTAAGGGTTTGTAAATAAAAAGTTAATTCTGAAGTAACTACTCCATGTTGAGGACTACCATTTGCTACTATATTCATTTTCAGCAGCTGATTTCTTAATTTATCTTTAAAGTTATCATGTACTTGCTTATAAATGGTCCTTATTTGTTCAAAAGGCAAGATATCTATTAGTGCTTCGTGTAACTTTACTAAATGTTTTGAAATATTCCGGAATGTTTGAGAAGGTACAGGAGGCTTTGCATCCCAACCAGTTAACTGAGAACCGAGCATATTACTAACAATTGTACTTATTTTCTTTTCTAATTGCTGCTTATGGCTTATTATATCATTTTCAACTGCGGAGAGTGCACTAAATGATAAATCTTTAGAATTATACTTCTCCAGTAGCTTACGAATAAGAGGTAGCAACCATAAAACTACTTGCAGTGACCGTGATACCAATGCTAAATTAGATGTTGAGATTGTCCTCAATCCTGCACTTTGTATAGCTCCAGCTCCAAGAACCAGCTGACAGCATCGAGAATTAAATAATCGAGTTAATTCAACCACACAGTTAATTAAGTACTGCACAATAACTGATGAATGTCTAATATTATCACAATACTCAAGTAAAATTTTTATTAATAATTGCACAGTATAAACCACTGCATATTCTTCCTTGTTTATAATTAAGTATTTAACATCAGGTTTTCCTGTTTCATATTTCAATACAGGGGAGATTTCTCCAAATTCACAAATAGTGTTTACAGCACTTTGTAACTCAAATGAAACATCTGCTGTTTTCCACCTTTCAGAGTTGAGACTAGCAGTAAGTTGTGATCTACGCTCACTATGTAATGCTTGGATATACTTCATAGCAAAGCTACGGAATGCTAACTTCATGGAATTATTTATATGTCCAGTTATATTTTCACACTGGTCAGAAAATGAGTCAATTAAATCAGACAATTTAGATAATTGAGATAAGTTATTGAACTCTACATCTTTTTCAGTTTTGGTTACTATAAGATGGGCACATCTTTCATGGCAGTAGTCTGAAAGAGATATTGTTAATTTTTTTAGTTTATCTTCTATTAGTGCTAATTCTTGTTTAGTCCATACATCCTCACTATCATTACCAGTTACATCTTCCATTTGGCTCACTTCTAATATTAAATTACTAAGTGTAGTAATTTTTTTAAAAAAGTTTAGGACTTTGGGTGTCACCTTTTCTAGAAATACAATACCTTCTTTACATAAGAGCCATGTATTATCAGGACTAGAACCCCTTAAAACAATTTCATGGTTACCATCTCTCTCAGAAATAATTTCCACCACACATTGTTTTATAGTAGCCTGAATAGAGGTCATGGCCTCTGTCTTGAATATATCTATAAAGTCATATTCTTTTAGGCGAAGTATTCCAGATATAATAGAAACTATTTTATCTCTTTCCAATAAGCCTGTGTTATTTCCATTTAAATCTGCCACTATAAATCTTAAAAATTCATCACTTAACATCTTGTGGATCAATCTTTTCATCTCAGTTAGTTGTGGTGAGAGGTGCCGGAATGCTTGAATACCTGATAGTTGTGATGATAACACTTTTTGAGTTGAGCTAATTAAGTCCAAGGCTGCAACATAGTCAGAAGTACTTAGTAACAGTTGAATCATAGGCTGAGTTTGTTGAACAGTGCTCATTAGTTTTAGAATATCACGCACATTAGATAGGTTGTTATTAATTCTAGTTAAGCTAACTAGTTTTAAAGGACAATCAGTTAAATTTTCTTTAACAAGTACAATATTTTGTCTTGTCTGACGAACTGTTTTGACTGCATTGGCCATCTGTTCCATAATAGTATCATGGGATAACATTGCATGAAAAAAGGCTTCAGATTTCTGTGCTACTTGCTTGGATATCCTCATTTCTATAGCATCAAGGTAAGTGCTTAATGTTTCTTGTAAAGACCTCACTTCAGTACTCTGGTCTTCAGAGTCACAGAGATTAGGAAATACTTTACTAAATATAGTTGGATTATGTAGCTGTAGGCTAGGTACAAAAAATGTATCTGGTACTTCACACACAGTCTCCACAGTTGCAGGTTTTGTTTTAATTGCAACATTATCTTTCAGCTTGCAGTGTTTGCGATATCTTTTTGCTATCCTTTTACAATATGATTCAAAGTGTGCTAAAGTAATCTCGGGTAGATAGACACTTGGATATATTTCTACCTTTTCTACAAATGAGTCACCCCAAGTCTTCGTAAAAAAATTACTTTGCCTTCCTCTATTAGGATCATTCAACACTGCTGGAAGATTCTGTGATGATGAATAAAATGTCCAATTATCTGTGTCGTCTTTAGTGTAGGAATGGTATTCTCTTACGTGATACTTGAAGCCCGCTTTACGTAAATCTCCAAATTGAAGAGCTGAACACATTCCATTAGGCCCATATTGACACAGAATAATAGACCCTTCTTTAATTGTGTGTTTCTGCAATATATGCCTGAAAAGTTGATAGTTACATGAGGAACATGAAAATTTGTTAATTATAGAAGTACCATACTTTATTATATATATTTTATTACCTTTCAAATTCCGTAACATTGCTAAATAACAAGTTAGGGCAATGAATACAATTTTGCCAACTAGGCGTTTTCTTGAGTACAATTGAATTGTCCTCCATAACATGTTGTATCAATATCACCGTAAATTAAATATTATCCACTTTACTTTGAATAGAATAATATAAAAAAAATTAGTTAAACAGTGTAAAATTAATCCATGAAACACGACAACCCAACTCACTCACCCATATTGACATTGACAGAATAGAGATGTGCAAATGTGAATAATTCATTCGAATGGGCACGTATTCGATTGTGGGAAAATGATTTATCTAGGTCTATTTATTTTATTTAGGTGTATGTTTATTTAAGTTTATGTATTCTATTTAGATATTTATGTTTAGAAATTTTCTTTTCATTTATTAATTTATTTTTCTGTTTTGTGTGCACCTATACTAAAAACTACATATAATTCGAGAGACTAAACTGAAAAGCAAAAGCATGTGACAGCTAAAGGGTTACATACCATAAATAGAAAAAATAAACAGTGACGTTATAGTCGATATCGATAATAAAATTACTTTAGAGTCTAAAGTATTTTCTAATAGCCTATTATACAGTCGAGTCTAAAATTTAGACTAGAAGAGATAAGCACGCCTTTGTACATCTTTCTTGTTATAAACTTTACTGTGTACAAAAAATAATAAGTACTTAACTATGTAATGTCATCATCATTATCAGCTAAGAGAAAAAAATTACTGCTGAAAATAGGCCTCCCCCAACAACCTTCGCTCATCTGAGCTTCGCTCCAACCCTTTGACTGTGGATCTATAGACAGATAGCTAGCGTGCCGCCGATAGCGACGGTATATTTTTCTATGGATAGAACTGATAGAGAAGACAGAAATTTAGGGTTACCAGTAAAAGGAAAAGTGCCAGTCACTTGCGTTACCTATCTTATTTAGCTTACATTTCGAGAGGAACCTTCTGCATACAAAGTATCAGAAGGCCAATCGCGCTAAGTGACGTTTTTACTTTTCAACTGAACGTTATTTGGTTATGCTTTAGCCTTAATGTGACTGTTCATTTGACAGCGTTACAGGTATTTTCAACGTCTCACTTCTGCTTTAAACATTGTCAAAATTCTTCGCGATACGAAATTTGCATAACAACAGTGGTTCAGCTTTGGTAAATACGTTCACCAATAGCGCGATTGCCCTTCTAGGGTCTCTTGAAGGTATTGCGAGATCACCAGTAACCTTTAAAGTTAACATCGTGTTTGAACTTTTACTACTGACAAGAAATAGAGACAATGTATAGGCGATTCTGACAATCACACTTAAACATATACTTAAATGCAATCCAATTTAAATAATGTATACAGGGTGTTTTTTTGTGGCCACCTTTAACGAAGGGTACGTATTCTATACATGAAATAAAGTATTATGATATTAATTAAGATATTAATTATTTTTCGTGAAAAAATCCTGCTACGCGCGTCTATGTGCATTTATGCAGAAAAACGCAGTCTATTTACTCAACTTTGGACCCTAATATTTTGGAAACCAGACACTTCCCAGGTATGCTTCCATGGAGAAAAATGATCGTGATGATGAGGAGATTCCGTAGTTTTCGGGAACGTTGACGACCAAAAATCACCCTGTATAAAATAAATAATCTTTATAAGAAACAGTCTTTATTACCTAAATAAGTTATTTATTTATTCCAACATTAGCAAAGTACCTACCTACTACTGACGACACACTTACTATACCGCAAACCTATATTATTAATAATAAAAATATTTACCATTTGGCAGAAGCCAAACCGGCTTCTGAATAAAAAGTAATCTACGTGCATCCTCAGGCTATTTCAGTATAATGGGACTGTCAGACAAATAGGTATGATAAAAAAAAATTTTTTTTACTTACAATCCCATGTATGAGAAGCTCCATTTTTACTTTTATTTAATGTTATTTTCATATAAAAATCGTGACACGTGTACGGACGGACAGATAGACATGACGAAACTATAAGGGTTCCATTTTCGTCATTTGGCTACGGGACTCTAAAAACTGACTATATAGAATTAAAATATAACCACCAAAGTGTGATGAATAGCAGACAGACTTCTTCTAGTAGTATGGTATTATTTATTTCGGACAGATAAATAAAGAGAAAGTGTTCCAAAACTATTATTCTGTAAGTTAATACCTTTCTAAAAATGAATCGCACAACCCTTATGGAGCGGGTATCAGAGTCCATATAAACATTTGCATTGTCCTTTGAAACCTTTAACCTTTCGAAATCAGATGAATTTTTGTCGCTTAGCTTCCCGACTATTTTTATCCAAGTATGTATTTATTGTACAATTGGAGGTTATTAATTTCATTATTTATTAGTACGTAAAACAAATTCATAATAGGTACCTACCGAAAACAAAACTCCCAATACTGGCAAAATCCACATCGGTAACTTAGCAACACCACAGAAAGTTATTGTTTATTTTCTTTTTAGGTTATGAATTTTAATTTAATGTTTTAGATTATGTTATTGAAAACCTTCACTTCAGATAAATTTAGCTATTGAAATACGAGATGATGCTTAAGCAAAAAGTGTTGGCAATGCCTTTGCCGTCAATATTTTTTTTTAAAGAAAAAAGGACTTTGACAGCTGCGCTTTTGGCGGGACCTGTCTAGCGTCGATTTTGAAAAGAAAATTATTTAAGTTAATTACTAATTTGTGTTGGATTACCTTTATAACTATTAAATTCATATTAATAAACTTTGTAATAATAAACATTGTTTACATCAGAAGTTTTTCGAACCCAGTGTCGCCGTGATGGACGAAAGGAAGTCCAGGTCGAAACGGAGACGTTCGCACTCTAGGGGGTTAAGCAGATCGCGCCCCGATACCATTACCGCGAACAAGATCGCCGAAAGCACGGAAGGCTAGCGGTGTCGATGTACCTACCATCGACCGCAGATCGCGATCAAAACGAAAGCGTGCCCGCAAACCATCTTCCTCCAGTTCAGGTTCGAGTTCGATCTCGGGCTCTCCACCTCGAGTAGTTCTATTCGTTCATCTAGTAGTTATGAGTCAGCCTAGAAGACTCGGAAGAAGCAATAAAAAAAAGCCGAAAATCGAAAGAAAACCCGTGAGTACGTCGACGAGTACTGTCACTTTACATAATTTGATACCTGAATTTGACCCGCTATCCGATAATGTGATATCGTGGATAAATGTGATCGAATCTTACGCGTCAACTTTTTCTTGGTCGGATAGTACGATCCGGTATCAGGCTCTAAATAAGTTGAAGGGATCAGCTAAGTTATGGTACGACGCTTTACTAAGAAATAATGATTTCTGGACCAAGTGGTCGTGGAAAAATTGGAAAAAATCTATTTTGGTAACGTTTCAAGTTAAAAAGAAATATGTTTGACCTCTTAAAAGAAATAATTGATAAAAAACCAACGACGGTCAATCCCTGTATGAATTTTTTTTTCACAAAAGGCTAAAATTGATAATTTACGTTTGAACTTTTGTGAAGATGATATAATATCAATTATTTTAGGTAATATTGCCGATAATAACATAACCGCGTCTGTAGAAGCAAGTAATTTCTCATCATGCGATAGTTAGAGCTAGCTTTTTATTTAATCGCATACATAAGACGAAAAATGTCAAACAGATAATTACTGGTGTAGGTAGTACTCGTGAAATGGGAAGAAACATGAAACCGTTAATTCAAACTCAGGCGACAGTCCCGCTGAACCCTCTTCCGACAACATTTTCCTCACGATCTGCGGCTCCGTCTACATCTGAAACTAAAGATACAGAGGGGACTCAGAATCGTAGACCCATCGAATGTTATAACTGTGGTGGTAACCATAAAAGAATTCAGTGTAAGATAAAATGCGAATTTTGCGGGAAGAGGGGTCATACGGAAGCTGTCTGTTACCAAAAAAGAAAGTCAGAACCTGAAAAACTTAAACAAGAAACTAAATGTATTTCTTCCTCAGATAACAAGAAAAATTTTTCAAACTGTTGGTATTAATGATTTTAAGAATGAAGCATTTATAGATACTGGTAGTAGCTGTTCTTTAATATCGATGTCTTTAGTAAGGAAATTTAATTTAAAAATCTCTTCACTAACGGCTCCTATCATTTTACAAGGCTTTTCAAAAGATATTACAAAAACAGTTACATCTCGAGTCAGTATAAATTTAAAAATCGATTCCGTGAATGTTAAAAAATGTTGAGTTTTATGTATTGGATGAACTAATTGGATGTGAAGTTTTGATAGGTCGAAATGTTACCGAAAGATCGGATATCATGTACTCTCGTATAGGTAACACATTAAAATTCGATCAAGTTTTTGAATTTGTTCAATTTTGTGACGATATGTCCAAATTAGACGTTCAATTCGATGCCGAATCACATCATGCTGTATTGCTGACCTTATTTTAAAAATATAGGAAGTGTGTGGCAAATTCAGTTAAAGAGCTAGGTAAAGTTAACAATCACGAGATGGATATTAGTTTGAATAGTTCGAAACCGGTACAATTCAGGCCTTATAGAGCTTCTGTCGCCGATAGGAAAATATATTTGAGATATAGTGAACGAGTTGTTAGAACACGGAATCATACGCGAAAGCAATTCGCCATATAGTAGTCTGCATTACTTGTAAGCAAGAAAACTGGCGAAAAAAGATTGGTTATAGATTATCGTGCACTTAACAAAATTACTATTGAGAATAAGTTTCCTATGCCGCGAATTGAGGAGCTGATTGATAGGTTACACGGGTGTAAGTTCTTCACAAGTTTAGACCTAAAGAGTGGATACTATCAAATTAAGATGAAGGATGACTCAAATCAAAAACTGCCTTTATAACAGAGGATGGCCACTACGAATTTTTAAGGTTACCGTTTGGACTGGCTAATGCGCCATCAACATTTCAACAAATGATGAATAACGTAATTGGCAATTTACGATTTGGTAAAGTAATAATATATCTAGATGATATTCTGATTATTATTAGACACAGCTGAGGAAAATTTAGATATTTTAGAAAAAGTTTTATCTTTATTCCGCGACAACGGACTTACTCTCTAATTTAAAAAAGTGTCATTTTTTAAAAACATAAATTGATTTTCTGGGTTACAAGATCGGTTCGTATGGTATCAAGCCAAGTGAATCTAAATAAAAGCGGTAAAGGAATTTCCTACACCTAAAACTGTCCACCAACTTCGACAGTTCAATGGACTAAATTAGCTATTTTCGTAAATTTATAAAAACTGTGCTATAATATCAAACCCTTTAACAAAACTTACTAAAAAAGATATTCCTTGGATTTGGAATCATGACCATGAACAAGCGTTTCAGACTTTAAAAGATTCACTTACCTGTGATAGTGTACTGACTATCTTTGACCCCTGATAGAAAATGTGTCTTATATACAGATGCTAGTAGGGAGGGCATAGCTGGCATTTTAATGCAGGTCACAAGCGAAGGTGAAAACCTGTACATTATTACAGCCGCCAAACGAGCAATGACGAAAAAAAATATCATTCATTTCGTTTGAACTCGAACTTTTAGCAATTGTAGCTTCATTAGAAAAGTTTTCGTTTGTATTTGTTAGGAACAAAATTACAATTATAACTGATTGCAATTCTGTAAGATATGGCTCTAACTAAAAGAGATAATAATTCCACGCATTGCGCGGTGGGTCCTCTCAACGCAAGAATTTATTTTGACATAGTACATCGTGAGGGTAGTCGTATGCAGCACGTTGATGCATTGAGCCGAACCCTGCGCAATGTGGGGAAAAATCTGAAGCAGAATTGGTTATGTCTATTACAGAGTCAGATTGGCTGTTGTCAGTTCAGTTACAAGATAAAGATTTAGTTCAGATAAGGGAAATTTTGGAATCGGGTGATATAGATGATGGGCATAAAGACGTTTTTAACAGTTATGAGCTTTTAGGAAATAAAATTAATTTACAGGCGAACTGCACATGGGCGTCGCTGGGTTGTCCCAAAAGAATGTATTTTGGCAATACTTAAATGCAATCACGACGACCTTGGGCATTTCTCTGTAGATAAAACATACGAAAGAATTTCATACATGTATTGGTTCCCAAAGATGAGGCGTACTATCAAAAAAGTACATAAAAAATTGTCTAAATTGTATTTATTATAAAAATAAAGGCGGACCGAAAGAGGGACAGTTGTATTCTGTCCCAAAATGCCCAGCCATTTCACACCGTTCATTTTGGACCATTTAGGCCCGTTTGTCCAAACACTTAACAGCAATAAGTATTTATTAGTGACAGTAGATTCGTTTACCAAGTTTGTTTTCATCTCGTCGCTCGAGGTAAAAAGTACGGAAAGTAGGTTAGTTGTTAAAGAATTTAGAAAATGTTTCAAAGATATTTGGTAATCCACGCAGAATTATTGCGGATGCCGTTTCCGCATTATACTTCGGCACAATTCACCTCACACATATTGTAATGACAAAACATAAGACTACATACAACGCGGCATCAGGTATGGCCGCGTTCAAATGGACAGGTCGAAAGATTTAATAAAACATATTAAGATGCAATGAACTATGGGCGCAAATGTATCGGATGACAGATGGGATGAATGTATTAGGACAATTGCAGCAAGGTATTAACAGTACTTACCACAAAACAATTAAAGCTATACCCAGCGAAGTTCTACTTGGCTACAGACTTCGCACTGACAGTGATAAGTTAGCTCCGAGCCTGATATCGCGAATACCACAGATGTTAAAAAGTTACGCAATTGGGTTGACGAAAACATTAAAATGAACGCGGAGTCTCAGAAAACCAGGTTTGACAGTATCTCGCCAAAAGCCACACAATACAAGAAGGTGATTTGTCCTTGTGAAAATTTTAAGTCAAAGTAATGATGGGCAAAGTAAAAAGTTGTTGCCTATATATAAGGGGCCCTTTTCAAGTTATACAAATCTTGGGTCACGATAGATATATAGTGGTCAGATATGCGAGGTAGTGAACGCGCCAGCAAACGATACACAGGAACAGCCTCTGCAGAGAACATGAAAACCGTGGATTCGGTTAGACAACTGGAGCTAAACTGAAACCTCGTGTTGGCAATTATAGGTGATTGTTCAGCACTATTGGTATGTATTTGTATATTTACATACATGTACACATATACATACACAACACAAACATATTACATGTAAATTACATGCCAAACTGAATATTGATACAGGGTTACCTAAGTCTAAAGGTAATATTGCCTACATCAATCAATCAGAATGTTACCTAAGTCTAAAGGAACAGTTCTGTTTCAGAGATAAGTGAGTGGGCAAAAGTAAGCATAACACACACACACATACCTACGTTCCACTATGACTACCAAATTGAACATTGGTACAGGGTTACATAGTCTAAATGTAAGTTGCCTAACCATCGATCAGAATGTTGCCTAAGCCTAAAGGAACATGTTCTGATTTTGTGGAGCTCGAGTTGGGAAATGTAAACATACATCACACATACCTAAACCTACACTGCACTCATAATCACCCCAATTATACATTGGTACAGGGTTACCTTGGACTAAAGGTAAATTGCCTAAACCGATAATCCATCAGAATGTTGCGTAAGCCTATAGGAACAGTTATAATTTGATAACGGAGTAATCAAAAGTGGACAGTTACGTTAATTAGATACAAAGTCTAAAGGGCCGCAGTATTATATCTGAGGAATGAAGTCCCATTGATGTCACGATTGGCCGAACGGATATATAATAAACTTACCTATATGTTGTTTTATGTTTCATTATTCTCAAATGAGTAGCGCCTGAGGGGCATGCGCTATGCAGAATGGCCGTGTTGGCAATGCCTTTGCCGTCAATATTTTTTTTTAAAGAAAAAGAGAGGACTTTGACAGCTGCGCTTTTGGCGGACCTGTCTAGCGTCGATTTTGAAAAAGAAAATTATTTAAGTTAATTACTAATTTGTGTTGGATTACCTTTATAACTATTAAATTCATATTAATAAACTTTGTAATAATAAACATTGTTTACAAAAGACACATCAAGCCAACTTTGATTTTATAACTGATATAACATAAAAAGTGAATCACTTACATGCAAAAAGACAATCCATCTGTTTTGCTACCGTTATTACTTGTACAGCTTAAAACACTGCAACGCTCAAACAAAATGACAAGCTCTGTCTCCCTTTGTCACAAGCAATTAGCTATTTCCTTTTCTTTTCTTGTGCGAATGAGAAAGAAGAAAGGCAGATTCTATACTATACTCTTTCTACGGTCCAACCAGTCGCAAGCGGCCTGCATGCATTCAACCGATTCCCACGACCTTGGCTAGGTCGTCCGTCCAACTCGCGGGTGGCCTTTCCACGCTGCAGTTACCGATACGAAGAATTCCCGGGTGGGGTCCGACTCGTGCGACAACCAAGGCATGGGAAATGGACCGCGGTGAGATTGAAATTTTTGCAGAAATTGGACGTTGTAGATGTGCGTAACATTTTCTCAAAACCTAAAAAAAAAAAACGTTTCCCACATTTTTCTGCCATAAACTAACTTTAATTTATGTAGGAGGTACCTACTAGCGGTCACTCACGACTTCATCCGCGTAAATCACTGTATTTAATTAAATAAAGCGCGTCAAAATCCGTTGCGTAGTTTTAAAGATCTAAGCATACAATAGGGACAGACCGCGAAAAGCGAATTTGTGACCTTTGTGACCCTGTCTGTATGAGTAGGTAATAGAATTATCAAATAGTTTTTTTTTCAGAGGGTATTCATATAAAAAAATTTGAATACAAAAACACGTTTCGCTTGTGCTGCTAAATATAATTGAAAGTTTTTTATTTGCATGACGAATCACATATTTTTTTGTTTAGTTTATCCCGAAGGAAAGGCAAGGAGAACTAAGCCCCTACAGCCATTGTCTTTAGTAAATAATTTCTGAATTTATGATGGAGATGATATGATGATGATGATGCCTAATTCGCCATTTTTTAATTTTATTTATTTTTCGTTTAATGTTCTGACATAGTAAGTATTATTCATAATTTTATCAATTAAATTAAATGTTATTTTATTATTAGTACATCTATTTTATTTATAATATAATGATATGTATCTTTAAATGAATGTATTGTTTTTCTTATCCACATCTCTGATAGTGCTACCAACAAGAATGTTATTCATAAGTAACTAACCAGGTTAGGCTGGTAGATGAATGCCTTTGCAAGGTTTTATTAAGCTCGCCCTTGTACATGTGTTTTTTGGCTGTAGTACAATAAAGATGATGAATGGAAACGCCGGGAAAATCCTCAAGAACGAGTCAAAAACGAATGCAAAATTAGTCAAAAACAAAAATAATTGCAGAGACAACTTACATGAGCCCATGAAGAGATCGTCTTCCGATTCAAATTTAACTCAGCTTACCTGCATATGCACAAGATTCACATCACAAGTAAACCGAATATAACTTATCTACCAGAAACATCACTTTACTTACGGACACATGAATTTTGATTTTTACAAGAAAATTACACCCGCTCCCTTCCAGCTTTTCCCCCCGAAAGCCCGAATCACATAATGAATCATTCGATTCAATACGATTGTTAATTTTCGGCACAATCGCCCATCACTAATTGACAATATTTATTCTTATGTCAGTTTCCAATCATAGTATCAGCAGATATTTTTTTTCGAATTATTTCTTTAGGTCGAAAGGCGAACGAACTGCGTCGTCTCGCGTCCAAGATGTACGTCGCATAAATGTACCATAGCATTGACAGATACTTTGCCTTAGGAATGGCGGCATTTGCGATGAGGCATACATAGCTAGTATTTATAGTAGAAATTAATGCACAATATGCTGTCTTGCCTACTTGAGCAGAAACCTTCCCAATAAAGGGGATTGAGTATTCGCTCACAGTTGGGAGTTCATTTCACGCGCAACTTGGCAACGGCTGTCTCGTTTAAATTTTATTTTTTTGAAAATGTATGCAAGAATCGCGAGTTTAATATTAATTTCGTCTACTCCTACTTTACCTATTCCATCAGAGTATGTACATCCCATAGTGAAAAGCAACTATCTTCCTTCCTTTTCTTTTTCTATCTGTCCTTCCTCTTCATTCACGAACTGGCCGGCGGCAGTGGCATCCACAAACTCAGAAAGATGCTAACGCATGTGGTGCAGCTCACATGTACGCGGGCGCACTTGCCTGGTAATACCATGGGTCGACTAGCCCGCCCGCTTCTCCCCCTGGCGGACATTTACATCTTTTCCTTCCCAAATGGGTCAGACCCCTTTCCGGGCCACGCAAATTACAGGCGCGTTGTCGCGCGCCGAGAATTTGGCCCGGCGGCACGGGGGTTACCCCAAGGCCCGCAACCCAGGGCGCATGTTTTACTTCCCAGGACGACCCACGTCACATAGTGAAAAGCCGTACCTCTCTTCTTCTGGTTTTGTGGGTGGGTGGGTTATATTAGTACGAAAAACTAGACTAGACTTTGAAAGTTTTATGTAATTTATTAACTACTCATAAATATTCACAGAATCATTAACATGTAGCGCTCATATCTTATACTTAGCTGGTATTTTCTATTTTCTAAAGTTTTTTTGTAGTAATGTTTGTCTTACTTATAGATCCTGTACTTTACTGTAAAAATACTCCTATCTTCTTAAATAAATCACATTCCGCAAGTAAAACTACCCACTAAGTACCTTCTTAAAAACACTTCTAACCTATTGTTTATTTTCATTTAAGTCCTTAGGTACATACATCAAAGTTTTATTTTTAAACATTCATTTTACCGTGCGTAAATGTTACTTGTTATATCTAGTTCGGTTTACATCTATGTATTCCGTAATAGTAGGTAGGTATAATGTACCTACCTACTAGCTACATTTAATGTAGGTAAGTACCCCCAGTAGGTAGGTATTCGGTACCTACATTCACCATTGTATCCGATGGTAAAAATAAAAATACATGAATAAAAAAGAGGTACATAAGTAGAGAGAAATAATAAAATAACTCATTCCTTTTGGCAATGATAACACGCACAAGTAACAGCAGACTTAAATATAAGATTTCTTTCTCCATCCAGACACAGCACCTTTACAGGTACCTGTAATGGAAAATGGTTCTGTAAAATTATTATAGCGTGGAATAGGTACGTACTTAACTACTGCAGTAAAAAGAATAAGAACAAATATAGTTTTCATAAGTATTTAGTGTAGGTGCGTGGTCAACCATGGTTTAAGCCAGTGGTTCCCAAAGTGGTCTATGTGGACCCCGAGGGGTCCACAAGGGACTCGATGGGGGTCTACGTTGGCGTGAAAAAATGGGATTTCACAATTAATTTGTATGTGTTGTAAGTATGTAGGGGGTCCACCAGAACCAGTTAACTTTTGAAAGGGGTCTATGAAAAATGAAAGTTTGGGAACCCCTGGTCTAAGCTAAGGTAAATATACTAAGTAGGTACCTACATCTGAGTACATAGTATAAAAAATACTTATAATAAAATTATTATGTGTAGGTACCTATATTTTGGTATATGGTAAGGTGGTCCAACCACGGAACAGGTAACCTGTTCTGTGGTTGGTCCCATTCAGTGGCGTAACTATACCATCTGGGGTCCGTGGCAAACTCAAAAATTAAATACTCAGCTACAATGTAAAAAAATATTTCTGAGCTCGCGGTCTCTTGGGCCGGGGCCCTCTTGGGTCGGGGGCCCGTGGCATTTTGCCAGCCCTGCCACCCTATTGTTACGCCACTGGTCCCATTATCATTATGTGCTTTAGTTCCATAATATTGTTTAAAAAAAATTGATGATGAAATGATCGTCTACGCTAGTCTTAAGGTCGATAACGATATACTTACATCCTCAGACTCCATGATGTTGCAACACTGGCCCAGCGAGGTCACGGGATGTCGTTTGAAGCCCAGCATAATGCTGGGCAGCGACCACGACTCGCAGAACCCTCGACACGCGTTCGTGGTGATCTTAAACTCTACGCAGTCCGGGATACTTATGTTTCTTGTGTGACCTATCAATACAATTATTTGGTAAGTTTGATAAATAACAACTCAGTATGGAATCTGAAGGATCTAAGCACAATGCTCGATGGCCTCAATCGAGTCTCCCAACAGGTGGGCCTGAAGATGAACATGGACAAGACGAAGATGGACATGTCGAACGTCCATGTGCCGCCCACTCCTGTACTGGTTGGGAGCTCGATGCTCGAAGTTGTTGACGAGTATGTTTACCTGGGACAGACGGTCAAATTAGGTAAGTCATACTTTGAGAAGGAGGTAAATCGGCGAACCCAACTCGGCTGGGCAGCGTTCGGGAATCTACGAAGCTTATTTGTGTCCAAGATACCCAAGTCCTTAAAGACGAAGGTATTCAACCAGTGCGTGCTGCCGGTGATGACTTACGGTGCCGAGACGTGGTCTCTAACTATGTGCCTCATAAAGAAGCTCAGGATCGCACAGCGAGCGATGGAGAGAGTTTAACGTATTCCTTACGTTAATAATAATTGACGTGAAGCAGGTCAGTCGGAGGAATTACACGCAGATTGAGTGCCACAGAATTATTGTAATAAACCTATTGTTTATATACTGTCGTATTGACTGGGGTTTGGCGCTGATCTAGATATATCTTAATTATTATGATTTATCTAATTGTCAATACAACAGAAATAGTGACCTAGTGACACCACTGTTACAAAATTCAAATTCAAAATCATTTATTCGACATGAAAGCATTAACACTTGTTTGTCGATTGTCTAATTATATGTTACTTTCTATGTTCGCACCCCAAAGATGAAACCGCTACCAAACAAAAAAGGAGGTGAATTTAAACAACCCAAAAATAAATAAATCGCAAAGCTTTTGCTTTGGCAACGGTCACCACCCCAAGGTGCAATTTGTTACAAGAGCTATGCTTGGGATCTCTCTGCGTGATCGAATCAGAAATGAGGAGATCCGCAGACGTACAAAGATCACCGACATAGCTCAACGGTCCAGCAATCTGAAGTAGCAATGGGTAGGGCACATAGCTCGAAGAACCGATGGCCGATGGAGTCGGAAAGTTCTAGAGTGGATACCACGTATCGGCAAGCGCAGCGTGGGAAGGCCACCCGCTAGGTGGACGGACGACCTGGCCAAGATTGCGGGCATCGGTTAGATGCAGGCTGCTTCCGACCGGTCGGAGTGGAGGTTGTTGGGGGAGGCCTATGTCCAACAGTGGACTTCTCAGGGCTGTAAATGATGATGATGGTGGAATCTGATCCTGGCATGTGAATGATTTCAGCCTTGCCACTTCTGTAGTTTATTTATTTTATTTTTTATGTACCTATACACACTTCACAACACATTAACCTAGTCTCACACTAAGATCCCTAAGGTTTTGTACCGTGGATACTAAGCAACTAAGTTTGAAAATAAATTATGATAACGTGAACATATAAATAAATAACTATAGGTACTTACCTACTAACTAAATAACATAGAAAATACGCTCTGCCTATATAATAATTAGAATATATTAAATTACTTGAAAGACACTAAGAAAACAAAAAATATTCAAACCGATTCTATGGCAGCCAGGTTTCTTCCACGTATCCGAAGCCAATATCTGTCCAACGATCCCCAAAACGACTAAACTCCTCAGAAGCATGATGGTTGATGTTGCGCCGGAGAGCACCCTGTGAATGACGGACTACCCAAACAATATACCGTTTTATCCCTGAAAACTGTTGACGTCCGTTGAATCTGTCTCATTATAATTGTAAATTATCCAAGTTAATGCTATTAAGTTCAGTGATTCTGCGATGAAATTGTTTGCAAGTGAGGCCATGCATATTGGAGAGTCTACTTTAATCGTACACTACCTACTTACTACAACGTCTAGGTACCGATGCACGATGTGCGAGCAATGGTGAGGAAGGTTTTTTCCCGCTGATCTTATCTGTCTATCCTGCTCTGGGAGTGAAAAAAAAACGTATAGTTAATACTACAGCTGCTTCTCTTCCCGGGCATACTGTACAAGTCAGTAGAGGAACAAGAGGGTTTTGGTGTTTTGTAGGCGATGGGCTGACCACCTGTCACTACTAATCACAGACTAAGTAGAGATGCTAACGCTACTAATCGAACTTGAACATCCCAACTATACCCTCAAAATTGGTCAGAAGTGGCACCATGTGATTCTATCGGCCCTTGGTGCTCTGCCTACCCCGTAAGGGACAAAGGCGTGATTAGGTATATGTTTTATATGTTTATCTTATTTCTTTTGGAAGCCAATTAATACATATAATAGTCAGATAGCTTTACACGAACGAAGTTCTGTCCTTCTACAATACTTATTCGTGGTTCCTGTCCTGTATCTAAGTCCTAAATTTATCCCGAGATTAAAAGTAGGTCTAGATAGATAGTTAGAACTTTGAAAAGTCGAAATGAAAGACAAACAAACTTTACCACTTAAAAATGCGTAACGAATATTTTCGCTCTCAGTGATGAAGAGTTATGAAGTGTAAAATTAATGAGCCAAAACGTCGCGTCGTCGTCGTCGTCGCCGGTCGTTGAGCTTGTTATCCGTAAAAGAGACTGGCGATTTTATCTTCTATACTAAAAATGTAAAGGATCGCTGTCTGTACATGGAAGATAATGAGAAAAAATATTATAGGAGACCTTTATCAACGCAATAGAACCCAAAACGATGATTTTTGGAATTTTTGTCTGTCGGTTTGTCTGTGCGTCTGTGCACGCTAATCTCAGAAACGGCTGAACCGATTTGGATGCAGTTTTCAGGAATATACAGGATGTTTTTTTGTGGCCACCATTAACGAACGTACTCAAATAAAGTAAGTTTATGACAAAAAAAATGCTGGGATTTTTTTTTTTTTTTTTTTTGAAATTTCTTGATCGGGCGAAATTTATAGTGTCTAGTGTTTATATTAGTTTTTTTATAGACAGATATTAATTATTTCTCGTGAAAAAATCTTGCTACGCGCGTCTATGTGCATTTATGCAGAAAAACGCAGTCTATTTACTCAACTTTGGACCCTAATATTTTGGAAACCAGACACTTCCCAGGTATGCTTCCATGGAAAAAAATAATCGTGATGATGAGGAGATTCCGTAGTTTTTGGGAACGTTGACGACCAAAAATCATTCTGTATTGTGACAGGTGCCACTTAACATATAGGCTACTTTTTAACACGGGAAATGTTTTTATAATTTCGATATTTTGTATTTTTTTCTGTAGTCGACGCGGACGGAGTCGCGGGCGTCCACTAGTAATAACTAAGGTAGGTACGTAATTACGCTGTTAGGTAAATAGGGTTTGAAGTTATAGGTATTAGGCATACCTAGTAATCAAATGGAGGCAGATAATCTTATTACCTTAACTAGACTTTGTATGAGCCAGAATTATTTCTGCTATAATAGTACATATTACATACAAAAGGATGGTCTTACTATGGGTTCTCCGCTTTCACCTCTTTTAGCCGATATATTTATGGATTGGTTTGAAAATGAATATATTGTTAATAGTAATAATCTTATAAAATATTATTTTAGATATGTTGATGATATCATCTTATGTTGGACAGGCACAGTTAGGCAGTTTCATCTTTTTGTTAACGTCCTTAACACAAAACATCCTAAGATTAAATTTAAAATAGAACAAGAAATAAATAATAGTATAAATTTTTTAGATGTAACTATTACTAGATTGGGAGATTATCATGATTTTTCAGTTTACCGAAACCAACACATACGGATGTAACTATTCCAATTGATTCTTTCCATCCATGGCAACATAAGCTAGCGGCATACAAATCAATGATACACAGGTTAGTAACGTTACCGCTTAATAACTTTAATTATGTTAAAGAAATAAATACTATTATACAAATAGCCAGATCAAATGGATATAGTGCACAACTAATTTATAACCTCATTGATAAAAAGAAAAACATTTTAGTTAAACAAATGTTGTACCCAAAAATAGAGGAGATTACAAATATTTATACTGGTAGTTTACCATATTTTGGCTATATCTCAGAGATGATTGCAAAATCATTGAAAAAACAACATCTTGGTGGCTTTTAAGACTTTTAATTCTTTAAATAGATTAATTAACACAAACAAATATTACCAATGATAAAAAATCAGGAGTTTATAGCTTGCACTGTCCTGAATGTAATTCTGTTTATATAGGTCAAACGGGTCGTAACTTCAAGATTAGATACCAAGAACATTTGGCAGCTTATAGGAACAATTTCCCTGAAAAATCACATTTTGCCAAACACTTGTTAGTTTCAAATCATAAAATTCCAGATGACCACAGTTTTGTTAGTCTGTATACGTGTGAAAAGGGCATTCGTCTATCTATTTTGGAACAGTTGGAGATTTTGAAAGCCAAATATTCTGGTGTAAACCTTTTAAATGAACAGGTTGAATTTTCGTCTCCGCTATTAAACTCAGTGGCTAGAATAAATAAATAAACAGTAACCTTAGAATGTAGTGGCTTGTCAATGTCAATAACAATTTTTGTTTTTGTGGGCAATGGAATATGTGTTGCATACATCCTTGTTTTTCTTTACTAATTTATCATATTTTGGTGAATTTTTGAATTTTTTCATTTAAATTTAATTAATTCACCCAATACTATTTGGTTTGTGTGCACAAATAGTATATATTTATTTGAAATATAAATAATGGTGGGTAATTATTTATATATTTTTTAATACTTAGTAGAGGGTAGTTAATTCTGTGTAAGTAATGTGTTGGGTTTTAGAGGTTCATAGTAATTAGTGGTTTACTAATTTACTAATTTCTATAATCCTGAGGATGCCACGGTTGTTGGCGAAACATATGTAGATTATTTATCTAGTTTTTGATTTCGGAATGGTGCAATGTATCGTCTTGCATGCTAGGTGCTCGGGTCTGGTTTCTCATGGCGATTGTAGTTAGTGCAAGTGCCTGTTGTCGCAATTATGAGTTATCAGATCCGAGGGTCAGTGGAGGGTGTAGGGCCCGGTGGTGGGCGCACCCATAGTGAATACCTAGTTAGCCCTCGTCAACCGTTCTCGTTTCACTTCAGTAGCCCTTTTAGTAAATAAATAAGAATTATCTTTAGAACGACCTTTCCTTCGACCAGTCAAAATACCTACTTACTTACCTAGATACTATTGGCATATAGGAACAACTAACCTACTTCACGAATTTCATTTCATTCCTTATTTCATTCAACAAACCTGCTGGTGGCTATGTTGTTCAATGTGTTACCAGGCAACGGAACCACTGCTAACCTATGCTTATTACCTGCTGACTTAGATGATATTAAGATTTCCGAACTAAAAGTAAATACTTATTGGATTTAACAGCAGAATGGATATCGTATACAAAGTCTTAAATCTGTACAGGACAAAACAGTATGACGAGTGTCTTAAACTGTGCGAGATTGCGTTACAAAGCAAAAGCGATCGCATGGTAGAGTTTATTCGAATGAGAGCACTAACAATCCAAGCTAAAATAGCTGGTAATGGATATGATGAAGTAGAATATTTTCCGCAACAAGACGATACACTGGTTACTTCTGTTGCAAAAACTCCAAGAGCTGGAACATCATTCCAGAGAGACGTAAAGACAGGCCAAAATAATGTAAGTAAGGGCAATTTTGAACGTGGTTAGTACTGAACCAAATTAAGTTTTAAACTATTTGATTTCCTTTTTAATTTCTTCGTAAGCCTATTGCATTCCCCTGTTGGACGTAGACTTCCCCAAGAGCACATCATAAGACTCGATCTTCCGTTTTTGTCATTCAGTCACTACCCGCCCTCTTTAAGTCATCGGTCCGTCATCCTTTTTGTGTAGGTACCTTGTAGGTGTACCCATGTATTGATTTTTTTGTCTCTAGAGAAGGACTCCATTCACCGCGACGGTGAGAACCCGTGCAGGTACAACTGCAAAATCCCGCACCGCACGGACAGCCCTGAACACAGCGTCGCGGGCGTCCCGTGCCGCCACAGCCTTAGGAGCCGGAGCTCCTTTTACAGCAGGAACTCCGCTCTCATTAAGGCTTTTGAGCAAGGATGACAAGCTGTTCATGCCAGCCGCTAAAACGCTCTTCGAATACGTCTATCATTGTGAAGGAGATGTTAGAAAGGTAGGCGTAGGTTAAACTCCTTCCTTCCTGAAGCTGCTCCTTGGTAAATTAATTACATACATACATACATACAATCACGCCTTTATGCCTTACGGGGTAGGCAGAGCACCAAGGGCCGATAGAACCACATGGTGCCACTTCTGACCAATTTTGAGGGTATAGTTGAGATGTACCTACAATTAATTAATTAACTACCTACCTAAAACTACCTAGGTACTTAAATATTAATTGTGGTGTCAATAAGGGGATGTTTGCCATAAACGAATTATTATTATTATTGTATTATTAACTTTATTGATACGTAGATAGCTAAATAGATAGGCAGATAAATAATTACGTAGATAACTGTCCCGTGTTGATGCGGGGCTTCACTAGAATACATAAGCTAGCGCATCTCCTTCTGGGAATGTCGTAAGAGTCTTTGGGAATGAAGGCGCTGCGGAAGAGGCGCCTGGGCCCTTTACTGAGCCAACTCGTACGTGGGATGCACTCTTTACTAGCAGTTTGTCGTTAAATCATCTAACGTTGTAGTAAAGTTTAAGCAGTTTACGAATCTAACTCACACTCCAGGTACAGATTACCCGGGATGTATAGAGTACACGTTGTTACGAAGGTAGAGGTATAATGGACTACCAGTTACTGATAAAGTAAGTTTATGCCAAAAAAATGTTGGGAAACGATGTAAACTTGATTGAGCGAAATTTATAGTGTCCAGTGTTTATGCTAGTTTTTTCATAGACAGATATTAATTATTTCTCGTAAAAAAATCTTGCTACGCGCGTCTTTGTGCATTTATGCAGAAAAACGCAGTCTATTACCACAGATATGATAATACTATAGTACTATTACTCAACTTTGGACCCTAATAGGTATCTTGGGAACCAAACACTTCTCTGGTATGGGTGGTACGTTTTTAGCGCGGCGAGGATGAAAATCGTAGTGGAAAGTGCAAAATGCACATTTATTAATTTTTTTTCATAAAGTTCAGACAGTGATCTAGACTAACGTTTAAAACTTAAGACCAAAATCTATTTATTTAATTCTCTATTTAAATCTCTAATTCTAAATTTGGCTATTTCAATTTTCGGGTGAATTAATTTAACAGAATACATACATATTTTAAAAAAACATTAAATGACACTATTATTTAGACCATGAGCAGTAATTTAACTTAACCCGATAATACCTGTAACAGCTTTTTAAAAATGTCCCGCGGAAAAAGTCAATAACGCTGGCGCATTTTGAACATTACACTATTTCATCATAATGAATTAGATAGATACTAAACTATCTTTCCCCGCACTGCTCTGTTAAGCCATCGTATACCAAGTACAAGGATGTTTGATACAGTGAACAGTTTTCCCGCCAAAAACGTAAGTATAACCTGCGGTGGCGCAGGAATACAAATTTATCATATAACGGTGTCATGTGTATTTAAAAAACTAAAAGGCTGTTTAAAAAGAAATTTTACAGATGATTAAAGATTAGATATATCGATGTAATTGGAAACGAATTATAACAATTAAAATAATAGTGTCCGTTATAATTTGAAATTTGTTAGTTAATTCTAAGTACTGTGTCGCAACTCCAGTGGCTCCGGTGGCAAAAAAGAGGGCCACCGTAATTGAATAATGTCACCGTAATTGTTATTTTGTCTTTTTGTATACAGGATGACTGGAAAAACGGGTATTATTCCTATTGAGATGTAAAGGTACACCTCATTTTTTACCTTAATGGGTAGGAATACCCATTAAAAAAATTACTACTTCAGAGTTATGCCCAATTTTGTAATGTTTTTAAAATCACCCTATTATTAAATGGAAATGCATAAAAAGACTAAAATACGTCTATATTTCAGGAATTCAACTAGATAAATAAATAATCATTTGAGACAAAACAACAGACATCAACTTGGCAAAGTCAAAGTTCAATTACCAAAAGGTTTATAATTTTTTTCCTAATTATCTCCTATTCATTCAAAATAATGATTTCACGTAATGCGCACACTTTATTAAACTAAATTCAAAAGGTATAATTATGAAAAAGCTTACCTACAGCTGACTAATAAGAATGTAAAAAGGGATATCCTATGTATCCTATGGCGCGACAACCTTTTTTAACAAGTAACCTAAGTTTGTAGTCAAATTTAAAAAATACAAAGGTGATGAACTGAACTGACATTATAATATATAACATAGGAATCTTACTGCTACCCATCTCGTCTTACTCCTACCCCAGGCAGCCGCTCTGGCATCCAGCCAGTTACACTGTTTGTCTATCTTTCAGTATCTAAACGACTAACATGGCCGGTACTTTTACTGTCCAGTTCCTTTTTGGTAGGCGATTAGCATACCTAATGGTGTTTCTGATGCAGTCTGAGCACTGTAGGTCAATTGTAAGTACACATATCGACAAGTAGACGTTATAAGATCATAGGAAAGGAACCGTTCCTAAATGAATTAAGTTCTTCCAGGCACTTCAGATTCATCCCTCAATATTAACAGCTGACCAATAAGAATGTAATATTTATTGAATTGTATCAGGCGTCACTATTCGGAAGTACAAATCTCAAAGAGAATGTAATATTTTTCTGATTCCTGACTATTCTCAGAATAAATATCTTTATATTGAATGTTCTACTGGCCTAAGTAGGTATACTCATGCACATATAATTATCATCTACTTCAATCCTACGTTTTGTGATATTGATTATGACTTGACCTTTAGTTCAACCTCAAGCAAACCACCCAAAATTGCTACTATATGAACAGTTACGAATAAACCCGAGTAACTTTGCGATAAACCCGAGTAGCTTGAACAAAAGCACGCCGGATGCTAACAGAAGAGTTCTACATTCTATTTGCCTCAATATAACACTGTAGTGTAGGCTGTAGCGCCACGGGGTGTATTTTTCAAAACCTTTATTGGTCAGCTGCTGGTAAGCTTTCTCATAATAAGTTACACCTTTTTGAGTAGCTTATTAAATATGGAATTTAGTTTTATAAATGGTACGCATTACGCAGTATATTATTTTGAAAGAGTAGGGGCTTAATTGACAAAAACATTTAACAAATTTTGCTTGACCATTCCATGTTGATAGATTTTTGGGAGGTCGAAGTATAAAATGTGATTCATTTCTTATATGCCTTTCTACTCATCTAAAAGGAGATTTTAAAATAATCATAAAATTCTCATATCTCCGACACCGTGAATTTTTAGGTGGGGTGTTCCTTATATATAAAGGTAGCTAACGAGGTGCACTTTCACATGTGAAAAGAAATGATCCTTATTTCTTGTTTTCGAAGATTTTTACATACATATAAATACGGCTAGGTTCCCGAAATGGTGTAGTCAGAACTGCGAGATACCATGGCCACTACGTTTTATGCTAAGAAAAAACTCAATAGGAAGCATTTTTAAAGTATGTAATAAAATATTTCTGTAACTGTTTACGTATTCCTTCAATTTGTTATAAGAGTTTCTAAGCTATAATCATGACGATAAACATTATTATGAACTAATAAACGAACATAACCTAAATTTTTCAAGTTCAAAAATAAATAAATAGGTAATTCATATGATGTTGTCCTGTATTTATAATTCCGCTGGTTTTAATCAATTTCAGTTGAGAGATTTACAATTTCGGTGGTTTGATAATAATATCGGTGGCGATTGGAATTTTTAAATGCAGATATCTCAAGACATAATACGTTTTTAAAAATGTGTACCATATGACTGAATATTACATATTTTTGGCTATTACTTGGAATAGAAAAAAGTTTTAGAAAATGGATATAAAATTTCGCCAGCGTAATTAGTAAAAAATCGAGGTTGTTGAAATCCACCCGTATGCTTCCATGGAGAAAAATGATCGTGATGATGAGGAGATTCCGTAGTTTTCGGGAACGTTGACGACCAAAAATCGCCCTGTATACAAGACCGCTTGGTCTGCCGTCGCGCCGCAGTATGCGGTGAAAAATGCCGCGCTCGGGAGAGGTCCCAAAAGAGAAAGTAGCGGTGTTTGGCAAAGACAATGTAGAGGTGTGAGACCTCTATCGTCTATGGCAGACGGAACCACACAACGGGTCGTCTGGTGAAGCCAGGGATTTGGTATCTCCTCTTATACATTTCTATGAGTGAAGCCGGGCGAATAAGGTTCGGGGTTACACGCACCCGATAATTTTGGGCCGCGTTCCAAACGCCACAAGTCGGCTAAGGAACTTAGCAACTTAATTGTCACTGATCATTTAGCTACATCTGTCACCGCTATGCTAAACGCATTTGTGGAACTTCCTTGATACCAGTTCTGGCTACTCCATTTTGAGAACACATCCATCATCTTCCTGCCCTGTTCCCATTTATTTGTGGTCGGCGCAATTTGTTCTTTTCTTCCATTCATCCCTATTATCCGTCATCTCAGTACACGCATATCCCTCAGACAGTCCATCCAACACTTCTTTGGTCCTCTTCCTTTATATTCATCCACACCCATCACACTCATTTTGAGAACACATCCGTGTCTAGTATATACATACCTATGTATATTTAACTGCGATATTATTTCAGGCAATGGACATAGCATTGCAAGCTCAAAAAACCGACGATGCAGCAGATTGGTGGTGGAACTTTTCTCTTGCTAAATGCTATTACTCCCTTGGGATGGTTCGAAATACTGAAGATTGTTTGAGACAAGCATTAAAACAAAACAAGCATATTGCAATTTATCTTCGACTTGTGGCTGTATACGTGGCCCTTAATCAACCATTATCGGCCCTTGAAGTGTGCAAGCAAGGCCTTGCAGTATTTCACGAGTATGCTCCTCTTTTGATAGAACAAGCTCGTATTCACGATCAAATGGGAAACTCCGCTATGGCGGTGAAGGAATACCGCATGGTTGCTACAGAAGACCCCTCGAATATGGAAGCCGTAGCAAATATTGCTATGTACAATTTCTATAATGATCAGCCAGAAATTGCTTTACGATATTATAGGTAGGTAACTACCGTAGCTTCTTAAGGTAATTTTAAGCACATTAAAACCTATGAATAATTTACCTTACTCGTACCTACCTACTTCTACAACTCTCGTTTCACAGAAGGCTTCTAGCGACGACTCCACCAGGTCCAGAAATATATAATAACCTCGGATTATGTTGCTTATACTGCAATCAATGGGATCTGATACTGCCGTGTTTTAGGAAGGCACTCTTTTTTTCTACAAATCCAGAAATTAAAAGTGACATATGGTTCAACTTGGCGCATGTGGCCTTAGTAAGTGAATAAACCAACCTATACTATCTACTAGTGGACGCCTGCGACTCCGTCCTCGTGGACTACAGAAAAAACAAACTGTCCAAATTATCCGGGATAAACGGTAGCCTATATGCATGAAGCAGCGAACCAGTGGAGAGCGCGTAGGCCAGTTTTTGTTCTAAATACATGTCACTAGTTTACGGCGGGGGGAGAGGTAAGTTTTGGCGCGTGCTATTTGCTGATGCAAAAACAACCAATTTTCTAGGGGTTACAAAAAAATTATCGATATCGATAAATATTTCACTTATCGTAGGTAAAAGTTAGATTATGCATGATGGATGATGAAGTAGTCTGATTACTATGCCATGGATAACAAGCTCAATTTTGAAATAAAACAGGCGATAAAAAAAGTAAAATATATATTAAGGTTCATTCACTACGATATAGGTTCGTATTGCCTGCAAGTTGGGCGTTTAAGGTTCAATAAGGTTTTTTTACATAAATACAATAGTTTTTAGTAAGGCTTGTGCGCTCAGTATTGTGCATGGTGTGCGCATTACAAATTTATACATATAGTAATATAAGATAGACAAAACATAAAAACAATAAGTAGGTACATGATATTTTTTCACACAACTATGAAAAGAAAGCCGCTTTTTATGTCATACATAACATAAATGTTAGACAATAAAGCCTTAGGTCGGAAATAAGAAAAACATCATGTTTTAGGTATATTGCTAAAAGTTTCATCACAGAGAGGCCTTTGTAACCATAGATTTACTTGATGACGCAGCGGTACAGTATATTCAGGTTGCAAAGTGAAACAGCGTAGTGGCTATGTAGAACTATTATTTATCAATTCTACAGTTAAGGCTACTTCAGGCGATATAACATTCGGAAAAGATGCAGCAAGATACCTGACTCGCCATAAATAGATTATAGAGTTACAATGTTTTTATATAGAACAGAAATCGAGCAGAGTAATATCTTACAACTTCAAGTTTTAGAAACTGTCTAGTGTCTAGAGCTATATAATCGGCGCCTGTTATTTTTTAAATTTTCAAAACTATCTGATCTAAAATGTCTGGAACACAAGACACTATATTTTTGTTGGTATGAAATTGTCTCTTTGAGTAGCATTGCTCCAGATTTTTTTCTTCACGCCGTCGTGTGGAAATCTAAAAATGTGAAAGTACGAGTAATAAGAATGCTGATTTAACTGTAAGGAATGAATAGGTAATATATAAAGACTTGAATTTTTAGTGTTAATAAAGCGGATTAAATTTTATATTAGAACTAGTGTCCCTTAGCAACTTCACTTGCTGCATCCCGATCGCAGCGCCACCTACCAACCAGGCCAAACTAAGCGTTCCAACCTTTCCTGGACTCGCCAAATATACACAGAAATATCATTAAAATCGGCAGAGCCGTTCTCGAGCTTTAGCGTGAAAACGAAAAGCAATCGATTTATATATACATATAGGTACCTATATATAGATATGTATAGGTATATATATGTACATATCGTTAAAATAACAGTATTATCATCTATATCTATGCAGTAGGTATTCTGTATTTTTTTCATGATTTTTGAGTAGGTCTATTAAATTATTATTATATTAATGGCGAATTGCAAAATAATGATTGGCGAAGAAAGATTGGAACAAGTGACTGAGTCGTGTATCTGGGGACTTTGTTTACAAGGCATGGTAAGCATGACAAAGATATTGCAAGGAGAGTGAATGCTAGGAATCGGGTGAATGGGGCACTTAATTCTTTTATGAGTAGCCAGAAAGTGTCGCAAGCGGCACGTCTGGCTGTTCATGGAGGTGTTTTGGTGCCGACTCTTATGTATGGAAGTGAAAGTTGGGTATGGCAGAAACCAAAACATCAAAGTCAAGTGAATGCAGTGGAAATGAGAGCATTGAGAAGTATTTGTAGAGTCACTTTGAAAGATAGGATAAGAAATGAGGTGATCAGAAAGAAGTGTGGTATAAATGAGGACGTGGTGACGAAGATTGAGAAGGGTATGTTGAGGTGGTTTGGGCATGTGGAGAGGATGAGTGAAAGTAGACTGACAAGAAAGTATACAACGGAAGAGTGGATGGAAGGGTTGGAAGGGGAAGACCTCGCCGGACTTTCACCGATCAAATTGGTGAAATTCTAAAGAAATGTCGAGTCAAGAGTACCCTAAACCGACGAGCGTGCATGAAGAATATCATGAAAGTAGATGAAGCGAAAGAGGTGTGTCAGGATCGTAGCAAATGGAGATCCGTGATCTCTGCCTACCCCTCCGGGAAAGAGGCGTGATTATTATGTATGTATGTATGTATGTATGTACTATTAAATTATTAAATAGTATTTTTTGTGGAACCCTAATTCTATTTTGCCCTAATTCATAAGAGTGCTCTATGTCAATTGACATTACATACAAACATTTCATTTGTATTTATTTGCATAGATATAGATTATAATAATGGTATTTTATCGATATGAACATTGAACGTACGGCGGACAACACTATCGAGAAAAAAAGAGACGACTGCCCATGCGCATATCCATGTATCAGAAAGAGACAACATGAAAGACATCAACGGGGGCACGCCCGGACGTAACTGAAATATATTATTTTCATGTTTTTTTTGTTTTTAGTTAAATTGATTAGAAAATCACTCACCTATGGAATGTAATCCCATCTATTTTATAATTTGAAGTACCGGAATTCTTTCCACACCATTTAATAGCACAACTAGGCATGTTTAACAATTTTTTGTGCGCTTAAAACGGGACTGCAAGACGTGCGTACTTTATAGGCTGTAAAGTCCGACTGACTAAAATTTTCGAAGCATTATACTGATATAGCATATGTTTCGTGAGTGCGGTCGCCCCGTATCCGCTCTCCACTGGTTCGCTTCTTCATGCCTATATGTTAAGTGGGACCCGTCACAATATATTCCTGAAAACTGCATCGAAATCAGTTCAGCCGTTTCTGAGATTAGCGTGCACAAACGCACAGACAAACCGACAAAAACTCCAAAAATATTTTTTTGTCTCCTATATATTTTTTCTCATATATATATCTTCCATGTACAGACATCCGTTACATTTTTATTATATGTATAGATATGTGTAAAACAGATCCTCGTCGTTTAAACTCATGTTATATTTCTTACGTCGAACTTTAGTTTTATTCAAGCTGCAGTTATGTGTCGCTCTTTGGTTACTCGCACTTTGAAGTTCTTACCTGAGCAGCTGCTACTATAAGTATATATAGCTACCTAAATTTCTTTCTCTATTATTGATTTCACAATGTGTTTCTAGTCAACAGGTGACATGACCGTAACCAGACGATGTTTGCAAGTGAGCTTAGCCATCAATTCGGCCCACGATGCTGCTCGACAAGCTCTTAAAGCTTTAGATGGAAGAGTTGGGATGCGCAGGAGTTGAATAACTACACCACGAAACTTTTAACTTTTATTTGACCATATTACCTACACATAAGTACTCAATACAACTACAGTAATTCATATTTGGGTTTTCTTTTAAGCTCAATGAAGGCAGCTTAAATATTCGTCCATAGATACATCAAGAGAATCCATTTTGCGTATCTCTTCATATTTTAGCATTGACAGGGAGTCGATGACTGGCTCCGGATGAGACCGATGTGCTGTGGTCTTCATCACATTTTGTGGCACTGTAGGATCCGAAGGGAATCGAGTAGTATGTTTAATTTTCACCTGTAAATAAATGAGTTAAGTAGTTTAACATTCTATAGTATAGGTATTCAGTACCTACCTATATTATTTCTGTATACGTCGTCATGTAAGTAATAAATCTACCGACTTATTCGTGGTCACTACACATTATAGGCACGATGTACAACCTGCTCACCTGTTGAAAAGTACATGGAGCTATCCCTATGCTTTCCCAAGAATCAGTATCTTTAGGAATGATCAGTGGTTTATTATAGTTTGTACTCTTCTCTTTTATATGGACATTACTTCCGAAGCCGATCGTGTGAAGCATGTCTTTAGCACGCTTTACAAGATGTGGTTCTTTAGAAGAATAGAAAACGAGATGAGTATTGTATAGCAAAGCAATGCATCGCAATGTTGTACAAATTGACTTCTTTATTTCACTATCTGGAATCAAAATTATAGCATCTCGTTAATATACAGAATGTTTTTTGGTCGTCAACGTTCCCGAAAACTACGGAATCTCCTCATCATCACGATCATTATTAGCTATAAAAGCATACCTGTGAAGTGTCTGGTTCCCAAGATATTAGGGTTCCAAAGTTGAGAAAATAGACTGCATTTTACTGCATAAATGCACATAGACGCGCGTAGCAAGATTTTTTCACGTGAAATAATTAATTAATTCCACGACAGCAGCAGCAGCACGCCAGCAGCCAGCAGATTCATAAGAAGCCGCCATGACAGCTTCCTGGACCTGTTAGCAACGCACGCACGCAACGGCATCACTGCACATGTTCCCAGTCCACGCGCAGACCAGAACACATCAGCCGCATCACGTTCCCAGTCGCCTCAAAGACTAGAACGCATCGCCTGCAACACGTTCCCAGTCGACTCACCGACCAGAACGCATCTCGCCTGCACGCTGGTCGCAACACTTTCCGGTCGACTCACTGACCCGAATGGATACTTGTGAGAGTACACGCTGGGTGCTGCCAAAGACATATCGACCTCCGGTCTGGAAGGGGAGTGATGTAGCGGAGCCATCTATCGGATGCAGGAGAGAACCACAATCGAATACAAAATCCTAGAACGCGATATCGAAGTTTCTCACAAAATTGGAATATACATGGGCTAAAAACAACTAGTGGCCCGGTGGGGCCGGAAGCGCTTCCCTTTTCACCACCCCCACAGATACAATTTAGAAGCTTAAATTGACTCGTACATGAAAGGCTGCGAGGTGGTAGACCCCCAGGTGACAAGGAATCGAACCGTTTAATTTACGTATTGTTATTCATTACCCAGTAGCTAAAAAATCTCATCACGCCATTATTACGTACCCTGTTGCTTCAGGCTCACCACAGTAAAATACAATTAAAGTTCTTACCATTATTACCCCGGTAGCTTAGTTGGTAAGAGCACATGCACGGTATGCAAAGGTCGTGGGTTCGAGTACCACTCGGGTGAATTTTTTTTTCCATTTCTTTATTTATAATTTTATAATATATAATATCTTGACTAAGATAAATTTATTAAATTTATCTTATTAATCAAAACACTTCTCCATAATATAATCCGTTAGGATATGGTTGATCCTTTCATCATTAAACATTGTGCTGAAGGATTCAGCTTTGTTTACCGAGATTTGGCTAGTGTATAGCTATCGGGATGAAAAAATAACGTTGCCAATAATGTAATTTAAAAAGAGATGGTAAAATTCGTCATCCGAGTAATTGACCCGGTAGCTCAGTTGGTAAGAGCACTTGCACGGTATGCAAAGGTTTTCCATTTCTTTATTAATAATCTTACCATAATTTTTAAAGAGATCATATTTTCCACAAATCATTGCTACATCTGGTCTTTTTTCTCTGTCCCCATAACATTCCTTAATCGCATCTAAACATAATTCTATGGTGTTCCATATTCTTTTGGTATTACTTAAATCAAGCATGATGCAAAAGTAGTGTTTTCCGGAGACAGGTACGAAAGTTAGTACGTTCTTCAGTAACTCTATTTTTCCTCCGTATTCCCAAACATGGCAAATAATTTTCTCGATACCTTGTTTTTGATTGGATTTTCGGCCAAATGAGTATTCCAGCACTAGTGTCTCACGAGATGTCTCCGTCTTTTCAAGGAATAAGTTTATCAAATTTGTCTTACCCTGAAATTTTAGAATACCTAAGTAGTAAACAGGTACCTATAACCTACTTGCCCTCATACAAATAAGTAGGTAGGTACGTAGGTAAATCCACCATACAGACATGGCAAGTAGGTTATAGGTATGTACCTGTTTACTTACTGCATTTCCTACACTGAACACAATTACTTGATTTCCTATATCAGTGGGAGTAGCTAGCTCTAGTTAAGTGTCTTTCTTAATGTTTATTGGACAGGTAGGATAGTCAAACGAACTTCTAATGAGGATTATGTTATCAAATAGAATTATAGGTTATAATTCTATTTGTTATCAATTGTTTAGGCCGGTAAGGTGACTAGTTGCTAAGTAGTTACCTGCCCTACCTAGTGTAGCTAGGTAGTCTGTCTATATGGTTGGACTTGCATGTTAGTTTAGAACAAGGTAGGTATTGTGTCGCTAGAACGAAAATATAGGGACTGAATTGTTACCCAAATTTTAATTAATGAAAGCTTACATACCACAGATTTACTGCCGGCGAAAAATATAGTACGAGCTGCATCCTCAGATTGCTCAGACAATGATTTATCTACCATTTCTTGAGCTATATCAGGTATAGACAACATGCTGAAAATGTAAGGAACCGGTTAATTTAATTACTGATTACGTATATAGGCACCCCAAGCCTTAGATGTTTCCAATGTTTTCATAAGTCTTGCTCATTGAAGTCTTGATTATGTGTTGTTTACCTTTTTCGCTACCTAGCAACTAAGTGGGCAGGTAGGTAGGAGGTAAGTATTCTGGCGTCCGCTGCAGTGGTTCTCTGATCTGACTCTGCTTGCTTATTTCTCGTCATCTCATAGAGCAGCGCTGCGGGTAGCATACACCCTGAGATGGCATGGAACAGCACTAAGTAGTCTGTGAGATCACCGTAAGTACCTACCTACGCAATTCGAAGTCCGAAAACCTTTCCAGCATACCTAGAGAAATGTAGGGTTTGCTTGCAGACAACCTAACGTGTGCACGTAGCGTATTTATGTATAGGTTGACTTGACAAGGGTAGTGGATGGGCAAGACGTGAATTCAGAGTGCTTAGACAATTTAACATGTTAAAAAAGTTAAGGGATCACTTTCATGCACTGGCTGACTGATCGGTTATCTGCTGTATTGTTATCATATTGTTTTATATATTTTTTTCCTATTATGTCTATATGTTATTATGTCTAACATTACTTTTATTATTTGATTGATTTGATTGTTTGTACTCGTATGCACTGGCGGCTCGTCCTAAGGAGCGCTTGTGCAGTGCACTCCCACCCACGAAGATTACATAGGCAATCTATATTTCTCTATATTTATAACTATCTTTCAATTCTACTATATTTATACAATAGTGTCTGCGCGTTCGTCTCAAGTAAGTTGTAATCTTATGTATCGAGTGGAGCGCTAGCGATCGCGCTCCAATGAAACATAATTTGGTACGATTCCTAGTACAGTATTCAATGAGTGTGAAAGAGACATACAGACATAGGCCAGCGCGTGAAACAGAAGATTTCGTATGAAAAATTAGCCTTATCTGGAGCGCCGCTCACATTAATTCGTAGTGTACGTATGCGGCCACTAGATGTCGCTTAGTCCGAGTTAGAACGCGATATGGTTGCCTTTAATGTGTTTCTTTAGGTCCTCTGAATTTTAATAAGAGTGAGGATTTTGCTCATATTGAAGAAAATGTGAATTCCCATCTAGAAATACCAGGAGCCGCCTTTGTTTGTATGTATCTATTTATGTATGAATATTTTATTTTAGTTACTTAGTTTAATTCTGTACACATTATTACCTCTATAACATTTGGTCTCACTTTGCTTTCTGGTATGCTGGAAGAAATCTTTTGCAGAAATAAGCACGCCTTTGTATGCATTCCTTTTGTAAATTTCTTTCTAGTTAATGTTATTTTTTGTGTACAATAAAGAATAAGAATGTTCGTTGTCGTAATATGGCGGGAGGCTTCCTATTAGTTAGAGGCAATATTAGTTTCTACTACCGAGAAATAATACTTACTTAGAAAAAATGTTATTTAATTGATATTTAATGAGCTGCAGGTGCGAAAAGCAAGCAAGTTTACTATTCACGGTTTCGCGGTTGAGCTTGCGCAATCGTTCTAGAGCGAGGCGATTATAATAATAATAAGATTTATTTCAGACACATGATCCATACAATGTAATATATACCTACCTAAAAATAAACATATAAGACTAATCACATAGTGTGAATGACGGCCTAGAGTATACATACATATAGTGTTCTGTGATGACGGCCGACCGCAAAAACAAGATCCCCGGCTCCCGCAACCGATTATGTTTTGGTTCAAATTAGTAGGTACCTATCTACAGAGGACTTCAGAGGAGATATCAAATCCCTGGTATCTACCATGAAGAAGGTATAAAAGAGGAGGTGGAACTATGAAGTGAGTCGTGTGACAATCGTGAGGCCATGACGTCATGATAAGGGCGGAGCTTCAGCGCCAGTGTAACGCAGTAGCTGTAACCACACGCTTGTGCTCCGAAATGTAACCGTATTAAAATTACAAAGACACTAGTGCTTTTTTACTAAAACGTAGTATAATATTGCCATCTAGTGATGAGTAATTTCACTAGTAAAACAATCTTGAACCATATTGATAATGAGCAAGTAGTTTGACTAGTCACTACAAGGTGGTTTCTATGTAAATGGGCAGGGCTAGTGTTCAACGCTCCCCTCGTTCCATACTTCACCCCCCGCCACACTATTTTTGTATGAAAATATACATGGCCATTACTCCTCTTTTCTTCTCCATGGTATCTACCTAGGGTGTTGCAGTTAAGGAGTGTCATATAAAGTATTTATAGGTGCTAAATGACTTGAGTTGATACAATAACTAGAATATTATTATACAATATGTTTTATTCATGAATATAATACATCATTGTGTACATATTTATAGGTACATACACTAATTATTAAATTGATTCATAGACAACAGGTAGCAATATCTATAAATAATGTTACTTATTTTCTCACATGGTTTTGTGAAAATATGGTAACTTTTATTTGTTTACTTCAGCATTTGCAGAGACTGATACTCCAATTCCTTGCTAGATATTTCCTTGTTAATATTCTGTAAAATTTCTTGGAATCTTTGTTTCAAAGTCATGTTCTCCATGTTTATAATTTCATGCTGAGTTCTCTGTTTCCTCTGTCTCAACTCCTCTAATTCTGCATTTAGCTGTTGTAATTTTACTTCAATCTCTGAATAATTCTTGGATGTTCCCGGGTAACTATCTAGATTATCATTAGGATGATAAATCTCCTCAAATTGATTCATATGAGACTGTAATTCATGAGACATATTAAACATGTCAGATGTAAACTGTGTAGGGTATCTTCCAGCTTTATAATCTGATGGCCCTGTCATAGACATATCGGACATGTGGTCATCAAATGAAGACAATCTTGCACTATCTTCTATATCCACATTGATGTTCTCATCTTCAAGATCACTGTCACTAAGTGCACCACCAAATATATCTTCAACTTTTGATAAGGGTTGCTTTAATTCTGCTTTGATGTCTTTTTTTGATCTACCCTTCTCTGCTTTCAAGGGTTTACTTGTTTCTGGTTTGTTATCATTTTCACTTTCTTCTTTTATAACTTCCCAAGTAACACTAACTGCTTCATTATCAGCTCTTAACAGTCTCTTCACCTCTTTCTCTATTTCAGGAGCTTCCATGCTCTTCTTTTTTAATGTTTTTCTGAAGCGTCTCTTCCTTACGTTTTTGGTAGGTGGGGTGATCCCATGAGGATAAAGAAACTTCTTGTCTACTTTAAAAGGATCTTTCTTTTATTCTTAGCTGGTGACTCTTCTTCAGTCGTAGCTGGGTCAGGCTCTGTTTTAAAATCATTATTTGACAAATATCAGCACTTTTATAGACACTCTTTCTATCAATTGTCTTTAATGATTCTACTATAGTTGGAAGATCTAATATTTTGCAATGAAGAAGCCAATGGTCAAATCGTACTTGGCCATGTCTCATATCATTGTCCAGCTGTATGGTGAGCCTGTTTTTAAAGTTCTCCCCTGTCTTCAAAACATTTCGAAGAGCCTTTGCAGGCTCTTCCGGCAATCTCATAATAAACTGAGACTCCAGTTCAACAGGTAATTCAACTTCTCGTTTTTGCATGATTGCTATTTTACCAAATACGGAGCAAACTGTAAAAGTGAAATGAACTAAGAATTAAAGTAAGTAAGTACATACTGAGAATATTTAGCTTCTCTTTCTACGATATTTAGGAACTTCATTAGTGTGACTGACCTAAAAAAATGTTTTGCGGAAAATACCTACATAAATAAAATAGTTGGCGATCACTTCAGTAAATATGTTTTTTTTATTCAATTAAGGTAGCAAGCAGTATGTACTAGAAATGCGAGAACAAATTAATCACAAACTATGTGTAAAGAAAGTGCTAACGCAAGTAAATTTGGCTCCGTGATCTTTTTTTTTTTTTTAAGTTTATCTCGAAGGACAGGCAAGGGGAACTAAGCCCATACAGCCTAATCATTGTTTAGTAAAATGTATTCTGAATTTATGATGGATGACAATGATGATGAGTGGAAACGTCGGAAAAATCCTCAAGTACGACTTTAAAATTAGTAAAAATCTAAAATAATTGCAGAAACAACTTACATGAGCCCATGAAGAGATCGTATTCCGACTAAAGTTTTACTCAGCTTACCTGCATATAAAACCATGCACACGCACTATATTCACATAACAAGTAAACAAAATATCACTTATCTACCAAAAAACATCACTTTACGGACACATGCAAGCCATTTACAAATAAATTTTGATTTTCACAAGAATATTACACCCGCTCCCTTCCAGCTTTTCCCGCCGAATCTTCCGTGATCTTTTGAAATGAGCGTTATGCTCCGGCCACATTGTCGCGACAAGATTCGTGTTGCGTTGTCGCGATAAAACTTCGTGTTCGACTATACGACAAAACGCTTGGCCACATTGTAAAAACTTCGCGTTGTCGCGACAACCTCGAACCGTAGAGGTGAGGCATAAATATTGGAATAGGTATGTGGATTAGGTATTTTTCAATACTAGTCAGTACCTAATACAACGTATCGAGTATTAGGTATCGCATAAAATATCATCTCATTAAGAGAAATCAACCGTAAGGTTTAGACTATAAGTTTTAATTTTATTGCTTAGCAAAAATACATACTATATAATTAGAATACGAAGGTAAATTTCGCCACCTCTAACAAATTTATAATAGATCAGATGGCAATCGGACGAACACGAAATCAAATATTCCTGGTTCAAATCCGGGTTCAGACCGACTTTTTTCCTTTTTTTTTTACAAAATAAAATACTTAAAACAAAATATGTGACACAAACTAAAAATAATTTAACTAAATATTAAATAATATAATATAAAAAGACCTAATATAAAAAGCGCATCTATTATCACGATATTTTTTATTTCTACAACTATTCTTTCTACGTAGGTTATTTATTAGGTAATGGATCAGTCACCGAAAACCGATACTAAATATTCAGTGAATAAATATTCTACGTATTTATCTAATACGTAATGGATTTCTAGTAATGGAACGGCCATATTGCATATATATTAGGAACAGGTATTTCTAAATATTAGTATTAGGTGGAACAGGTACGATTTTGACCTAATCCGACCCATCTCTACTCAAGCGCGCAAGGTGTGGCCACCTACACGAACTTTGTCGCGATAAAACCCTTTGATGTGCGGCAATTTACCGACATTGGCGCGAAGTACATTTTGTGTCGCGATGGTGATTCGAACTCTTTGGTCAGACATGTCGCGACAACTCGAAGATTCGCGTTGTCGCGACAATGTGGCCGGAGCATTAGCATCTCTACTTTGTTTTTTGTTTTTTTTTGTTTAGTTTATCCCGAAGGAAAGGCAACTGGCAAGGGGAACTAAGCCCATACAGCCATTGTCTTTAGTAAATGATTTAAGATGGATAATAATAATAATAATAATAAGCCCGCAGGGCAGCTTTGTGGCGAAGTTGTTGGTGATTGGCGTCATCATGAACCCGAGTTCAGAGGGCCACTTTACCATCTTTGGCCCTCGACTCTTAGCTTGCCTTAATTGGCCGGCTAGGAGGGAACAGCGCAAGAGCGGAACCTTTGCTCCAGGGTGGAAGTGTAAAATGTCATAACGCCGGGGGTAACTGACGTTCACGCCCCGCAGTCTCACCTCTCTGCACCCTTAGCCGCCCGCGCCGGTGTTGCCTCCCCGGCATGCGCCACTTATGGGAAGCCTACCTCATGGCCTTAAATTACGGGTGGCAAGTCACCGCCTGCCACCTCACAATTTTGAGACTAGATTGTTATGGCAGGCGTCCGATAGTCTCCCTATATAAAATAGCCCTTATCCAGCCACCCAACATTCAACCCCATGACCTTAGCTTTACCTCGCACGACGTAGATCTGCACTCCAATAGTCTTTGCACATGGCGGGGACCATCACCGGATGTATCATATTGTGCGCTCGGTGATGGTATCCCCCATGTGTATCCCACACCATATTAAAGTACTCTTAAAAGGGCCTCTACATCTTGGCTACAGCCCGATGCACGCCTCTCAAAGGACCGACTCTGTAGTCCCGTGAATTTCGAAAGAGATACAATAATAATAATAAGCCCGCAGGGCAGCTTGTGGCGAGCTGCTGGGAGGTAGCGTTCCTACGGACCTGAAGTGCTCCCGGTGGAAGACCCTGTTCCTCATCTCCGGCACCGGAGTGAGGTCTGACGAGTGACGAGGAACAGTTCCCCCGCCTCTGCTTTGCTTTCGCCGGCCGGGCAGAGTGGAGTCGCGAGAGCTATGACAGCTCGAGGGTGGACGTGCCCATCCGTAAGTGGCGAGTTGGCCTCGGTTAAAAGTCCAGGGGCACCCCACCACCCTAGCCGCTCACCAAATGTTGCCCCCTTTGTCGCTCGGTGCGTGCGGCCGTTTCAGGGGAAATGAGTTGGCGAGTCACCGCCTGCCACCTAACAATTATGAGACTTGGTTGTAATGGCAGGTGTCCGTTAGTCTCCTTCAATAGCCCGATTTTCCAACCCCACCCAAAATTCAGCCCCATAGCCCATGACCTTGTTTCCATCGCATGACACAGCTCTGCACTCCAATAGTCTTGCACATGGCGGGGACCATTGTCGGGTGTATCATATTGTGTGCTCGGCGATGGTATCCGCCATGTGTATCCTACACCATATTAAAGTTCTCTTAAAAGGGCCTCTACATCTTGGCTACGGCCCGATGCACGCCTCTCAAAGGACCGGGACTCTGTAGTCCCGAGAATTTCAAAAGAGACACAAATAATAATAATAAAATTCTGTATTGCACATTTAAACAGTGTACATGGGCGAACTTAATGCTATGTAGCATTCTCTACCGATAATTAAATGATGAATGGAAACGTCGGGAAAATCCTCAAGAACAAGTCTAAAGTTAGTCAAAATTAAAAATAATTGCAGAAACAACTTACATGGGCCCCTGAAAGAAAGCCAATGAAGAGATCGTATTCCGGCTAAAGTTTTACTTAGCTTACCTGCGTATAAAACCATGCACACGCACTATATTCACATCACAAGTAATCAAATATATAACTTATCTAAATTATCTACCAGAAAACATCACTTTACGGACACATGAAAACCATTTACAAATAATTTTAGATTTAAGAAAATTACACTTGCACCCTTCCAGCTTTTCCCGCCGAATCTAACAAATATCACACTGAAAATTATTCATAGGATAAAATTTTGTTTTTAAGTCATTACTACACAATTTTTTTCTTGAAAAAGATGACGGAAAATTTTGGAATTTTCTTGCGAAAATTTTTAGTGGTTTTCGCCTCAAAATCATGGTCTAAAGTCGCCATATCAATATTTGCCTGGCTGTCACTTACACCCTGTATAGTCACACCCATTAACCCCCAAAGAGGTTAGGCAGAAGTGTACAATTTACACACCACTTTTCACCAGCCTATTTCCGCCTCAGAATCATGGTCTGAAGTCGCCATATCAATATTTGCCTGGCTGTCACTTACACCCTGTATAGTCACACCGGTAACACCCATTATCCCCCAAAGAAGAAAGGCAGAAGTGTACAATTTACACACCACTTTTCACCAGCCTATTAAGTCCCCCGCGATAAGGGGTGAGCTTACCTGTTGTGGTGTGTATATTCATAAATATAGCCTACATGGCCGATAACGCGAATACGCGTGATTTATATTATCAAAGGAATACGTCATTATTTGTAACAAAAACCTCTGAAGTAGTTTGTTCTGTTCTTTTATTAGAAGATGTTATTTTACTCTTTGACGAAACAGAACGAAAAAACTGAGAAAAGACAATTACCTAACTAAACAATAATTTAACGTTGACGACGCGGTTGCATTGAGTGAACTAGCGAGCACAATAAAAATAACATAGCTACCCGCAGGCCACGCCCACTTATTACTCTCTCTAGTGGCCAAAATATATACTAAAAGTGTGATATTTTACAGGGACTTGGTATCTCTTACCAATTTTTACATATGAATAGTGCTTACCTGAGATGAATGAAGGTATGCACTTGGAGATACTTTGTTCCGCTCAAAAGACACACATGGCTGTTCGTGCACTTATTTTTGAGCTACGAGCGAGAACAGCAGTAAAAATATTATTGTTTATGGGATTTCGACGGGAAAAGCTGGAAGGGATTTTCCCGACGTTTCCATTCATCATCATCATTATCATCCATCACAAATTCAGAAATCATTTACTAAAGACAATGGCTGTATGGGCTTAGTTCCCCTTGCCTTTCCTTCGGGATAAACTAAACAAAAAAAATGTTTATGGGTCGTCAATAGGGATGAGCGATATAAGTAAAATATCGATGTTGATATCAAAATTATCGATATTACAAAATATCGACATTTTATAATATCGATCGAAAACCATGTTCAACTGTATGTTACGTGCAAAAATATTGTGAGAAATTGTGAGGACATCACATTTTTTATCAGAATTTATTAAAAAATGTAAGATACAATTTATTATGGGTTACAAAAAAGTTAGGTTATTAACTAAAACACCCATAGTTTTTTGTCAATGCTCTGCAATATAAGCAACTTCGACAGCAATTTTCCTTTTAGCCGGTTTCGTTGCTGGTACAGAGTCTGAGAACTGAGCTGACAACTGACTGACTTGTAATAAATGAATGAGTGAGAATAGGGAACATGCGTATAGAACAGAATAGTTTTTTATTTGAAAATTATATATACACGGACAGAAACAACATAGAATAAGACAATGCGTCTGACACGAAAACAGATTTTTTTTATATTTTATTGAAAGATATTACAAATACAAACCGAATAGTGCAAAAATAAAATCAATCGTTTAGTAAATACCAAAGTTACAGGGGTTTAAAAGTTAGAAAAATTTAACGAAAAAAAATTACAACATAAAAGGAGTAAAAACATACAATTTAACCCATATTTTGAATTATCTCATTGATTTAATAAATACTTTATTAATATCTGCACCTATTTATAAAAATCATTTTTATTGACAACAATACATCAAATATAAAATATTACGTTTATAAGATTGCATTTGATCGAAAATGTGATCGAGTTTCGATATTTCGAGAATAACCCGATATCATGTAAAAAATATCAATATGGCGATATTTCAAAGTTACAATTATTATCGATATCTCAACGATATCGATAACTATCGCACATCCCTAGCGTCAATGGCGAATGACGAACATTTTGTGATTATTGAATCGTCTTTCGTGAATTTGATATATTTTCTTGCTTAGGTGGCTTTATTGGTACAAATACTTTAGCAAATACAAAATACGAGCCTGCAGCTGGAGGCAAGGCAAAACCTGATGTGCAACGATTATGGTTTTCAGTGGGTAAGTTTGCAAATTGTCACCTTCGTTTTGTCCTCGAAGAATAATTTTGTTATGATTGTAATCAAACTATCGATGTTTTGTTGAGTATACTTACATAATTATGTTGCTTAGTATAGGAATTTTGATGACATTAGTACCTATGTAATAAGTGCATTACGAAAAAAATAAATAGAAAAAGAGAAAGGCGAGTTGCCATAGCTAACCAAGTGTAACCTACTTTATATTGATGAATTTACACAGTAAGTTGTAGGTCTTTTGGTTTAGTGCAAATAATATAAATTGTATTAATGTATATGTACATCATTCCAAAAAATTCCCATCTATTCCTGTTTTTTCATTTCATCCTCTTGTTTTATTGACATAGTTGAAGATTAGTGACCTTTAACAAAACTAATATACACAGACACTATGAGGGCTGTCATCATTAAGAGATTTAGGACATGCATGACATGGTACCCAATAGGGTTATTTACAGTTTTTTATTTGTATTGATATTGAAAGATCATAAAATAAAAGAAACATTTGTGAAAGAAAAACTTCACTAGTGTGAAACATTTCGGTATATAACTATTTCAAAATCACAATTTCAGACATGCCAAAAAATAAAACACTCCATACAAACGGCTACCATGATGTGACATCACTCTTTAAGCAACTTGTACATGCATAAAAGAACTTTTGTTCTACAGCTATGATGCAGGTAGATATGTGATGTTGTAGTTTTCAATTAATTATACATTTGAAAAAAAAGACGCCCACTTAACTTTGAAGGCTTATTACTACCTCTTTTGGACACATAATCAAATTGATATTTTACAGATAGGTATGATTCTGATAAGAGTAAACTGATGTTATTAAGATATCAACTATAGTAAATTACCCCTTTGTATAGAAATATAGGTTCACAATTGGGACACCCTGTTGCTGGTAACGCTTTGTTGTGTTGGCAAACAAGGTTTAAAAACTATAGTAATGAAAGGTCTAACTTTAACATTAGGACGCAATAACTTGTACTTATAAGCAAAATACATTTCTGTGTAGTGGTCTTGGCATTTTCACTGAAATATCCACTTCATGAGCGCCACACTGTGAAACAACCCCAACCTTTTATTACAAAAACATACCCTCCTTCTGGCACACCCTAGGCGCACAGTCGTTGAGTTGCAGAAACAAGCCCGTTCTACCAACCATACCTCCTGCCTCAGTCAGGTTAAAAGGGGGTCAAACATTTGACCTAACATTGAAGAAATTTTAGTTTTTTGTTCCAAACCTATATGCTAGACATATTTTCCAAAATAACTGATAAAACATTAAGCGCAGATCCTGCTATTGAATATGTTTTTGTCTACTGTCCATTTTGTGACAATAAACATAAATGGTCAATAAATAAGTCCATATCAATAAATTATATTTTTTACATATACCCGGGTTCGAAATTATCAAGATACTTTTTTTATAATTATATAATAATTACCCTAGGATTTGTCAATTAACCTTCTTGATATTTCTTGTTTAAAATTATAAATATTTATCTCAATGAGGTTTTTTTACAGGGATTTTATTATATACACTAATATTATAATGAGGAAAACTTTGTTTGTTTGGTTGTAATGAATAGGCTCAAAAACTACGGACCGATTTTAAAATTCTTTACCGTTAGAATCCTTAGAGGACCTGGATGAACATAGGCTATAAGAATTTCCCGATATTCCCACGGGAAGGCGACACACAAACGGAAATCTATATTTTTTTACGAAAACCACTATACATATGAAGCTGAAATTCGGCATATAGTTCATTGGGAGAGCAAGGGAGGACTAAAAACGGATTTCCCGAAAATTCCCACGGGAAGGGGACAAAGGGAATTCATAATTTTTACGTTCAAAAAAACCGCTAGCTATACATATAAGCTGAAATTGGGCATAGATGTTCATTAGGGACCGCAAGTAAGCACTAAGGACGAATTTCCCGAAATTTCCCAGCCGGGAAGGGGGCCAAGGGAATTAATTATTTTTTATGAACCACGGTTACAGCATATGAAATCTTAAGTTGGGCATATTTGTGTATTTGGGACCCGAGGAAGCACTAGGAACGGATTTCTCGAAACTCCCACGGGAAGGAGACAAACGGGAATCATTTTTTACGACAAGCGCGATACATTTATGAATCGAAAATTAGAGACAGGTACGTTCATTGGGACTGCGAGGGACGCTAAGAACGATATTTTCCGAAATTCCCACGGTAAGGGGAATCTAACGGGAATCAATTTTTTACAAAAACCGCATACAGTGAAGCTAAAATCGGAGACTGCGGGGTAAGCATAAGAATTGATTTACCGAAATTCCCACGGGACAGGACTGTGCGTTTGTGCACGCTAATCTCAGGAACGGCTTACCGATTTCGGGTGCAGTTTTCAGGAATATATTGACAGATCATAACATATAGGCTACTTTTTACCGGGAAAATGGTTTTATCCCGGATAATTTCGACAGTTTTTTTTTCTGTAGTCCACGCGGACGGAGTCGCGGGGCGTCCAATGTATAAATAAAACAGCTAAGAATAATACAATTAAATTGATTTTTTAATTTTTTTAATTAGTTTATCCGAAAGGAAAGGCAACTTAACTAAGCCTATTACTACCCTTTGGTCTTAGTAAAGATCTGTAATATGATGGATGATAATGATGATGATGAATGAAACGTCGGGAAAACTACCCCTTGTATAGAAAATAAGTGTTAAAGTTAGTCCCCTGAAAATTTATTGAAGTAACAACTTACATGCGCCATGAAGGAGATCGTAATCCAGGTAAAAGTTTTACTCGGCTTACATGCGTGTAAAACTTGCACACGCATAGATTTCACCTAAAAAGTAATCAAAATATAACTTATCTACCAGAAAACATCACTTTACGGACACATGCAAGCCATTTAAACAAATTTTTTGATTTGCACAAGGGAAAATATACCCCTCCTTTTCCAGCTTTTCCCGCCGAATCCCACAATTTAAATGAGAAAATACATTTTTTAATCTTTGGATTATCCTAAAAAAAAAACTACTAAGCCCATACAGCCATTGTATTAGTAAAATTAATTCTGAATTTATGATGAATGATAATAATGATGATGAAAAAAAATCAGGAAAAATTCTCAAAAACGAGTGTAAAATAGTCAAATATCAAAATAAGAGGAAATGACACAGGGTTTACACAGAGTTGTTTTTATGGCGTCAGTTAAAAGTAAGAAAGTAGGCAAAGAAAATAAATTCACACTTTCTTGTCAGGAAAGTTTATTTTAAATCTAGTGCATTGGATATGTAAATAAAATTAGATTATTTTTAACCGACTTCAAAAAAAGAAAGGGAATCAATTCATCGGTAGTTTTATTTATTTTTTATGTGTAGTTATGATCATGGGAAAATCTTGATGAACCAATTTCATTTTTTTTATAGTTTGTCATGGTTAAAATTATGGTCCCATATTCACCATGTCAGGATCTGATAATGGGATCTTGGAGAAATCGAGGGCAATCCTCAAATATTGTAGGCACATGTAGTCTGTTTTTATACTTTTACTGAGCGTTTTGATCACCTACATATAAACTTTTTAGTAACAAAATCCCCCTATGGCAGGGGGATGCCTACGCCCAGTAGTGGACTGCAATAGGCTTATGAAGATGAAGATAATTGTGTTAAGTCATGAAATTATATGTTGCGTTAAGCCGTGTCCGAAGTAAGATGTTTATAGAGGAAGAGGTAGACATGAGAATAACGAGATGACAGATAATAGGGATGAATGAAAGAAGAGTACCTACATATTGCACCGACCCCAAATGATTGGGAACAGGGCAGGAAGAAGGAGCGTAATTATATGTTGCTTATATTGTCAGACGTGAAGTTTCGAAGCCCACTCATTTCTCTCTTTTGTCATGTGGCCTATTTAATAATTTGCTGGCATATAAATCTGACAATATTATGCCTTCTAAACTTCGTACACGGCTTAACGCAATATATATTTGCCCTTTAGTAAAATTTTACTTTAGTAAGCTCGAGTTTTGGGAGGAAGTCGGTTTTTCGTTTAAATTTTTTTATTATTATCTTGATAATTTCGAACCCTGCCAATAGGAAAACAAGAAAATACATAGTGATAGTGAATGTGCTAAGCATGTTTTGTTCTTGTAAATTATGTATGTATGTGTATCTTAAATTAATTAATGTAAAAAACTGTTTCAGATAACATTACCAACTACTCAAGCCCAAGGTAAGCATTATCCTAGTTCTACTTGGTTTCATCTTTTAATTCCTCCAAACTGGGTATATTGTAATTATTAAGTTTATTAAAATTTTGACCCGGTAGCTTGCTAGTTACAGTGGTCGTGGTTCGATCCCACTCGGGTTAAGAATTTTTTTCCATTTTCTTTATTAATAATTTTATAAAATTTTTTGTAAAATACCTACATGTTGTAAACTCACAGACTGATGTTCATAAGAGAGTTCAAAGAAAAAGATGGTAGACTTATTGTATTGATTACTTTAATTCCTTGAATCATAGATTACCAGTGCAAGGAACCCACACTTCATGAGGTTAAAAATAGAACTGTTAACATTTGTTAGATGGCGGAAGTGGATCCAGAAACACTGCTGGAATGGCTGCTGACAGGGCAGGGGGACGAGAGGGACATGCAGCTGATCGCGCTCGAGCAGCTGTGTATGCTGCTGCTTATGTCTGACAATGTGGACCGCTGCTTTGAGAGGTATGACATACCGAATGCTATGCAGCTATAGTGTAGGTAGAATGAATTATTACCCTTTTACAAGGCCCACTTCATGTTTGCAATATGTATTTTTTGCATAATTAATTCAAATTTAATTTATTTGTTTGTGATAAATTTGAAGTTAGGAATATTTTTAAAGACTAAATTGCTATTTGTTTTTTTTTTTTCAAATGTTGTATAATTGTTTTCAATATTTTACAATACCTATTATTAATCTTGAACAACTGAATGCCATTTATATTGTAGGTTCTCCCATAAATTCATGTTTCTATTTCTTTCAGTTGTCCACCGAGGACATTTCTTCCTGCCCTCTGCAAAATATTCCTTGATGAATGTGCTCCAGACAATGTCTTGGAAGTTACAGCAAGAGCTATTACATATTATTGGATGTTTCTGGTGAGTGTGTTCATAATGCATATTTTGGATATCCATTCATCATGAAGAAATAATAACACTATTACATTTTTATTAAGGATCATTAAGAATAGTTTTTATTTTTCAGCCGAGTGTACAAGAAGAGATAGTAGCAATTGATGGAGCTGTGAAGGCAATATGCAGCAGACTAATGACAGTAGACCCTAACAATCGTACCAGCAAGGATTTGGCCGAGCAATGCATAAAGGTAGAACCATTCTTCCAACAGCAAATTAACATTAAATAGGTTTTCTTGTGAAGCTGTAAATTATTGTCGCAGATTTATTGCAGGCCTTTGAAATGAATGGTTTCTCTTTAGTCAGTGTGTGTACTTTTGAAATGATGGCAGGTATTGGAGCTTGTGTGTACTCGCGAGGCAGGCGCGGTGTGGGAGGGGGCGGCGGCTTGCCGGCGGTGCTGCACTTCATCACTCACACTACGGCACTGCAGTGCATAAGGACACACTACATTCTGCCATGGCCGTGGTCTCACGGTATGCACTTTTACCTAGATACTATCAAATTGGCTTAGACTAGGGTTTAGTTAGGCTTACTTATTTGGTGGATATGTCTCGATAAGTTTGCGAATTTCGCTGTTGCTTGTAAAATTGTTCCATTGTCTGTCTGAGCCCTCAGGATAAGTTTGTTATGTTTATATTGTAAGAAGAAATTCATTGGAGATTGGAGACCCAAGATTATTGAACTAACTCATTGCACCTTTCGGCTTACCGGATTCAGCTTACATAAAATGATCGCGTCGTACAGGGTGTGCGGCAAGATGGAGCCGGGCGACAGCCGCGTGAGCGCCGCCGTGTCGTCGCTGTCGGCGCTGCTGCGGCACGCGGACGCACGCGTGGCGGACGCGGCGCTGCGCTGCTTCGCGTCGCTGGCGGACCGCTTCGCGCGCGCGCACGCCGACCCCGCGCCTCTAGCCGAGCACGGTATGTGGCGACACTGGCTACGGCGAACGGAGATTTTACGTTGAACCCACTTGAATACTTTTACAAATGGTGCTAATGCCAACTAAAGATCTGATTAGAAATTACATTTTACTATCCAGGTCTAATAGAAGAGTTGGTGCGGCGGTTGGGCAGCACGGAGAACACCGACGACAAGACACTGGCGCCATCTGTGTCCACCACAGTGAGCCTTCTGTCCACTCTGTGCCGAGGATCTGCTCAGATTACACATGTAAGTCTCGATATAGTTTTAGGGATTGGCTGGTCAGTGAGATATATAAAACCTTTTAAAATGTTTTGATGCCATAATATAAGAGCGAGCACAGCGAGCGCGACTTTTAACCTTGTGTTGATGCATGTATTTCTACAGGACCTGGTGCGACTGGACCTGTGCTCGGCTCTGGAGGCAGCCGTCCAAGCGGACGAGCGCTGGTGCCTCGAGTGCATGCGCCTCGTCGACCTGCTGCTTGTGCTGCTGTGCGAGGGCCGCCACGCCATACCGCAGTACAGGCAGACGAGGTGGCGTGTAGGTACGAGGCGTGTAGGCGGACGAGGTGGCGTGTCGTCGGACGAGGGCGTGTAGGTGGACGAGGTGGCGTGTAGCGGACGCGGTGGCGTGTAGGAGACGAGCGCTGGTGCGAGCAGTCGAGTGTAACTAGCGCCATCATTATCCGACTGCGCCATAAGGAGGGTTACGTCTTTAGAGTTTTTTTTATATACTCTAGAGCAGAGGTTTGCAAACTTTTTTCGTCTAACGCCCGCTTTGAAAATCAGTAGCGCCCCCTCATTTTTATTTCACCTTAAAAATGTCAATAGCGTATTAGTTGCGGTATTTTTTTCTGGGGCCTCAATTGCCCCTCTCTAGGCCTCCACCCCCCGAGGGGGCGTTATCGCTCACTTTGGGAAAGACTGCTCTAGAGCCCGAACAGCTTGTCACATTTGAACTTAAGATGATATCTCATTAGATAGTATTAGCTGTAAAGTGACATTGGGTCAAAATTTTTACGCTGTGGGTTATTTTCTCTTAGTAAAAATGAGGTTGACACGTAGTGTATTTCCGCAGCGGTGCGCGACGCGCAGGCTCGCCCGGCTCGTCGGCGGGCGGCGAGGGCGGCGCGGGGGCGGGCGCGGGGGGCGGCGCGGGGGGCGCGGGGGGCGGCGCGCGCGGAGACAAGTCGCACCGCCAGCTCATCGACTGCATCCGCGGCAAGGACACGGACGCGCTGCTGGCGGCCGTGGCGGGCGGCTCGGTGGACGTCAACTTCACGGACGACGTGGGCAGACGCTGCTCAACTGGGCCGCCGCGTTCGGCACCAAGGAGATGGTCGAGTTTCTGTGCGAGAAAGGTGAGATATAACGGCTACCGAAAATAATGACGAAATTATTGCCAGTTTTAGGAACTTGTGCTTTACAACTTTCTTGTTTGCATAAATATAATTGGATATATGGATTCTTCATAAAATGAATGGTCTTACCTGGTCATTTTGTTTGTTGTTACGGCAGGTGCAGACGTGAACCGCGGCCAGCGCAGCTCGTCGCTGCACTACGCGGCGTGCTTCGGCCGGCCCGCCATCGCCAAGGTGCTGCTGCGTTACGGCGCCAACGCCGACCTGCGCGACGAGGACGGCAAGACGCCGCTCGACAAGGCCAGGGAGAGGCACGACCAGGGTCAGTGCTGTGCTCTAAATAACTAAATGACTGCTCGAATTATTTTTTTTTACAGTTGCCGGACATGTGGTACTTATCTGTTTTAGATTATTATAGTTTCAATTCATCTGAAACTTAATAGATTGTAAATGCACACAATTTTTAAATGAATTTATACTAGAAGTCCTCTGCCTCTAGAAGAGAAACAAGACCTTGGAATATTCCGCAAAGAGCCCGCGCTGCTTTGTAAATCCATTTAAATAAAAAAAGTGCGATAGCAGCGCTTCACTCGCGCTGCGACCGTGCATCAGGTCATCGGTCGACCAGTCAATACTACAATTCTCAAATCTAGTCACTTTGTAGCTAATTTAAAGGCGCCCTACGCCAAGTTAATATTTCATAATAATAACAGGTCACCGGGAAGTGGCAGCTATTCTACAATGCCCGGGAGAGTGGCTGGTTGTGGGCAGCCATGATTCTCCCTCACCATCTAATGGTGAAGATTTTCCGGACACGGGCGATAAGGAAATGGCAGCAGTCTATTTAGAGTAAGTGTATCACTACATAATTTATTGTAAGAATAGAGTGATATGTATGGAGTTAAAGGTGTACTATGTACAGAAAAAGCTGTGAACAATCTTTGGCAAATGTTTTTTTAGTAAAATTATCTTAAATCAAAATCTAATAATTAAATTACCTTATAATTAGATAGTAAATAGTTACTTGTGCAAGATACACTAAAGTTTTCTTCCAATTATGGTTGTTATAAGAGTGTGAATGATTGTTTGTTTGCAGACGCCTGGTGCCGGTGTTCTGCCAGCGTTACCTGGGGCGCGGGCGGCGCGGGCGTGCGGCGCGCGTGTCTGCCGCTCGTGCGCAAGATGGTGCACTATGCGCCCGCGCCGCTGCTGCGAGCGCTGCCCGCGCCGCGCGCCGCCGACGCGCTGGCGCAGCTCGTGGCGCACGTGCTACACAACGCGGTATGTACAGCGCTCTAGCGCCGCACCTGCTGCGAGCGCTGCCCGCGCCGCGCGCGCCGCCGACGCGCTGGCGCAGCTCGTGGCGCACGTGCTACACAACGCGGTATGTACAGCGCACTAGCGCCGCGCCTGCTGCGAGCGCTGCCCGCGCCGCGCGCCGCCGACGCGCTGGCGCAGCTCGTGGCGCACGTGCTACACAACGCGGTATGTACAGCGCTCTAGCGCCGCGCCTGCTGCAAGCGCTGCCCGCGCCGCCGACGCGCTGGCGCAGCTCGTGGCGCACGTGCTACACAACGCGGTATGTACAGCGCTCTAGCGCCGCGCCTGCTGCAAGCGCTGCCCGCGCCGCCGACGCGCTGGCGCAGCTCGTGGCGCACGTGCTACACAACGCGGTACGTACAGCGCTCTAGCGCCGCGCCTGCTGCAAGTGCTGCCCGCGCCGCCGACGCGCTGGCGCAGCTCGTGGCGCACGTGCTACACAACGCGGTATGTACAGCGCTCTAGCGCCGCGCCTGCTGCAAGCGCTGCCCGCGCCGCCGACGCGCTGGCGCAGCTCGTGGCGCACGTGCTACACAACGCGGTATGTACAGCGCTCTAGCGCCGCGCCTGCTGCAAGCGCTGCCCCGCGCCGCCGACGCGCTGGCGCAGCTCGTGGCGCACGTGCTACACAACGCGGTATGTACAGCGCTCTAGCGCCGCGCCTGTTGCAAGCTGCTGCCCGCGCCGCCGACGCGCTGGCGCAGCTCGTGGCGCACGTGCTACACAACGCGGTATGTACAGCGCTCTAGCGCCGCGCCTGCTGCAAGCGCGGCCCGCGCCGCCGACGCGCTGGCGCAGCTCGTGGCGCACGTGCTACACAACGCGGTATGTACAGCGCTTAGCGCCGCGCTGCTGCAAGCGCTGCCCGCGCCGCCGACGCGCTGGCGCAGCTCGTGGCGCACGTGCTACACAACGCGGTATGTACAGCGCTTAGCCGCCGCGACTGCTGCAAGCGCTGCCCGCGCCGCCGACGCGCTGGCGCAGCTCGTGGCGCACGTGCTACACAAACGAGTATGTACATCGCTCTAGCGCCGCGCCTGCTGAAAGCGCTGCCCGCGCCGCCGACGCGCTGGCGCAGCTCGTGGCGCACGTGCTACACAACGCGGATGTACAGCGCTCTAGCGCCGCGCCTGCTGCAAGCGCTGCCCGCCGCCGACGCGCTGGCGCAAGCTCGTGGCGCACGGTGTACACCAACGCGGTATGTACAGCTCTAGCGCCGCGCCTGCTGCAAGCGATGCCCGCGCCGCCGCGCGTGGCGCAGTCGTGGCGCACGTTCTACCAACGCGGTATGTACAGCGCTTAGCGCCGCGCCTGCTGCAAGCGCTGCCGCGCGCCGACGCGCTGGCGCAGCTCGTGGCGCACGTGCTTACAAAACGCGGTATGTACGCGCTCTAGCGGCCGCGCCCATGCATAAGCGCTGCCCGCGCCGCCGACGCGCTGGCGCAGCTCGTGGCGCACGTGCTACACAATTCGGTAATGTTACAGCGCCTAGCGCGCGCCCTGTTAGCAAGCGCTACCCGCGCCGCCGACGCGTGGCGCAGCTCGTGGCGACGTGCTACACAACGCGGTATGTACAGCGCTCTAGCGCCGCGCCTGTTGCAAGGCGCTGCCCGCGCCGCCGACGCGCTGGCGCAGCTCGTGGCGCACGTGCTAACACAACGCGGTATGTACAGCGCTCTAGCGCCGCGCCTGCTGCAAGCGCTGCCCGCGCCGCCGACGCGCTGGCGCAGCTCGTGGCGCACGTGCTACACAACGCGGTATGTACAGCGCTCTAGCGCCGCGCCTGCTGCAAGCGCTGCCCGCGCCGCCGACGCGCTGGCGCAGCTCGTGGCGCACGTGCTACACAACGCGGTATGTACAGCGCTCTAGCGCCGCGCCTGCTGCAAGCGCTGCCCGCGCCCGACGCGCTGGCGCAGCTCGTGGCGCACGGCTACACAACGCGGTATGTACAGCGCTCTAGCGCCGGCCTGCTGCAAGCGCTGCCCGCGCCGCCGACGCGCTGGCACAGCTCGTGGCGCACGTGCTACACAACGCGGTATGTACAGCGCTAGCGCCGCGCCTGCTGCAAGCGCTGCCCGCGCCGCCGACGCGCTGGCGCAGCTCGTGGCGCACGTGCTACACAACGCGGTATGTACAGCGCTCTAGCGCCGCGCCTGCTGCAAGCGCTGCCCGCGCCGCCGACGCGCTGGCGCAGCTCGTGGCGCACGTGCTACACAACGCGGTACGTACAGCGCTCTAGCGCCGCGCCTGCTGCAAGCGCTGCCCGCGCCGCCGACGCGCTGGCGCAGCTCGTGGCGCACGTGCTACACAACGCGGTACGTACAGCGCTCTAGCGCCGCGCCTGCTGCAAGCGCTGCCCGCGCCGCCGACGCGCTGGGCGCAGCTCGTGGCGCACGTGCTACACAACGCGGTACGTACAGCGCTCTAGCGCCGCGCCTGCTGCAAGCGCTGCCCCGCCGCCGACGCGCTGGCGCAGCTCGTGGCGCACGTGCTACACAACGCGGTACGTAAGCGCACTAGCGCGCCGCGGCTGCTGCGAGCGCTGCCAGCACCAACATTGTGCTAGCGAGCGAGTATACAAACCCTCGTTTCACAAGGTATAAAAACATGTTTTACTAGTTGCATACAGTATCAAAACTTGTTGCCAAAACTGTTTTTACAGCAAGTTTTGATACTGTGAAATGTTGTAAAAACTTGTATCAAAAACAAATTTAACATGTTCTGTGAAAAAGATAAGGTGCCAAAATATTAATTTGTTCATCTTATATGCTGGCTGCTAAGATCTGATTGAAGTCTCTGCTGGATGTTTGAATTACCAATCAAGTGACAGTTTATTAGTATTTTATTATCTAGGTTCTACATAAGTACACGTTGTATATCAAACTGTCGGTCTACTGACCTATTATTTTATAATATTATGTATTAATAAGATACAAACATACATAATGCAACCTTCTCTTTCAATGAAAATTCTAATCGACCAAATAGTATACTATGAAGTATAGTAACAAACAGGCATAGACATAACGTGTAGTAAGAGTGTTAGTAAGTTAGTTTACCGGGCATTTGCCGCCCTTAGCCTCTATAAGTGATTAAGATACGAGTGAGAGTGTAAAACGGCGTTGTTGGTGTGACAGAGCGAGGCCGGGCCGCCGCGCCGACCGCCGCGCGTGCTGCGCCGGCACTATATCCGCCCGCCCGCGGTAACGTCCGATGGTGTGATGTGTGCTCTCTGCACGCGGCATGGACAAATGGACATGTGCCTACTCAATTACTCTAGAGGATAGTGTGTTTTAATGCCTACAAGTAAAACATTTTTTTTTCAAAATTCTTAGTCCTAAAGTGGTACTTAGTCAGCACACCGATTTTAGATACGTAATCTAACTTTTGACCGACATCTACATTATTGACGTTTAAAACTGTACAATTATGGATTTCCATATTTTATCGCACTTACGCAGTTGGCTGTATGACTTATTATTCACTGTGCCTATTTTTGTCTACTAAAAAAACAACAAGTAAACAGAGATTTTGTGGGTATAATATTATGATTTGTTCAAATATTGCTAAAACTATTTATGGCGTTTACTTTATTCGCAGAAATACGTATTACGCAATTGAGCTTTGGTAATTATCGCACTCGGTTTTTACAAGCGTTCACTAGCCTTCGGCTCGTGCTTTGCAACCAAGCCTTGTGCGTTATACCAACTTAGCTCACTTGTATCATATTGTGTACTATTTTATGGCCAATTTAGCTTCAATTGTAGTAAATACGTTAATCTTGAAAGTAAATAAAGAATACAACAGCACAGTTCTTTCTGTTTATGTATAAATCAGAACATGTGTGCTAATTTTTGATTGAGGTAAGTAAATAAGAGAATTAGCACACATTGACATAAACAGAAAGTGCTGTCATGTGTGGTAATCGATAGAAGTCAAGTTAATTATTAAATGTTGTTTTTGTGACATTTCCTCTTAAATGTGTACCACATTAGACATGTTCATGGTTAATTCATTCTTACAAGCCATAAAATGATTTATCTAAGTAAACTACGCTCGGCATTGCTAAACGCATATACTCTGGAGTAATTCTATCTACTGTCATTGTTGATAATAATTTTACATGAACTGGTTTCACAGTAATACTTCCTATTTCTAAACATTTTTATCATTTCCTTTAAACATTTCATGTGTATAGACATCACACCATCGAAATTTACTTGCATTATTTGATTGTGTTTTCTGTTTGGTTTTAATGTGTTTAATATCCTTGTCTCACTTATATCACAGTGTTTTGCTCTATTTTTCATATGTGAACCTTTTCATAATGATGTTTGCAGTTATTTCAGTACATAGTTTTCTTTGCCATTCATACTTACGAAACAATAAATGCCCGATGCCGTTTGATTTTTACACCCAATATATTTTAACCTGTCAAGCAAGAAAAAACAAGCATGTATTCAAATAACTACGTACAAAACAGCAATGTATAGACAATAATATGTATCTGTACCCATAGGAGGACGACGATGACGGGCACCTGATCGTGCTGAGCATAGCCGAGGAGCGATGGTGAAGGCGTCCGACGTGTACCTCGAGCTGTTCGCGCGACTCGGTGTCTTCAGCAAGGTGGAGGCGCTGGCACGCCCCCGGGCCCAGCCAGCCCGAGGGCGGCGAGCGGCGGCGGACGGTGAGTGCGGGTTGCGGCCACGCCCCCCGGGCCCAGCCAGCCCGAGGGCGGCGAGGCGGCGGCGGACGGTGAGTGCGGGTTGCGGCCACGCCCCCCCGGCCCAGCCAGCCCGAGGGCGAGCCGGCGGCGAGGGCGTACCGCTGGGGCGAGTGGTCGGTGTGCCGCGGCCGCGACGCGCTGTACCTAACGTTGTGTAATCTGTGCCGTGTGTCTAGCCGGCGGCGAGGACGCGGCGTGCCTGTGCGCCGGCGTGGCGTACCGCTGGGGCGAGTGGTCGGTGTGCCGCGGCCGGGACGCGCTGTACGTGTGGAGTGACGCGGCCGCGCTGGAGCTCAGCACGGGCTCCAACGGCTGGTTCCGCTTCCTGCTTGACTCCAAGCTGGCCACCATGTACTCCAGTGGCAGCCCCGAGCACCAGACCGACAACACAGGTTGGTACCAATACTGAATCACAAGATACTGCATTATGCGCATACACTATAATGTACCTACATAACAACTTACACTGCGAACACATTTGCAACTATAATCTAAATTGACATTAGGGTCGATTCCGGCAGTCACACTTAAACCTAAACCTAATCTTGGTCAGGTCTATCTCTCTCCCTTCTTAACATAAATGGCTAAGAGAGAAAAGGACAGGTAGGACTAATTTTACGTAGACGTTTAGGTTTAAGTGTGATTGCCGGAATCGACCATATTACATACTGTACTAATTTATAAATAATTACTAATATTGTTCGGTGCGCAAGTTAAGGAATCTGTCAATTGTGGTCCTATAGCTTTGACTTGTTTTCTAGAAAATCGCGGTGAATTCATCGAGAAACTACAGAGAGCGAGGGCGTCCGTCAAGAATACTATTCCACAACCGATACTCTCGAAACCGGGACCAACGAAACTAATACTCGGAAACTGGTCTTTATCTTGTGTCAAGTAAGTAGAACTGCATTATGTTTGGGCAAATGTGAAAATTATCTGAAGCACATTATAAGATGATGATGGCTTGATTAATCCAGGCCTAGAACACTAAATGAAACTACATATACATTACAGCAGCAATATGTTGTTTCAGAGAAAAAGAGTTGCAGATACATAACACAGATGGTCAGCAACAGACAACGATTCTAAGAGAAGATCTGCCCGGATTTATATTTGAATCTAATAGAGGAACTAAACATTCATTCACTGCAGAGACCTTCTTGAGTAAGTTCATAGTTTTAAAATATTTTAGTTTTGTATTCAATTTAAAATTTGACTCTAAAAAATCTAGTTTCTACTAATCTGGCTAGCCTGGCCAATAATCGTGAGAATGCCAAGGGTGTTCATATTACTTGATATACATATCAAGTATGTTTTTTGAGTAAATGTGTTTAAAACTAATAATGTATGTAGTAAGAAAAAATATTTCCCAGGCGACAAAGCTCATTTAATTTTGTTAGTTATACATGTCTTACGTAATGCCTGTATTAATACAGGTCCGGAGTTGGCGGCCGGCTGGGCGGACCGGCGTCCGGCGGCCACCAATAACGTCACGGCCAGCCAGGCGAGGTCGCGACTGTCTGCCAAGGCGGAGGCCCTCAGAGCACAGGTTTGTACACGTTTTAAACTCAGTTTCATAGAAATCTGATTTTTTTGTATGCAGTGGCCCAGATAATAGTCATGCATAGTAACTAGCGCCATCATCCAAAGGAGCTATTTGGTGAAACGCACTCTATCAGTAATATAAGCGCATACACATAATATAGTCACGCAATAACGTTTATTATCCCAAAAGAGGTTATGTGAAAGGGTGTCCATTTTACACAAACTTTCACAATTTTTGTCTATTTAGTCTCATGTGAATAATGGTGATCCTACCGCCAAGCATGCTCAATCACCATTAAATTGTAATATTTTAAAACTATGCATTATGTTTTGTCTCTGTTTTTCCATAGGTGGGTGAAAGAGCGCGCGCTCTATACTCCCGTCACCTCGCGAGCGCAGCTAACCGACAACCGCGACCACCTGTGGCCAAGTTACGTGCATTGTTGGCTCGAATACAACGACTTGCTACTCAACCAACAGGTAACGTACAGTGTATATCTTCTATTTGATAAAAAGTCTAACATAAACTTAACATTTGTTAGTCTTTTTAGAGTTCTCAAAGGGTAAAAATAGGACCCTACAACTAATACTTTATTGTCCATCTATATATCTCATGATCGGTAATAGCCACATTTGAAATTTTCACAGATTATGTATTTCTGTTGCGGCTAAGTATATGTAGAATTATTTAAATTGTGAATAAATAACAAAATGCTGTCTTTCGCAGGTGAATGGCAGAAAGAGTTGAAAGAATCGTTAGTACAGTTGTCAGATTTGCTTTTGGGGAGGAGCAGTTATCTGCATACGAACTACAATCATCTGGTTTGGCGCAGGCATTGCTGCTCGTGCTTACTTCCCAACCTAATGGTATGTTTATTTCATTATATATAGGTGTTTTTTCTTTGCCACACGTACTGTATACATCAAATAAAGTAAGTTTATGCCAAAAAAATTCTGGGACACGATGTCAATTTTTTTTATTTTTTGATTTGGCGAAATTTATCGTGTTCAGTGTTTATGTTAGTTTTTTTATAGACATATTAATTATTTATCGTGAAAAAATCTTGCCACGCGCGTCTATGTGCATTTTATGCAGAAAAACGCAGTATTTACTTTGGACCCTAATATCTGGAACCAGGCACTTCCCAGATATGCTTCCATGGAGAAAAATGATCGTGATGATGAGGAGATTCCGTAGTATTCGCGAACGTTGACGACTAAAAAACATCCTGTATATCTTGTATTTTTATAGTAGCTTTCACACTTTCTTTAGTATTTGCTGTAATTTCTGGTATAATAGGAATAGTTAGTCTGAGCTGATGATTAGTTTTATTTGACATTCCTTTTTTCTGTCGTTTAAGAAGTGCAATGCGATTGTTAAGAAAAATAGAGGCAGAGGGGCTACCGAACGCCGGTAGTGTCGATATCGTGCATATTATATAACTAGTGGACGCCCGCGACTCCGTCCGCGTGGACTACAGTAAAAACAAAATGTTGATATCCGGGATAAAACATTTTCCTGGGATAAAAAGTAGCCTATATGTTAAGTGGGATCTGTCGCAATATATTCCTGAAAACTGCATCGAAATCGGTTCAGCTATGTATAAATAGAAGATTTTTTTTCGGAAACTTGACATACGGAAACCGCTGAAGTTTTGGTTTCCTAGGATAGCGGACGTACGTACGGAAAACCATGTCCTCTTTACATCGCCGTCAGGTCAAAAGATCCTTCAAGGCCGCTGCATGATGGCATCACTATACTAGCAAACCAAAGCTTTAGCGTTTTGACACCTGCCCAAATTGTTTCCCGCTCAAATGTTGCTTTGATTGATCACAAGTTTTCGGTTGTTTAGACGCGCCGGGCCAGGCGCAGGAGCGCGAGGGCATCGTGCGCGCCTGGGTGATGGAGGGCGAGGGCCGCGCGGGGGCGGCGCTGGCGGCGCGACTCGTGGCCGTGCTGGAGAGCGCGGAGAAGCTGCCCGTGCTGGCGGCCGACGCGCCGCCGCACCAGACGCACTCGCTGCACCACCTCACCAAGCGCATCAGGTACAGGCCGCTGCGGCGCCTCGGGCCGTGCTGGAGAGCGCGGAGAAGCTGCCAGCCTGAACATTATAAAAAGTAGCATATGGCACTTTTTATACATAAGTACATACATATACACATACGTAGGGTTACCAGGTCAAAAAACCAAAAAGCCGGACAAACCAGCCCGCCGTGACACGCCCCGAATCAGCACGTAATTATCAAGTGGTTTACCAATATTTTACAACTCGTTCGTTCGCATAGGCTACGAGTGGAGCGAGCCAGCGAGGACGGCGAGGAGCAGAACACCGGCAACAACGCAGGGCGCATGCTCAAGGTGGAGGCGCTCACCACCGTGCGCCAGCTGGAGCGCTTCCTCGCCAAGGCGGTGGCGCGCCAGTGGTACGACCTGGAGCGAGCCAGCTTTAACTTTGTGCAGCGGATCAAGGAGGACGCGCCCATCACGTTCACGTATGAGGTTGGTGGTGTATTGGGAGGATATTCGTTTGCGTGGCGTTTGGTAGATATAGAATTTAAGTGGTGGTAACTCTAAATTATAAGCAAATTTTACCTTTGTAGAAAGTCTCGATGGTTACTAAGGTAGACTTACATGGTTATTAAGGCCATTTTAGTCCAGAAAGGGAAATATACTATTTAGGTAAATTTGGTAAGAGCTAATCGTTGATAAAACTTCCAGCACGATTTCGACGAAAACGGCATCCTATTCTACATCGGCACAAACGCGTGTACCTGCGAATGGGTGAATCCGGGGGCACATGGTCTAGTCAGCGTGGGTCATCGGACGGACGTCAGCTACCTTACGGAAGGGCTGAAGACGTATTATCTCGGTCGCCTGACCCTCTCAATGTGCACACCAATGATGACAGAAGGGCGTTTATTGCCGTTGATCTGGGATTGCACGTAATACCGTCGGCGTATACTTTGAGACATGCTCGAGGTTATGGACGGTCGGCACTTCGAATTGGTTTTCCAGGTATGATTAATGAGTACCTATCTATACATTCAGTCTAGTATCTATCGCGCAAAAAGTTGAGCAGAAGTGTTCAAATTTTCTGAAAACCCTGTTTTCTGAATGCTTACACTTGTTAAAATCTAAAAGAAAGACATCAGATTAAGGTAATGCACAAAATTGAAAATTAAGTGTTAGATTTGTTGTCAAAGAGGATTTGTTGAGGGCAGAGGATTCTGATCAGAATTGAGTTTGTAGCTTTAGGTTTAGAAATAGAACATGAGAGGACCATAGAGTATGAATGACCCCAAATTTGTGCCACACTTTTAAAATTGTAGTAAATAGACATGACACTTTACCTACGTGCGCTTTCCCAGATGTCGATAGACGGCATAACGTGGGCGACGCTGCTGACGCACAGCGACGACCAGGCGCTGCAGGAGCCGGGCAGTACGGCCACGTGGCGTGTGGCGAGCGACGCGCCCTACCGCTACCTGCGAGTACAGCAGAACGGCAAGAACGCCAGCGGGCAGAGCCACTACCTGTCACTGTCGGGCCTGGAGATATATGGCAAGGTATGCACTTTTCCAGATGTCGGCAGACGGCATAACGAGCCGGGCAGTATGGCCACGTGGCGCATGTTGCCAGTGCTGCCACTATTCCTCTTGAGCGACAAAGAACGGTCAATGCAGAATGGTATTCTAGCATTTATTTGCCGCAGGTCGTCTCCGTAAAGAGAATTGCACTGCAACCGCCGCATCATCCTCCGTCACGACAATGCGAGCTCTCATCCCGCCCATAGAACAAAAGATTTTTTTGGAGCAAGAAAACATTGAATTAATAGATCATCCGCCGTACAGTCCTAACATAAGCCCTGATGATTTTTATACTTTTCCCAAAATTAAGTACAAATTGCTTGGTCAAAGATTTTGCGCTGAATTATATATTCGTGAGCTGGCTTGTTATGGTCTGTGTGTGAACCTTCTGTGTGTTTGGTTTATCTGGGCGTCTACTACTGTGTTAATGTTACATCCTATTGACCTGTTGTCTCCCCGCAGGTGGTGTCGGTGGCGGACAGCCTGCCGCGCGGCGCGGGCGGCGGGGCGCGGGTCGGGGCGGGCGGGGCGCGCGCGCTCGCTGCGGGCGGCGCGCGGGCGCGGCGTTGTGGCGGGCGCGCGCGTGCAGCGCGGGCCGGACTGGAAGTGGCGCGAGCAAGACGGCGCGCCACCCGCGCTCGGCACGCTCACCTCCGACCTGCACAACGGATGGGTGGACGTCAGGTAGCCGCCGCCAACTATCGTTCTAATTAAATGCTTGAAATCATGTTTATTCTTCTAGTATGTAGAATTCCTAAACAATGTTCATACAATCTTGAAAAATAAACATGTGATTTCGAGTCTCAAATTTTGAAAAATAGGTTCTCTATAGTGGGCTATTTACATAGCTTTTCGCTTAAAATACCCTTTCTGTTACACCCTGTATAAGCTGGCATTACGTTGTGGTATCCTTTATAAACAAGTAACTCTTCTGTTATACGATTCAAACCATAACTGTGGCGTTCCCTAGATGGGACCACGGCGGGCGCAACTCGTACCGCATGGGCGCGGAGGGCAAGTTCGACCTGAAGTGGTGAGCGGCGCGGCGGGCGAGGCGCGCGGGGCGGGGCGGGGGGCGGCGCGGCCCGGGGCGGCGGCGGGACGCAAGTCGCACTCCACGCCCAGCCTGCCCGACGCCACCGCCGCGCCGCAGGACCATCAGGTCAGTTACACGATACACGATACACCAGGGGTAACCAACCTTTTGTTGGTCGGGGATCATTTTATATTATTCTTGTTAGCAGTAACTATCATGTATGTATAAATCAACGTAAACTATAATAATGGACTTAATCTTAAATTAAAAACTGTATAGGAAATGCACAAAAATATTTTTATGTGATTTGTGATTTTTAGACGGCAGATTTATGTGATTTCTGAGCTTTGCATCTTTACGATCCCGCTATCCTAGGGCTTATTATGTTACACAAAGCTATGTACATTATACACAAATAGTTTCAAACGATTCTTCACTTTGTTTTTAATTACAAAGACAGCAGAAAGTACTTGCTCCACAGATTGGATCATGTTACAGGTTCGTGCAGTTAACTAAAGTCTGTAATTAGTTAATCAATGTCGTTGGCTATGTGCTTGTTAGCTACATATAGGTTCTTGTTCTTTAGATACACAATAAGGCATAGTGTTTTAATTATGTACTACGGTAGAGGTCCTGTTTGAAGTTGACTACGTATTTCGGTTATAGGTGTCCGTAGCATCTACAGAGCAAGGCGTCGTCTGCAGACAACATATCCGGCGAGGAGATGGCTAGCAACATGACCGCGCGGCCGAGAATGCACGCCACAGACCTGTCTGCCATCAACAACTCTTCGCACCATATCAATACCGGTGAGTGCTCAGTCGCAAAGGTGTTTTCAATTTTGTAATGTCCTTGTAAGGTTGGAAATCTCAACTAACAATTCGATAACATTGATAAAATGTGATAGAGGTGTTATCTCAATAAACGTACTGCTATTAGTATCAAATTCTACATTAGCCAAATGAAGCTGCTTAAAACTTATTCGCTGTTCACGTGGATGGAGACGTTGTCATCATTTACCTGCCCTTATCCCATTATTATGGGATTGGACGTCGGCCTCAACTGAACCCACCTTATGAATTAGCTGTTCTAAGTACGGCATCTTTAATCAATGTTCATGTCACCAGACCTGGCCACAATAGTGGAGTCGCTGACGCTGGGCGCGGAGGGCAACAACTGCATGTCGGAGCTGGGCGGCGTGGGCGCGCCCAGCATCACCGACATCACCAAGCCCTACCCCGCCAAGCAGCCGGAGCCCGCCGCACTCGAGGTTACACTTAGCTTCATTTAATAAGTCATTCATATACCCGATTTGGAACCCTTTTTCCGTTTCATAGAACAGGTCCTATGCCTGATTTGAGAACTAACATTATTTTGTATGCAGTGACACAGAAAATGTGATCATGCACATAGTAACTAGCGCCATCATCCATCGGAACTATACGGTGAATACGAGTATCTTCTATATCTTATGACGCCGCCTTCGGCATCCGGAAAATGTCAATCTGACTTTAACATTTGGCTATCCTTGCGTGCACGTTACGAACTTCCTATTGAACACAGGTGACTCTATGTCAGGAAAATGAAGGCGAAGCGATGCTAAATAGTGCGAATGCATTGCTTTCCGGCGAGTTGCTCTCTATACCGGTCACGCTTCTACATACATTACGGCTTAGTGCCAATACACTGCGGATACAGGTTCTAACTCAAGAATATAGTGCTGTAGTCTGTATTTTGTAAAACCTTTGAGATTAGTAACAAATCGTTCATTAAGTTGTTAGTTTGATTTGATATTTTCTTGTAGGTTAGATAGATTCATTATTTTGTTATGTAAGTACAGTAAATGTGCTAGGACTTCTTAGAAAAGGTTTACTATACTATACGCCAACCGTCGTGGCACGCGCTGTCATATAACGTTTTATGACTGCGTGTGCCACGAAGGTTGGCGTATAGTATAGTTAGGGTGATTAGAAAAATAATAAATTTCAAATGTAGTTAAGTTATATTATGCACTTATATTGTAAAAGTATCATATTGTTGTAGTGTGATGAGAACGAGGCGAGTTCGGGACAGTACGGCGAACACAAGAAGGACGGACAGGGCTCGGGCGCTATGAGTGCGAGCGAGCCTGACCTCACGCAGCAGGTCAATGTAATTTCCGTTTGTATACCTTTATTACATTCGGTATGTAGCAAATTAATTATTGTTTTTTGCATTTGATTCAAATTTTAGTTTGCCTTTCCTTGTTTCATCGATAAAACAACGTTGGAATGTTTTGTTTTTTTTTTTTTTTAAACACTACGTCGTTTGGGCGTAAGTATCCTAATTTTTCCCATAAGTTCTAACTCTTAGGCGCTAGGCAGACGGCGGGGCGGGCGCGAAGTAATAAAGACCGCGTCTCCCCGTCGATGCCCGCGACTGCCTTCACCGCGAACACAAAGCACACGAGGTACGCCAATGAATCAATGACGTCCATCACTAGAAAGCGCGCGCCCGCCCCGCCTCGCGCCGCCGTCTGCGTTACTTCATACAAACTGGTTTGTGTGATCCATGGCGGGTAGCCACGGACATGCCGGACTACGGCGCTGTCTTTCTGTCCTTCATGTGCGTTGGTAGTATAGGATTCCCTTTGCGCTATCATCCGCCGTCCGCAAAGCGCCTTATAGATTCAGCAGCTAACATTTCGCCATTCAAAATTTTCCGACGAAAAATTACGCTAATCCTGTAATTTTACATTTATTGACACCTTTGTGTGTGTTTTTGTTTTTGGCAGAGTGCGGCGCGCCTGCTGGAGTCGCTGGGCGTGGGGCGCGGTGCGGGGCGCGGGGGCGCGCAGCAGCGCTCCTCGCGTGCCGCCAGCAGCCTGTTCCCGAGGTAAGTAGACATACACACTGCAGGTGTATACCTACATCGACTATCCGACCGACCGCACCGACATTGCTTTATTGCCAATACAAGTCTGCGCTATCTTAGATCTGCATCGACCCTAGGTCTTCATTATACCAGATAGTCTAAGATTCCACCGTAGTTTTATTACGCTCATCTGTTTATACAGGGTGTAACACTAAGGGTATGTTAAGCGAAAAGCTATGTAAATAGCCCACTATAGAGAACCTATTTCCAAAATTTGAGACTCGAAATCACATGTTCATTTTTCAAGATTGTATGGACATTCCTGAGTTGTGTAGGAATTCTCCATACTATCTAGAAAAATAACACATGTGATTTTGTGTCTGAAATTTTGAGTTTAGGTTCCTTTTAGTGGACTATTTACATAGCTTTTCGCTTAACATTTTGTTACACCCTGTAGAATAAAACCTTATTGTTACAAACATTTGCGATTAGGTGAATATATATATACTGGGTTGCCTATCAAAATATGGCCGCAAGTATTTTTAATTGAATTTCTAAAAAAATATATTTTGCCGACAAATTACGCTCACATGTTTTTTAAATAAAGTATGATCCATTTGATAGAACTGTATGTAGAGATTGCAAAAACCAGGGTTGCCATTTCACATTTGGCCGCAAGTACCTGGCAACCCGCTTTAAACGTGATTTTGAGACGTTTCTACGCTGTATGTTTTTTTCAATGATATGTATATATAAAAAGCTATATTTTTTTCTGATTATTATGGTATAGGGTTGCCTGTTCCAATTTGGCCGCAAGTAAGGGTTGCCAGCTGTTAAAAATGCTGAATAAAGCTTAAAGGACCGCGCGACCGCAACAATCAGCTGTATGACACGTGTCAAAGCCATCGCGCATGCTTCTAATGCTGGGAATTCTCAATTAACACCGCCCCGGGGCGCTAACAGTATTAAGTTGAATATTTACTATGTAATGTAATTGTATGAATGTAATGTAATATATTACATATTGAGGTGTAAAAAATTATCGCTCGTCATACATTTTGTACGAGACCATTTACACTGTGTAATATACGGAATATGCGGAAACCCTTAGTTATGTTTTTCACTTGTTGATTTACGAACTTATTAGTAAACTGAAGATGTCGCCGTGTGTTACCGAACGAAATGATATTTCAAGGTGGTGGCCGTAGTTCCTTTTTTTTGCAACTTCGTAGATAATTTGGTAAACGCACACATTCCAATCACTTATAATAATCCGACTAACAGAGGCGGGTGCTGACATTTTTACTTGGGAGTTCACTCCTTTAACGAATGGGATGGCGCAAGTTCAACCGTACACTTATTAAAATTCTGATGACCTAATGAAACACATTAAAGACAACCATATCGCGTTCTAACTCGGACTAAGCGACCTCTAGTGGCGGCATACGCGAATGAAAGTGAGCGGCGTCCAGATAAGGCTAATTTTCCATACGAAATCTTCTGTTTCCATACTATGTCGGCCGGTACGGTACGTCTTTTCGCACTCATTGAATACAGTACTAGGAATTGTCCAAATTTCGTTTCATTGGAGCGCGATCGCTAGAGCTCTACTCGATATATAAGATTACAACTTACTTGAGACGAACGCGTAGACACTATTGTATAAAAATAGTAGAATTGAAAGATAATTATAAATATAGAGAAATATAGATTGCCTATGTAATCTTCGTGGATGGGAGTGCACCGCACCAGCGCTCCTTAGGACGAGCCGCCAATGCCGACTAATATTATAAACGCGAAAGTTTGTGAGGATGTATGTATATTTGTTGCTGTATGAATGTATCTTTTGTTAATGTATGTATCTTTGACGCAAAAACCACTGAATGGTTTTTGATGAAACTTCACAATAATATAGCTTACATATAAGAATAACAGTGGACTTTGCTAGGATTACATTTTAGTCTAACACCCAGTTACTAATAATATTTCGTTTTGTAAATAAAAATGTAATCTATTTAAGTGCCAAAAAATAACACAAGCATTATCCCGGGAAAACATTTTTATGCCGGATAATTTCGACATTTTGTTTGTTCTGCAGTACACTCGGACGCGGACGGAGTTGCAGGCGTCCACTAATGTCAAATACGAGTATATAGGCAAAGTGTGAACTATTCTATATAATATGTGCGATGAACTATTCAATTTGAATTTGGAATTACTGTTATGTATTTTGTAGCTTTGTATGTAGCTTCGATACATTATTTTCGCGATCTATGTAGATTTTAAAAATCCGTGGGATCCGTGGGACCGCGAATTGTGTAAAAGTTACGAGGCAGGTTCATGCGTTTTAGAATTATTATTGACCACGGAGTCACCTTAATTTCATTAATAAAATAAGTTAATTCATAAAGTACTCCTATATCCGATTTCGGAACTAACAAGTTTTGTATGAAGTAACACAGATAATGTGACACATAGTAACTATATAGGGCCATCGTCTAAATTCTAAAGGAACTATTTGGTGAAACGCATTCTAGCTTAATTCGAGCTACGTTCCAGTTTCATAAGTATATGCGGAGCTTGCGCCAATGCGCCTTGAAATGTAGATATCATGATAACTTTAACAATTATAGGTATAATGTGCATTAAATATCAGATAAAAAAAATAGCATTCATGCTCACTCATTCACCATCTCACAGTATCTCAGACACTCACGACTCACAGACGGCCATGCACTCATAACAGATCACACTCTGGTGCTGGCAAAGTGTGAACGGAGAAGTGGCGAGTTTTGTGAGCTACCGTACGCGCTGGCGGGACGGCCAGTAGCGCGTGCCGGCGAGTCTAAGGCTTAGGATATCGGGGACAAACAGTCTTACCAGTTGCTCGACAAGTAACGGATTCAATCGGAGTCGCCACGCAAAGCATCGCCACGCAAAGCATGAGCCTGTCAACATGAGGTTGTGGTTACGCCTTACTTCCAGAGAGTTGACACCCAAGGCTCCTGTAAAGGAAAGGGTAATACCGTACGTTTTCTTGTAGAGAAATCTTAGGAAAGCCTTCTGGACCTTCTCTAGAAGCAGGGCGTAAGTACACTCATACGGATTCCACACTATAGACGAGCTCTCTATCTTACTCCTTACCAAGGCGGTATATACGAGTTTAATAACCCTGGGATATTTTCGGATCACAAAGCCCAGAGTCCGAAAACAGCTAGAAGCAAGTTTTTTCATGTGCTCATGAAAAGTGAGGCGGTCGTCGAATACAACTCCCAAATCCCTCATGAAGGTGAAGGTGGCGTTTAATTAGTTCTACTCCAAGAGTATACTGACCATCCAAGGGTCGGTGTTTGCGGCCGAAGGTCATAACACAGTTACGTTTAAAAGGCAGGTTCACTGGTATACGTTTTAGAACTCCGTACACCAACTTTAGATCGTCTGCATAGAGCACCTTTGAGTGCTTTAGGACCAGCTCTAGGTCATTAATCCATTATTCCAAATAGGAGGGGACCCATTTCATTGAACCCTGAGTCACTCCAGACCTGGTGTGATATGGAGCAGAGACGTAGCAACCATGCCGGACAAACTGTTGTCGATCGCGCAGATAGTACTCCAGTAAAAAATGTAACCATCTTTGGCGAGAAACCTATGTCGCGTAGTTTGATTAGGAGCACATCGTTATCCACGCGATCAAATGCCTTTTTTAAAGTCAAAATAGACTACATCGACCTGCATGCCTTTATCTAAATGCTTAGAGATTAAGTTCACCACGGTTAAAAGATTGGTGCTAACAGACCTCTTTTTCCGAAAACCATGCTGAGAGTCAGATAAAAAAGGCTTTAGTGAGGCAGAGATATGTCGATGCAGAATAATTTCAAATAATTTGGCTAGCGAGGATAGTATAGCTATCGGTCGATAGAGCTCCACGTCAGATTTATCACTCGTTTTGGGTAAACTCGTGTTAGTTTCCATTGGTGCGGGTATTTAGCGGTACAGAGCGCCAAGTTAAAAATGTGTAGAATCGGGGTTTTCAATAAATGTAGGCAACCGTTCAGGATATACCCAGGAACATTATCTGGCCCCAGCGAAGCATTTGCCTTGAGGCGCTTCATACCCGCTTTTAAGTCTTGACTAGACTATTATAGCGTCAATATGTACAAGATTGCGGATGTAGCATTGGTGTATTCCGCATCCTCGATAGCGAGCTTAGGTGGATTCGGAAGGATATGTACGAGTATAAGCGTTTTGACGCATGCGCGATGGCTTTGATGCGTTTCATACAGCGGTCCTTTAACATTCAGCATCTTTAACAGCTGGCAACCCTAACTTGCGGCCAATTTGAAACAGGCAACCCTATACCATAATAATCAGAAAAAATAAGCTTTTTTTTATATACGTATCATTGAAAAAACATATGAGCGTAGAATCGTTTAAAAATCATACACGTGTAAAGCGGGTTGCCAGGTACTTGCGGCCAAATGTGAAATGGCAACCCTGGTTTTTCTAGTCTACTAGTTTACAGTTCTATCAAATGGATCATACTTTATTTGAAAAACATGTGAGCGTAATTTGTCGGCAAAATATATTTTTTGAAAATTCAATTAAAATACTTGCGGCCTTATTTTGATAGGCAACCCAGTGGATATATATTCTCCTAATCGTAAATGTTTGTAATAATAAGGTATTATTCTATAAACAGATGAGCGTAGTAAACCTACGGTGGGATCTCATACTAAGAGTAATGATCTTAATGTGAAACTAGGTAAATGTGTTACTGTGTAAATGAATACGTTTAAGTAATTATATTAAATACGTAATCCGAGTATTGATGATCTGGCACGGAATGCAGAGGTCGTGGGTTCGATTCCCACCCGGTGATGATGAATTTTTTTCCATTTCTTTATTAATAATTTAATTATATTTGTATTTCCAGCCTGGTTCGCCTTGCTCTATCAAGCAACTTCCCGCTACTGTCGGCCGCGCAAAGTTACCCGTCTCTCGCACCCAACGCTCAAAATGCTCTACTCTTTCTCTCACATCCACGTCCAGTGAGAGTGAACGGGTAATACTGAATTATTAATTTTTGTTAATTGCTGTTTAATATTAGGGTATATTTTTGCTCAGTGGTGAGAGCACTGGCACGCGGAATGCAGAGGTCGTGGGTTCGATTCCCACCCGGGTGAGGAATTTTTTCCATTTCTTTATTAATAATTTTGTATATTTTTTTATTGATTTTATATTAGATACATGAATGTTTCCCGCAGGTATCTCTGGAAGACTTCTTAGAGTCATGTCGCGCGCCCACACTGCTCACCGAGCTAGAAGACGATGACGAAGGCGACGACGTGCTCGATAGCGATAAGGAAAACGAATCTGCGTATCAGGAGGTAAGGCCATGGCAACTTAATAAGAAATTATTAGAGACTGCACCCATAGATAAGGTACCTAGTGCAAGGATACTCTCTAACTTATTAGTTCTTTAACTTGTTGAGTCACTGGACTCTTATTCCATACGTTCACAGACCACAACCTAAGGACTCAAACTTTAGTACGGATTTTGTTTTTAGATTTTTGTATCGACAAAAGTCGAGTGTAGACAGTATTATGTTGAGAGGTCTGAGAATCGGGACCGAGCATCAAACTCTTCTATCCATGTCCGTTAGGTGTCGCGCAACCTGCTGTCTCTCATGGAGGAGGAGGCGCTGGAAGCGGTGCGCGGCGCGGGGGGCGGGGCGCCGCGGAGGGACGCGGGCGCGGGGGCAGGGCGCGCGCGTCGCCCCTGGGACGACGACTTCGTGCTCAAGCGACAGTTCTCGGCGCTCATCCCCGCCTTCGACCCGCGCCCCGGACGGACCAACCTCAACCACACCGTGGGTGAGTGACGCCCGGACACCTGATTATGTAACTTGCAGTAACAGAGCTGAAGCAATGCGGTAGCGAAAAAGAGTGTGTACGTGCACGGGGCGCGGGAGGACGCCTCACGCTCGTTAAATAATCGGGCAAGTTATATAATCAAAGGGCGGGTCTGTTCAACTTCAACTTTTAATTTTATGGCTTCGTCGATCCTTCCTTGTTATTGGGGATTTATTTGTGTTTGTATTGAAATATCACACAGTAAAGTTTATTTTTTCACTTAGATCTCGATATACCTTTAAACGACGAGTCAGACACGGAGGAATCTGAAAGCGCGACGAGTGCTAGCAACAGCACTGTCGACAATGGCGACGGCAACGACAACGACAACGGCAACAGTACGGCTCCCAGCACCGCCAGTGGTGAGACATTAATTAGTGCATGAAAATGATAACAATTTTTTTATTTTAATGCTAATTTTAGCCATAAGGGAAACATAAAGTCATTTACTTAACAAATACTTTATTTTTAAGAGTATCTGGAATAAGTTGAGCACTGTAATCTTAGCACGCTAATGTATCGCGTTGGCGCATGCCACAATATGACTCACGCCAGTGTTAGTGCACCATTGCAAAGGTGATTCAGTGGTCTTTTGTGCTGCAGGCGCGGGCAGCGGCGGACGTCTGCCGGCCTTGAGGCTGGTGCTGAGTGCGGGAGGAGCCTCGCTGCCACTGGAGCGGCCCGGCTGGACGATATACCGCGCCGTGCTGGCGCTGACGGCCGCCATGCCGCCCGCCGACTCGCCGCGGGATCCCGCCTACACGTGAGTATGCAGGGAGCCGGAGGAAGTGTGAGGCAGACTACTTATTTTGTTCTTACTTATTCCACTGCACGTAAGACCACCAGGCGGTCGCCCGCAGCCTAGGGAGCTGCTAGAATTTTGTGCTGACACGCGCGACACCGACACTGCCTGGCTCTCCGTAGGTCCCTCTCGGATTCTTTTCACTCGTTCGTTTCGTCTTGTCTCGTTTATACAGGGTGATTTTTGGTCGTCAACGTTCCCGAAAACTACGGAATCTCCTCATCATCACGATCATTTTTCTCCATAGAAGCATACCTGGGAAATGTCTGGTTTCCAAAATATTAGGGTCCAAAGTTGAGTAAATAGACTGCGTTTTTCTGCATAAATGCAAATAGACGTGCGTAGCAAGATTGTTTCACGAGAAATAATTAATATCTGTCTATAAAAAAACTTACATTAACACTAGACACTATAAATTTCGCCCGATCAAGTTATAAAAAAAAAAAAAAAAAAAAAAAAAAAATCCCGGCTTTTCGGTGCTTTGATAAAAATTAACATAGGAAGACTTTCAGTTGTAAAATTTCATACGAGCTTTTATTTAAATTCCCATTAATGCAAATTTTGGAATCCTGGACCATATCCCGGTAATCAATTTAGCTTAAATTTTACATTATTATCATGTTATTTTTATGATATGATGCTATGATTTGTGAACTTTGACCAGAGATATCTTTTATGTATGAAGTATAAAAGGTTTGATGACTAAAAATGATACCTATTTGGTCTTAATTTGTAAAATAAACTTCAACATTACAATAATTATTTTAGTTTATGTAATAAGCTAGTTTTAAAATGTTTTTATTAATTTATTAATAATTTTATGTTTTTATTTATTAACATTAAATGTTTTTTATAATAAAATAGTAACCTGTTGACGTGTGACCACTATTTGCAGAGTTGGATTAAGTTGGTCTCCCACCAACAACACACGTGAGGTCTTATATTGACGTTGGGCCAATATATCATTTTAGGCCAATGTTTACATCTATCATCGTAATAAAAAATCATAATATTTTTTTTTTAAAGTATTTTTGATTGAAAATGTGATATTATCCGCTGATTATTAACATGAAATGAAACCTTTTCAAGTTATTCACTTAAAGTATGATATTCTCTTTTTTTTACAATTAGCTAGGCAAACATTTGACCGCCATCGTGCCTGATGTTAAGCAAGATGTGGCCTAGGGTGGTACATGTTTGCCTAGAAAGTGCCTATTCACTCTAGCTTTGAAGAGACCAATGTTGTAGTGCTCGGGAAATACATCGGCAGGAAGTGCATTCCACTCCTTAGCCGTTCGCATTACAAACGAGTTAGCATAACGTTTGGTACGGATGGGTGGGATATCAACAACATAAGGGTGATACGCTAGTCTGCGTCTAGTATCCCGATGGTGAAAAGGGGCTGGTGGAACTGTATTGTGAAGTTCCCACGCACACTCTCCAAAGTGTATACTGTAAAACACTGACAAGGCAGCAATTTTGCGGCGGTGGGTCAGGTCCTGGAGTTTCGAATTTGCTACGGTTTCATCTCCAATAAGTTTTATTGCCCGTTTTTCCACCGAGTCCATGCGGCTAGTTGATATTTAGCTGATCCATCCCAAAGGTGGCAGCAGTACTCCATACAAGGGCGAACTTGCGCTTTATATAGCGCCAATAGTTGCTGTGGAGTAAAAATAACCTTGGATAGGACGCCTAGTTTTTTAGCTGAGATTTTTTATGGACTCGGTGTACTTGCCAAAATTCGACGTTGCTGATATGTCCAGGCTAAGAGTTGAAGATGGTCAGTTTGCCAAGGACACACCCTGGAAAGTCGGAGTCAGGTCCAACTTACTCCGTTTTGCGGTAAATATACATGCCTGCGTTTTAGAGGTATTAAATTGGCTTCGCCCCCAGTGGAGACTGCCTGTAGTGCCAAATCAACTGTCTCAATCATTGACTCTCGCAAGACTGGACTTGATCTCTGGTAGCCCTCGCACCGAAAGTATCTATCTGCAACAGTGGTGTCATCTGCATGGAACCAGGCATAAGCAGGTCGTTTATATGTAATAGGAATAAGGGTTGCAGATAGTACTGACCCTTGCGGAACTCCAGCGTCAATAGTGATTTGATCAGACAAATGACCGTCAAGGACCACACGTATTGAGCGCTTCTCAAAAAGTCAGCAATCCAGATGCAAAGATTATCAGAGATACCATACGATGGGAGCTTGCTATCAAATGCCTTGGAGATATCGAGTGAGACAGCAATGGCTTCCCCGTGCTTCTCAATTGCTTCGCTCCAAATATGGTTGGCATATGCAAGATCACCTTGAACGACCACGGCGAAAACCATATTGCCGGTAGCTGAGTAGGTCATTGTCTTCAAGATATGCCAAAAGGCGAGCATTCAGTACACGCTCCATAATCTTGCAGAGTATGGAGGTGACCGAGATAGTCTATAATTAGTAGGGTCGGCACAACTACCCTTCTTAGGCACGGGCTGTACGTTAGCAAGCATCCAAGACTTAGGTACTTGTCCAGTCTCCAGTGAGAGTCGGTACAGACGTGTTAATACAGGAGACAACTCTGGTGCGCAGTTACGCAGTACAATTGCAGGAATACCATCAGGCCACTGGCCTTATTCACGTCCAGATACGCAGAGCATTGAGTACCTTTTTGTCGAATGTGTGCATTTCGCATAGATGAATCAGCACGAGGTAACTATGGTGGTATTTTTCCCGTTGTATCTAGACGCGAACTTTCCACAAAGAGAGACACGAATAAGTTTGCTTTTTCTCTTGTAGTGTGAGCCACTTCCCTCAGAAACATTCACCTTTCAGGACTTTTTTTGCATTTAGCACGTCTTGTCTATACCATTGTCATAGATGAACTAAATCTTGTGATCTGCGCTCGACAGTTTTGACCATATCACGGACGTTCGTATATTAGGAGCTGACCTATATCTAGTAATAATTCATCCCGTGCCTTTTTCGTCTCGTTCGACATCTGTCGTTCTTCCTCTGTCCCGTATTCTTCATAAACTGGTCGGAGGCCAGCGATGCTTAGGGCCGGGCTCACCCGGTAACACCGCGGCCTCCTGGCCAGCTAAATTCTTTCTTCTTCTCTCTTCTAAATGGGTCAGACTCCCTGACCCATGTGGCTTTCCTTAAGGTCTACAACGAGTTACCGTTAATTTTCCCCAGGCACAGGGGTCACACCCAAGGTCCGCAGGCCGGAGCGTATTCATACGCTCAGGACGACCCCGACGATTTCTTACTTACAACGTACGTACAACTGCGGTACAACGTTGTTGCAATACAAAAATGATTCATTCGCTCCCCGAGATATATAAAATTATTGGTCAAGTTAGTCCCGAAATTACAGTACTTATATTAGTATTATGGGGACTTAGACCACATAACAAAATTATTTATTTGAGATATGTAACATATTTATTTTATTCCTGTTTTCAGATTGACATACAAAGAAATAGAAGGACAAGAAACGTTTGGGTCTTCTAGTGATAGTGAAGATGACGAGCCCTGTGATCCAGGTGAGAAATATAATCTAATCAAATGAAATAACACATGCAAACACTTAAGCTTGGTTTTCTAGGATAGCGATGTCGTCATAAAGTGACTAGAAAAAACTTTTTATATGTTGCCACATATCTATTTGTAAACGTCACATTTAATTTGGTTATCGAAGAAAAGTTCATTTGCGCGCATACAAGTAACTAGGGTGTGACTAGAGATGCAAGTCTGTTATGTGATTTTGAAATTGTTACGTTTCAGGAAGTTGTCATGGCGGCTATATGATTCTTTTGCAAATATTTATATTATTATGTAATCTATCACACGTTGCAGAGCACGGCATCGCGGGCGCGACGGGCGCGGAGGGCGCCACGGCCACGTGGTGCGTGCGCGTGCTGCGGCGCCTGCGCAGCGCCGCGCCCGCGCTGCAGCCCGACGCCTTCCTGTCCACGCAGCTCACCAACAAGCTGCACCAGCAGCTGCAGGAGCCGCTCGCGCTGTGCGCCGGCGCCGCGCCGCCTTGGTACGTCCACAGTAGCTCAGAATATACCTACAAAATTACAGACTCGACATCAAATCTTTTTTCTATGTAATATGGGCAAAACCCCCCTTGTGGCGTGCCCTAGGTGCCCTCAACAGCTGATGTGTATACATATCCCTTTATTACACAAAACTTTGTATATAGGTCAAACATACAATGATAAATGTGCTACGAAATATCTCTAACAGTATTAAAGTGAGCTCGTTACGTCAGGTGCCGTCAGCTGAACGACTGGTGCCCGTTCCTGTTCCCGCTGGAGACGCGGCAGATGTTCTTCGCGTGCACGGCGTTCGGCACGTCGCGCACCATCGTGTGGCTGCAGGCGCAGCGCGACCGCGTGCTCGAGCGACAGAGGTAGGCACAGGTTCAGTTCCCGCTGCGACGTCTATTTTCCAATAATATATAATATGGTCGTGGGTTCGATTCCCACTCGGGTGAAGAATTATTTCCATTTCTTTATTAATAATTTTATAATCAATATATCAGTTAGCGAATCGTAATGCAGTAACTATTAAATATATAGCTAACGGAGTTGTTTTGCTATCAGATCCAGTAACGTGGTGTCGCCGCGGCGCGCGGAACTGGAGGCCACCGAGTTCCGCATGGGACGGCTGCGCCACGAGCACTGCTGCGCGCCATGTGACGCGCGCCGCGCTCCTTCGAGCCGATACATCTAGTTATCCCGCGCGCGCCGCAGCTGCTGCGCTCCGCCATGCAGGTGACGCGCACCGCGATGCTCCTTCGAGCCAGATACAGTCTCTTATGACACTTGATTTTTTTATTTATATTCTGGTTTAAACTGCGCCTTCTCAGTAGCAAGCCTGTACCACTGAATTTATTTCATGTACGGATGTTTATATTCTAAAATTATTACTTAGCTGTACCTCGACAAGGGTTGGCGTCAGACAGGCAGCCGGCCGTAAAACAATCGCCAAATACTTGGCAATATGAGTTTCTAAAGAAATAATTTTGTGCCGATGCGATAAATAAATGGGCTATGGGCAGGAAAATGAAGATGATGATGATTCCACCAATTCCACTGATTAGCCACTTGGCATTACAGTATGCCACATGTGGAGTGCGTTACACCAAATAGTTTGTTTGGATGATGGCACTAGTTACTATGTGCATGGCTACATTATCTGTGCAACTGCATAGGATTTATTATATTTAAACGGAGTTTACAATGCGCTGGTTGTGGCAGGTGATGCGGGTGCACGCGGGGCGCAAGTCGGTGCTGGAGGTGGAGTTCGCGGGCGAGGAGGGCACCGGCCTGGGGCCCACGCTGGAGTTCTACGCGCTGGTGGGCGCCGAGCTGCGCGCGCCACGCTCGGCATGTGGCTGCACGAGCCGCCCGCCGCGCGCCGCCGACCGAGCCGCCAGGTACGTGCGTGCCCCCCGCCGCCGCCCGAGCCGCCCGCCGCCGCCGCCCGACCCGCCAGGTACGTGAGCCCCCGCCGCCGCGCCCGACCCGCCAGGTACGTGCCCCCCGCCGCCGCCCGAGCCGCCAGGTACGTGCCCCCCGCCGCCGCCCGCCGCCAGGTACGTGCCCCACGCCGCCGCCCGACCCGCCAGGTACGTGCCCCCCGCCGCCGCCCGAGCCGCCAGGTGCCCCCCGCCGCCGCCCGACCCGCCAGGTACGTGCCCCCCGCCGAGCCCGACGACCCGCCACGCCGCCGCCCGAGCCGCCAGGTACGTGCCCCCCGCCGCCGCCCGACCCCCCGCCCCCCGCCGCCGCCCCCCCGCCGCCGCCGCCCGAGCCGCCAGGTACGTGCCCCGCCGCCGCCCGAGCCGCCAGGTACGTGCCCCCCGCGCCGCCGCCCGACCCGCCAGGTACGTGCCCGCCGCCGCCGCCGCCGCCAGGTACGTGCCCACCGCCGCCGCCCGAGCCGCCAGGTACGTGCCCCCGCCGCCGCCCGACCCGCCAGGTACGTGCCCGCCGCCGCCGCCCGACCCGCCAGGTATGTGCCCCCCGCCGCCGCCCGACCCGCCAGGTACGTGCCCCCGCCGCCGCCCGAGCCGCCAGGTACGTGCCCCCGCCGCCGCCCGACCCGCCAGGTACGTGCCCGCCGCCGCCGCCCGACGCGCCAGGTATGTGCCCCCGCCGCCGCCCGACCCGCCAGGTACGTGCCCCCGCCGCCGCCCGACCCGCCAGGTACGTGCCCACCGCCGCCGCCCGACCCGCCAGGTACGTGCCGCCCGCCCCCGAGCCGAAAAAATGTCGAAATTATGCGGGATAAACATAAACATATTTTCCCGGAAAAAAATAACCTATCTCCTTTCTCAGGCTGTAGTTCTGTTCAGTAGTTTTGGCGTGAAAGCGAGACATACAGACAGAATTACTTTCGCATTTATGTTAAAGATGAAAGCATAATGTTCCGTTTTGCAGCGGACAAGCCCCCGGGCTACTACGTGTCGTGGCCGGCCGGGCTGTTCCCCGCGCCGCTGCCGCAAAACTCGCCCCTCTGTGATAAAGTCTGCAAATACTTCTGGTTCTTAGGTGTATTCTTAGCTAAGGTAAGCACTGAAATACATTATTCAATATAGTAAGTTTACCTTTGGTTGTTGTTCAACATTCATGTATTATTGTTGAACATTCTTTATGTTTTGTGGCAGGCAGCCGTAAAACAAATGCCAAATCTTTGGCATTGTGAGTTTCGAAAGAAACCATATTATTATTAATGAAACCTTATATAAGTGACATAACTTCAAGTGACTTACTTACCGCGTGCACGCAGGTGCTACAAGACGGGCGCCTGGTGGACATGCCGCTGTCGGAGCCCTTCCTGCGCGTCATGTGCGGCGAGGAGCTGGGCCCCGAGCGGCTGCAGGAGATCGACCCCATCCGCCACAGGTACCCACCCGATACTCTACAGGACTGCGCTTCATCTAATCATTCCTTGGATGATGAGGGCGCTAGTAACTGCATACATAAAATGTTAGTTCTGAAGTCAGACGCACTCTAGGCAAACAGCGGGCCTCTCATGGTATAGCTGATATAGGAAAATGTCCATAATAAATTCCATGTTTAAATCTGCCAGGTTCCTCCAGAGCGTGCTGGCGACGGCGAACGAGTACGACAAGACGATGCGAGACGAGTCCCTCGACGACGACGAGAGGCGGCGGCGCGTGGAGGCGCTGACCGTGGAGGGCGCCACGTTCGACGCACTCGCGCTCACCATGACGCATGTGGCCGCGCACGCCGACCCCGCCGTGTCCGTGCAGCCGCTGTGTGACAACGGAGAGAATATTGAGGTACGTCTCTAGCTAAATCAAGTTGTTAAATGCTCCAGAGCGTTTCATCGATGTTAACGTGAGTCTCGTTTTGCAGGTGTGCGCGTCGAACGCGCGCGCGTACGCCGAGCTGTCGTCCCGCTGGGCGGTGCGCGACGGCGTGCGGCGGCAGACGGCCGCCTTCCGGCGCGGGTTCTCCGCCGTGTTCCCGCCGCGCCGGCTGCGCGCCTTCAGCCCGCGCGAGCTGCGGCTGCTGGCGTGCGGCGAGCGCGGCCCGGCCTGGAGCCGCGACCACCTGCTCAACTACACCGAGCCCAAGCTGGGCTACACGCGCGACAGGTGAACCTGAATACAGCAACACTCTAACTTAATCTAGATCTAGGCGGCCGGAGCAGAGTCCGGAGTAGAAGCGGTGGTTTCTAGTGGAGCAATGCCGTGTAGCTGTATGTACGGGTCAACTGAGTGTGCTGGAACATGCTACCTACCTAGCTGGGTGAACTGCTAAAGTTCTCTCCTTCAAGGAGATGTTGATGATGTGGTCTTGTTGGCATTATAAATATTATAATAATATAGACAGCATGTGCCATCAATATTGTCTTCTGTTTGTATAAAGGAGACCTAGGTGTCTGTAATATGTAAATTTTCTGTGTAAATTAAACAATAAGAGAATGAACAAAAACCGCGACTACATCGTGTTATACGCAAGTTGGATATACCTTAACAACTTGTATGTTAAACTTTGGTTTCCTACCATAGCCGGTCAATCGTATAGCGGCCGTAGTTAGGCGACCGTCTGTTCCCCTTAAGCCACTATGCGACCAGCTATCGTAAGCAAGCATAGTTAATTGAGACGTGGCGTCCCCGCAGCCCCGGCTTCCTGCGGCTGGTGGACGTGCTGGTGGAGATGTCGTGGCGCGAGCGCAAGGCGTTCCTGCAGTTCGCCACGGGCTGCTCCTCGCTGCCGCCCGGCGGGCTCGCCAACCTGCATCCGCGCCTCACCGTCGTCAGAAAGGTAACCTACATAAAAATCACGCCTCTTTCCCTGAGTAGGTAGGTAGAAATCACGGATCTCCACTTGTTACGGTCTTGACACACCTCTTATTAGTTGAAATTGAAATCTTATTTTTTATTGTTCTTGCTATAAATGAGTATGGCGGAGAACTGTGGAGGCCTTCTGCCCATCTTATAGGGACACAGGGACTTAAGTCAAAGTGTCTCTCCCTCGAAACTGACGTAAACGTTTCTGCCGAATGACCCACCCTACAGAATGTTTTTAATGAATTGTCCAACAACAGAAATTTTCAACTACGACCGTTTCGCGGTTACAACTGCTCATGCTATTTATGAGCAAATTGCCATTAAAATATGTCACTACAGAAGGGTTCGTTGCATGGTAGACCGCTCGCACACAGCTTGGTGAGATTTCGACGCGGTAAGATTACTGGGTAGATCGGCAAACATTGCATGTCTACCGAGAGCAATTTTGACCGATCTATACCGAGTATCGACCCATAGCAAGCCTTAAAACATTGCAGGTGGACGCGGGCGACGGCTCGTACCCGTCCGTCAACACGTGCGTGCACTACCTGAAGCTGCCCGAGTACTCGTGCAAGGAGGTGCTGCGGGAACGCCTGCTGGCCGCCACCTTCGAGCGCGGCTTCCACCTCAACTAGATCTCTGTCTGCGCGGACCGACGCGGGCGCTGGCGGGCCAACTTTGCCAGGTCACTCTATAATCCGTGAGCAGCTCCTTTTACGTCGACTGTACCGCCTCCTTCGCTACGAAACCGTCTGTACGAACATTAACGGCGCGAACGCTTCGAAATCGATACACCCTGTTATAAATTTTGTCCTAGCAAGCTTGCGCGTGCGAAATGTAAAAAAAATATTCTACTATTCTCTTGTATGTCTGTATTATCGCCGTTGTGTATATATACTTCAAATAGCAGACTTTACTAAGCATAATGATTAATTTACATTATAACAATGCTTTCCCGTACAACCGTAGCAACACCAATTTCATGATAACAAGCATAAAATGCGTTCACTAATAAATAAAGCATCCATTAAGACAGATGTTTTTGTGCAATTTCGTTACGACGAAATTTGAGTCTTGATAAATATCCTTAAGAGAAGTATCATTCTTCGTTACTTTGGTGTCATGATAAATATCATATTTTACCTAGTGGGTATATTACATTGAGTTGGGTACTACATCTATGTATTTATGACCTCCTAACTAGAGGCTACATTACTTAAAATAAATAGAGGCTTGAATTTATAAGGTACCAATAATTTGTACTACCTATATAGATGTCATTCAAACCGCTCGCTCTGAGCTTAACCTATAGATACCCACTGCAACAAATTATGTATATTACATATATGTCTAAATATATGGCTTTGGGATATTGTAAGTAAAATTCGCAGATTAAAACCTATAGGTATTAAATTTAATTAATTATGTTCCTTGCTTCAAAATTTACTTTTAGTTTAGTGTGTGTTCTTACTAGTCTATCTCTATATCTGTTTATTATAACATAAGTATGCATACATGCTAAGATATTTTAGATTATATTGGACTTGAGTTTGATTTTGAATTTGGCTAGGTACTCTTAAAACCTTCTTGCTTTGTTATATATTTCTATAATTGTGTACCATTTTTATGTAATGTATCCTTTTATTTCCGTGCTTCCATATAATTATGGTATATTCAAATAATATGTTAGTATTTTTTTTATTATAGCTTAACACATTGCAAGCAAGGAAAATTTATAAAAAGTTAACAGTAAATAAATTTATCTTAGTACATACATAATTCACGAGAATATTTACCTGCTATCATAACAAAAATTAGGACTGAAATTAAAAATATTTGAAATTGAGGTGTAAAACACGTTTCGCGAACGATGATTAGCTATGTTCCTTTAGTTACATAATTTCGTCAACTTAAAGTTGGTATTGTGATTTATTATTATAATATAAACAAATAATGTATGAATTAAAGTATATTTAGAAATATTAGATATTACAATTAATATAGCACGTGTAATTCTTTAATCTTATTGTCTTGTTATTGAGGATTGTATGAATAAAATAAGAAAATTATAGGTACTGTTATTTTATTTTATTTAATTTTATTTACAGGAGCCTGAGACACTACACTAATAAGTACCCAAGTAGCACAGATAGCTGAAAAAATACTCACTTTTAGATCTACACACAGCTCTGGGCGTATTAAGACTCATATAAGAACACACTCGTGGTCCCTTAGCTGCATAATAGCAGTCAGTGATATTTAGACAGCTTAAGGGTAAATAAGAGCTGCATTATGGGTCACAAATATACCCTTAAAACGCAAAGAGTTATAGAAAGAGCCAAGAGCAATATAAGAAAGTACTTGTGAACTGTTATTGAGCTGACTCATTAAAGGAGCACAAGTTCTCATAATATTAAGCCAATAGACACATAACGGGACACCTGTGGCCCGTAATATATCTTAGCGCTGAACATATTTACCGGTAAGCGGCCTTTATTTATCCATTGACACTGTCTGCACATAGCGGCAGTTTAAACGTTCACAAGATGCCTCATGGACATTTAGAGGTTCACTAGTATATCAAAATAAATGGCTTTAACTTTAACTCGTGAAACGCTTAACAGCTCTTTAATAAATAATGGTTCACACGTGAAACGCTTAACAGCTCTGTAATAAGTATGGTTCACGCGTGAAACGCTTAAAGCCCTTCAATAAGTAATGGTTCACATGTGAAACACTAAGCACTTGTTGGGTCAAGATTTTAAAACACATAGCTTATTTACATTATTTATTACTATATTATTTAAAAACACAATATTTTCGTAGGTCACCAAAATTTTCTTAGATAATATACATATATAATGTCAGTAAACTTGCATTCCCAAACATTTTTCTGGCACTTATAAAGAAAACCGTTCCGTTTTCTTAGGTACCAATAAATATATTATGAAACGACACCGCCATTATTATGGCGTTTACGTTTATGTTGTCACAAGTTACTACGGTCACTTTTCAACAATAAGTAAAATGAATATACAAAAATATTATTTTCTATAGTCACGCGTCACCAACAGGCCCATTGTGATACATTACTTAGGTATGCAGCTGAATAAAGAGTAACATGGTCTCTCAACCAGTTGATATTCAGCTCTTACAACGCCTGTTACCCCTTATTACTCTCATAAATTTCTGCTTCTACCACCAACAGGCCCGTTATGATACATTATTTAGGTATTCGGCTGAATAAAGAGTAACATGGTCTCTTAACCAGTTGATATTCAGCTCTTACAACACCTGTTACCCCTTATAACTCTCTTAAATTTCTGATTCTGCGCTCTTAAGCAGCTTATGATTTTAGAGCTGAATAATTTGTGCCCATTTAAGTGGTTTAAGGGCTGAATAAGCTCGGAATCAGCTTTTATGCATATACCACTTCAAGGGTAATTGTAGTCCAATATTCAGTTGCTATACAGCCTCTTGTGCTACTTGGGTAGTCTGTACCCAAAACGTCTCCCAAAGATCTTGCATTGCGCCTTTTATGAGACATCCAGAACTAGATAGGTACTTATACGTTATTTTATGAAAGCGTAAACTTTTACGGGTATATCTGGGTATATCCCATAAAGTCAGTGATCAATGCTAATGCGACTCCTTGAGTTTGATTACAGTAAATATCGTTGTGACCGGGAATGTGATATTTGTGTGTACGAGTATACATCACGATTTCGCGACCTGATACATTCGGGCGGGTAACTCTCCATAGACAGGCATCATCGGACAGAAATGGATTTTACAATCTTCAAACAAAATTATTATTGTAGAGAGTTTAAAATCTATACAGGGTGTTGGTGACAGCCAGGCAAATATTGATTTGGCGACTTGAGACCATGATTCTGAGGCGAAAACCACAGAAAATTTTCCGATCCTACTTTATTTCTTTTTTTTAATAAAAAATTGTGTAGTTCGTGTCGCGGCAAGCGCGAGATCTTAGGTGAGTGTGAACGAATGTATAGAATGCAATCGCCTTAAGACATTCTATCTAGTCTCTGGTGTATAGTCCAAACTCTATTACCGGAAATACATATTATTTCCGCTAGGAAATAAAGAAAGTAAGTTGATTGAAAATGGCGGTATTTCATTTGCGAGCATCTCGAGAGCGTCCTCCAAGAGAATTATTCGTCGACCAGTTTATAAGTGTGAGTATTAATTGGTTTTCCACAGGACACAGTTGGCATTCATTTGTGTTGTATATAATTAATGTTTTATAGGTGTATAAAAGCAAGAATATCATAACACGTGCAAAGGAGTATTACAACCACTACTAGCTTGGGGATTTTACCCGGATTCGGGGGGATAGGCCAAACTTAATTCACACGTATGTAAATATTATTAATTGTATTTGTGAGAAAGGTATTATTTCCCTACTAGGTCTGCTGAAGATGAAGATGCTGACATCACCACGTGCAAGGTTGGACACGGGATCCAACAGAGATGCCTGTGACCTTGTGGAGAACTATATATACTCATGCCATGTTACTTTACTTACTCCAGGTGGTGAAATACGTTATACCAGAGCTGATTGGCGTGGCCACTGCCATCCAGCTACCATATCACAACCAGGGGCAATTACAGATCAATACAGCTGCAAACTATATGTGGAGAATCCAGGTATGTTATCCTAATTTATAATTCGAAGCAGATAAAGGATGTTATCACATCACAATAGTGACATCGTAATGGCAAGGCTAATACAGTTAATATTATTGGAGAAGGCAATCGCGCTATGGCCTAATAATAATAAGCGCGTCACGACATCGTGAAAGGATACGTGTCGCGACAGTTCGTTTAAATAGGTTAGATAATGACTTAAAAACAATATTTTAACATGGATGATTTAAAAAAAATAGTTGCGCTCCAAAAATTTTTAATTAACCATAAATTAACTGATCAACTCCAATGGGAAGTTACATTACAATACAAGTGATCCAAAAAACAGCAATGTATTAAACAATAACCAATAAGTCCATTTAACTGTCGTCACACGTGGACCACGTGGAAAGCAAACATTGCGCACAATCAAATTTAAAAAACCATTTCCTGCTAGTAATAAGACTGTCATATAATTCAAAATAATGGTACTTGTTCAGTATTTGGCTGGCTGACGCACACACCCTGTATAACCTAGTCAATAACAGCTGCTTCACGATGGGCGCGTGCATTGAATCTTGCAAGGGCATAAGTACATATGTGTATACATTGTTTTTGCTCCTGACTACGTGATTTCTAATTTTATTATATTATTCTGAATGAAACAATATAAAAATTACAAACTTCTTGTTGACTGTATGGAATGGACATTCCTTTGCTTAATATTTCTTCGGGACAAATAAAAATTCAAATTGTCACTTGTCAGTCACGTCACCAGTAATCACCACATTGTAAAAAAATTGTAATGTGAAATAAACGAAATAAACTACATTAAAAATTCATTTTAGTTTGTTTATGCAATTTAAAAGTAACCATTTTAATTTTGTTTACATAATTAAACTTTTTTATTGCAACTACTGAGCATGCAATGCTACCTCGTCGTCGTAACGTTGGAGGTGTAACCGACCGAACACCTTTAGTGAACCCAGACGATTCCTATGACAAATTAGACAAGAAAGGTCTTCAACGCCCTCCTGCTTATATAGAAGTGCAACGTAGTTCTGTCCAGACTGCAAAAGATTTTGTAGATTACAACTCGGTATTTAACTTCCTTGAAGAGTTTGTATTTGAACCAGTCATGGCTGCCAGAGACAGGACTAATGAGTTTATTTCTACTGTGCGAAGTCTCCAAAGTAGAACTTCTTCAAGAATATCTGTCAATGATGAACGTAAAAGAGTAGTATTAGAGACATACTCCCAGTTTATGAGCATGGCTAAAGTAATAAGCAAAAATATTACTAGCACATATGCTAAACTTGAGAAGTTAGCAATATGTAAGTTATCTTACCACCTGTTTTTAAATTCATTTTAAATGTTTAGGCTGAATATTCCTGTACAGGGTGCTGTTGTATTGTAAGAACCCTCTGTTCCACCTAGTTACATTGATGTAAATGTTTTATTGCAATAAGTTACATTATTTGAATGTTAGTTACACTTACCACCACTTTACCTAGTTACATGGGTAGTATTATAATAAAATGTAATTAATAATCACAATTCTACTAATATGTAGGTGAACATTAAAGGTATTTACATCAATATAACTAGGTTGAACAGAGGATGTTGAAGACTAAACCTATAAATATTTTTTATTCAGTGGCAAAGAAGAAATCATTATTTGATGATAGACCCACTGAAATACAGGAACTCACATATATTATTAAAGGAGATTTGAGTTCCCTTAATCAACAAATTGCTCGACTAGGAGAACTGCCCAGAGGTCAACGCAGTATACACAGTCATTCCTCCAGTGTTGTTCTTGCTTTACAATCTAGATTGGCTTCTATGAGTAACCAGTTTAAACAGGTAACATTCTTTAATTGCAATACAAATGTTTAACCAATAAACAAATAGGTATTTTGATAATATTAATTGAAGTTGTTTGCTGTTTCTCATGCTTTGTGCATTATAGTCTGTGGTTACTCTGGTTATAAAATTAAAACTATAGAGTATGAGGGTGTTATTATAAATGATTACCATATATTGACATTATTGGTATATTACCTATTGTTTTAGGTTCTAGAAGTGAGATCTGAAAATTTAAGACATCAAAATGATCAAAGAGGGCAATTCTCAGCAATTGCACCAGTGGCTAGAGAGATCCCCACACTTCTGCAGCAAGAAGAAGTAACCATAGACTTGGGAGGAAGTTCCGGAGATAATTCAAACTTACAAATGCAGCAGTTTATGTTAAGAGATGACACAGATACATATGTTCAACAAAGAGCTGAAACTATGCAAAATATAGAAAGTACCATAGTAGAGTTAGGTGGCATATTTCAGCAACTTGCCCACATGGTAAAAGAGCAAGATGAAGCTATAGGAAGGATAGATGCTAATATACAAGAAGCCGAGATGAATGTAGAAAGTGGACATAGAGAAATATTAAAATATTTTCAGAGTGTTACTGGCAACCGTGCCTTAATGTTTAAAGTTTTTGGTGTACTCATATTTTTCTTTATTTTCTTTGTGATATTTATGGCTTGATTCATTCACTCCAAGTTCTAAAGACACAGTAAGTGAAGGGTGTTCTGCATTATTTGTTTAGGTGAAATGCTTGTCCAAAAGTCCTTTAGGTTTATTAATATTCTGATGATTTGAATCTGAAAATTCTGTTTCAAAAGGATTCCACTAATTTATTAGTACCAGTGTGGTCAAAGTCTATCCCTCTGCATTCTTAATATAAATGGCTGAGACAGAAAGAGGCTTTCTTCTATGCTGCTCTGAGAGTGAAAAAAAAAAACTTACAATAATGCTACTGCTGCTTCTCTTCCCGGGCATACTGTACAAGTCAGTAAAGGGACAAGTGGGTCTTGGTGTTTTGGCGATGGGCTGACCACCTGTCACTACTAACCAAACTTGTACATCTCAACTACACCCTCAATATTGGTCAGAAGTGGCACCATGTGGTTCTATCAGCCCTTGGTGCTCTGCCTACCCCATAAGGGATAAAGGCATGATTATATGTATGTATGTATGAAACAGAAAGAAAGGGACAAGTAAGACTAAATTTAAATTAGGTTTAAGTATGGTGGGCACAATCAACCACACAACCATTTCAGGGCTGCAATTGTACAGATTAAAAATTATTATGTATTTATTGTATGTAGTATAATGTATATGTCGCAGTAAGATATAACTATATACCGTAACATAGTTATACGAAAGTGATTCATTACTATCTCACTATGGTCACAATGGTCCATTATATCCCTAGGGATATAACTATATTACGTCTTTATCTATCTTACTGCGACATATACATAATAATAAGGAGGCCTATGTTCAGCAGTGGCTTTCTATGGTCATTTATTGTATATACTTATCTTTATATATTGTATAGAAATTGTATATTAAACAAAATTAATTACACATTTTGTTCTTTCATTAGATGCCTTAAATAAACCTAAGTATATTTTATCTGGTTTACTAACTGAATAAAAGTATGTAGTAAAATACCCAAAAGGAAAGTAAATAAATCATACCTAGTACATACATAAGTATAGTCTTAAATATTTAATTTTAAAGAGAATAAAGTTACATACAAAATGTCATTTTACTACATATTTACAGTATTATATAAAAAAATATTAATGTACCTATGTCTGTATGATGCTTTTTAACATTAGAAAAAGTATAATTACAAGAATTCATCACACCAGTCTTTTAGACACTGATAACAGTCAGAAGATTGTTTTGAATTCGCACTGCAGGTTTCCTTCATCCATTCTTGAAATAACTCTTTATCTTTTTTGAGAACCAAAAATTGACCGAGGACCACATATGCCTGTAATAAAAGAAACAAAATTAGTATTTAACAAAACAACTGTAAAACAAATACTACATTACCTCCAAATCCTAGATTCTATAGGAAACTTGAGAAATGTAAACAAACAACAAATATTTTGGTCTCCGTAATATAACCTCCAAACTACTATGTACATAATTTATATATTTATCAATTAAGATATCCATTATGTTTCTGCAATTCTAGACCCCATCCCTGGAACGCAGCCATGTGCATATGTATGAAACATTGGTATATGAAGTTGTAGTGACCAAAATTAATTGACGACATTGTGTGATGATTACTACGGTAAGGAAATGGTTTGTTTACATTTCCTACATTATAATTTGGATTAGATTGAAGGCTATTGCACATTAAATGGAATGTTGGACAAACATGATTATTACGAGAGCAGGCCGCCTACGTCAATGTTTGGACCCTGTTAAGCAGAAAAGATCCAACCAACATTTTTTATGAAATGGAGTTAAAGACATAACCATAATCTACTAATCAAGTTTCTTAGGTGTAAAAAAGATCAAGGCAGTTTGATGACAACTACCTATAAAAACTTTAACCATGCATAAGATACCATCGCATAATTATCATTTATGAAATATGCAAAATAGTATCGGGCTGCTTGGTAACATGTTTGTTAAATTTTTTTTTTCATAAGATTCATGACGCATGGATCTATTTTGCTTTTCTTGTTATCAATACTACTTACATTCGTAGGCTCATATAGGTATGTTGTTTTTGTAATTCTTTTAGATTTTGACTAATTTTACACTCGTTTTTAAGGATTTTCCCGACGTTTCCATTTATCATAACTTCAGAAATCATCAGAAGTAATCCGAAAAACAGCACTGTCACACAATAACCAATAAGCCCATTTAATTAGTCACAGGATCGCCCGATACAATTGCAATCGCGGAAAGCAAAGATTACTGATAAATCAAAAATACATTTCCTGCTAGTAATAATACTGTCATATAACTCAACACAATGGTACTTGATCAGCATTTCAGTATTTGTCTGGCTGTCACCCACACCCTGTTTACCTCCATGCGTCAAATGTTAAAAAAATGTATTTAATTCATATTTATCCCAGCCCAGTGGAAATTATGCGAAATCCTATAGCCTATAATCATCGGGGTCCAATAAGGATTGTAACGCTGAAAGAATTTTTGAAATCGGTTTAGTAGTTTCGGAGCCTATTCGCTGCAAATAAACAAACAATCAAACCTCTTTATAATATTAGTATTGGTGTGTAATACATACAGACTGTGTTTGTTCGTTAGGGGGTGTAAGAGAGCACTAAGAACGGATTTCCCGAAATTCCCATCCCAACGGGGCAGACAGGAATTCCAAATTTTTGCTGAAATTTCCACTGTAGTGGAACAAAAAGCTTATTCAATAAGTATACAAATAAACCGTTTGACGTATATAGGTGAAATTTGCTGTGTATGTTTGTTAGGGGGTGTAAAAGACCATTATGAACGGGTTTCCCGAAATTCCCATCGGAACGGCACAAACAGGAATTTCAAGTTTTTACGAAAACCACATGACATATGGAGATGAAATATGACAAGTATATTCGGTAGAAAGTGTAAGGAAGCACTGAGAATATATTTCCCGAAATTCCCACCAGAACGGAACAAACTGGAATTCTAAATTTTAAAGAAAACCGTTATACCTATGAAGTTGAAATCGAAGATGTATGTTCATTAGGGACTGCGAGGAAGCACATAAAACGGATTTTCCGAAATTCCCATGCGAACAGGACAAACGGAAATTCCTAATTTTTACGATAACTGCTATTCATTGGCATTTTTTATATTTAAATTTATTTCATCCTAGTAGATAGGTATTTATTATAGATATTTAATTATAGATAGGTACCACATCCACACAAATATTTACACACCAAATATTTTAGTATTTTGCATAAAAGATCCACAGGTATATTTTCAGTAATTACAGAACTCCTTCATATGAAAATAAATTATATTTTATGTTCAATATAATGTATATGCCATGTTTCATCACCTAACTAAGTTTCCATTAGTTACTGCGTAATACTATTTTAAAATTCGCTGTCAAACTTAAAACTGCATTTACTCAAAAGTCTCAAAACACCAGTTGGATCTTTTCTGTTTAACAAGGTCCGTTTGTCAAGCGCATCGCCCCACTGAACATTTCCAGTAAAACTTGCTACACTTATATAAATAATTTCGGGGCTTTAGCTATTGTATTAATTCAACCAACCTTATCAAATCCAGCACTCTCAAGTCTTCGCCCTAAAACTTCGCCGACGCCCGCCAAATCCATGACGAGCTTCTCGCCCATAGGTTCGGCAACGAAGTTTCTATGTTTTTGTGATGTACTCGACATTTTTCCTCAAATATACCGTTACTCAACTTGCATTAACACTTCGTCTTCGCTATAATAGTTAAAATAGGAGCAAACAAATAAACAAGGCGGTTAGCGTCAAAGATTAGCGTAGCGTGCGAAATCTGTGAAATGAAAGTTGGAATAGGGATGCTCGTGAATAATCATCGATGTGTTGACTTCAATATAATCGACTCATCGATGAATGTTATATTATTATGAATAAAACATCTAAACTTTAATTATTGTTACTCTCGGAACATTTCAAAACTTCAAAGTTCAAATAATATAATATCTACATTCAAAAATATTAACTTTCAAGTTCCCAGAGCATGTTCTAAAGCAATACAATATTTCGAAAACTATTGCGACGAAAATAAAAGTAGGTAAGTATGTAAATAAAGAACTTATAAGTCGTTCGATTCGGCAGGAAAAGCTGGAAGGGAGCGGATGTAATTTTCTTGCGAAAATCAAAATTTATTTGTAAATGGCTTGCATGTGTCCGTATTGTAAGCCTACATTATTATTTACTTTGTTTTTTTTATATATATAAATATATGTCAATAAAGCTACGTTTATCATTATGTGTAATGTCTAGTTGTGTGGTGTTTCTCTCGAAAATACTTACGAAAATATGATAAATATTTATAAATTATGTGATTAACAATAAAACCTATTTTGTGTTAACAAGGATTTAATGTAGCGATGGCACATGTAAATATAATTCTGTTACCTCATAAAAAAAAAAAACAGGCAGAGAGGACTCAGATGGCGTCTGAGCTCAATTTCAGAGGCTGTTGTAAATTATTGTGACATTGTACTATCTACATACTATAAAATTATTAATAAAGAAATTTAAAAAATCCTCACCCGGGTGGGAATCGAACCCACGACCTCTGCATTCCGCGTGTCAGTGCTCTAACCACTGACTATCTACATACTATAAATTTAAATATACCTAAGTTTGTTAAAGTTCTATTTGAATTTCATTTACATTAGTTGAAGTTAGTCAATAGTATAGTGATGTTTTCTGGTAGATAAGTTATATTTTGTTCACTTGTGATGTGAATTTAGTGGGTGTGCATGGATATAAAACCATGCAGATAGGCTAAGTAAACCTTTAGTCGGAATACGATCTCTGTTGTTTCTGCAATTCTTTTTGATCTTTACTAATTTTGCACCTACTCTTGAGGATTTTCCCAAAGTTTCCATTCATCATTATCAATATCATCCATCATAAATTCAGAAATCATTTACTAAGACAATGGCTGTATGGATGCTTGGATAGATGGATGGATGTTTGTTACTCTTTCACGTGAAAACGGCTAGAGCGATTTTAATAAAATTTGGTATGGAGTTAGCTGACATCCTAGATTAACACATAAGCTACTTTTTATCACGGGAAAATATTTTTATCCCTGATAATTTCGACATTTTGTTTTTCCACGCGGACAAAGTCGTGGGCGTCCACTAATATGTAATATTGTAATATGTTTCTCAATAAATTTCTAATGATTTCACTGTAGGTAATTTATTTTTTTGACAATTAATGCAAAATACCGATGTTATTCAACATCGATGCTCGGTTTTCGACATGTATCGAACATCGATGTTGGGCTTTCGATTATGATGTCGATGTCAATATCGTCCATCCCTAGAAATTCCGTTTTTTGTTTAGTTTATCCCGAAGGAAAGGCAAGGGGAACTATGCCCATACAGCCATTGTCTTTAGTAAATGATTTCTGAATTTATGATAGATAAATAAATAAATAAATAAAATTTTATTCAAAAACATTAGCTGAGTAAAACTTTAGCCGGAATACGATCTCTTCATGGACCCATGTAAGTTGTTCTGCATTAATTTCATTTTACTAACTTTACATTTGTTCTTGAGGATTTTCCTGATGTTTACATTTATCATCATCATTATCATCCATCACAAATTCAGAAATCATTTACTAAAGACAATGGCCGTATGGGCTTAGTTCCCCTTGCCTTTCCTTCGGGATAAACTAATTTAAAAAAACACTGCTTCTTGTCACTTCGTTCGTGGTGGGCTTAGAATATAGGTGGTGGGTTGATAAAAATTAAATCTGAAATATGTACATATATACTGAAATAAATGAAACTAATTAGCATTTATGTTGTAAGCAGTATATTAACGAAATAAAAAATGGTAAGTACCTAGATTTGTATTTCTCATTACTCCACAAAAAGGTAACTACCGATAGACGCCTCTTGATCGCCTCATACATCCTCATACATCTTAGACTTTTATAATATATAGGTATTAGTGTGAAAGTGATTCATTTAGCTGTTTGGATGTTTGATGCATTCTTATTAATCATAGCAGTTGTGTAGATTCTACATAGGTAATCAAAGTACCTAATTCGCGGGGGCAAAATCTTCCTGCCATCATCCCATTATTTATGTGATCGGCGTAATTTGGTTTCTTGCGGAACTCATATTTCCAACGATTTGTTGGTAGTTTTACGGCTGGCTGCCTACCTGGCGTCAACCCTCCTCGGCTTAGTAACAAGTTTAAGAATATTAAACTATTGTATGCGATGGATACATTCACTGTCTCACTGGAAGGCGCACATCTTAACCATTGGGCCATCACCACATTATATTAAACTTACTATACTTTGTACATATATGAATATACATGCTACTAATAGACATTATGTTTTAGGACCCACAAACTACTGGCACTAGTTCTCCTGGGCTTGTAGCTCCGCTATTGCCCCCACCAATGCTGGCCGGTATACCTCCTCCTATGCCATCATCTGTTACGTTACCACCAGTGCCAGGGTTGGCTCCAAATATGGGTGCTCTTCCTCCACCTATGGGTTTCCCACCAATGATTCCACCATTTACTATGCCGCCACCTGGATTCCCTCCTTTTAAATCGGTAAGTTAAGTTCTTATACATAATGATGTGAGTAAGTCCTGCCTGACATCTATTATAATATCATAGAATAAGGAAGCAGTATAATTGTTATGTTGTAATGGCACATTGTACTGTAGTTTAAGAAATAAAAAAGAAAAAACAATACATAATTTTAAAATGTTTCTGATTAAAGACTGATTATAAATAAATAAATGGCACATTGTATTTGTCGTTGCATATTATTATGTGTAAGTAAGTAATAATAGTTAAACTTGAGTAATAATTATACCCACTGAAATAAAAAAATTGTGCATCATATACATAATATAGTTGAATTTAATGGTATTAAGTTATTTATTACATACAGACTTCTACTTTTTTATGGCTGCCCACAACTTTGTACATGAGAAAGAGCATTACACCCGTGCGAAGCCGGGGCGTGTCCCTCCTTAGTTATACATAGAAACCTTTCTCTTGAATTACTCTATCTATTTTTAAAAGACCTCATCAAAATCTGTTGTGTAGTTTTAAATATTTAAGCATACATAGGGACGGACGGACAGAGACTTTGTTATATACTATGTAGTGATGCAAATTTATATTTAAGGAAATGAATGCACCAGCTCCAGAAATAATGCCTCTGGCTAATCAGACAAGTCCATGGTCAGAACACAAAGCACCTGATGGGAGAACTTACTATTACAATTCTGTGACAAAACAAAGCCTTTGGGAAAAACCTGATGACCTAAAGTCAGCTGCAGAAGTAAGTATGGCTAACTTTTCTACAAAGGCAGGCACATAGTAAATATGTAATTGTGAACGAAAATATTATATTATTCAATACATTATTGAATGTATATAAAATAGTTTATTTGTAAACAAATTACAAATTATGTTATCTATTATTACATATTTTGTAGTTTACTTCATACTAAACATCTTAACAACTATAAAACAAAAGTAAATACTTAATATTTTTCCAGAAATTACTATCATCATGTGTGTGGAAAGAATACACAACAGATGCTGGAAGGGTTTACTATCACAATATAGAAACCAAGGAGTCCAGTTGGGTGGTACCAAAAGAGCTACAAGATATCAAGGAAAAGATTTCAGCTGAGGAAGCTGCACAGTAAGTTATACATATATTGTATTATATACATAAAATCTTATGGGCACATTCCTGGCCAGTTTTATTCTATCACACAGTTTTTGTAATTCTATTTTGTAAGTGCTCAAAATTTTTTTTGTCTTAATTCTGTCATAGAAAGATGCATTTTTTGCAATTTTGTATTGTGCTTGTTGCACATAATTATATACAAGTGACATTGTTTTATAAAATTAATTAATGTTTATGATCTGACAAGATGTTTGATTTGTCTTAGGACAGAGAGTTCTGAACCATCACCGGGTCCCCCACAGTCAGGCAGCTCTGCATTGGACGAGGCCATGGCCAAGACATTAGCAGCAATTGATCCAACATTGGCCATATCTATACCTATCCCTGACGAAAGTGAGAATTTTTTATTAATTAGATACATGACATTATTTTCAATTTAAAATCTTGTGTATTAACAGCCGTTTACCACATGGTTTTATTTATTTTATTTCTTTGTTATTTTATTTTTAAAAAGATGTTTTTCTTAGTAAAACCTGAAGAGATCACTGCCCCACCACAAAATGGCTCTGAAAATGGCGAAATTCCAGAGCTACAGTATAAGGACAAGAAGGAAGCTATAGAAGCTTTCAAAGAACTTCTTAAAGACAAGGTAAACCTTTCACATCATTCAGCAGTCAGGTTTTAGTAATAGTTTAGGTCTATGATGTAACACATACTTTATCATAATTAATTTTGATATTTGAATTCAAAATTTTAATAGTTGTACCTTATTTGGGACTTTTTATTTTCATGAACAATTTTTTTTAGAATATTCCATCAAACGCAACATGGGAACAATGTGCCAAAATAATATCAAAGGACCCCCGATATGCTGCGTTTAAGAAACTCAATGAAAAGAAGCAAGCTTTTAATGCATACAAAACACAAAGACTAAAGGATGAACGTGAGGAACAGAGGTATCTAGTTTTTTATACATATCCTAACAAAGTTTGTTTATCTACTAGCCAATAGGTTAAATATTCAGAATTATTGTATACTTACCAACAAATATGAATTAATCCTGAGTGCTTTACAAATAAGTGGTACAAATCATACTTTACCTGTCAACACTGGTGATTATGTTATGTCTTGTTAGTTAGTTACCTATTAGTAATATTGTGTATAGTAGTTATTATTTTTAGATTAAAAACTAAGAAGAATCGAGAAAATTTGGAAGAATTCTTGCTTACATGTGAGCGTGTGACATCTCTTACGAAATATTACAAATGTGAAGAAATGTTCAGTAATCTTGATGTAAGTTGGAGAATTTGATAAGTGTAATTGTCTCCCAAATCCCTAACGCATAGACGCGGATTACGAGGAATTTCATACAACAGAACTTATCTCACTATTCATCTCTAACATTGGTGTGCAATGTACATCATCACGCTCGTGAATGACGTCAGCCAGATAGACACTGTTTCCTTTTTACTAATTTTACTTGGAATCATCAATATCTATATCGTACACACGTAAATAGGACCTTGACTGTACAATCTTAAGGTCATTGTACGAAATTCTTCGTACTTCGCGTCCGTACCATGAACTCTAAGCAGCACTGTGTCTATTTTGGAAACGAGAACTGTAAGCAGTGTAGAATAGAAAGAGATTACACTTTAAAATTAATAACATATTAGTGCAAATCTGTATTGTACATATGCCACTATTTTAACATTATCTAAACCGTAGATATGGCGATGTGTACCGGAGGAGGACCGCCGGGACATATTTGAGGACTGTATGTTTACAATCACGAAACGCGAGAAAGAAGAAGCAAAAGCATTGAAGAAACGTAATATGAAAATGTTATCACAAGTAAGAACAATATTTAATTAAGATTAACGGTTTTTTTACATATATTTTAAATATACTTACCCCTAGTGTAAGTTCTTAAAAATCTCCTGTCAGTGTAAAATTAAGCTACCTTTGTATTTTTAGGTCTTGGAAAATATGAGCGAAATCACATACAGCAGTACATGGAGTGAGGCTCAGGTGTTGTTGTTAGAAAACTCCGCTTTCAAAAACGACGTCAGTCTTTTGGGTATGGACAAAGAAGACGCGCTTATTGGTCAGTATGAAATACTGTTTTGTTGATTAATAATTTTTAGCTTGGTGTATTGTATGTTTATTTCTATTGTGTTTTCAGTTTTCGAACAACACATTAGGAATCTCGAAACTGAGTATTTGGAAGAAAAAGAACAATTGAAGAAGAGAAACAAAAGACAACAAAGGAAGAACCGCGACAACTTTTTGGTAAGATATTCTTGTGCTTCAATGTTATTGGTGTGAGTTGTAAACACGACCTATATCTCTTTCATTTCGTTATAAATTGAGTAAGGTACGAGTACAAAGTGCTTATAGATGTCATTTATTTAAATGACCATTAGAGATGTTGATATTTATTGTGATTTCAGACATTACTGGACAGTCTACATGAGGAAGGCAAGCTGACTTCTATGTCTCTATGGGTGGAGCTTTATCCAGTCATATCTGCCGATATGCGCTTTTCTGCAATGTTGGGTATGTAAAATGGTGTACTTTGAAAAAAGTTTTAATGTAAATAATAAATTATTAACGATTAATTTGTTGTCATGACACGATTTTAATGTCAATAATGTTTGTCGATTTTTTTCATGCATCTTCCTTGTTTTAGGTCAGAGTGGATCTACACCCTTAGATCTGTTCAAATTTTATGTAGAGAATCTAAAGGCTCGCTTCCACGACGAAAAGAAAGTAATAAAGGAGATTTTGAAGGAGAAGAACTTCGAAGTAAAACCAGATACCAGTTTCGAGGAGTTTGCTACAGTTGTCTGCGAGGACAGCAAGTCCGCCTCTCTGGACGCCGGCAATGTCAAACTTACATACAACTCTCTACTCGAGAAGGTTCGTTAGCTCTGTCTGATGTTGTGCCTAGTCAATTTTTTGTTTATCAAACACATCATTCAAACTTCTATGTATAATTGTAATACATAGAAGTTTGAATGCATTTGACACATTTGAATGGATGGACCATGAGCTTCATTCCTATGTGCAAAGATTTCAAGCCTACAAAGGTTTCTTATCATACATATAATCACGCCTTTATCCCTTACGGGGTAGGCAGAGCACCAAGGGCTGATAGAACCACATGGTGCCACTTCTGACCAATTTTGAGGGTATAGTTGAGATGTACAAGTTCAGTTAGTAGTGACAGGTGACCAGCCCATCGCCTACAAAACACTAAGACACTTGTCCCTCTACTCTCCTGACTTGTGCAGTATGCCCGGGAAGAGAAGCAGCTGTAGTATTATACGTTTTTTTCCACTCCTAGAGCAGCATAGAAGATATTTCTTTAAAATGTCGCAAAAACTAGTATTTGTAGAAACGTTAGATATTATAATTCATGTATACTGTTTTTTGTTCATAAGGCTGAAGCTAGGAACAAAGAGAAGTTAAAAGAAGAGTCAAAAGCACAGAAGAAAGTGGAAAGTGCTTTCAAATGGGCTTTGACCGAAGCCAATGTCGACCACACCTTGCCTTGGAGTGAGGCGAAGGAGAAACTGGACCTTTCGTTACCGGAGATTACTGCCATCGGCGATGAGCGGGAGAGGGAGAGGATTTATAAGGTACGCTTATATATATATATCACTCATTTTTAGAGGATGACATTTTTTTGTTATTCTTATTTTTTACTAGTAGACGCCCGCGACTTCGTCCGCGTGGACTGCAGAAAAAAACTAAATGTCGAAATTATCCGGGATAAAAACATTTTCCTGGGATAAAAGTAGCCTATATGTTAAGTGAGACCTGTCACTGAAAACTGCATCGAAATCGGTCCAGCCATTTCTGAGTTTAGCGTGCACAAACATCGATCCGTACAATTTTACTACATTTTTATTATATGTATATTTTATTATATAATATAGAAGATAGATTGTACACAGTAAAGTTTACACAAATAAATTATAACAAGGAAGATGTAAAAAGGCGTGCTTATCTCTTAGAGAGATTTCTTCCAGCAAACTAGCCGTGAAAGCGGAATAAACATAACATAAATAACATTCTTTTCTTGCGATATATCTAAATAAAACTCAGTGCAGTGATTTTTAGGATGGATAATGTAGGAAGGTGTGTCTTGTGGTGTCGGCAGAGTAGAATACCATCACCCCATATCTGCCTATGGGTATCGTATCAGGGGATGAAGGGTTTCCTGGAGGAAGTAGGAGTGGGAGAAGTAGTTACCAACCTCAGGGCAGTGACTAAAAACTCCCTATGGCAGTAGACTTGTGGCGTGCCGTAGGAGAGGCCTACGTCCAACGGTGGATTTCAATAGGCTGATGTGATGAATTGTTAGTTCTGTGGGGTAAGCACGAACCTTTTTACGCGGCGTAACGCTAGCGACTCGCTAGCAAAATCTATGTGATTTGATAGTTTGACGATAGCGTTACGGACTATCAAGAGGTTCATGCTTACCCCTCTGAAATTTTTATGTAGTCAAGGACGTGTTCAAGGTTTCCGTGTGATTGCAGGATTACCAGCACGAGCAGGAAGAGAGCTGCATGCACTACCACCACCCCAAGCCCAAGAAGTCCAAACGCTCTAAGAAGAAGAAGCGCTCGCATTCAGCTTCACTGGTGAGACATTTGGTTCTAGTGGTTCTATGTGTGCCCTAGTTAGTTACAAGTGTAGGTACATAGATTTTCTTCCGTATTTGACAATGAGCTGAAAGTTTCGCCAGAAAAGTGACATGGAAACTTTTGTTTTAAAACGGATTCGATTTGGCGGGAAAAGCTGGAAGGGAGCGGGTGTAATTTTCTTGTGAAAATCAAAAATTATTTGTAAATGGCTGCATGTGTCTGTGAAGTGATGTTTATTGGTAGATAAGTTATATTTTGATTACTTGTGATCTATACGCAGGTAAGCTGAGTAAAACTTTAGCCGGAATACGATCTTTTCATGGGCCCATGTAAATTGTTTCTGCAATTATTTTTCATTTTGACTAACTTTACACTTGTTCTTGAGGATTTTCCCGACGTTTCCATTCATCACCATCATCATTATCATCCCATAAATTCAGAAATCATTTACTAAAGACAATGGCTGTATGGGCTTAGTTCCCCTTGCCTTTCCTTCGGGATAAACTATAAAAAAAATATTAAAACGGATTCACATAAAAATAATAATTTTATTCCTTGCGCAGTCCCGCTCGCGGTCCGCGTCGCCTGCACGCTCCGGCTCCGGCGAACACTCGCCGAGTGACGACGAGCGACGACACAAGCGAGGGCGCAGGAAGCATCGCAAGCACGAGCCGCCGCCGCCCGTATGTATACCTCTCTACACCGACACAAGCGAGGGCGCAGGAAGCATCGCAAGCACGAGCCGCCGCCGCCCGTATGTATACCTCTCTACACCGACACAAGCGAGGGCGCAGGAAGCATCGCAAGCACGAGCCGCCGCCGCCCGTATGTATACCTCTCTACACCGACACAAGCGAGGGCGCAGGAAGCATCGCAAGCACGAGCCGCCGCCGCCCGTATGTATACCTCTCTACACCGACACAAGCGAGGGCGCAGGAAGCATCGCAAGCACGAGCCGCCGCCGCTCGTATGTATACCTCTCTACACCGACACAAGCGAGGGCGCAGGAAGCATCGCAAGCACGAGCCGCCGCCGCCCGTATGTATACCTCTCTACACCGACACAAGCGAGGGCGCAGGAAGCATCGCAAGCACGAGCCGCCGCCGCCCGTATGTATACCTCTCTACACCGACACAAGCGAGGGCGCAGGAAGCATCGCAAGCACGAGCCGCCGCCGCCCGTATGTATACCTCTACACCGACACAAGCGAGGGCGCAGGAAGCATCGCAAGCACGAGCCGCCGCCGCCCGTATGTATACCTCTCTACACCGACACAAGCGAGGGCGCAGGAAGCATCGCAAGCACGAGCCGCCGCCGCCCGTATGTATACCTCTCTACACCGACACAAGCGAGGGCGCAGGAAGCATCGCAAGCACGAGCCGCCGCCGCCCGTATGTATACCTCTACACCGACACAAGCGAGGGCGCAGGAAGCATCGCAAGCACGAGCCGCCGCCGCCCGTATGTATACCTCTCTACACCGACACAAGCGAGGGCGCAGGAAGCATCGCAAGCACGAGCCGCCGCCGCCCGTATGTATACCTCTCTACACCGACACAAGCGAGGGCGCAGGAAGCATCGCAAGCACGAGCCGCCGCCGCCCGTATGTATACCTCTCTACACCGACACAAGCGAGGGCGCAGGAAGCATCGCAAGCACGAGCCGCCGCCGCCCGTATGTATACCTCTACACCGACACAAGCGAGGGCGCAGGAAGCATCGCAAGCACGAGCCGCCGCCGCCCGTATGTATACCTCTCTACACCGACACAAGCGAGGGCGCAGGAAGCATCGCAAGCACGAGCCGCCGCCGCCCGTATGTATACCTCTCTACACCGACACAAGCGAGGGCGCAGGAAGCATCGCAAGCACGAGCCGCCGCCGCCCGTATGTATACCTCTACACCGACACAAGCGAGGGCGCAGGAAGCATCGCAAGCACGAGCCGCCGCCGCCCGTATGTATACCTCTCTACACCGACACAAGCGAGGGCGCAGGAAGCATCGCAAGCACGAGCCGCCGCCGCCCGTATGTATACCTCTCTACACCGACACAAGCGAGGGCGCAGGAAGCATCGCAAGCACGAGCCGCCGCCGCCCGTATGTATACCTCTACACCGACACAAGCGAGGGCGCAGGAAGCATCGCAAGCACGAGCCGCCGCTGCCTGTAACCTGGTTATTTAAGAAAAATACATACACACATAATGTATTGTATGAGCTGTTGGATCACGATGGATATACATACATTAGCCACGTTTGGCATGGGACAAGTTACTAGCTCATCGCCTGCCATGGTATTACGAAAAATGGTTAAACTTGGAAAAAAGGAATGAACTACTCGTATTATACTCATATATTGCTTCAAGTAGAGTATGTACTCGAGTTATACCAATATACAACCTCCTTGAGTCTTATATCATTTCTCGTCTTCTAGTGTGAGTGACGGGGAGGAATGATACTCACACTTGTCTTTACTGTGAGATTTTTGTTAAGTGTCAAAACTGTGTGATAAAATGATTTTTACATGGCGTAATTTTTTTAGTTGTCCATGGAGGATGTCGAAACGGTGAGCTATGTTTGTTTTGAAACGGTGTATGTCCTTTGTTAAATGTTATCTATATATTACGTCCTAGTTAAATATTTTAATCAATTATCCGTCAAAGAAGTGCACTTACCTAATTATTGCAATTGTTTAGAAAAATTATGACTGGGCTTCATATTTTGTGATCAGTTGTGGAACCCATGTCCCAATACGCATGGATAAAAAAAATGTTGATGGAATAGGACGCTCAGTTAGATAATAAAATTTTGTTCAATGGCGATAGAAGAATGTCGTGTATGTATTTATATATTTCTGTTCTATTTATAATCCAGAAGTCGCCAAGCTTAGAGGAAGGAGGTATAAGCGACGACTCCCCTCCGCGACAGAAGAAGAAGTCGAAGCGAAGCGCTCAGAGCAGCGCGGATGAAGCCGACGCTGACTCGCACAAACCCAAGAAGAAGAAAGACAAGAAGGAAAAGAAGGACAGGTAAGCCTGTTGGGAAAACACGAACCTTTTGACGGATAGTAACGTAACCGTCACATTGTTAAATCTAGGTGGTTAGGCAATGTAACATCGATTGGCATTGACAGTCATTGTTGCAACGCTCCGACCAATGAGGGATTTTCTGACAACTATTAAAGTAAAAAAAAAATAGTACTAATCACCTGAATAGATGGCTTAAGCGCGTCACCTACCCTTATCCCCCACCTCACCTCTCAACCAAAGACATCAATAGTTCCTAAGCACTATAGATAGACGTAGCAGACAGATAGTGTACACGTCCGACTAAAAATCGGTCCGCTAGGAAAGACAAAAGATATAGCAGACACCTACCGAAGCATTGCCTGCATCTCTGCTAAATTATAGATATATATGTGGGATATTGACAAAGAAGAAGACAACAACTGACTTAAACTCGTTTATTTTAATTAAATACACTTTTCCAACGCACGCACTCACAGCTTGTCTAACCCGCCATCTTAAACTACTCTCTTCCCTCTCTGTCCCCCGCATTCCCTATCTCCCTCACTCTGTATCTGTTCCATTTCATGCTAATTCCCTACAAGTTCGGCCGTCCTGATATTGTGTCTGACCTCAGACACCCTTTGCTTATACAATATCTTTAAAAACAACATCTAAATAAACACAGCTAAATATGCAATTAAAACAGCAAAAAGTTGAAATATTTAAACAACAGAAAATTGTATTCCCCAGACAGCATAAGATCTCATATGTAAATACAGCTTTAAATTATCAGTGAGTGAGTATTACAGAGACTCTTTATAATAATCAGGATACTAAGTTTACAATACTTATACTCTTATAATAACAACAATAAATACCTTAAAGGCAGTCTTAAAACTGAGTTAAAAATCACTAGGTAAGTAAACATAACATTCTGGAATGGTAAGTATGTGTCTATACATGAGAAAAAAAAATACACAAAATAAAAACTTTAACCTTCTTATATCTTTAAACAAAATATAACAAATAGGATACATCATACAGGTAAGTAAACAACAGCCAGGTTTTATTCTACAGAACCCAATAATCATATCCAATATGACCTATCTCTTAACATAAGTGAAACTTTATTCCTAAAAGTGTATACCATTAAACATGAAATAGTCTTATCTTATACAATCTAAAATAGTAACTTAAATATAAGTAATTTAAACATAAGATGAATGTGGCAATCTTTATGAGTGCAAATTCATAACATTCATACCTCATTCATTCATCTCAACCACAGAACAGTAGATGATAACAAAAAAAAACACTTTCAAATTTATAAAAAAATAAAAAACACAATAAATATCTAGGCAGGATCTGGCCATGGTTTCATATGGTCAGCTGCAGTGCTTGTCTTCTTTGGTCCATCAGTATAATCACCTACTTTTTCAACATCATATCTGTCATTCCTTTTGACCTTAGTAACAGTATATGGTCCTAAGTACTTTGGCTTTAATTTTAGGCCAGGACCGAATTGAGTACGCTTTATTGCTACTAGTTCTCCTTCCTTATAGTTTTTGCTTTCTTTACGATTCTTATTATATGTATGTATGTTCTCTTCTTGAATTTGTAATATCTGTTGCTTAGCCATCTGTCTCAGTTCATCTCTACTCTGCATATAACTGTCTCTTTCTTCCTGTTGCAATAGTTGATAAATCTCTAAATCTTCTTTCATTTTCATTTTCTTTCCTATTAGAAGCTCAAAAGGTGTACTATTTATACTACGTTGAAATGTACTATTAAGTGCTTTCTGCACTCTGCCCACATGCTTATACCATAAAGTTGAATTTTCTATGCATAGCTTTGTTAGCACAGGAATAAACGTTCTATGTATTCTTTCTACTTGTCCATTCCCTCTAGGGATACCGGTAGTGATGTGAACAAGTTGAATTTTCTCATCGTCACAATACTTTCTAAATTCGTTGCTTGTAAAAGCAGTACCTCTGTCCGTTATAATTCTTTCTGGGTTACCAAAAGTCTGCTGATGTACTTCTAGTTTATTTATTACTTCTTTAGTAGATGTTGTCTTCGTAGGGAACAGCCATACAAACTTCGTAAATGCGTCAATCATCGTAAGTATATAATTATATTGTTTCTGAGTAGCAGTCAGTGGTCCAACATGATCCAGGTGGAGTGTATGTAGCGGTGTATCACCCTTTTCTATAGGCTGCAGAAAACCTTCTTGTTTTCCTAGTTTTTTATTTGCTAGCAGGCATGGTACACAAGTTGCTATAAATTCATTTACTTTCTTTGCTAAGTTATCAATATAGAAGTCTTTACTAATTAATTCCATTGTCTTTTTCCTTCCAAAATGTCCATTTTCATGAGCTCTTTTAATAATTTCTATTTTTCCATCTTCTGAGGGATGACTAAACACTGGTTAGGTCCCTTGTACAGTAATCCTTGATTTAAAGTAAAGTCTTTATAAGTACCATTTCTGAGTATTTCTGCTATAGCTTTTAGTCCATCATCAGTTGCTTGTGCTTGTCGTATATCCTCATGTAAGTTTGATGTTATAAGCATAATACAAGGTGGATTTCTGCTCAAAGCATCAACATGCTTCATCTGAGAGCCTTCACGGTGTTTAACTTCAAACTCATAGTCTTGCAGTAACATAATCCAACGTGCCACTCTTGTGGACATAGCTAAGTCTTTTTTATTTAATGTAAGTTGAAATGCTTTACAGTCTGTCATTATGGTAAATTTCTTCCCATGAAGATAATGGCGAAATTTTTTTACTCCTTCAATTACAGCCAATGCCTCCAGTTCATAGCTACTGTATCTACTTTCAGCATCTGATGTTTTTCTGCTCATGTAATACACAGGGTGCAATTCTCCGTCATTGCCTCTCTGCATTAAAATGGCTGAGTATGCTACTTGTGATGCATCAGTATGAAGTTCTGTTTCTGCATTTTGTTCATAAATCTTTAGTATAGGTTTTGAAGTCAATTTCTCTTTTAACATTTGGAAAGCTGCTTTTTGTTCACTGTTGAATATAAAATTTACATCTTTCTTCATTAAATCTGTTAGTGGTTGTGCTATCATTGCAAAATTAAAAATAAAATTTTCTAAAATATGAGCTTAATCCAATAAAGCTTTGTAACTGCTTCTGATTTCTAGGTTCAGGAAATTTCATAACTGCTTCAATCTTCCTCGGTGATGGTGAAACTATACCTCCTTGAATAACATGACCCAGATATTCTATACTTGAAGTTATCAAATGTGCCTTCTTCCAATTTATTTCTAGTCCATATTCAGAGGCAATTGTCAATACTTTTTTTAATATAGCAACTCCATCTTGCTCGTCTTTTGCTGGAATTAAAATGTCATCTATAAATATAATTATAGAGCCGTCAGATATCAATTCTCTGAAAATTATTGTAATAAATCTCATAAAAAGATTAGGGGAAATTGAAAGTCCCATAGGTACTCTTTTAAACTCAAATTGACCATTATGTGTAACGAATGATGTGTACTTCATTGATTCTTCACTCACTTTAACATGAAAAAATCCAGTCTTCAAGTCAATAACACTAAAAGTCTTGGCATTGCACAATTTGTCAATGCAGTCATCAATAAGCGGCAAAGGAAAAACATCTTTGACTATTTTCTGATTTAATTTCCTATAATCTATACATACTCTTAATGATCCATCTTTTTTCCTCACTAAAACTAAAGGACTAGCATAGTCAGAAGTACTTACTTGTATGATTCCTTTGTCCAACCACTCAGTAATTTGTTGATCTACCTCAGATTGTTCCTTGAGCGATATTCTTCGTGGACGCTGGGTGACCGGAATGTCGTCTTTCAGGATGATCTTCATCTGGATTGGGGCTTCCTTGACCTGGTTAGGTCTATAAGTTTCAACTAACTGCTGCACTTCATTGCGTACTGACAGATTTCTAATGTGATCTGTAGAAGGCACACATTTTTCGTTATACTCACCTAACATACAATCCAACCATTCGTCATCTCGCGGTCGTAACCACACAGTACTTCCACTCATAAACATTGTCACATTCTTTAAAAAGTCACTACCAAGAATTATTTTATAAGGCATACAGCTTTTAGGCACTACATAAAACAATATCTCATCATAAATACGTTCATCAATAAACAATGAAGTCGTTATTGTCCCAACAGATTGTACTTTTGATCCGCCTAAACCACACAAGGTTATGTCTTTGTTTTTGTCACTTTTCCACGTACCGAACTCATAACAAAACTCGTCTGATACTAAATTAACATCACTTCCCATACTATTAATGCATCCGCCGTTTTATCACCGCATATTTTCACTTTTTTTACAGGTTTACACTTTTATTGCTGGCTTCATGTTTATTTGTAATTTCGTACATCTTGAAGTTGGCTTCTTCGTCTGACGTTGACGCATTTGCATTGATGGTGGCGCCGCCGTCGTCGGTATCGGTAAACAACGCTTGTTTGCCGCCGGACGGAACCGACGTGCTCCGAACGTGACCCGATGATATTGGTCGCACCTTGTCAGATTTGTTCGTGTCTAACTTCGTAATTGATCGGGATGCCGTCGTTGTCGTCTTCTCGGGACACTCAGTCGCAATATGGCCGAAATTATTGCAATTAAAGCATTTTCTGCTGCCTTGCCCTGGGCAACTAGATGACATATGATTCATTTCCCCACAGTTGTAACACCGTTTTGCAGAATTCTGTCGCTGCGGTTGTGCGTCGTATCTTGTCTTCCTTGTTTCAGTAAAATTTTTCCTAATATTATTCTTGAACGTCTCATACATTTTGAATTTATCTTTTAGTTCGGGGTATGTTGTAGCACCGTAGAGTAGCGTTTTATTAGCTTCATGATCCTCTACGCCGTCGATAATGTATTGGATCGCGACGTAGTCGGCCAGTTTTCCTCTCTTTCCTAGTTCCTTCATTTCCAGCATATATTGATAACATGTCTCATCTTTGCGTTTTTTCCTTCGCGCCATAAGTTCGTGTATTTCCTTCGTGTTTGTCGTTTCAGGGAATTCTTTGAGAATGGCAGTTTTGAGTTCGTCGTAGGTTTTAAAAGTTTTTTCCGCTCGTAACCACATAGCTGCGGTACCAGTTAAACAGCGTCTTGCAATCAACAATTTCTGTTGCGGCGTCAAACAAAAAATTTCGGCGTTATCCTCTACGTCCTGCGTCCATCTTGATGCCGTGTAAGTCTTGTCGGTGCCGGTGAACTTCGGGATGGCGTCGTCGAGTAGAAAAAGATTGAGATTCAGCGATTCCTTGTCCGTCATCTTAAGGTTTTCGTCTTCTGCGTCGTAAAATTCACTGTCGTCTTCACAATAATTTTGTCTTGTAGCTACTCGAAGTCGGCGCGCGCGTTCGTTCCACTTTTTTGGTGAGCACGTGTTAGCGGCGAAATTCGTCTTTCCACGTCGTCGTTGCATATACCACGTTGTAGCTCCTCACTTTGTCATATCCCGGACGAGCCCCCAAAATGTGGGATATTGACAAAGAAGAAGACAACAACTGACTTAAACTCGTTTATTTTAATTAAATACACTTTTCCAACGCACGCACTCACAGCTTGTCTAACCCGCCATCTTAAACTACTCTCTTCCCTCTCTGTCCCCCGCATTCCCTATCTCCCTCACTCTGTATCTGTTCCATTTCATGCTAATTCCCTACATATATATATACACAAGGGTTAATAGTTATAAGTATCTGTAGCATTTAATAATATGGGATGGGATGAAAGGCATATACAGGAGTATGGAGAAGGACATAGACTATATTCTGTAGTTCACGCATATGAAGTCACGGGCAACAGTAGTCATTCATAAATTTAAGTTTGTTAAAAAAAATGATGTATCATCTCGTATTAAGATTATAATCTGATACTATTAACCCTATGTAGCAAAATCCAAACTTGTTACTTGCTATGTTTTTAACCTACTCGTATGCTACACCGTCGTTAGAAAACCGACCGGATTATTTACTGTCGGCTGTACACAGTCTGGGTGTGTAGGCAGCAGGGGCGGCTTGTGATGTTTTAGATGGGGGTTCACATTTTTTTAATATGAGCGCATGCAAAATTACAGTTTGGAAGCGCCGCGCGTGTTCACTACTCCGTTACTGAATGAAAATGATGCAACTCCACTCCTATTAAAATTATGATGACCTAATGAAACACATTAAGGACAACCTATCGCGTTCTAACTCGGACTAAGCGACATCTAGTGGTCGCATAAGCACATAGCTCGCTCTAGTTAACCCCCCCCTCACTCGCAGCCGCGCGGGCGCGTGGAGCGACGCGGAGCTGGAGTCGCGGCGCGCGGCGCTGCTGGCGGCGCTGGCGGCGGACTGACCCCGCGGCGCGCGGCACACACACGTGCACATCTTCAACCAGTACCCCGGCGCCGCGCCGCCCTAGCGCCCGGCCGGCGCCGCGGCCTGCTGCGCCGCGCGCTGCCGCGCCTTCCGCCGCCCGCACTGCCGCCTCAGCTACTGCCTGCGCCCGCGCGCGCGCCGCCGCCCTCGCCTGCTGACCGCCGCCGCCCGCCGCCCACCGCCGACACTGGACTACTAGTGATGTTTCGTTCGCGCCCGGCGTCCTGGATGAATATTTGCAATACTTAAACGTGTGCCCGTTGTACAGTATACGCACGGTCCCGTTTTCCGATGCGGTTATACCTAGTATAATTAAACGGCCTTTTTGTTATTACTTACTGTAATAAATATGGATTTATGTTTGGTGTTAGTTGATAGTTATATCTGGACGTTTGTTTATTGCCTAGTTAAGTTTACGAAGTAGTCGGCGACCTACCCATAATTATACACTTCATGAATGTATTTACAGACCGCGCACGTCAATAACGTAGTATGGCAGATTGAACACCACTCTTAACAATTAATGCATTACATAAACTTGTAATTATCAGTAAGTATTTGTGTCTTTCATATCACAATAAATGTGACGGATTATTGTTCTGTGTTAAGTTAACTGCTAGTTTATAGAAACAATTTTTAAATAGTGTATTATTTTGTAATAAACGACATGTAAAACCTTGTAATAGATAATAGTCCAAGAGACGTGGAAGATCGACCTTCTCCGATCTGATAACTCGATAAGAGATATTTCTTATCAAATATAATTTATAAACAAATATGCCTATGATGACTTGCCTATTGAAAAGTGTTCATAGCTATTTTTTTTTATAAATTTTCTTTCATCACCTTCACTCTTTTGATAACCGAATGAGATTTATCTTAACTGATAGTTTTTAACACAGAGAGTATGCCTAGGTAGGCTTGCCTACCTATTTCTGTGCATGGCTACCTAGCAAGGATGTGAATAGGTAAGTCAGTATAGGTGTGAATAGGTAACTACACCGATCTGTTAACCAATCGAAATTAGAGATGAGACATAAATATTGGAATAGGTATGTGGATTAGGTATTTTTCAATACTAGTCGATACCTAATACGTTGTATAGAATACCAATGTTGCATAAAATATCATCTCATTAAGAGAAACCAACCGTTTTAAGGCTTAGACTATAAGTTTCAATTTTAATATTTAGCAAAAATACTACAATATCATTGGAATACGAAGGTAAATTTCACCATCTCTAACAAACTTTGCAAATGGCAAATCGACGAACTCGAAACTAAATATTCCTGGTTCGAATCCGGGGTCAGACCGACTTTATTTCCCTTTTATTTTACAAAATTATAATACTTTATTTAAACGAAATATTTGACATAAACTAAAAACAATTTAACTAAATATTTAAAAAATTACTTAATATAAAAAGCGCATTTCGCTATTATCACGATATTTTCTATTTCCACGACTATTCTTTCTACATAGGTATTTATTAGGTAATGGATCATTCACCGAAAACCGATACTAAATATTCACTGTATAAAGATTCTACGTATTTATCTAATACGTAATAGTAATGGAACGGCCATACTGCATAAATATTAGGAATATGTATTTGGATTAGGAATTTTTAAATATTAGTATTAGGTGGAACAGGTACGATTTTTACCTAATCCGACCCATCTCTAATCGAAATTGATATCATAGGTATTATATCTTAATTATGCCGCGTTGTGCCGGGAGAGTAGAATTCGTACCACCCCATGTCTGCCCGTGGGTATCGTACGAGGCGATTAAGGGTTTCCGGGAGGTGGGCAGCAGCGCCTCCCGTGTTGACAACATAGTCCAAAATACAAACTGCGGTCACCAACTCGCCTGCCCAGCGTGGTGACTATGGACAAATACCCCCCATGGCAGTCTTGAGGCGTGCCCTGGGGGAGGCCTACGTCCACTGATGATGATGATATTTTAATTACAAAACTAATCATATAGGCTTGCCTGCAAATTGATGAAAATTAATTAAATATTTTTTGATAGGCAAGTCACAATATATTTGTTGATAAATTATAATTGATAAAAATGATGTCTCATCGAGTTATCAGATCGGTGAAGGTCGATTTTCGCGGTCTCCTATACTATAATTGACAGTGCACATCGCGCAATCCACTATAGGTACTTGTAGTCAGTCAATGTTTATTGCAGTACTTATTATCTAATAGTTTATATCGAGAAATTTGATGCTTAGTATATTTGTGACTTCTAGTGTGTCAAGTCGCCAGAGTAGCTTGAGCAGTGATTCATGTCAACTACATATTACTGTAGGTACATACATGCCGATGTTAGTTTGTTTAAATAAATACAAAGTCATGTCAAACAGAGCGCAAATAAACGGTTTAAATCTAGATTGAAGTTTTTTCTTGCAGCCCAATATACTCGATGTTCTGTTACAAGTGAATGCTCAATTATATCAACACCTTAAAGGAAAATTATTTAATCAGTAATTTAAGCTTAGAGACTATTAGTTAAAAAGCGGCTTTATCGAAGGTGTCCAAAAGTAATGTACCTATACCTTGGGCATACATTGCACTTGGGTAAAAAAATTAATTTAAAATTAAATAAACCCCCGACCCAAAAAAAGTACGCAATTATTATGACAAAATGTTTAAAATGCTAAACCCTATAAAAAGCAAAAAATAATATTTAACACACCAACTAAAGCATGTCAGACTATCTACTCGGGACTTTGTACCTTTATGTCGGAGGCATAACCGCTAATTTTGAACTGCAAATGGTTATCTTGGCCTGCTGTTGATAAAATGCTACTGCTACGTATAAAATTTCTGATTAAATTTTGTCGCGTCGGGGGACCGCTCTAATTTATTATCCTAACGTTAGAAGCACACATTAAGAAGTCCTCAATCCCATTGTTATACAAATATAATTGTAATAGCTTACTTCACTTTAATTCTGAATACCTACTTACTTTAAAACATTATATCAGTAATTATAAATATAATTTTGTTTAGATAGGTGATTTTTTTTTATACGAATGTTGTGATTAGGTAGGAATCATTTGATTTAGGTAAGTATTTTTAAAGGTAAAAAGCGGTAACCGACGCGGCAAAATTTAATCAAAAATTTCATACGTACGGTCAACAGCAGGCCAAGATAACCATTTGCAGTTCAAAATTAGCGGTTATGCCTCCGACATAAAGCTGGCATAAAGTCCACACAGACACATACACATTTACACACACACACAGACACGTCAAACTTATAACACCCAGTCGTTTTTGTGTCGGAGGTTAAAAAGACAACTTCGAGGGGGAAATCACCAGAAGAGTGCAGCTTGGGTGGGCAGCGTTTGGAAGTTGCGTCATATCTTTGAATCATCCTTGCCACAATGCTTAAGGACCAAGGTGTTCGATCAGTGCGTCCTACCAGTCATGACCTACGTAGCTTAGACGTGGAACGTGATGGCGGGGCTGGCCCACCGATTACATGTTACTCAGAAAGCTAGGTAAGGTTAATGCTCGGGATCTCGCTTGGACAAAGTCCGAAACAAGATTATCCGGCAGGACACCCAGAACTGATGGTCTCGATTAGTCTCGAAATTAAACACATCTGTCGTAGACCGGGTTCTCGAATGGAGACCGCGCCTCGGCAAGCGTAGCGTTAGACGCCCTCCGGCCAGGTGGACCTATGACTTGAAGAGGTGGAAACAGGAGATCGAGCCTTGTGGCGTGATTTGGAGTAGGTCTACGTCTAGCAGTAGACTGCAATAATAGCAGGGTGCACCAATTATTAGGCCTCTTACGCACTGTCCGGTTAGCCGGAATGCGGTAGGCCGTGCGGTCAACTGCAATCTAATGTAAGAAATACAGCATAATGTAAGTAAAACACAACTGGCGAACTGAAGGCCCGAATTTTAAAATTGTAATAACTTAAACGAAAAGAAAGAAACGACTGCGTCTTGCCTGTACAAATTTGTATTAATTAATTACCAGCAAATAGCATTTCAAACATTATCTGAAGGTTGTGATTTTATTGTAATGGTGTTAAACATGGGTGCGGCTGAGGGCCCGTTTTGAACGAATATTTACAAGAGATGACAGCGTTTTGAAAGAAAACAATGTAGTACAAAATTTTGTTTATCATTATATTTTCATATTACATTTTGGCGTAAATACTTTTGCTCTAGTATCCATAGTTGGTCCGATATAGCATAGCCGGACCCACAGACGGCATATGCGGTCAGAGGACCCGGGGCTATAACTCGCTTAATCGATAAGTACAAATTCCTAAAGTAACTGTACAATTGTTTTAGAATGAGTACTAAATCCTAAGCATAGTTTCAAAGCCTTTTAATACACGGGCCCTCAATCCGCATGCACATGATTTTTTTAGTATGGCCCATACTACTACTGACAAAACAATTTTGCCCTAAGGCAGTTGTCCCAAAAGGACTTGCCTTATTGCTACCTCATTTGGACACTGGATTGTAATTTTATAGATAGGTATGATTTTGATAATTAATTCATGTATGAAAATAGCAATACTGTTATATTTTCAAAATGGCATGAATAGGTTAACAAATTTCATTATATTTCGATAAATTATAATTAATTTTAAACAATCTACATATGTATATTACTTATTATAACATCGCCTGAATAATAAGTTTTATAATAAAAAAAATAAGTCAAGCACTATTATTTATTACGCGGTACAGCAATCTTGTATCGCATGATACTATTACATAAATAATGTGGTTCATATTACCTACTTAGTACTCATCTGAAAAATATCCTGGCACTAGTGAGACTGTAGTAAAGCAATTTAAACTCGTTCTCGAGTGTTTTTATCTTTCTTTCCGTTAATGCAAGTGCCTGTTGTAACTGTACAGATCCTTTAGTCTTTTGTTCTTCCAGTCTTTGTCTTTCTTCCTTTATATACTTCCAAACTGATTCAAACCAATGAAGCTCATCAAATTCAGAATCCTGGAAAAATATTACATGTGTGAATATAGATTTAACGATGACGCTTTTTTAATATAAAATTACCCGGCTTCACACGGGTGCAATGTTGATACGAAATTTCCTTTTACGCGGATGAAGTCTTGGGCGGCCGCTAGTATACAATAAAGAATAAGAGGTGGATTATTGACTTAACACTAACCTCAATCACTTAACAGTACTTATATCTTATTATACGTAAATACGCGAACCATTACCTGATCTAATAGCTTCAATATATAGGCAATTCCCATAGCAAAACCGTCATCAGTGAACGCGGCTCCTTCCTTATTTTTCTTCGACATTTTATCTTTTGATAAAATCATATGCTCTACAAAATTAAGTGTCAATGGAGGTATGATTATAAAAAAGTTCTTGAGGTGTACATTTTTGGGATTACGAAAAACAGGCGCAAAAGCATCCACTAATAGTTTGAAATATTCAGTTCCTTGAATAAAGTTAGTAACGAGATTATTTATATTGTGATCTAATATTTCAGCACTGTCAATGCTCTTATTATTCAATTTGTTCTCTTCTGTTATTGTTAAAGTCTTTTGTAATGTCAAGTGAAGGTAAAAACACGGTAGCATCAGAACAGCAGTGTCGTCCTCCAGAACGAATCATGCGAACGTAACCCATCGCGTTTCCGATTTGACTAATGAGATCTCTAAACAAGTCTAAATAACTTTGGCCATCGTTGGCGGTACCAAGCGTTTTAATTCCTTTATTAAACTTGTCCGCATTTTTAAACTGATACATATTCTCATTATTATCAGCCGTTCCTTGAAATTTCTAAGATCCTTGATAAGCCTCGATTTGAATATGCTCGTCGTACATAAATTGCGAAAAAGTAAAAAAACTTTTTCTTTAAAAATTGGTAAGTAAAATTTACTGTTGTATTCATTATACCGATCCATGAGTTCTTATAGAATTTGCAACGTGTTGTATGTTAATGGAATTCAAATGCTTGTTGTTGCTACTTTTTTTCTAAATATTTGGTTATTCAGATTATATAAATATTTAGAAACAAATATATGAATATTTCGCATAATCTCCAGGACATCTAAACCTTGCTCTAAAGTCTGTCTTGGTAAATCATCTTTAACAGTTTTTAAATTGAAATTTAAATTCAGCCATTTGACGCATTCACCATAAGTTTTCCAATCTGATAAAAAACTGTAGTCAAATTGTAATACATGGTAGACAAAAGTGTTCTACTGTAGGTATAGCACTTATGTAGATTCGATAAACTCTTAAATTGTCCAGCAGCAATATCACTTTTTTAGTCATGTCCACAGTGAAAGGATTGACTGCATCTAACTGTAAATGAGAATGAAATGGAGACGTAAGTTCGTTTCGATATTTTGATTGTATTGTTTAAATTCTCATCCAATAAGAGCATTGCTTTATCAATAAATTCTTTACTTTATTGGCACCAAATATAAGTCCGTTTTCTGCAGTAATAAAACGCAATCTTCGAGCACCAGTAAGAAATATTTAATTTCATTGCATATAACTGTGTGCTAAAGTTTGTTCAAAATAGATGGAAATAATAGTCTGATGCCACAAAATCCAAGAGCAGTTACATAGGTCTTGGAGAGATGTGGTAAACTCTGATAACTTATGCATTTTTTCAAGTAGCATTCCAAGTTTTACGTGAGTATCTCTATGTATGTAGAGTCAGGTACAAAATTTAGAGCTACATTAGCTGCTATGTTACGTTGTAGAGTTGGAGCGCCCTTTAAAGCTCGCTCAGCTACGACAATGCAAGTGAGCTCATCTAGTCTGTTGGCATATTTCTTGTCACTCATCAATGTTTTCTTAATTCCTTGTATTGCTGATACTGCTTGAAATGATAAATGCTGCAAAGTCATATTAATAGAACTGGTAATTTGACTTCCATTTCGTACAATGACATCCTTTATGCTTTTCAACATTTCAATGATTTCAAATATTGACATAAGTAAACTTTTCGATAAAGGCACTCCCAGGGTTAGATGTAGGTTCATCAAAGTGATTACAACATGGTAAGTTCCAGATGCAATATCCAAACCTTCCAATAACGTTTTAGCATGAAGACTTATTTCAGATGCACTTAGTTTTGTAATGATTTGATGAGAAAATTTCCTCCATTTTAAGATCCACTGGGTACTTAAGGCTTGAATAGATATTATATCTCTAGACAAAGACAACTTTCTATTTGTGATGTACGATTGACGCGCTTTTAACATCGTTTGTGACAGCTTTCCATGATTATCACAAAAAGATGAGGCATATTTCTGTAGGAATTGCTCTGGAAACCAAATAGTTGTTCCAACTACAACTACACTGTGAACCTGAAACATAAATTACCATATTATCAGCATAAGTGGTGGCGCTAGACTACGCGTGGACGTCGGCGAAATTAGGTTTGCGAGGCCACAAGTAGACTACGCGTGGACGTCGGTGAAATTAGGTTTACAAGTGTATGAAAATAAATAAAAATGAATATAATCCGTTAGGATGTGGTTGATCGTTTCATCTTTAAACATTGTGCTTGAGGGGCTCAGCTTTGTTTGCCGAGATTTGGCCAGTGTATAGCTATCGGGATAAAGAATAACGTTGGCAATATGTAATTTAGAAAAAGATGGTTAAATTCGTCATCCGAGTAATTGACCCGGTGGTTAGTGGTTATAGCGGCTGGCACGGTTTGCAGTGGTCGTGGGTTCGATTCCCACTCAGGTGAAGAATTTTTTCCTTTTTTTTAATTAATAATTTTATAAAAATGAATAACTTAATTTTAATAATTAAAAACTTTTGCGAGGCGGTCGCCGACGCCTAGCGCCGCCACTGATCAGCATTACTTTGTCTCAGTCCAATATTTATTAATAATGCAAAAAAACAGCAATTGCCAACTAGCGGCCGCCTATGACTTGTCCCTGTGAAAGGGCATTACGAGTACAACCGTGCGAGTCAGGGGTGGGTACCCTAGTTTATACAGGTGTTTTTCGTTGCACCCTTAACGAAGGTTACGTACTCTATTATACATCAATAAAGTAAGTTAATGCAAAAAAAATGCTGGGAAACAATGTATTTTTTTATTATTTGTGTTCGGGGCAAAATTTATAGTGTCCAGTGTTTATGCTAGTTTTATCATAGACATATTAATTATTTCTCCTGATAAAATCTTGCTACGCGCGTCTATGTGCATTTGTGCAGAAAAATGCAGTCTATTTACTCAACTTTGGACCCTAATATCTTGGGAACCAGACACTTCCCAGGTATGCTTTACAGATAAAAATGATCGTGATGATGAGGAGATTCCGTAGTTTTCGGGAACGTTGACGAACAAAAATCATCCTGTATATAAACCTTACTACATCGGGACACAGAGACAGGGGCTGCCCGCAAAGACGGGTTCTATCACCACTTATTTGGAACCTGGTGGTCAACAGCCTTTCCATCCTGATAACGGGCAAGAAAGCCAGTTTAGTATGCGACCTCACATAGGCAGCAATGCGCATCGTGAGGGGTGGTGTACCAGGTATGACTTGACCTATTAACCCGAATAAACGGAAACGGTGATCTTACACACAAACGCAGTCTAGGCAACTACTACATGTCGAAGCTCTTTGGGACGACACTACAGCTGTCGCAGGAGGCAAAATACCTTGGGGTTATACTAGACCACAAACTCAACTGGGGCATTCGTGTAGATAATAAGATAGACAAAGTAACATAGCCTATGGCAATGCCGTAGGATGATTGGCAACGAGGGGTCTTACTCCCAAAAACCCCGGTGTGGCTGTTTTTGGGAGTAAGACTGTACACGGCGGTGATAGTCCCCTGCTGTGTTACGGCGCTCTATATGGTTGCCTAGATGCAAGCTGATGGACGGCGACAACAGGCGTATGAGGACAGCTCCTACTGCAGCTCTAGGGGCCATGCTAAGTTTACCGCCACTCCATCTGTTTTATTAGACAGGAAGCGGCTCTTTCAGCGGTACGCCTCAGGGTCTTAGGAACTCTACAAGAGAGCTAAGTAAGTAAGTAAGTAAGTAAGGCCGTACGGCCCACACAACCATTCTTACGGAGGCCTATACGAGGATATACCGATACTCAGGGCACCCAGTGACAGGATCCCTAAAAAGTGGGTATTTGATAAAAAAAAAATCCAGTTGCACGAGAATGACGGACTACGAAGCCTGGACGTGAAGAATTAGGATATCACGGACGGGTCCAAACAGACTCTGGAACGGGGTCAGGAGCCTTCGAAGACTTGCAGGTCAGAGTCGCCACGCTTTTGGGATGCTACAATACGGTTTCCAGGCCGAGTGCTTCGCGATCTCACAGGCAGCTACAGCCTAATAGCCATAGAGGTAACTAACTACCAAGGCATCAGAATCCTCTCGGACAGTTGGGCAGTCAAAAAACAACGTTTTGGAGAAGCAAGACAACTAAGCT